>OZ035883.1:14668366-15868366 GCA_964034835.1 Muscina levida | reverse complement strand
ATTCGCTTGTGTCCTTACCCAGGTTTCTGCGCTGTAGACCAAGACAGGTACGATCCTGCGCCGTCCATCGTGTTTATTGACAACAACTTTTCGAGCTGAAACATTTTCAACCATTCGTACAACGCGCGTTCGGTATATTTCAACGCGCTTGACTACGTCGATGTTGTTGTGCACCTTGTGGTTCATTCGACGACGATCATCGCCGTTACAAATAATTTGCGAAGTTTTTTTCTCTCGAAGACTTTCAGATTAGATTGATCTGCTTGTGTCATTACCCAGGATTCTGCGCTGTCGAGCAAGGCTATCGCCTTGTCTGAAACCTCGCTTGGTAGAAATTGTTTTTGCCTATTTTCACTAAAGACTTCGTGTCAGTCAGTGCCATCCCGTAAAGTTGTATCAGCTTCGCGGGGATACTAAACTCAGCCATAGCATCTAACAATTTCTGTCGTATCGGACTGTCGAATGCTGCTTTGTAATCGATGAACAGATGGTAGGTGTCGATCTGCATTTCATGGGTAGTGTGAATATCTGCTGGGTCGTGGATATACCAGGTCTAATGCCACAATGATAAGGTCCAGTCAGGCTCGCTAGAATAGGCTTTAGTCTTTCCCTGTTGTATTCCAATCTTTTCTTAAAACTAATTTTGATTATGTAATTGGCTGCTTCAACTAACCCTCCCAGTTTCCCTGAGAAATGCCGGAAGGACAGACTGGCATAGGTTTTCGTTACAGATGCTGTTCTCGCGATAGTTGGTATATACTCTTGGATCGTCTTTCTTAAGCAATGATTCCAATCATCGGGCATGCATGCATGCATGTTGCCAGCTCATCGCCGCCGGCTTTAAAATACTCTGCCGGCAGTCCATCGGCTCCCGCACAGGTTAATTACACAATACAACACATGATTTTGGATTCTATTCTGAGAACTGCACGTGAAAGTAGCCCCAAAAAGAAGAAGTTCTGCATCATTTGTTTTGCCATAATAATTTAACATCGATTTGAAGTTAGTAAGCATCGTATAGGGGAATTTGTCACATTTTAGGCTCTTTTGTTATATTGTTATATGGTGGGGTATGATTATCATAAGTAATATTCCACGTAACGCTACATGAACATAATTTGTTCTTAAATTTTTTAAGTTTGTTTCAGCTATACCGGACTCGAGTTATGTCAAACAAAAGTGCCTAAAACATGACAAACTCCCCTTTACGATACTTTCATACTTCAAATCGATATAAAAAATTATTATGGCATTTAACTTGACAAAACGAATGATGCAGAACGTTTTCTTTTTGGGGCTACTTTCACGGGCAGTTCTCAGAATTGAGTCCCAAATCAATGAGCTGAAAAATGTTGTACTGTGTTATTTTTAAGTCTTGCGATTGCCGTGCTGGTCTCGTTTTGGCTCTGTGGTGGACAACCTACTACGTCGTCGATGATTGGCGTGATTTCGTCACTCTGAGTGTTTGTGATCAGATTTCCGTTTTTGTCCTTACCGGTGGGGTTCCCTGTTCCAAAACCTTTGCCTTTTACCTTTCGGTAGAACTTTCGAGCTTCACCTCTATCCCTGTAATTTTCGATATCCTGGCACTTTCTTTTCTTCCACAGACGCTTTTTCCGCCTGAAGAGTCGTGTTATGTTAAATGTTAAACCTAGTGTTTTAACTTACATTTAGAGCTAGACCACTTTTGAAACTGGCACAACGACAAGTAGTAATCTATACATTTCTCATACTTATTGCTCTACGTTTGCATTGTCTGTAGTCACCTACGGAAATTATCACCTTAATGTGAGGCAATACATTTGACGCACCAGAATGGGCAATATAGGCCAAAGAATGAAGTAACGACGATGCTAATAAAAAATTGTTTTCTACAGCATATTTTAAGATGGTGCAAAGATCAAATGTAATGAGCGAAGTGAGGTTTGAGGACATACGAAGTTTGCTTGATGGCTGTAAGGTAGAAGCCGCAAGAAGCAGACGCAATAAGTTCCTCTCATTGTTCAAAAGAGCTTTTTAGTTAATGTGCACATTTATTTTTAATACCACAACAAATTCTTTGTAAAACAGTGTTATTCGCTATAGATCGCAGTTCTCGTTGGTTTTGGTATTTGCTTAAATACAACTGAAAATAAACAGTTTTTAATTGCAATAGCGTTGTTGGTTTTTTGTGTTTACAATTTGCTGCTAAACTGTTTTTTTGGTGTGTGTGTAATCTCATTTTTGTTTAAATAAATAATAGCTAGGGGTTATAATAAAAACAAAATCAGTGTTTTTTATACATAGAAGATTAAATCGACGATGACAGCAGTAATGACTTGATGTGATGAACTCTAACTGTTGTTGATGTGAAGTACTGCAATGAATAGCAGATTAATTTATTAAAAGCTGAGTTCAAAGTCACTTGATGACAACTATTTAGTAACAGGTTAAAAGATTTTTGTATATAATATATAAAATGGATCAAAATGTTATAGGTTAATTTTTTGGTTGTTGTCTATTTTCTAGGCGCTTTAGTCATAAAAATGTATAAAAGGTTAATATAACAATTTTTCTAGGGAAATTTATTAATGTAAACCGCTGTGGTAATATGTATATTAGACCATTTCATTTGACCAATTTTTTCGAAAAGTCATTGGGATAATATATTTTCTAATTCTACTTAAAAAAACAAAAATTTTGGTATATAAAACTTGAAAATTGATCAACGTTTAGGGGTCGCGCAAAATCGTTTAAGGTTTTTGGCTGCAAAAAGGCATGTTTCAAAAATACTGATTTACTTATATGATTAAAAGTTGTGATACGCTTGACCGATTTTGTTCAGAATAGACTTGTTTTTAAGCTAATAATATTTCACACATTTTCTGTGAAGACATCAAAATATTTCAGATAGTAGTTTGAGTTTAAGAACCCTTCAAACCTAAAAATTTTAAAATTTTAATTCAAAATTTACCTACTTTTGCCCATTAAAAAATTATTTTTTTTAGTTTTGGCTCTAATTTTTGTATATCTTTAAATGCACAATTGACAAACACTTCCTTACGATACTTTTGATGTATAATATAATGAATAGAATTTTTAATTGTTGCTGAAATTTTTACTATTTCGCTAGTGATGAGCTAAATGGATTAATTCAGATCAACATTTTTGTGGTCAAAATTTACGTTCAAAACTGGTTTACGTGTCCCCTTGCAACACAAGCCCCATTAAACGACATTTTGTTGATAAAATCTTAAAAAAATACCGCAAATCAAATGAAATGATAGCAAATGTTTCACTCAAAACTTTTGTGTGGCATTTATGGTATATAAGTGACATCGCGTTCGGCTTTTTTTCTTTTCGACCCCACGCATACCGAAGGAACTTTAATTAAAATTACATCTGCATTAATGCATCCTGGTGACCAAGATTGCGAAGGAAATGTTACAAAAATGATTTCAGAAAATACTATGAAATTCTTCAATATTATTGGAGTAGACAGCAGTTTTCTTGCTATCCACCCGTCAAATTGGCCCAAGAATGAGAATTTTAAACGGATTAAAGAAATTGTGAAAAACATCAGCGTTGTCAACGATTGCTATTGGGTTTATTAATACTGTGAACAACACTTTGACGAAGGATAATAACCAGCAAAACTAATTAGTACAAGTCATCTAAAAACCCAGTAAAACATACAAAAAGAACACAAAAGGTGTTATCGTATCCAATTTGAAAAAAAAAGTCTTCTTTTTAATTACCTAAATCGTTTTCCTTATTAAAAATATACATAGTACACAGTTTTCGTTTAATTTTTATTACTATTGATTATTATTGCTGCTGCTGAACATATGTCATTTGCATGGTCCTGCCATACATCAAAAGTATCGTTAGAAAGTGTTTGTCAATTGTGCATTTAATGATATACAAAAATTAGTCCCAAAACTAAAAAAAAAAAAAATTTATGGGCCAATGTAGGTAAATTTTGAATTAAAATTTAAAAATTTTTAGGTTTGAAAGGTTATTAAACTCAAACTATTATCTAAAATGTTTTGATGTCTTCACAGAAAATGTGCGAAATATTATTACCTTTAAAACAAGTCTAATCTGATTAAAATCGGTCAAGCGTATCAAAACTTTTAATCATATAAGTAAATCAGTATTTTTGAAACATGCCTTTTTGCAGCCAAAAACCTTAAACGATTTTGCGCGACCCCTAAACGTTGATCAATTTTCAAGTTTTATATACCAAAATTTTTGTTTTTTTAAGTAGAATTAGAAAATATATTATCCCAATGACTTTTCGAAAAAATTGGTAAAATGAAATGGTCTAATGTATATACCACAAACACTTGCTCTTTTTACAATTGTATGCTCTTCCGCCATTGTAACATTGTTTGAGTTACATTTATAGTCAACATTGACGCGCTGTTAAGTTAACGACGTCGTTAACATCTTGAACGTTTACATTTTCTGCCTACGTGCAGTGACTGCTGTATTCTGTTTTTCAATGAGTATTTGTTTATTTTTCAAATTTATTACATCGTTGTTGTTTATTAAATTCGTATAACACTTGTTTATTAATTTTTCACACTGTCAATACTGCCGTGACCAGACAGGCGTTGAAATATATTTTAATACTGACGTTTAACAACGTCGAAGCAGAGCATAACCGAATGTTCAAATATTTAATAATAAATTGACAAAAATGTTAAACAACTGAACGAATGAATGAATGAATGGGTCACACGAATACTAACAAGCTGGAATTGCGACATGCTGACAACGTGAGTGGAAATTTTTCTAACATGGAAAGTTTGACAAACAACATCAAAACTAACGGAAATTAAATAGATAATTTTTTTTTTAAAATCTAATACTGACTAAAAGATAAAGATCTCGAAGGTAACTAAATGACAGCTTAGGGACAAAGAGCAAATTGTGACAACGTGTGTCATAATATAGAACATAACTTTAATTATATAAACAACAACATAAATACATGTTGTCATACTGATTCTGGAATACTTTCTGGTTCTGATAACAGAGGCGATGACAAATAATGACTCACATTTAAATCTACTACTGAAGGACTGGTAGGGAGAGGATCTGCAACAATAATACAATTTGAGATAAATGGTAGACAATAACAGATAAGAGAATTCAAATGGATTTTTAAAGTGAAATTAAAAATAAAAAATTAGAAAAATATAAAAAAATAAAAATATAAATATATAACAATATAAAAAAATAAAAAATTAAAATATAAAAATATAAACCCAGAAAAATATAAAAATATAAAAATATAAAAATGTAAAAATATAAAAATATAAAAATATAAAAATATAAAAATATAAAAATATAAAAATATAAAAATATAAAAATATAAAAATATAAAAATATAAAAATATTAAAATATAAAAATATAAAAATATAAAAATATAAAAATATAAAAATATAAAAATATAAAAATATAAAAATATAAAAATATAAAAATATAAAAATATAAAAATATAAAAATATAAAAATATAAAAATATAAAAATATAAAAATATAAAAATATAAAAATATAAAAATATAAAAATATAAAAATATAAAAATTTAAAAATATAAAAATATAAAAATATAAAATTATATAAATATAAAAATATAATATTATATAAATATAAAAATATAATATTATAAACATATAAAATTATAAAGATTTTTGTCTACTATATATTAATTTTAATAATTTTTTCCCTTTTTTAATTTAATCAATTATTCACTGATTTAATTAATACCGTTGTTATTTCTGCTGTGTATCATGTTATTTAACATTATGTTAATTAACATTAAATATATCATGAGTCCGGATCTATTTATCACTTCCACATACAATGGCCTCCGTCTCTGCTGACTACTTTTGGTAAACCTACTAATGGTAAACCAATTACGGTGCGTATCGGTGATGGGTGGCAGTGCGGGCGATTGTTGCTCAAACTCGTGGTGGTGAATTACCTTAACATCCAGTGGCACTACTGGTTACTGTTGTGCTGTAAACTAACTGGTGGCGTAGACGTAGTTAACTGATTTTTTTTTTTGCCAGACGGAAGAAAACTATGGTTTATGAACGCTATGCCTGTGATAAGCTGGTAGCGTGTCGTCGTCCGCCTTGCAAACTGTAACAACTGTTGGCGAGACTTTACTCGCTTCTACAGTTTCGTTTGAGTGCGTGTGTGTTTGAGTGCGCGTTTGAGTGCGCGTTTACTCAATGGTAGCGTAAATGCGTATACGTCTTGGTATCGGGCACGTTAGTTGATCTCCCCCCACTTCACAACACACAGCAAAAAAAAAAGAGCGCCAGATTAACCGGTTGCATATATATTTCATTGATTTCTCGATCGTATGATGGTCGGTCGATTGAGACGGTGGGGTAAATGAGAGAGCGTGCGACCTATCGACTGTCCGTCGGTCTATGCTTTCAGTCAGAAGACTTGCCGTACACATGTTTGGCGTATTTTACACTTTGTTAGCGTTTTTTCTGTCAGTGTTTGTTTTTGGCGTCGCTTTCAGTCGGTGTTTGCGTGCTTATTGTTTTTGTAAATTTTTAATGTCTGCTATCTAGTCTAGACAGAAATGTGTTATATACCCCGTACCCATATCGACACATGGCCGTGCTCGAGTGCGTGTGTGTGTTCGACGAGACTACAATGTACTCGTATTCATATTCTCATTTGGCCGCAACAGCAACAACAACAACACTTGGTGTACTGAATCTTATTTTGTTGATATTTTTAGGCGTTTGCGTTGTGTTTGTAGTTGTTGTTGCTGCTACTTCTCATTCTTTATGTTCATTTCGTGCTAGTTTCATGTTGTTGCCGCTGCTTTGGCATTTTTGATGTTGTAAAGTTGATTGCTTTCGATGGGTCTGACTGTTGTTGTTTGTTTTTAAGATGTGTTCCGAAGACAAATTATATTTCCGCTTTGCCGACAGTGTCGACTTGAAAGGAATTTTCATTTCTACATATATATGTGTGTAGTTGTTATCTCGACATGTGTGTGACGACGACCTACCAGACGTTTGTCAGCTGACTAGGTGAACAGCTGATTAGGCGAGCAGCTGACTGACTGACTGACTAGCATAGCAATTGGGTTGAGTGCAAATTGCTCTAGAAAGTTGTTGTTGTTGTTTGTTTGAACTGTTTTTTGTTGAGATAGACAAGTGCATGAGATGACATTTAATAAAGACGACTTTCGTTGTTTGATGAATATTAAGGGGAGGGGTTATCAGAAAATCACTAATAATGCTAATTTGTTAAAATTTTGGAAATATGAAGAATCTGTTTTTATTTGGTAAATAAAAAAAGTAATAGAAAAAAATGCTGAATAGCAATTAAAGCTTGTGGTGTGGCTGGAAGAAGTTAAGATGTCATCATTTTCCGTTAGGAACAAAGAAAACAACAACCTAGGTGGAAGTTGGCGCAGGTGTCTATTGGACCCAAGGAAGCCGAACTCTTATGACCTCATTTAGACGCCCTAGGGATGACTTTGGATCATATTATTAATCCCTATTACATCCCATGCCTAGTAGAAGCTTCTCACAGAAGTTGACTTCCGGAATCGTCTTTAAACTATAGGTACTGCTGTTCTGCCGTTAAGTCCTAAGAAACCGACAACCAAGTTAGAAGATTTCGCCCTTTGGGCCCTAGGGAGCCCAATCCTTAGGATACCCTAGGGACCTTTTATTATCACCTCGATTCTATCTAACGCAACAATCATGCTGATGATCTAAGTTCGATCCCAGTTACGGCAACTTCTGAGTAGTCGAATCAATCGTCATGTAATTGCTTCTCACAAGAGCTGGCTTTCGGAATCTTGGTTAAACTATAGGTACTGCTTTGTGAATCTCAAAATAGAAGCGTGTTAATACAATAAAATGCGATTACACGAAAGAAAATCTTTACATCAAATCGATAATTAATGGTCGTCATAGAATTGATGACCAATTTAATCAATTGAATGAAAAGGTTTTTCAATTTGTAGATTATGCATTCCTTCACGTTTATATTATGAGCAAATTTTTAAATACATCCACACAAAAAAGTGTCGGGGTTGGAGAGATCAGACTGCGCTTTCCTTATGTATTTTGAAGCGCTGACTACGAGTCATAAGTCCATTTCGTTCCAGCACGTCAAGATTTTTGTCTAACCTTAAAAACCGCCAAAATTCGACCTCCAAAGTTTGCGTTTTTGGAGTCTCGATTACTGTGAAGGAAATGTTAACTCTCTAGTGCTAAAATACAGTTTTACCACGCTCTCTCCGCCCACTTATTAAATATAAAAATTTCGTTCCTCAATTTGTGATTGCAGCGCTGAGTACATTCTTTATACCAAATGTCCGCAGTATCAATTTTCCAAATTTCGATTGGTTTTTCCATAGATCACTCAATGTAACGCTTTTTTTCGTTTTTATTCTACTTATTTTGTATCACATTCCCTCACTGTGCCGCATCCCAAATTTCTATTTATGTTACCAAATGTTATTCGTTATGATCTCTTTTTTTAATTTTTTCTTCATTTAAATATTTTTGCAGCACATTTCCCCCACTGTGCCGCATTTACTATTGTATACCAGCATAAGTGTTAAAATCATTTTGCTAGCTTAGTAACTGCTACTATCTTTAGCACTAACAAACGATTTTGCGGTATTGCGGCGCTCATGAGACATCCATCCTTCCATCCATCATCAGGGTTATGGAAAAAACCCATCACTCCAACTGTTTCTCAATTGTTTGTTTTAGTGTTACGCTCTTGGGCGGCAAACAAAGACACTCTGCTTAACGCAACTTGTTCATGATGTTTGTCGTTAGCGGCGTTGATAATACAAAAGTTTTTGTTGGTGTTGTTTAAATAACGAGATGCTAATGACAGTGGCTGCTGGCTGGTTGGTTGTTGTTGCTGCTGCTGTTGTGTTTTGTTGGCTCAATGCACTAAGAAGAAATGCGGTCGCCACAGCCTTACAGCCACCCCACTGTTATTATGGCGTCTACGACGACCAGCTATCATATTGGTAGTTATCCACCCGTCCGTCCGTCCGTCCTTCGGTCCGTTCGTTCGTCTGTCGGTCTTTTCATTTAGTCTACAGCACTCGCTCTGCTTTGTTGACACATGAGAAGAATGTGCAATGATGACTGGATGCAATGAATACGAATTGTTGTTGTCGGTTTGTGTGTTGTGCTGTGTTGTGTCGCTACTAATGACAATAATTCGAGTAATAATCCCAATACTTGTGAAGGTTTTTCACGACATTGATGATGATGCTGCTGCTGCTACTACTGATGATGATGTTGACTGACGCGAGATGGGTTCACTGACTCTTCAATTAATGTCAAGGTAATTTGTAGCGATCTTGTATTACTTACTCGTCGTTGTCGTCGTCGTCGTTGTTTGCTGTGTGTGTTCTTTGGGAATTTGATCTAAACCTGGATTTAGTAAATGCTTTATAGAACACGAACGTGCGGCATGCGGCGGTTATCCGTGACTGCCTCGCCTGCTTTTCCCATCCATAGAGTGAAAATGATTTGACATTGAACTTGAAATTTTTAGAATGATTGGTGTTGATGTTATACTAAGATTTCTTGATTACTTTGTTCATTCTCCCTTGTTTGAAATTTAAATTAGCCAGTAAATATTTGGGAGGCGGGGAAGGCCTTGAACTTGAGCGATTATTATTAGAAAATAAAAGGTGCCAAATATAAATTAGCTGTAATTTTGTTGGTAAATGTATATATATGAGACCAGTGTAAAAGTCGGCTGTCATTGTAGTCTAAAACACAGGAAAGGTTTGTATGTGATATTGACAAAAAAAATGAGATGAGCAACCTTAATAAAAACTCGGACTATCGTAACAACTTGTTGTTGAGAAATCACTAAAAGATATTGAGGAATCCACGAATGATGAACAACCTCATCAAATATTCGGACTATCGCAACATCCACACAAATGCACTGTTTGGTATGGTTTATGGACTGTTGGACTCATCCGTCTTAATTTTTTTTGAAAACGAGGTCGAACATATTATATTCATCAAGGGAAAGCGCTAAAGTACCCTGAAATTGAAAAATTGTGATTCCGGCGACACTTTGTAACAGCAAAACGGTACACAGCGCGCAATATAATGACTTTATGGACAAAAACTTAGGTGTACACCCAATTTCGCGCTAAGGTCCTGTCTGGTTAGTGTGATGTCTAAGGCAAGATACTATATGTACTAAACAATCGAAAATATTCGCATATAACATGCACTAAAAAATCCAAAAAATTCACTAAAAACCTATAAAATATGCAATTAAAAAATTTCCAAAATTTTAGTAAAATCAAATTTGAATGTAATTTCGCAACAACAAGTTTTCAGAAAATCTCTATTCTTTTGGACAACATAATTAAATTTTTCAATAAAATTTGGCCAAACATCTTAGCATCATATTTTCTTGTTGAAATTTATCAAAGCGACTGCAACTTTAAAAGAATTTTTGCCTTCTATATATTTGTATTACTTCAGATAAAAACTCATAAATCGATGTAAAAATTTTTTATAAATACAAATATTGTCTGTGTAACAATGTAATTTAGTGTAATGTAGTGGTGTACAAAATTATATGTAAATTTTTAACAAAGTTAATGGGTTTTGCTTTTTAAAATGGTTATTAAACAAAAAAGATAAAATAAACAACAAAAACAAGCATTTACTGTAAAATTTGCTAAAATATGCGCTTAAATATGCAATATGACGCATTTTTCGTAAAATATGCTATAACAAATTAATGTCAGTTTAAAGAAAATTTCAAGATTCGTAAAGATTACTTAACCGTTTTCATTATAGAATGGGATGGGAAAAACATGCATTGGCATAGGATTCCTTGCCCTAGTGATGTCAAACATCTGTGTTTATCAAAACTAAAAAAATATACAATAAAAACAACCATTTACTGTAAAATTTGCTAAAATATGCATTTTTCGTAAAAGATGCAAAATATGCAATCACGAATGAATGCGATTTAATAGGAACTTTTAAGATTCGTAAAGATAACTTAGCCGTTTCTATTTTAAGATGTGCAGGAAGAACATGCATTTGCATAAGAAAAGTAAAAACTAAATGCCAGAGATTGCACTTTCGGCTCATAATAAAAATCCGACATCCAATTGTAGTTTTTACGTTATAATTAAATTTGAAGATAACCCTTCTAAGTGAATCAGCCCTTATATTACAGAGGTTTTTATAACCTTTGCCACGAGGACGTGCTTGCCTATATTCAGTTTGTTCTTTCATTTGTAATGCTCGTAGGGAGGCGTGGTAGGTATGATAATGTATATAGTGATCAGCGTCGATTTCTAAGCCGCCGTTCATCTGGCGTCCTTCTGTCCTTCCGATTACAGCCGTAGTTTAAGAGGTAACGTGCCGATGTGTGGTATGCACTCTTTTATCGTCTAAGAAGAGGTTTAGTTTTAAGATGAGCATGGTAAGACAAGCACTACTCTCATCTCCCATACAAACTTCCACTTTTGTGGGGATGTCCATATGTCGGTCCCCGCTATAGCAACCATAGTTTAAGAACTATCGAACTGAAATTTAGTATGCATGCTTCTATCCTCTAAGCAGAGGTTGAGTTCTAAGATGAGCAAGATCGGGAAAAAACTGCTTCCACCTTCCAAACAAACTCCACCCTTTGTGTGGTGTCCTTCTGACTGTCCCCGCTATTGCAACCGTAGTTTAAGAGCTTTCGAGCTGCATTTTGGTATACAAGCTTCCATTCTCTAAGAAGAGGTTAAATTCTAAGATCAGCAAGATCGGGCAAAGAACAGCTCCCACCTCCCATACGAATTGCCCCTTTTTGGGGATGTCCGTCTGTCTGTCCCCGCTATTGTAACCGGTTGAAGAGCTATCGAGCTCAAATTTGGTACGTAAGCTTCTGTCCTCCAAGCCGATGTTAAGTTCTACGATGTGCGAGATCGGAGAAAACTACTCCCAACTTCCATACAAACTCCCCCTATTTGGAGCTGTCCGTCTGTCTGTCCCACAGTAGTTAAAGATCTATGAAGCTAAAATTTAGTATGCAAGCTTCTACTCTCTAAGCCAAGGTTAAGTTTTAAGCCGAATAAGATCGGACAAAATTTGCTCCTAAATCCCATACAAAATTCCCCTTTTGGGGCTGTCTGCTCGTCTGTCCCCGGGATTGCAGCCGTATTTAAGAGCTATCAGGCTGATAGCTGCTTCTTTCCTCTAAGCGAGGTTTAAGTTCTACGATGACCGAGATCACACAAAAACCGCTCCTACCTCTTTGGGGTACCTTAATTTTATAGACGAATCCGAACGTCAGCTATTTGAAAGTTTTTCCTAGACTTTTACAGCGAAGTTGTTGTCAAAGGAGCTGTCGATCAAATAAATGTATATAAATGAGGCGGAAATCCGACCTTAATCAACCGCATGATAGTCGCGTGTTCTAAACATAATGTCTCAATAAATATATCTTTACAGTGGTATATAGATATGGATTTGCAATACTTTCTCATAAAATACATATAAATATAAAAAACATATTCAACCCACATATTTTCAGACTTTTTTCTCAATATAAATCGGAAGTTCAAGATCACCCCCACTTGTTCAACTCACGAAAGTCCATTCACAAATATATCTGTCTGTCCTTCTGCTCAAAACGTTGTATTTTGTCTGAGAATTAATAAAAGTTCATTGAATTCATTTTTAAATGCCACATAATACATCCGCTGTGTATTTATTTAAATGCATATATATATACGTATATATATATTTAGATTTTATATATATATAGACTTATATTGAATAGATAATCAGACATTATGTAGACGATGCTGACTACGACAACGACGACGATAATGACGGCGACCACTACTTCTTATGTGTCCATGAATATAATAAGAAATTATTTCAAAATGTTTCGATACAATGTTGCCGAACAAAGGTTTACGCCACATGGCCTCATCCGACATAGAGATAATTATTCTGCACGTATTCTACACTCTGAAAGCGAAGACTACACTCAACTAGAGACGTCAAATAGTGCGCCGCCGTCTATTTTTGTTAAGTCGACTACGACACGTGTATTGTGAAATTTACATACAAAATTACATCATGGGGTAAAATGTAATAAATCGTAGCAACAGTACAACAGCACTACAGCACAACAACAAAAAGAGAAATCTAGCAATAAATCAGGTTGAACAAAAAAAACTGCATTCATTAGGCAAACTATGCAAAATCTTGAGAGCTCAACGTCGATATGAAACAAAGTTGTGTAGCAACATTGTTTTACCTTAGAATAGATTTTCATTCGAGAACCTATTTTTATAATGTGAAATATAATCATAGAACGCGTGACCAAACCGCAAAGAAACGTATGACGATAATTTCACATTACGTGTTAAATTTCTATATATTAATGGTTAATATTGTACAAAGCAACCTAAGCAGTTTTGGGATGAGATAATAGAACAACTTTGTTTTGAGTTGCACCGGCAAAATTCAAAAATTGCTAAGGTAAGTCAAAAATCTTTCAACAGTAGCTTTTCACCAGAATTGGGTACACATGAAAGTTCTAATATTGGTCTTAAGTTCCGTTTTTTCCTATTTTTATTCCGTTTGAGGTTAATTCTACCAACAAAATTAATAGAGTGGTTCGATTTCAATGGACTTCCATTAATCACTAAAAATTTTATCATATCCAATATTGAATATTTTAATTTTTTCTTAAATTTAGTCTCACTGTTAATTTTTGTAAAATGTAATCCCACTATTCGCTTATAATTTTTATACTACACTTAACCTACCTCAAATACAATTCCCTCCACCATATCAAAAACATGAGCGATTTTCATAAATTTTTTGACATTTCCTTCAATTTCTTTTGTAACATATTGTCCCACTGTTCATTAATAACATTATACTGCAACACGATTTCTTACGAACAATCTGCAATTGCAAACGCAAATGTTAGATATCTATATTCAAAGTCTTACTGTCTGCCTTGCCTGGCTGTGTGTAATACTAGAAAGTGAATATGATTTAATTAAATTGTTTTAAACAAATCAAATGAACAGCACATCAACAACAACAACAATAAACAATTTTCATAATATGAAAGTCGCACAAAAATATCTCAGACAGAGGTGGTCTGATGTGCTGATGACCTTTAATTACAAGTTTTGTAAAATATTCATATACTAGTACAATCAGGTTGATGTGTTTATATATATCTCTCAGACATTAGTGAGTTGCAATTGAAGGTGCGAGGGGAGGGAAAATAAGTTTTGTAAAATCTTATCAAAGAAATGTAAGAATTTTCGTATGAGTACTAATTAATAACAAAGGTGACAAAAAAGTCAACTAATCCTCAAATGACTGCATTACCTTTCAGATCTGGAAAATTATCAGCTTCTATCTAAAGTGTAATTTCTTATGGAACAGTCTTTAAGAGAAACAGTATGAGTGATATATGAAGCAATGCAGCATCAAAAAAAACTTTGAAATATTCTTACCAAATTTTACTAAAACCTATTTAAATTCTTATATAATTACTGTAATTTTTTGAGTTTAATATAGTGTGTGATTCATTTAGAGGTTTTTGTTCTCAATTAGTTGTTTGTTAAGGATCAGGCGAGACTTTTGTCATACTGTTATATATTTTAACTCTGTATTGTTTGGCAATTTATTGTCAAAAGTCTTATTGCATTTAGTTTAAAACTTTTTGAAATAATAAATAATTTAAAATTCTGTTATTTCTGTTCATATATAGAGTAATTCATTTTGAAGTTATTTTTCTAAATTAGCTTTTTCTTATGGTGCACATATGACTTTTGTGAAGTTGTTACAATTTTTACTTAGTACTGTTTGGCATAGTGAAGAGTATTATTATATTTTAATAAGAATTATTTAAACTGTTAAATAATTAGAAGTTTTGTGATTTATTTAGAGGAGGTTTTTTATATCATTTCTCTTTCACAAAAATGAAGTAACTAATATCTAGCTGTCATCTTATTTGTGTTTAGTATTGTTTACAATTCTTTACGGTAAGTCTTATTATTTTGTTCTAAAGAATTATTTAAATTCTTAACTAATTTGATTTGTTTTTGTTCATATGGAGAGTGATTCATAAAGAGGCTGTTTTTAATTTAGTGTTTCTTACAGATCACACGTGACGTGTGCCAGGCAGACATCTTACGTTTATGCAGTATTGCTTTCATTGCAATAAGTTATGAAGTCTTACCACGTTTTAATAAGAATTTTTGGAATTTTTAATTGATTTTTTTAAATTGACCGCTTTACTTTTAGCCAGCTCTCATTTTTTTCAAAGTATTTGCAAGTCATAATGCAAAGCTTATTTGGTTTAAATTTGTATTCTTTCAATTTAAATTCTTAAATACTTTAATTTCTTTTTGGTGTTCAAGTAAAGTTTGATTCTTTTAAAGATTTTATTTTTAATTTGTATTACTGTATTGATCACGCACGACTGATGTCCAGCTGTCACCTTATTTTTATACAGTAATCTTAGGCAATTCATTGTGAAAAGTGTTATTATGTTTTAATAAGAATTATATAAAATTTTAAAATAGTTTAAAATTTTTTTGGTGTTCAAATGAAATGTGATTCATTTATATGTTTTATTTTTAATTTGTATTTCTTTACAGATTACGCGTGTATATGTAATACATTATTTCTATTCACTATTCTTTAGCAGTTTGTCAGAAATCTTATAGCATTTGTTAAGATTTTTTTTTAATTCTTTAAAAATTTATGTTCATTTGAAGTGTGATTCATTATGAGGCTTTTTTGTTATGGTATTCTTTTTTAACATATCACTTTTGGTCCGTGTCAAGCTATCATCTTAGTTGTGTACAATATTGTTTGTCAATTATGTTGGAAAAGTCTTATTACATTATTATACCCTCACCCTACGGATAGAAGGGTATATATCATTTAATACGATCCAAATTGTAACACACAGAAGGAGTCACTTTAGAACAGGTATGTTAACTTGTATAAAAGTATATCCACAAATTTCAGTTATTCATTAGTTAGTTTATATTTTCCGTCATTTTGATGTTGTTTTACAACTTCCAAAAATTTTCGCAAGCATCATCTACTTTATATAGTGGAATATTTTTTTTCAAAATCACTTCCTAGAAAATCATGAACGACATATGTCCACTATTGTTTCTAGACATTGCAGATTACGCTGCCACACCGGATGCGAATGATTAAGTCCCGGTTTATAAATTTATGACATTAGAAAGTGACAAGAACTTGGCTGGAAGTTATCTAATCTTCAGTTGCTAAAACATTTAAACAATAAAATTAACACAGTAAATTTTGCAACATTGTTTCTTGTGTCAATACGAATAAGAGACAATACAATGTGTCTGTTAAAAAATAGATATCAGGATGAGGGTAGTTCAAGAAGGGTGGTCCAATAATTCACCAGGAATTATATGAATTCTTAAAACTGTATTTTACAAGAAAAGTCTACAAATATAATGTATTTCAGAGATTTTAGTCATAGGCCAACCTTAACCACTTTGTTTCTGTAGGATAAGGACATATCAAAAATGTCAAAATTGAAATTTTGATATTTTTATATTTTTATATTTTTATATATTTATATTTTTATATTTTTATATTTTTAAATTTTTATATTTTTATATTTTTATATTTTTATATTTTTATATTTTTATATTTTTATATTTTTATATTTTTATATTTTTATATTTTTATATTTTTATATTTTTATATTTTTATATGTTTATATTTTTTTTTTTTTATATTTTTCAATTGCAATATCATAACTAAAATTTAAACGAACCTGAATCAATTTCTTAGAATAAATTCTGGAACTGTTCTCCTAATTGCTTTGTCAACAATGTCAAATACAACTACACTTGAATGCAGTCTGAGTACACAAAGTACGTCTGCAGTTTACGATGCACCCACCCCTCGCATGCTTTTGTTGTTGTTGCTTGTTTTGCAAGCACCAACTTAAAACACCAACAACAACAAAACAATTTAATCAGCTGTAGACGCAACGTCACAATTTTTGCGAATGTTAACGAAACGAAATATGAATAAATGGAAAACGATAACAACAACAGCCACAAGCTCAGCACAGCACAGCCACAGTAAAAAAAAAATGCAATATGGCCTCAATCACACTTACAACAAAATACCAACCAACAACAGCTACAACAACTGTGGCGATGACGAGACGGCAACAACAGCAGCAACAACAATATCGACATGACAAGCAATGACTAAATGAATGCTTAAGTTTTACATGACTCCGACCGATAACGAACGACACAAAGAGCGAGAGCCAAGCAACGACGACAACAACAACGCCACCAACAACAAATTCAAACGACCGTTGAAATATAGCAAAAAAACACAATTTCAACGGCAGCTGCAACTGCAGTAGCAATTTCAATTGCAACTGCAACCACCTTAAGTTGCTATGCAACCGACGCGACGACGACCGTCGTAGTGGCTGAATTTGTTTGTTTATTCTTGGCTTCTTCTCGTCTATATAGTTTTTTCTCAGTGTAAAGTTGTTTATGGATTTTAGCGTGTTTTTTTCTGCATAGCCTTCGTCCCACTCCATCCCTTGACAAGACCGCGTGATACTCCTTTCGTTGCGTTTTAGTTGTTGTTGTCCGACAATTCGCCAACTCACTCACTGCAATGCATTTGCGCATTGGGGAATTCATTTAGGTTTTCGTTGTTGGTGTTATGGCTGCTTGCTGATGTTGTTGTTGCTGTTGCTGCGTTTCCATTATTGTTGTCGCTTGTGACGCTTGTGTTGTTGTCAGTCGTGGAATGTGGTGAAGAAATGCGCTTTGAAATTAATAAAATCAACAACAACGGCTGCAACAACAACAACAACAGTAGGGCACATGTGCCATGATAATGCAATAACAATAATAAAATAATAAATTTATTACAAAATATTACACATCACACACACACTGGAAACGAGGAGCAGCGCTGAATGATACTCAAATGCAGACGACGTTGAACGTGATAAACTCTCCCCAATAAAAAGTTCATACATTGTCGCACAAAAACATAAAAAACAAGGCGAGGACAAAAATACAGTCGAAAGGCACCAGGATGAGTAAGAGAAAAGATCTCGAATATACAGTAAGGAGAAAAAGGAGGTTATCAAAATATGTAGGTACATCATGAAACAGGCCGCAAGATAACAATAACTAAATAGCACAAAAATTATAAAAAAATATTGTAGCAAAAAAAACAACACCTAATTTTTTAAAAATATTTTAGTACTTTACAATTTTTTGTAACATTCATGAACATAAACATATAAAAATATTAAAATTAAAACTATAAAATTATAAAAATATAAAAATATAAAAATATAAAAATATAAAAATATAAAAATATAAAAATATAAAAATATAAAAATACAAAAATATAAACTTACTTAATTTCCCTTTGCACCCCATGAATGAGGTATGGGATAGCTTCTCGCGTTGTTGTGAATTAACACGCTTTTTATTTTTGGATTCACAACTAACGGCACCTACTTGTTTATCGACGAATGCGAACGTCACTGTTTGAGAAGCTCTTACTAGACACGACGATTGAATCGACCCTTAATACTGCGAAGTTGCTGTCAACAACATTCGACGGGAGCCGACAATGAAAGAAAATTTTCTTTTTTTTCTTTTAAGATGACTGGAGCCAGGTTTGAACCTGCGATCTCCCGCATGGTAGTCGCGTGTTCTAACCACTATGCCACGGCCGGTCCCATACAAAAATACAAAAATATATAAATATAAAAATATAAAAATATAAAAATATAAAAATATAAAAATATAAAAATATAAAAATATAAAAATATAAAAATATAAAAATATAAAAATATAAAAATATAAAAATATAAAAATATAAAAATATAAAAATATAAAAATATAAAAATATAAAAATATAAAAATACAAAAATATAAAAATATAAAAATATAAAAATATAAAAATATAAAAATATAAAAATATAAAAATATAAAAATATAAAAATATAAAAATATAAAAATATAAAAATATAAAAATATAAAAATATAAAAATATAAAAATATAAAAATATAAAAATATAAAAATATAAAAATATAAAAATATAAAAATATAAAAATATAAAAATATAAAAATATAAAAATATAAAAATATAAAAATATAAAAATATGAAAATATAAAAATATAAAAATATAAAAATATAAAAATATAAAAATATAAAAATATAAAAATATAAAAATATAAAAATATAAAAATATAAAAATATAAAAATTAAATTATTGTACGCAGTTTCTTTGACAGTTTTTTTTAATGAAGCTCTACTTTGGTTTAAAGCAACATAAAGAATACAAAGCTCTTCGAGCCGTATTTGATTTTTCAGCTTTTAGATATAGTCATTTGAAAAATATGTAGTTAACAACAGTCGGAGTTGTATTACAAACTTTTTAATTATTATAAACTTACATAGACAGTGGCTGCACAAAAGTAAAACCTGGAAAAAGACAGAAGTTTTAAACATATGAGAAAAAGTATAAAATAAAAACAAAATTAATTTAATATAATGTAGATTTTTTTTTAATTAGATTGCTTTTATGATTAGACAGCCTTAGTAAATTTATTTTCTGCTCATTACCGGTTACAAGTCGCCATAAATTGTATGGCCAATTTATATGACCAATTCTGCTGCTCTTGCGTTCACACAACAATGGCAATTACAAAAAGAAAAACAAAAACACATTATATAGGATATGATTGTGTAAATTCATACACCATATGTAATTGAACTTTGCTATGTGCGTATGAAAAGGCACTTATCCAAGCACATACATGTATACATTCATACATATGTATATATGTATAAACATATGCGTGGAACAATGCTATCGCATGCATAAATTGAAGTTACGCCAATAAAAGCTAAGAATAGTGCAGCAACAACAGCAACAATAACAATTCCAACCATAACAATACCAAAAGCACTGCCGCAACAACAACAACAACAACTGCAACAGCAGCAGCAGTAGCATGTAGAAACACTACTACTGTGTTGGCAGCAGCTGTTAGTGCATTGAGCGCGGCGAGCACAACAAAAGATGGCAACAAAACGTTGTTGCCACTTATGCGTACAATGCACAATGAAGTAGAAGAATAATAATATAATAGCAGACCAAACACATAAAACCCAAAAGCAAACAACAATACATATGAACGTGCAAGAATCGGGTCAATGAGTCATTGACCATTTTAGCAGCAGTGGCTGAGACAGCGGCAGCACCAGCAATGGCAGCAACACCAACAACAACAACAGTAAAGACTGCTGCAACACAACAATAGCACAAATGGCAACAGCAGCAACAATAATATGGCCAAGAAGGAAATACCTACTAGGCAACATACTTACAGACATACATACATATGTATATGCCCGTGATGGAGCCAATGAATGGAGTGAAACACTGCAAAAGTTGCAACTAACGAAGACGCATTTCAGTTGGCTCCTTAAGGGCTTTATTGCTGTTATTGTTGTTGTATTAGTTTGCTGCCAGTTGCCACGCAGCGTATGATTAATATTGATTGTGACAACAAGGACTTGTTAAGGAATGCAGGACGGGCAGGCGTAGAAATGGAGAGAGGCTTGAGGAAGAGAGAGAGAGAGAGAGGGAAAAGAGGGGTTGGTTATTGTGTACAATTCAAATGCACATACTATTAGGCTAGACACTGTCTTTGAAGTTTAACTATGCAGATAATTGTGACGAAGTTCAAATCTATGCATGATCCTTATGCACAACCCTGCAAAACTTGTCAAGATTTTTCCATCTAATATTGTGCTTTTCTGTCTAACCCCTTAATGAGGTGTTTTGCGAGAAATTAACTATTCTATTGATCTTTACCAACTATCCCTTTAATATTTTGCGCCATTAGATATGATTAATTGGCCATGGAATACAAACAGTTTAATATTGTCGGCAAGCAACCATTCAAGCGTGAAATTCTGAGCACACCTTAGTTATTACACAATTTCAAAGTTTCATTTGCCGCCTCAAGTTGTTAAACACAATTATTGTAAAGCCATAATTTGCAAATTTTATTTAGCTCATACGTAGGTAACATCTATTGACTCTAACGACCCCTATACTAAAATGATAGTGGTAGACCTTTAAAAAGAAAACTGATTTTTAAATCTATACGGTGACTATCCTAACTTTTTTTCTCGACCCATTCTAATGTACTACATGAACTCTGGAACGTATGAAATACTTTATACATAGCAATGGGTAACTCATACGTAGGCAACAACTATTGAAATGACTTGAACGACACCTATAGTTAAGTGATAGAGATGGTCCACCATCATCTGTGTATGATATGATTCATTTTAAAGTTTTGTTTTTCAATTGTTGTCTTTACACAACTGGCGTCACAGATGTCAAACAGTCATTTTATTTTGTTGCATTACTGTTCGACAAATTGTGACGGAAAGATTCACACAGCAACAAAGTATCCAAATTATTCATTTGTATTACGAAAATCAGCGCTCGAAAAAAAATATTTTTTGATCAACCCGCCCATTTCGATTTTATAAAATCAAGAACTCTGGATTGTATAAAATATATTATAGTTGGGTGTAACTAATACCTCCATTGAAATTACTCCAACGACATTTATAGTAAGTAATAGGTATAGTCTACTTTTAATCATTCGAACTGCGATTCATTATGATGTTTTGTTTTCATTTGTTTTTTATTCAGACAATGGGCGTGATTGGTGTCCAGCTGTAATCTTATTTTAATTCAATATTATTCGACATATTTTTAGAGAAAGACTTGCACCGCAGAATGTCTTTAAACTATTCAGCCGTTCTGTGAAAAACGTTTTCGGAGCATTTCCCACAATACATGATCTGCCTAATCGAGCTTCCAAGCCCCTCAATTGACAATTTTATCTCCAATTTTAGTCTTACTGTTAGTTATTGTATAAGATGTGACCGAAAAGAACACATCTTGTCGATAGTGAGAAGAATATTGCGACTGTAGCAGAGGATATGGCTTAAGACCAAGACCGCCTGTAAGATGGTGCTGTTGGACTTGTCGCCGATATTTGGATTCAGCAAGGCAGTGCTGCAACACACACTGAGCGCAATTCAATTAAGAAATCCTTTTGGTATTCATCCTTTTTAAGTTTTAGACCTGTCAACTGGTTATCTCTCGATACTTTCTCTGGGTCTTCAAAACGCCAACATTACTCACGAAATTTGCGATATACCTGTGGCAATGCAGGACAAAGTAAGCGAAAATTTAATCTTTCTAGAAATAATCGACGACGTAGTCGCAGGGAACATTTGATTGGAGTTGTCCATGTCAAAGATTGTTGTTTCTTGTCAAGAACTCTGGAGCGTATGAAATATATTATAGTTGTGAGTAATTCATACGTAAGGGACACAGATAGTTGCTGCACCAACGACACCTACAGTAAACAAATAGTGGAAGTCTATCATCAAACATTTATCATCGGTCGAAAACTGCGGGATGTGACTGCAGCCTTCTCAGCTATACAGAAGGAATTAGCGAAAATGGGCCTAACGGTGAACGAGGACAAAACGAAGTTATTAGTTTCAACGAACAAAGAATCTACTCGTTTGGGCAACTGCGTGAACGTTGACAACTATAATTTCGAGGTGGTAGATAATTTGGTCTACCTAGGCTCCGCCATCAACAAAGCAAATAATGCCAGCCTAGAAATCCGGAGAAGAATCCTGCTTGCAAATAAATGCTACTACGGACTAAGAAAGCGATTCAATGACAGAGCCCTCTCTCGACGAACAATACTCCAGCTATACCAGATACTGGTTCTACCTGTCTTAATGTATGGTTCAGAATCCTGGGTTATGACACAAGCGGATGAATCGGTTCTGGCGGTATTCGAGAGAAAAATACTCCGTAAAATATATGGGCCAATCATCGTTAACGGAGAGTATCGGCGTCGTTTGAATCATGAGCTGTACGAGCTGTACACTGACATTGGCGTGGTCAGATTCATTAACCCATTAGAGACGACTGTTACCATATGGTAACGTCGACAGCGTTAGATATTGCACGCAATAAAATGAACATTGGAATAAATGTCAAGAATATTCTTTTTTGATTTCACCAAAGCATGCTTTGATCTTTCATTCTTGATTTACCGCTATGCGATCAGACGTCAGTAGCGAGCGTGGGGAATCATTTAAAATAGGTGTTTTTCACATGAGCGCAAAACAGCAATAAAGAGGGATATAAAAAGTCACTCCATATTAAGAATATTTTTTGATTGCTTAAAGACAGATATATTAAAGACTTTTAGTTTTTGTTATTTGAGAAAAATATGAAATATCATAAAAACGTATCGCACTAATTATTTTGTACTTGGTTCTTTTTATTAACCTGTTTTAAAGCTGTTACCATATGGTCACAGTCGGCATAACACCAGTAAAAATTGATATTTTTCTGAAATTTTTCGTCTTTCTTTTTTATGTAAAATTCATTTTTTAACTAATTTATATGCAGTACTGACAAAATCTTTAAAAAATTTCAATTATTTCGCTCTCGTTATTAAAGGGTTAAGGTGCAACGGTTGCGTTGGCTAGGTCATGTTGTACGCATGGACGAAAATGCTCTAGCTCGAAAAGTCTTCGACAATGAACTCGATGGACGGCGCAGAAGAGGGCGACCAAAACACCGTTGGAAAGACCAGGTTACTGAGAACCATACAGAACTTGGTGTGACTAACTGGAGAAGAAACGCAGAGGATCGAGGTGCTTATAATATTTTTCTACGTGCGGTATATAATCCACTGGGATTGCAAAGAAGTACCAGCTAAGTATTTAAGTTTACTAAGAACCTGAAATAGTTGTCCGAACTTACGGAAATTTCCGTCATGTAGTTTTTACATCAAGTGACATTTTCCGCATGGTATGGATGTTTGTACAACGTATGAGTAATATAAATTTAATACGGATTTAATATTAATCATACTCACAACATTACAATATTTTGGATTTATGGGTTAATAATAACGAAAACTTTTTAAAAGTTTTCTTTCCATAAAATTAATCCAATTTGATTTTTTTTACATGAATATATTAACTACATTTCTGCTGCAGAACGAACTGAGAAATCATCAACGTAGAATTTCTCACCCTCCCCGATTGACTGTTACAATGTGTAATAGAACAAAAGCCAGTTTTGAAAAACATTTTATTTTTTACTAAATATGTTCTTTAGGACTTTAACAACAAGTCGACAAGTTGGAAGCCTATTAAATAGCTGTATACAAGGCTGATATGCCCATACGTTATCAAACTTTAAATCGGCTTCCTGTAAACTTTTGAATAGTTTACATATCAACTTTTGTCATATAGTAAAGATATATTTCTATAAATGTGCTACTACATTTACTCATGTGCTCAAAAACTAGCCGCATTTTCACACTACTGGGTTTTAGTTTTATGGTGAGAAACTATAACCACTACAATGGCGAAGCAGGCATAACTATAGAAACCACATCTATAACTGGATTATGAAACAGAATTCAGCTTGACGACCAATTCTTAAATACAAAATAAAGCAAATCAACATGAATCAAAAAAAAATCCGGTTAACAACTAAATTATTTCTAACTTAGAATAAAATATAAAAGAAAGCTTTTGATGCATTGTTGCCTTTAAATCAATGGTGTTAAGACTCAATAATTAGTGATAATTAAGAGAACCTTCGATTTAAGTATTGACACTAATTGACACCGAGGACACAAGTAAGAAAACCTTAAATTAGTTGTTTATACAACTGACAAACAAAAGTAGATGTATGAGCTCCAAAAAAAAATAATTGGTATAGTTCCTTAAACTCAAAACCAAGCTACGATTAGACAATTGTTAAAAAATTTCAGTAATTTTTTTTTTTAATTTTTTATTATTACAATTACTTGTAATTCTCAATCTTAACGATTTTTAAAGTTTGTTAATATTCTTATTACAATATTCTTAAATAAAGTGTATATTAAAAATTGTTCATAGCATATACCATATATGACTCAACCCAATGCCTGTTTCTATGTTCTTATGTGCACGCATCAATCACAAGCCTCGGATATGTCGCAAGTTTGCGCTTATGCGTCATTAATAGTTTCCCCTCTCTATTTGTTTTTGTCTTTTTGGCTGATCATGCAAATTTGTTATCACGCGGGGTAACCTTCTCCGACATTTGAGCATTCATATACTTACTTATGTGTTTTTCTTTTGTATTATGCTTTTCTTTTTTTCTTGCTTTAACTTTTAAGAAAAACTCTAGAATGATAATAAACAACATATTTACTTTGATGTTAACCGCCAGCGTAATCTTATACCTGCTTATGATACGATATCGTTGAGTGGATCATATAAACACGACATCGTAGACTGACATTCTATAGTGCAGGCTTTGAGACAGTGTGGTCAATAAAAGAGCACATAGTAGAAGGATGAAATAATAGCTAAAATAGTGAAAAATTGTGGCCACAACAAAACTTCCGTGCAAATTGTGTCCGATTGGCATATGCAAGAGCTAGTGGTGAGTGTATTATGTTGACATGTTTTGTGCTTTGAGGATACTATCTCTGCACCGGTGGGCAGAGTTTCTCAATTACATTGAGTAACTTTCTTCTCTTAAGGTTTACGATGATAGTGGAAAAGTCGCAGCAATGGGCAATGACGAGTGCAATGCAGAAATGACAGTGTACGTCTTAGCCCCTGATTAACATTTTTTGAACATTTCTTCAACCGAACTATAAAACTATATTATTTAACTATCATCTTCTATAGACCCCTTAAGTTTGGTTTTACTCCTGTTCCTAGTATTGGCTTTTGCATTCTCTGTAAGTTTTAAAAATATTGAACTTTTTTATATTGAAATCTCATGCGGTTTTTATAATACTTTAAAAATATATTATAACAGTATTACAAATTTTCGTAGACCGGGAAAATTACCAGTTTTTTGTTACTTTTGGCATTCTGGCATGGTATTGAATTAAGCAGAACGTATACGTCATCTAAGCTAATCAGGGATAACTCATATGCCAATAACGTTGAACGCCACCTATAGTAAATAAATTGAACTAGACCACCCATCCATAAAATATTCCCATGACATTAGATTAAAAATACATTATATCACAAAAAGACACAGCAAAGAGCGCTGACGAGACATTGTGGTTAATGTCGAAATGACGTCAAACGCCTAACCTGCTGTTACATAATACATTTTACAAGTCTTAAATAAAAACCTATAAGCATTAATAAATAGTTGCCAATAGAAATGATCAAAACCGAATCATAATTATCTACAGATCAACAAAAAAACAAGCTTATATAGATTTTTCGAGATAAAATTTTATTCCTAAAAATTACTTAAAAAATCAAGAAATACTTTAATTTTTGAACTCCGTGTTTAAACTTTCCATCATCTTCAGACTGCCATCTTAATTTTTTCAAGATACAATTTCATTTGGTCCCTAAAAATATTTAAGAAATCAAGAAATACTTTAATTTTTGAACTCCGTGTTAATAATTTCCATCATCTTCAGACTGTCATCTTAAGTCTCTGCTATTTATTTCCGCTCAAGTGTTGACTGCTGACTGCCGTCCCAGTTATTTGCATTGCAGGCAAGAAAATAATTGAACAACAACAACAACAGCCAAGACGACGACTGCATCACTATCAAAAGTGATATTTATTTCAATCGCTGTTTTTTTTTGTTTCTCTCCCATATTTCGTTTGTCCATTCTAGAAATATTTAATTGCATACTGATGATAGATATCTTATATTGTATTGTATATTAATTTAAAAATTCTATTTTGCACACACACACACACACACCGTTTGTCTGGCCTCTAATGTTTCACAACAAAAACATCCGTTCGCAACGATAAATACAAAAAAATTCGAGTAGGGAAAACAAATATCTAAATAGTAGACAATTTTGATTGATATCATATAAATAAACTCTTGATATAAGGTGGCAAATAACTTGATGGCCTAGTTACTTGTAAAGTCGCCCCATAGTCTAATAACCGTAACGCTTAACAAATCACATGCAATCAAAGCTGATTAACTGAAAGTGTCCCAAATTCTTTGATGAGGAATTTTTATAGCCAAACTAAGGTGTAAAGGTAGTTTGTATCACGACCATAACAAATGATGACTGTCAAAGGAAAATTTTCGGCTTTTTCAATTGACTTGTAGCTGAAGTAGCACTTCTAGCGGTTGCTTGTATCTTATGACAGTTAGTGATTAGATAAATTCTTATCATTCTTTTTCCGAATGCATAGCAATCTCTAGGACTCTCTGTTGTGACTTTTGGCTAGTCTTGCATTCTCTCTCACTCTCTCTCGTTTGCTCGATCTCTATCTCTCGATGACAAATGCGTCACTTTATTTGAGCTAAGCGCAAAAAACAAACGCAGATACCTCAGACATTTAGCAATTGCTGACGTTATAGCTGGCGTTTCTGTGGTATTAATTAAGTGTATAAAGTCTAGACATTTTTTGTTTAATACAACAACAGCAACACAGCTACGACAGACGTTGGCAGCAATACCAAAAAAAAAAAAAAACAGAAAAGCACATGAAACACAAACCTTGTGGTTCATTGAATCAACACAATTTTTAAATTATTTACTTTTCTACCAATTTCTTTTTATTTTCTTTGTAAGCAACAAACCGCTGCTGATAAGACTTTGATATGGGCAACATTGTGTGGTCGCTGCCGCTGCTGCAAAACCTTTAGCAAAGTTCAGACAAACAATGTAATAAAATTTAAACATAAGAATGGGAAAATTTATTATAGCTAACAATTGTAAACTGTTGTTAAGGCAAATAAAAAGAGATTTTTGTTAGATAATACATTTTAAGCTATGCTGCGAGGGGAGGAAACAACAAATGATGTTGATATAGAAAAATATGAGAAAAGTATTGTAGATATCAGTGGTTTTAATGGCGAAAGAGCTGGTAATGTTTGAATAGCGAGTAATTTTCAAAAATCGTAAAAGTTTAAATTTGTTTACTATTATTTTTTAGAGCTAAATTGCGATTCAGTTAGAGGTTGTTTTCTGCATTTGTGTTTTTTTACAGATCACGAGTGCTTGATGTCAAGCTGTCTATGTATTTTTATTCATCACTTCTTGGCAATTTGTTATGGAAAGACTCACATTGCAACAACGTCTATAAATTCCACAGCTTTATTAGAAAAATCAACGTTCGTCGAAAAAGTTATTCATAATTGTTGAAACTGTTTGTAAGAAAGTTAAAATAAGATTTTTGTTAAAAAAAAAACACTCAAATAGTTCTTACATGGCTAACAGGGAAAGTATTGGGAGGACAGTTATCTTTGGGAATAAAAATCTGGGATCAGATCCTTAAAGTTTAGATATTGGAAATCTTTATCAGCAAGTAATTTGTAAAAATCCTAGAATTTTAAACATTTTGAATAATGTTTTGTTTTAAATAAAGTGTGATTCATTTAGAGGTTGTTTTATTCATTTGATTTCATTTACAAATTACGCATGACCGGTGTCAAGCTGTCATCTGATTTTTATTTAGTTTTGTTTGACAATTGATTATGGAAAGACTCGCACCGTAATAACTTTCTCAAATTATTCAGATGTATTATGAAAATACAAGTTCGGTGAAAAATGTATGTACTTCACTTCGAAGCCCACTATTGCCATTACTTTCCGCTAATTTGCTTCTTAGTGTACGTTATTGGATGAAACGCGACCAAAAGGACCACATCAAGTCTGAAGTGAGTAGAATATTGCAGCTGTAGCGGCGAGTTTGGCTACAAATAGTGACAAATCGATTTGGAGGCCATGCGAATAGGTATAAACAATAATCAAATATAAACATTACTGTAGACAACAGTAAGTGCTAGCGGTTTTAGTGGTGGCAGATCTCGCGACGATTTATCAGCAAATGATTTATAAAAAACCTAGAAAATTAAAAATTGTCAACATTGTTCATGGAAACATAGTGTGATTCATTTAGATGTTATATGGCTCATTTGACTTGTTTAACAGATCGCATGCGATTTTTGTCGAACTGTCAATTTTATTTTATTCAGGATATTTTGGCAATTCATTGTGGAAAGACTTTCATCGCAACATAGTTTCCAAAGTATTCGGCTATATCAGGAAACTTTATAGTGGTTGAAAAATTTATTTCTTTCACTGTGAAGAAATTTGAGTCTCGTTATACGTTGTAAGATAATACGCTGCCGAAAAGATTCCATCCAGTCCGCAGTGAAGAGAATAATGCGGCTGTAGCGGAGAGTTTGACAGAAGACCGTGACCGTGCCGTGCGCAGCATTTTGGCCTTTCATATACAACAACTTAAGGAATTTTTCCTGAGGATCTTGCTACAAAAGGTTACAAAAACCAACTCGCTAAGAATTGAAACCGCCAGACTTGAATTTACACTTTAATTTTAGTCTATGGTCTCTGCAACAGCTAAACAGCTGTTTTGTCTCAAGAGTAACTCAAGAAGATTCTTGAACTACCAATACATCCGCGAAAGTGTCCTATTTTGAGTATTTTATGAACTGGTGAAAACATCGGTCAGTATTTCCTACAAAGTAAGGCCGGGCACAACATAACCATCAATGGTGAGTGCAGCAGCACCATGATAACGGATTTTTTGTTGCCATAAATTGAGGTCCAGGAATCGACGATATTTGTGTTCAGTTAAATGTTGCAACAGCAGACATATCTTGCATTACAATGAATTATTGAGAAATCTTTTAAGTGAGCACATACTTTGACCGCAAAGATTGTAGGATACTGAAAATGTAAATGCCAGAGATTGTTTTTTCAGGTCGCAACAAAAATTCTAATATCCAACTCTAAATTAAGTATTTTATTTAAAACTAGCTGGCCCGGCAGACTTCGTCCTGCCTCCAAATTTTTGTAAAATATGTTGATTGTAGTTGAAATCTAATAACGATTGGTTTATTTCTTTGACCTCTAAATTATTTCAATTTAAAGGGCGAGGTTTTCCCAGACAAATCCTGTTCTTTATATTTATTAAAGATAATTATATATTACTAGCTGGCCCGGCAGACTTCGTCCTGCCTCCAAATTTTTGTAAAATATGTTGATTGTAGTTGAAATCTAATAACGATTGGTTTATTTCTTTGACCTCTAAATTATTTCAATTTAAAGGGCGAGGTTTTCCCAGACAAATCTTGTTCTTTATATATATTAAAGATAATTATATATTATTATAAGAATTGCTAAAACTGATCAGCAGTGTCGTCCATGATGTGATGAAAACTTACTTATTGATAGGCATATATTCTAAAACCAAATTTTTAAGCCGATTGACTGACTTATAACTTTCTGCGTTGGTGTACTGGGTGATTGTACCTTTTTGTCCTAAGGGGTACGAATATCCAAAAACGCCTTCATTAGGCTCAGCAACCCCATTAACCGTATGGTCTGGGTGATATCAACAGTTATTCCTATTTTCATTATTATCCCCTAAAATTTCGAAATGGGGAAAAACACTTTGTGGAGCTCTCTAATTCAGTAGGAAGTGCACCATTATAAAAGTTAGTCATTCGTCTTTAAGCCTTTTTGCGGTCTGGGTGACCATCTACAGCCGATCCCCAACTTTCACTGAAATTTTGGGACAAATGGGGTCAACCGTCAAATCATCAAAATGTACATCTTTTTTATATATATAGACTTCTGAATAACTATGATGTTAAAAAAAGTGACTAAATGACCTTCCAAAAATTAAGTGTATCACCGGCAAGTGGTTCCAAACATACATTTCTCATGCCAAAAAAATCATATATTTTAAGTTTAAGTAAAATCAGACAATCGATATTCAAAATTTTCTCATGCCAAAAAAATCATATATTTTAAGTAAAACCGGACAATCGATATAAATTTTCGGAATAATTCAACCCCAGCCAGATCAACTGCGGGTCCATATATACAAAAAAAAATTCTCATAGTAAAACAAATATACATTCTAAATTTCAGTCAAATTGTTTAATTCGTTACAATTTTTATTACAATTTCACCATAGCGACACCTACCGTCAGTTTATACAAAAAAATTTTCTCGAGGTTCCACAAACATAAATACTAAATTTCAGTTAAATTGGTATATGCATTCAAATTTTCGATATAATTCCACCCTAACGCCATCTAGCGGGTCCATTTGTACATACGATTTTTTCTGATGATCAAACAAACATAGATTCCGAATTTCAGTAAAATTGGCCCATTCGTTAAAATTTTGATTGTAACCCGACCCCAGCGCCACCTACCGGGTCCATTTATACATATAATGTTTTCTCATGATCAAACGAATATCCATTCTAAATTTCAGTTGAATTGGTACATGCATTAAAATGTTCGATATAAATCCACCCTAGCGCCACCTGGATTTGATTTTTTTCAACACAAACAATCTACGGAAAATTTCGAATCCAATAAAAGAAAAATCAGGCAAATCGCTCCAGCCGTTCTCAAGTGATGGTATGACATACGTGGACCATTTCATTTTTATATATATAGATAGAATTGAAATAAAAACGTATACATGAATCACCCTTAGTTTACGATTTCATAGCACCATAGACATTGACCAACTTTATAGAAAATAATGTTAGCAAATTGTGAACATATTAAAACGGGATGATATTACTCGCGTTTATTACAATGTTTGAAATGTTGATCGAAAGTTGGACCTAACAAATAGATCGCCTACAGCGCTATCGCTGCAAACATTTGAATGAGGTTCTCTTTAAAAATTAAATGTCAGAGTTTTTTCTGTCGGATCATTATAAAGATTACACAGTACAACATTTTTCAGCTCATTGATTTGGCACTCAATTCTGAGAACTGCGCGTGAAAGTAGCCCCAAAGAGAAGAAGTTCTGCATCATTCGCTTTGTCAAGTTACATGCCACTGTGGCAAACTGTGGCAACTCCGTCGTGACTAAACGCAAAATTTGACACGGTCCGTACTCGAGAGAAAGAATAAGCGAATTTCATAAGACAACCAGTGTAAATACATACAAATCTATATTACACTTAAAGATCAAGTTGTGGTGTCTGTGTGAGTTGTAAAAAAATGCCAGGCAAAACGCGAAAAAGCATAAACACGAAAAGTAAAAAAGTGATGTGCATTCTTTGCAAAACAGAAGTGTTGGAAAGCGACGAAGCTATTGAGTGTGACTCTTGTAAAAAAACCCTTCACTCTCTGTGCACACAGCTGAATAAGGTTGAGATTGATGAGCTAATGAAAGATCCCTCTCTTGAGTTTAAGTGCCAAATATGTGAGCCTAAAGATGATGGCAAATCAGAACTTAAAACAATTTTAAAAGAAATGAGAGAAATGAGAGAAACGATGAACTTTATGTCATCTCAATATGACAGTATTTTAAATGGTGTTAAAAAAAATACTGCAGCTGTAAAGAAACTAAAAAAAGAAAATGAATCTCTCAGAGAGGATGTAAAGAAACTTAAGTCTACTGTGACATTTTTAAATGATGTTCGCGTTCAGAACAACTGCATAATAAATGGTGTTGTAACTGACTCTGAGAGCAATGCTCTTGATGTTGTGCTAGATATAGCGAAGAAGGCGAGAGCTGATGTGTGCGAGGATGACATTGATGACGCGTATTTCATGGGTCGTAATAGGCAATCCAATAAATCATCTGTTGTCGTTAAATTTGTAAACAAAAAACACAAAATGGTTTTAATGAAGAACAAGAAGAACTTGAAGTCGTTGGAAGATACGAAATCAGTTTACATAAATGATTTTATGTCAAAGGATAGTCTGGAGGTGTTAAAGCATGCGAAATCTTTGAAGACTGTTGGGTTTTATTCTGTTTACACGAGAGATGGGAAGATTTATGCTAAGAAGGAAGCTAATTCTAGGCAAATCAGAATAAGGAGTATGGAAGATGTGGATAAAATGCTCTTAAGCTCTACGTGTAAACGTCCCAAGACAGTTCGTGGTATGCAGCATGTTGATGATGAAGATAGCGATGATGATGATGAGTTTGATGATGCTGATGCACTATCCTAATTTATTAAATTATAATTGTGTTTAAATTTAAAATTTGAATAATTTAATAAAATTAATTTGTTTTTTATGATCTTAGGTTATTTTAAAAATACAAATGCATATAATGAAAGTGTTATTGTTGAAAATCTAAACTATTTTAATATTTTATCGATAAACGTACGAAGTGTTTCATCTTTAGACAAATTTAATCGTTTCAAAAGTGAGATAAGTGAACTTGTTAAAATTCCGGAAATAATTGCTATCCAGGAAACATGGTTTAGTGGGAATAATTTAAACTTATATTCTATTCCTGGTTTTGATGCTATACACTGTGATAGATCTGATGGTTTTGGTGGCACGACAATGTATGTAAACTCCAGTTTGCGGTATAAAGTTGTTATTAAAAACAGTGAAAGCAGCTTGGATGTAATTGCAATTGAGTTGGATGATATAAAATTAGATAATAGAAAATTGTGTGTAATGTCTGTTTATCGATCACAACGATGTGTTTTAAATTTTTTAATGAGTAAAATGGATCATTATCTTCTTCAATTTGCCACCAACCCTGTATTGATCGTCGGTGATTTTAATATTGACTTGCGAATACCTAGTAGACAATTCAGATTAATAAATGACCTTTTTCAGGAGTTTGGTATGCAAATGTGTCACAACCATATAACAAGACCTACAAGCAAAACTTCAATTGATTGGGTATGTTGTAATAAACCTGGCAAGATATCTGTAGATTGTATAGAAACCGAATTATCCGATCATAACTTTTTAAGTTGTAAAGTTTGTGTAAATTCAAATCTGAATAGACAGTGTGAGTCACGAAGACAAATTGTACATTATTCAAAAATTGGTCAGATTTTGGACAACAAATTACCGTCTTTAAGAAATGTGACAAGCTCTTCAGATTTGTGCCGGCAATTTATTGATATTTTCACATCAGCTGCTTTGGAAAGTACAGAAATTATTTCAACTCCGATAGATATGAGAAGAAAAATAGCTCCGTGGATAAATGAAAACCTTGCTGCTTTGAAAATCCTTAAATGTAAACTACTTAAGTCTAGAAGAAAGCATAGACACAATTCTACAGAAGAACGGCTAAAGAGAATTAGTAAAGTTATAAAGATTTGTAATAAGTTTTTAATGGAAGATTATTATGTACATAATCTTAGCTTTTGTAAGGATAATACCAAGAAAACGTGGGATTTTCTAAATAGGGAACTTGGAAGGAAGAAAGAAGCAATCAAGGAAGTAATATCTGAAGAAGGAAATTGTTTCAAATCAAATGAGGAAATGGCTTCGGTTTTAAACAAATATTTCATAGATTCTGTTAACAATATACATAATAATATTGAACAGCACTCTAATGATAATGTTAATGTTTTCCGAACGCTACGGTCTGAGGTTACCACCTTTACTTTTCAAATGGTAAATAAAACAGAAGTTGAAAACGTTTTACGACAGTTAAAATCCTCAAAAAGCCCTGGTTTTGATAACATTACTACTAGAATGTTGTTTGTAAGACAATCAGCTGTTTCTGATTTATTAGTATGTATTTTTAATAAAATGATTATGGAGGGAACGTATCCGAGTGTTTTAAAAGTTCACAAGATAATACCCATACCAAAGAAACCAAATGCAAAGTATGTTTCTGATTTTCGGCCTATTTCAATTCTATCAGTGATAGATAAAATATTTGAAAAGCTTCTTTTTAACCAACTTTCAAAGTATGTTAATGATAATGAAATTTTATATAAAAATCAATTTGGATTTAAGAAAGGATCGGGAACTAGGGAGGCTTTAGTCAACGCTGTAGAATATATTTGTTCTGGAATTGATGATGGTTACAAGGGTGTAGCAGGTGTATTTTTTGATTTTTCGAAAGCGTTTGATCTTGTTGATCACAATATTTTAATGTTGAAACTTGAGAGCATCGGCTTGATAGGCTCTTCTCTAAGATTATTGAAGACTTTTCTCGAAAGCAGATCGCAATTTGTTCAAATTGGTTCATCGGTGAGTGAAATATTACCCGTTAATCATGGTGTTCCTCAGGGCAGTGTCATTGGCCCACTTTTGTTTAAAATATTTATAAATGATATTAAAAATATTGAATTCAATGGAAGACTTAATTTATTTGCTGATGATGTCTGTATTTTTTACAAATACCAACATGAAAAAGTTCTGCAGGCCCATATTGAATATGACGCGGCAATATTAGCTGAATTTGCCCGTGTGAACAAATTAATGTTGAATCCGTCAAAAACTAAATTTATTCGTTTTAGACCGCATTGTATTAAAAATGAACAATTGATGACAATTCACGTTGGCGGCACAATAATTGAAGAATCATTAAGTGTAAAATATCTTGGTGTTACTTTGACACAAAATCTGAAATGGGATGAACATATATCCCAGGTAAGAGCAAAGGTATCATCTGCAACTGGAATACTGTTTAAATTCAAAAACAAGTTAAGTACCAATGTCAAAATGCTTATATTTCAAGCTCTTATTAATTCTGTAATATCGTACCTTCCCATTGTGTATGCTACCAAAACATCAAATTCACTAAGATCTCTACAATCTGCTCAGAACAAAGCTTTAAAAATCGTATTCAATTTGCCAATGCGTTACCCTACTTTGGATTTGTATAGAACCAAAGCAACAAGCATATTACCTGTTCGTGGTCTGTACAAACAACAATTATTTTTATTTATGTTTAAATCCATAAGATCCCCAGATTCCGGGGTGTCTTTCAGCCGAAATGTGCAGACAACAGGGAGAAACACAAGACAGGCTAATCACCTACAAGTTGCAAGATGCCGAATCGATTTAACAAAACAACGAATAAAACATGCAGGATCACTTGAATACAATAGTTTACCTGACGAAATTAAAAATATAGCAATTATTTCCACTTTTAAACAATCTGTAAAAGAATATCTTCTTAACAATATAGAAGCACTTCTTACGTAATATCAAATATATTGCATATATAAAGTATTTTTTCTTTTCTTCATAAAATAATTTTTGAAATTGTTTTAATTGTAAAATTTTTAATACTTTTTTTGCATAATTGTTTTAACTGTAAAAATTTTTAAAAACTTTTTTTTTTTGCATAATTGTTTTAATTGTAAAATTTTAATACTTGTTATTTATATAGTTGCCAGTTAGCCTCTACAATGCCTATAAGGCGCTGGGGCACTTAATAATAATAATTGTACTTATAACTAATGAATTAAAATAAATGAAAAAAAAAAAAAAAAAAAAAAAAAAAACTATCATGATTCAAGCAGCATTTTGTCCAGTTCCAGTTTCTATGCTACGCCACATGATTTCACTGTAGTTAAGTGGTTTCCCCAATACCGAATTAAGGTCAACCCACCAATACGAAATGCCTTAGCTTTCTCTCTGTATGATTTCATAATGAATTCATGCAAAAATAACAGTTGATATGTTGATGTGTTGCTGTGAAATGAAACATGACTTAATACTATTGCCGCTACTACGACGACTACTCAATGGTAGTGTTTAGTGGCCATGATAAGAAGCAACAGCAGCAGCAGCACACATGTTGTCATAAAACGCCGGCGGGCGGGTGATAACAATGGCGGCGACGGCGTTGAACGGTTGATGGTTAAATTGCACGTTCATATGAAATGAACCCATTAGTCAGCAGAACCCATGAAATTTTGCTCTCACCGTCAGCAGAGGGCATAGCAGTGAAATCTGTTGTATTTATGTTTTTGTTGTTTGCTGCTAATTTGACAATATCACGCTGGAAGTCTTGGTCATTGAAAGGTTGTTGATGCTCTTTATTCTTGTTGTCTTTGTATGGCTTGGACTGATAAGAGGAATTTGTTGTTATACTATAGCTAAAAATTGGTACTCAACATTTCAAATGTTGTCTGTATTTAAGTTAAACCAAAAGGTTTTATTTTTTTTCATATGAAATCATAAAAAAAAATCAGCACAATGATAGCATTTTAAGTGAAATCTCCAGATTGTAATAAAAAAATGATTCCTTAACAAGTACCTGTCTTTATTTTGCTGGAATTATTTGGAATTCATTACAAAAGGTCTTCCCGATTCCAGATTTTTTGCAAAATATGTAGCAAAAACACCCCTGAAGCTTAAGCATTTTTCTTGTTCCCACTCCATGTAATAATTCTGAGCAATAAATTATGCGCCCCCTCAGCAAAAATTCCAATTGTATTCCCATGATGTAACATGACATATAACATCCAAAGAATTTCTTCAAATATTAATGACCAAGGTCGCCGACAGCCATAACTCATAAAACCATCTTACCCACTAATAACATTAAAACCGACTCAGCCCCACGCCCACGCCCCTAATACTGAGTGGGTCACTAGTTAGCGTCCTTCATGTCTTATCCACAGACAATGATACGCAACAAAATTTATAATGCGCCATTTCCCTTCCTTGTGCCATGGCAGAGTGAGTCTTAGTCCTTCTATGGTATATATTTCCTGATATATAAAATATAAACGCACCTACACAAACATAGTCACACAATATACAAAAACACCCACACACAAACACATATACACAAATACATGTATCTGGCTGTGGTTTGCCCTATATATTTTCTGCGGAAAATCAAATGATTTCTCCTCATATCCTCATGTGTCGATGTCGGGGCACTGCTGATGACATGGTATTGGGCGTTTAACAGGCGCTGATAATAATAAGAAGGGCGCACCACCACCACCAGGACGAGAGAATATTATTTATGCGAGTGCTGCCGCACTCCTACGCAAATGTTGCACTTGCCAATGTGTTGGAAGCTCTACGACGACGACGAAGCTCTCTTTTTATTTGAGTAAATTATTTGGAACTTTTGTTGAAGTGTAACACAAATGTTAAAGGCGCTGTATGGATAAATAACTTGTACTCTACGTACATTGTATAGGTGTGCGCGCCTGTGTGTGTGCGTTTGTGTGTGAGGGGCTTTTTATAATCGAAGTCCTTATTGAGCAAAGCTTTTGTTTGTTGCTATCTCGCATTTTCATTGTAAAGGAATTTCGTTTATAACACAAAACGATTATGATGATGATGATGATGTTCTGTACAGAGCATTTATATGTTGCTGCTGCCTTTGTTGGTAGGTGGTATTTGTGTTTAAGCTATTGTTGTTGCCCTGGCTCCTTGTTGTTGTTAAGGAACGTACGTATGAAGTAGCATACATTCACCACCTCTACCTCTTCTACATCCTGATGTTGAGGCATCATTCATTGTTCTGTTTTACCTTTAATTTAAATTTAAAATATTTATGATTCTCTGTGAGAATCAAAGAGGGAGGAAAAGAGATGGTAGATAATGTTGTGTTGTTGTGCGTAACAACATCAAAGCAGACAAAGCACAGGCAGAGTGGAAGGGACACCTCATTGAAGCAAATTTAGGTCAGTAGTACAGAATCGAAGAATTTCTTAGAATACCAAAGGAAGTTCTGATGAGGCTGACTGGCACAACTCGTTCACACACGCTGACAGTACTGAGCGAAAAAATAGCACAATGTCATTGACAAAATGATTAATTTTGGATATATAGAAAATAGAGAAAAGTTAAAAAATATAAAAATATAAAAATATAGAAATATAAAAATATAAAAATATAAAAACATAAAAATATAAAAATATAATAATATAAAAATATGAAAATATAAAAATTTAAAAATATAAAAATATAAAAATATAAAAATATAAAAATATAAAAATATAAAAATATAAAAATATAAAAATATAAAAATATAAAAATATAAAAATATAAAAATATAAAAATATAAAAATATAAAAATATAAAAATATAAAAATATAAAAATATAAAAATATAAAAATATAAAAATATAAAAATATAAAAATATAAAAATATAAAAATATAAAAATATAAAAATATAAAAATATAAAAATATAAAAATATAAAAATATAAAAATATAAAAATATAAAAATATAATAATATAAAAAAATAAAAAAATAAAATAAAAATATAAAAATATAGAAATATAAAAATATAAAAATAAAAAAATATAAAATTATAAAAATATAAAATTATAAAAATATAAAAATAAAAAAAAACATATAAAAATATAAAAAATATAAAAATATAAAAATATAAATATATAAATATATAAAAATTTAAAAATATAAAAATAAAAAAATATACAAAGTACCACCTGATCTGAGCTGGAAATACTGCGCCCTCAAATCAGCCATTCGATTAAACGAGATTGAACATTTGGATCCTTCCATCGGGCACTCAAGTATCCTGAATCATATCAACATCTCACTTGAAACTGACTACGTGCTCAATGCACGGAAATCGAACATTCTCTACGAAACTAGAACGCCCTCCAAAAGGAGTGGACAGAGAACGAGAACGCAATGTATGGACCATAACATTTCCAAGCGGAAATACTTTCTATCCTCACAGGAGGATATTTTCCTTTTCACGGATAGTCTAGCGGCCATATGCTCGTTGAAGTCCTGCTACATCAAATCGAAAGTGGTCAGTGCCTGTCGAAAATCTTTTAACGAGATATCCAGGAATTACAGAGTTCTGGTTACGTGGATACCTGGACACAGCGGAATTGAGGGCAACTGCTGAGCGGACGAAGAGGCCCGACTCTGCCCTGCAGGAAAGCGACGTTGAACACGTAGCACTTTTCTATATATCCACCTGTAAAAGTACCATCGAAAATCTAACGTTTAGAACAGCAAACGGCAGATGGAAGAATGAAGAAACATGTAAAAGACCAAAAAGACATGACCGCAATACAACGCGAAGCGTACGTCGTATCTGGTAAGTCTTGAGAGGGACCAGATAAGAAAAATGATTACCTTATTGACGGGACATGGACATGGACAGAATGGGATTCGCAACGAAAAGCGAATGGAACTACTGCGGGAAAAGCATCAGAGAACGGCAGGTCCACATTATATGAGATTGCCCAGCCCTATACAGAAGGAGACTAGAAACTCTGGGGAAACCCTCCTTATGTGCTTTAGAGGAACTTGAATACTTAAAAAATATTAAAAATATTAAAAATATTAATAATATTAAAAATATTAAAAATATTTAATATATTAAAAATATTTAAAATATTATAAATAACAAAAATATTAAAAATATTAAAAATATTAAAAATATTAAAAATATTAAAAATATTAAAAATATTAAAAATATTAAAAATATTAAAAATATTAAAAATATTAAAAATATTAAATATACTAAAAATATTAAAAATTTTCAAAATATTAAAACTTTAATTAACATTTATAATAACAAAATTATTACAATATTGCCGAAGGTTATTAAACGAATCTGTCTTCTCAAATTTAGTAATTTATTCTGTCACCTATCGGCAGTAATCTGTACTCCATAAATCTGAGCAATATCATCAATTCCAGTAAAATAGTCGACCAGCCTCAATATGTAATTTAGTACTATCAAATCACAAATCATATATCTTATGAAAATAAAACCCTTCCCTTGCAAACTTAATTCCATCCTCTTCGGCACCACTGCTACCTAAACACCCACACCTATACGACTAACTTTATGTCTGAAAATTAATATCAAAGTTCGTTTGCGTTGTAGTCAGTGCATAGGAGGCGGGAACTTAGTTAGTTCTAGACTTCTTTATGCATCAAAAATTCATGAAAAATTCCCAACGATAAAAAAGCAAATACAACAATCCCATCAGTGATTCCTTTTGATGTCTGCTGCTGCTGCTGCTGCTGTGTGCAATCAAACCAAACAAACTTAATCAGACGAAGCGAACGCGATATAAATCTTTGTGGGTGGAAATACAGAATTTGTATACGCAGTCATGTGTCACTTAAAGCAAAAAATAAAGAAAGTTTCAGCTTACACAATCAATAAGAAAGTTGGGAAAGGGGAAGAAGGAAATTTCATGGAATACAAAAAAAAACCCATTGATTTGCAAATCAATTATGAAAGACAGCAAAATATATAGGAGCCGCATCATGATTTATATGCTAAAAGTTTTACTGCTTATGGGGTGTTTTAAAGTTACCTAAATCATTTGATTGCTTAAACCTTTTCAGACACTTTTAAGTACAAAAAATCTCTGCAATATGATAACATAACAAACAAACTACGTTTTAGACTATAAATAAGTGTGTGTGTGTGTGTGAGGTTTGCATTTGAATGTCTACCACTAAACTTTGTGTATTTTATCATTTAAATATATGACTTATTTTGTATTATTTGCTGCACCCTAATGTAGCTATAAAACCCACATAGCATATCATAGGAAGTTTGCAACGTAAAAGCAGAACACTAACATTGTATAGCTCGTGACGATAGGTGACCACCACCACCACACTGAAAATTGAGTTAGAGAATGAGTTCGCTAAAGCAAAAACCACGAAATGCTTGAAATACATTTTTATAGAAATTTGCCATTTAAAGAACTAAATAAGATTGTCTCTATATGAACGAACGAAAGTAACAGCGGCTGGGGAACAAATATATTAAAAAAAACAACCGCCGAAAAAGTTAGACTTTGACCTAGACATTGATTGAAGCGACATTCGACGAGATATAGACCGAGTGTTTGGTTCCTTTCTTTTGCATTGTTTTTTTGCTTTGTTTGTGGTAAATATAGCATTGCCCCTGCGGGCACAAACCAATTTCTAAAAGAGGTGATAGCCTCATTCAAAATTGAAGTATTAACATTTGGAATGTTTACTAATAAATAAAGAACAAAAGTTCCTGATACATACTAGCAGTTATAGACAATCAAGATATCAGGTCATGGTGTGGGTGATGGTGAGGCATGGCACAACTAATACAGTAATAAAAGGATCGCACTAAGGTAGACCACATGTAACTACTTAGACAAAGTTCATCTAAGGGTGATAGACGAAATTTTTCTTTTATTACCGAAAACTGCGGCCAACAATAAACATATGAATTGAAATTTTCCTAAAACAAAGGAATCTTACAAAACAAGAAATTTCAGTATTGGATCCTGGCAACATTTTGTTCTTGTAGGCTTCCTATCGGGCAAAAATTGCACTTCCTATACAAAAAAATTATTTTTTTTAAGCTTTCGGCAATCCTCACTATGACACATTTCAATGCAGTATTGTCTCTTGTGTTTTTGGCTAACAGTGTCAAAGTTCTTCTAGTTCGGAAATATATATTATTACTGTATGGCAATTAGATTATATTATTTCCTCTAACAGATTTATTATATGATGGTCAAAGTCCACTATAATTGTTTACCTTGCTAAGCAAAAATAATTTGTTATCAGAGTGAAAGAGAGGGCAGGGAAGAGAAAAGGGAGCATATAGAACATAACGAGGGTAGATAAAGAAGTCTTTAAAGATACAAAACAAATATAGTTGATATTATCTAAACATAAGTGTTATAATTGATAAGAGGAAAGTGATGCGGTATATTGTTCGTACGTATTGTCTCTTAAGACAATTATGAATTAGTTACTTGAATTTGGCCATGAAAAGCGAACACGTGTAAATCTGAACCTAATTGTGGTGGATTTTGGGCGTCTTCTAAGTATATGAAATCAGAAATATTTTTATAATAAAAACTTTTTTGGAAAAATAATTTCCATGATGAAAATTTCTTAAAAATAATGTTAAAAATATTAAAAATATTAAAAATATTAAAAATATTAAAAATATTAAAAATATTAAAAATATTAAAAATATTTAAAATATTAAAAATATTAAAAATATTAAAACTAGTAAAAATATTAAATATATTAAACATATTAAAAATATTAAAACTAGTAAAAATATTAAAAGTAAAAAAAATATTAAAAAAAATTAAAAGTATTAAAATTATAAAAAATTTTAAAAATATTAGAACAATGAAAATATCAAAAATATTAAAAATAATATAAATACTAAAAAATATTTAATAAAATCAAAAATATTAAAAGTAATAAAAATTTTAGAAATATTAAAAAAATATTAAAAAGATTGAAATTATGAAAAATATTAAAAAGATTGAAATTAAGAAAAAATATTAAAAAGACTGAAATTATGAAAAATATTAAAAAGATTGGAATTATGAAAAATATTAAAATATTAAAAAGATTGAAATTATGAAAAATATTAAAAATGTTAAAAGTATTAAAAGTATAAAAAATATAAAAAATATTAAAAATATTAAAAGTATTAAAAATATTAAAAATATTAAAAATATTAAAAATATTAAAAATAATATAAATACTAAAAAATAATATAAATACTAAAAAATATTTAATAAAATAAAAAATATTAAAAATATTAGAAATATTAAAAAAATATAAAAAATATTAAAAAATTCAAAATATTAAAAAACTTAAAATATTACAATTTATAAAAATATTAAAATTATTTAAAAAAAATTTAAATATTAACAATAATAAAATTATTTAAAATATTACAAATATTCAAAATACTAAAAATATTAAAATTATTTAAAATATGACAAATATTAAAAATACTAAAAATATTAAAAATATTAAAAAATATTAAAAATATGAAAAATATTAAAAATATTAAAAATATTAAAAATATTAAAAATATTAAAAATATTAAAAATATTAAAAATATTAAAAATATTAAAAATATTAAAAATATTAAAAATATTAAAAATATTAAAAATATTAAAAATATTAAAAATATTAAATATATTAAATATATTAAAAAATATTAAAAATGTTAAAAATATTAAATATATTAAAAATATTAAAAATATTAAAAATGTTCAAAATATTAAATATATTAAATATATTAAAAATATTAAAAATATTAAAAATATTAAAAATATTAAAAATATTAAAAATATTAAAAATTTTAAAAAATATTAAATATATAAAAAATAGTTAATATATTAAAAGTATTACAAATTTTAAAAATATTAAAAATATTACATATGTTACAAATATTACTTACTTACTTACTTAGGTGGCCCATTACAACTTACAAACATGGTTTATAAGTTTGAGGCCTGAAGTATTAAAGAATTCCACACGCTTCGGTCTTGTGCGTGTGTTCTCCAGTTAGTCCTACCAGATGGTGGCACGTCGCCTACCACTTGGTCCTTCCAACGGAGTTTGGGTCTCCCTGCTCTGCGCCGTCCTTCAGGTTCGCCTTCAAACACCTTTCTCGCTGGAGCATTTACATCCATCCTGGCAACATGACCCAGCCATCGTAGTTACAAATATTAAAAATATTAAAAATTTTAAAAAATGTTAAATTTACGTTAAGTGTATCAAATGATACATCAAATTCGGCTTACGATCAGAAAAGTGTTTTATTTTATTGTTTAAATATTTTGGTCAAATTCAAATATATATACAGCTGATGATGTACCATTGTGCATCAGTTGGTCACAAAGGGGTCTGAAGATGAACTCGTCATGGAGTTCGAAACGCGTCATCCTAGTGCGTGACACACTGCATTTAAGTTAATATATTAAAAATATTAAAAATATTGAAAATATTAAATATATTAAAAATATTAAAAATATTGAAAATATTAAATATATTAAAAATATTAAAAACGCTAAAAAAAATAAAAATATTAAAAATATAAAAAAAAATTTAAAATATTAAAAATATTAAAAGTATTAAAAATATTATAAATATTAAAAATGTTAAAGATATTAAAAATATTGAAAATACTAAAAATATTAAAAAATTTTAAAAATAATAACATTTTTAAATGTATTAAAAATGTTAGAAATAATACACCATATAAAGTGTTAATTTGAATTAACACACTTGTATTTTTAGACTCAAACACAACGGGACCTATTTTTTTATACACGAATCCAAACGTCATCTCTTTGAGAAGTTTTTACTAGACATTTACTACGAATTTGCTGTCAAGAGCATCGAGGGGGCTGACTATGAATAAAATGTAAGGAACTTAGTCAGGAATCGAACCCTGGTCTACAGCATGGCGCCGATCTTGGCATGATGGTAAGAACACGCGACTATCATGTGGGAGACATGCAGTAGACCTTATTTGGGAATAATATTTTAAATAAGCAATGCAGAACGCATGATTTTTCATCAGATTCAGGCATAATATGCACAGACCTGCCGGAGGCCATTCCAAAGAATGCAGAGGGATTTCATACACATCCCCTTTCGTTTCTAAATATCAGGGGTATTGAATTTCTTCCAAATGGAAAAAAATTGTTAATAGCTTCCATGGAAACCGGCGACGGAAGGCTTTCTTTCCAATGTCACGCAATGCAAAAAAAAAAAAAAGAAAGAAAGAAAGATGGTCAAGGAAGGCATACAGGATCCTTCTCATGATTTCCGACGCTGGGGTCATGTCTTATTAATGGAAAGCTAAGATAAAATGAAGCAGAAATGGTAGGAGAAAGAAATGTTCGACGGAAATATAGGAGAAACGTTGACCTCGCTTTATTGGAAAATAATGTTGATGTAATTATCTTTGGGGTTATGTCAGTTCTTTGTCGATAATTCGAGACTTTGATGCCAACATTACTTGCGTAATTCGCCAGATACCGTTGACAATGCTGAATAGAGCAAGCGAAAGTTGGACCATCCGAATATATCACATACTGTGTAGTCGCAGCCAACATTTGAATACAATTTTCCTTAAAAAGTTAATGTCAGAGTTTGTTCTTTCCACTAATATTATAGATTCCGATCTCCAATACTATTTTAAGAATTTTTATTAAAATTAAAAACAAAAGTTGTAAATGAATCACCATTTTGTTATAAATAAATATTGTCATTACTATTACAATACAGAGAGTATGTTGCTAACAGCTCTTGTGGTCATTGCTTTTAACACAAATTCAAAATTCTGGATTTCCTTTCGTTTAACTCTGTAACCACATTGTTGCCACCCGTCTGGTGGCTACGCTTGCTAAGCTTCGTCATCGCTCTCTATACAAACTTTAGGCGGCCTTTGAAATCATCATCATCATCATTGGCATTATGTCTCATGTTTCCTTTGTGTCACAACTTCTCTTTCTTTGGTGTTGCATTTTGTGCGTTTTGTTTCATACTTTTTTGTTAGTTTGTTGTTGTTTTTTGTACTGTATGCATAACTACATATTTGCATGATGTTCCTTTATGCTGTAAATTTTGTTGTTGTTGAATTTTTTATCGCTGGCAACGAACGAATCTTTTAGGTCTGAGCTTGCCATACTATGGGCGCTAAGCGTTTGTACTAAGGTACTATGTAGTACAGAGTGCCCTAGTACTCGTCTGTTGTAGTAGTGCAGCTAGACTGGCTGCTAGAGATACGTGTGTAAGCCTGTGCTTAGCGAGAGAGGGGTTCATGCACTTTGATAGTAGGTAAAACTAGACACAATGGTGTATACGAGTTTTTTTTATTTCTATGCCCCTTGTCTGCTGCTGCTGCTCTCGGTCGGTCGGTCGGTCGGACGTGATTGCATTGCTCGCTTGCCGCATTCAGGGTGCTATGTGTAAATCTTAGCCAAGGCCAAAACATGCAAAATACAAAAGCGACATGAGAGGATGGATTTGTTTCTCCAGCCGGGCACAAAAGTGTTTCACGCGAAGAGCACTTTATGAGTCTCAAGCGGATGTCTTATGGGTTGGCATCATCATCATCACCATCATTGCCGTCGTCGTCTTCTTCGTCTTGTTTATTTTATAACGCGAACAGGGGAAGTGTCTAGATGAATAGCTTATTAGCTTGGTTAAATATAACTACGACTTTTTTTCTTCAAAAAGGGCAGACAGAGTGGCTTCTTTGCGTGAACGCTCTCTGTAAGACGAGATATTTTAAGGATGGCTTTAAGCAAAGGAGGTAACTGGCTGTTGTGTCTTTTAAATTTTGGATGAAATTTAACGGATAAGTTGCAAAGCGACTAAGTTGTGTGAGCTGTTGCAGTGATAGTTTAAATAAAGTGTGATACAGTTAGAGGATTTCTTTTTTCAATTGAATTTTCTTAGTATTCTAGACATGACTGGTGTTAGGTTAACAGATTATTATTATTCAGCATTGTTTGACAATTCATCATAGCAGAACTCACAGCGCAACAATGTCTCAAAGTTATTTATTCGATTTTTTTTTAGAAAAGGCTGACAGAATGGCTTAATTGCGTGGAAGGTGTCAGAGAGAGAGCAGTTATATTTATAATACCTTTAAGCAAAGGAAGAAATGAAGTGAATTTGGGAATTATATATTTGGTAGATATGCAACGGATAAGTTGTTGCTTATCGACTGTGGCTAAAAATAAAGTGTGATTCAGTTAGAGGTTGTTTTTCATTTATATTCTCTTTACCAAGCAGGTACAACTGGAGCCATAGTGTTACCTTATTTTTATTCAGTATTGTTTGACAATTTATCATGGAAAAGCAATAATGTCTCTAAATTATGCAGTTGCATTACGAAAATTAGAATTCAGTTTACGTGCTCTTCGCAAAAAATATCGTGTGCCTAATAAGGACCAATATTGGCAATACTATCCACTAGTTTTATTATTAGTATACCATTTTGGATGATACGCGTTCGAAGAAACCACAACCAGCCGTTGTGGGAGATTCCGTTGGTAATGTTAGAAGATGTAGTGATCGAAACTAAGATCTTCCGAATAGACAACCTTCGATATTGTCAAGGGCAACATTTCAATGAAATTATATTTAAAAAGTAAATGTCGGAGCCTGTTCTTTCAGGTTGTTAAACAGATCCCGACATCCAATTCTATTTAAAGTATTTTATTTAAAATTTAAAAAAAAGGTTCTTAATGAATCATATTTTATATATACCAGAGTAAAAAAACACCATATCCCTACAAGATTTAATCCATTACTACCATGAAATAAGCGAATTGATGGTAATTCCACTCTTAACATAACGAGTACATTGAAACAGTGGTCAGATATGCTCCCAATAGAACTAAATTGTTCTCTATTAACTATTTAAAATAATGTGTGTGATAATTCAAAAATTTTGATAATTCACTTGAGTTGTTTCCCCCTTGCGTGTAGTTAAGTTAACTCCGGTTATCTTCCGTACCCTAACTACAATAACATGTGAAATCTTTCAATCCGATCTCGGCCATCTGCTTTTTTACAACTGTTATCCTTCACACTATTTATTCTTGTCTCATTAGTCGCTTCCCTGGAGCCATGATTTCATTACATTAAATCCTATTGAACTGGAATAATTCTTGGGAGTTTTGTTTCTTCTCCAGCTAAAAATCTAGCCAACACTTACATAATTGTTTTGAGACAACATATAGGTTCTTCCTACATGCTTTATATACACGAGTAGTATATAATATGAATATAAATAAAAACTTATTTACACACAGTCATACATACTTATGTATGTGTGTTTTTTTTTGTTTTACCAGAAGCATATTTAGCTGTTAGCACAATATACAACGAGTACTAGTAAAGAATGGCTATACTCTCACATCTAAAGTTCAATGAACGTTAGTTGATTTGTGTATATAACGATTCATAGCTGCCAACTAGTATAGTATGCATGCAAATGTATATGAGAGCGAGGGGTTGGTTAAGGAGTTTGCAGTAGATTTGTAGGCAGGAACCGCAGAGTCAATAGTTGATAGTTGGCAATTTTTGAAGTTTTGTCTTTGAAATCAGCATAATAATCGACGGCTGAATAAAAACGGGGTCGTACATCTTGTGCCAATTGACAACAAGGCGCAAAAATAAAAAAAGCATTTACTTAAAACGAATATTACCGTCCGGGCTTACTTAAATTTAAATTTTCTAAAAGAAACCCAATGTCCATGGATCTCAGGCTGAAGATAGACGTAGTCGTACTAGTATTTCCAATTGACAACAAGGCGCAAGAATATAAAAAGAATTTACTTGTACGAGCACTTCCATCCGGGCTTACTTAAATTCAACTTTTATATAACAAACCAAATTTCCATGGCTCTTTGGCTGAAGATAAACGTAGTCGTACTAGTAATGTTTCGAGAAAACTGTTGTGGCCAACAAGGCGCAATAATGTAAAAAGAATTTACTAATACGAGTACCACTATCTGGCCTTACTTAAAGGCGAGTTTTCTAGAAGAAACCTGCGGTATATTGCTCTCCGGCTGAAGATACACGTAGTCGTACTATTAATGTTTCGATAATCTCATTGTAGCAAATGACAATAAGGCGCACGACTGTAAAATTAATTTAATACTACGAGTACCACTATCTGTCCTTAAAAGAAGGCAAGTTTTTTGTAAGAAACCTGCGGGTTCATTGCTCTCCGGCTGAAGATAAACATGGCCGTACTAGTATTATCTGAAGAAATATATTGTAGCAAATGACAACACAGCGCAAGAATATACAACTAATTTACTTCTCCCAGTACTACTATCCGAACTTACTTTAAGACAACTTTTCTATACCAAATCCATTGTCCATTGCTTTCCTCTATTACCCTTAGTGGACCCCTCGTTACCACCACCATCAACACACCATCAGCCATCAGCAACGTTACACCAGAACACACAAAAAGAGGAAGACGTAAAAACAAGAACCCAAAGAAAACATACACAGGGAAGAATAATCGCTTGTGAAAGAAAGGCAAAGCAAAAAAAAAAAATATCTAGAAAACGCCAAGCGTACGAGAGTATCTTCAACTTTATGCACGTGTGCCACAGCTACACAGTACACCCCGTCCCAACGTCCCACGGACGTCGTAACACGGTTATGTAAACAAAAACCGGGCATAAAGGTTTATAAATGCGTGTTGTGCGAATCTCGCACTGTAGTATGTCAGACGTGGAACCACTTCTTACAAAACATACATACATACCTACATAGATATATTGGAATTGTTAGTTCGATGTGTACGCGAGGGAATGAGTGGCAGAGAGATGGAGGGGAGGGGTATGGAAAATCCCCATAGAGTTCCTAAGACAACACCTAGGAAGTATAAGCTAGAACATATATGACTACTGTGGTGGCATACAGTGGGTGATGAAAGTAAAGTTGTAGTGTTAAAAACCAAAATGTTATTTGAAACTTTGTTGAAATTGAGCACCTGTGGTAACAAAAAATTTTGTATTCTAATATGTATAAAGATACGGATAGAAAAACTGAACTGGAGCTCCCAAATACGGAAAAGGAATTGAATCCGGAAAGTTTACTATGTATCACGATTTGCGCGCAAGATTCGTCTTTAGCCGAAAACGATGAAGTCAATGTGCAAGGAACCCAAAACATGATTTTTTAAAATAGAACATACAATTTAAAAGCAAATACTCAGGTATTCGAAAAGATTTTAATTTCGATTGCTCAAAGGCACAAAATGGCGACGGCCTACTATTTGAAAGATTTTAACTTTAATTTTTCAATTCAAAAAATGGAAATTATAGTTTGATGACAATTCCGAACTTCTGCTTTTTTGAGAAGCATTTACTAGACATGCCGATTGTCGAAAGTCGCATTTTTTTCGCGTAGATTCCATTTTTTTGACGTCTGCCGTCTAAGATTTTTTTGATTATTAAAAGTGGAGTATTTTATTCAGATTTAGCGAAATCTCTGGTAAATTGTAGTTCTGCTGGAGACAAAATGGTGAATCTCAAGATTTTCCTAATATTATATATTAAAAAAGAGGTTAATAGTAAATTCCTGGTTGATCGTGGAAGGGGTTTAATCCTATGGAACTTAATTCAAACCTATCGTTACTTTCGAGCAGTGTCCGGCATTCCATAGCCTCGCGAAGCCGGCTATAATCGTTTTTTCACACAGATACAATTGATCGGTAGTTCTCACTTACTTGAACATTTAGTTTGCTTCAAAGCAGTCAGTCTCTGTTTGAGTGTTCTGAAAGCGACACCACACACGCTTTTTTCGCATTCAAAAAAAGCAAAAGCAAAAGTTATCGTAGTTTTTGTAGGGTTCAAAACTGAGTAACTATTGATCAATTTTCTTGATTTTGTGAGGGTATCCTAACAGGAAGTTTGAAATCTATTGATAATTGTTAAAATAATCAAGCCTAACACTTTCAGGTCTTTCGCGATAAATATTGGAAATCGCACTAGGACCATTTATCGCAGGTTCTTCGAGCCGAAAAAATATAATTTGCAATTCGGAACGGCTGTAATTAAAGGCAAAATCTAACCTCTTAAACTCCTCTTGGTACAGAGTAAACAATACAATTATGCTATTGAAATCTTCTTCAAATTAACAGTAATGCGTAATAACAGTAACATAGCATGCAAGCTTTGTACATCGGAGTTCGACAGAATATGTTAATACCGGATTTTGAAATGTAAGTTACAGCGAATTTAAACGAGTTAGCAAATATTAGCAAAGCTTATATTTTTTTATTTTGAACCGGCCGTGTTATAGTGGTTAGACCATGCGAGACTAGTGATTCGGTTCTCGGCTCCACTCATCTACATTTTTCCTTTATTGCCAGCCCCCTCGATGTTGTCGACAGTTGTTGGCATGCATAGTAAAAGCTTCCCAAACAGTAACGTTCACATTCGTCGATAAACAAGTAGGTGCCGTTTGTTGTGAATCCAAAATATAAAGCGTGTTAATTCAAAACAACGCGGGCATTCATTCCCGAAATGGGGTGTAAAGGGAAAATTAAGTTTTTTTTAAATTTTTTATACCATCACCCTTAGGGATGGGGGTATATATCATTTGATACGAGAAAAAGTGTAACGCATTAAAGGGTACGAGTTAGACCCCAAGCATCTTAAGACCAAATCAGTTTCAGGATATTTTAAGATCAATTGAGATATGTCCGTCTGTCGGGCCGATGGGTAGGATAACTTGGATAAACCTCAACTGATCCGTATGAAAATTTACCAGTAATAATATTTTTCAAAATGAGGTAATGGGATTACAAATGGGTAGGATAGCCCCATTCCTCCTGGTACCTCCCAAACAAATGATCGAATGGAGTCTCATAGTTTAGCAGACATATATATTTCGTTAGTACCCTAATTTCAAGAAAGTTTGACTCTGGAATGATTATGGGCTATATCGGCCGACCCCTTCTGGTACCTCCCATACAAAATTAAATATTTTTGGAAAATTTATAAAAAAAATTTTTCCCCATAATTTCTTAACGGATTACTGGAGGATATGTAAATTTGGATAGTTTATTTAATCTTGTAATATTAGGCAAAATCCCAGAAAACCGAAACGTTTGAAACACATCTACTGGTACCTCCCGGCTCTATTAAAAATGCAAATAAAAAAACGGAAAATTACCCAAAAAAAATTTCCATACGAAATTGTTCAATTCTTCATATGATATTTATTTAAATTTTAGCAAATTTCTCGTTTATTTGAGGTTATATTTGGTTTTTTTGATTTTAGGTCATTTTTCATATGCAAAATTTACAGGAATGAAAAATGCTCAAAATTTTTTCCATCAAATTCGTCTTAAAAATTGTAGCGAGGTTCAGGTCGCCGGCCCATTTATGGATAAATGACCTTTGGGGTATTTTTCATAAATTATTAGGGTGATTTTTCTAAATTGTTGGGAAATTTTCGTGCCTTAGTTTTGGGTCTTTTTTAATTTTTTTACGTTTTGAATTTGGGGCATTCTTCATAGACCTGTACCTCCAATACAAAATAATCTATTTTTGGAAAATTAATATTTCTCCCACAACTTCTAAACGGAAAACTGAAGGATATTTTAATTAAGCAAAACCTCCGAAATCCGAACCATTTGAAACATTTCTTCTGGTACCTCCGATACAAATGACCGAAATTGTCCCCATAGTTCTATAAGCATATATTTTTGTAAAACACTGAATTTAGTCACACAAGAACTATTGAACGTTGATTCGCGAAAAAAAAATTTGGACACGTTGTGCTGCCTTACTGATACCCCCTATACAAATTAGTCAATTTCGCGAAAAATTCTATATTTCATATAATTTTTAAAAAGAAACTTCTCAAAACATTAAAAAAAAACCTAACATTTAAGTTTTGTACTTGTAAGTAAAACTTAGGACGCCGGGAGGTTTACTCCGCCCATTTAAAATTATGATTCTCTTTAAGATTGTTCGGAAAGTTATATATCTAACCATTTACGCTCCACAAACAGACAAATAAAATATGGTAGGCAAAAAAAAAACAATATCGGACCCGACGTTTTTACCCCAATTTGGAGACGAGAAATCGAACTGCATCATGTTTTTTGAGTTACAATGACGGTGTCCTACAAAAATTCTTTTTAAAGTGTTTTTTTTTTCCTTGAGTAGTATTTTATGGGGTTAAAGAGATTTTCGACAAACTAAAGTTGAGTTTTCGGATAAGCTTGAGTTATTTAAAACAACTTTGCCGAAGACGGCATATCCGAAAATTCTATAATAGTCTGCGAAAATCGACTAAAAATTTTGTATTGAACCGTCATTGTAATTCAAAAAAAACTAATGATGCAGTTCTATTCCTCATGTCCGAATTAGGGAAAACCATCGAGTCTGAACTTGTCTTTGAAATTTTTTGTCAAAAGCTTTCAAAGAGTAATAATACATAAGTAATTTTAATTTCAAATCGGTTCATTTCAATAACTCAAGTATCAAAAAAAAAAATTGTCACTCGATAGAAAATATAGGATTTAAAGCCTTCAGGAATCGTATTCTTTAGTATCTGTTAATAGGAAATAATCCCAAAAAAAAGTACATATATCTATATATCTATGTTCGGAATTAAATCATTTTAGCATACTTTAGAACAAATTAAGTATATCGCCACAATCTCTTTCCACTAATACTAAATTTCCAATCTTTCTGGGAAGTATGGAAACTTGTTGGTATCTTTCAATAACTGGTTCTAGAGCACATATTTATACAAAGTTTATTTGTACAACCTTCTTTTCATCTTGTTAATACTCGTGTTCCGTAAAAAAACCCACCTTAAAATTATCCGGACTCACACACTTATTAGAGCATATTAGATCATACAAAATGTTATTTAGACAACCCATAAAAATCATTTTGTTTCACATGTGAAATAATATTGACAACATACTGTTTGCAGTTATTGGCACGTACTTTAAATATTTATATTTTTATATAGAACTATAAACATTATTTTGGACCAAAGTTTCAATTTTATAAAGTTTACCGTCATCAAATGTTGTTCTAGATCAAAGCACACAAGTGACGAAATATGATATGAAATATTTGATATCTCTTAGAGAAAGAACAAAAGTTGGTTAAGAAATATCGCACAAAACATGAAGTATCACTTCCTGCGTAAATAATGCGTATCAACTGTTTCTTTGGTCCTTCGAGCTGGACCAATAAATGTATGGAAATTTAAAGTAACTTTTAATATGGTATTAATGTGGCCTTCTCTAGCTAAGAGTTTTATTAGTAGAGAAAGCTTTTATACTAACGGCCATTGTGTAAACAATGCATTCTTTGGTCCTTCAAGCCGAAACAAGTAAGTTTATTTTGAACATGACACTAGTTTTGATGAAATTCGAATCGAGAGGCGTAGCAGTTGTGTAAATAATGCATTCTTTGGTCCATCAAGTCGAAAAATTAAAAACAAAGTGAAATGTTTTTTTTTTAATATAACACTAATTTTGATAAAAATTTAAAGCGACAGGTGTAGCTGTAGTGCTATTTTCTTTTTGATATCTCCACAAAGATATGAAATATAAATAATTTCTTTAAATTTCGGACACATATAACAACATTTACAAAGAACAAGTATACCAATCTAAAATAAATTTTAAAAATAACTTTAAATATTAGACTACCTGAAATCTCGTAACTGTCATAAAGTTATAACAAATTGTAAACTATTGTAATTTTAAATACTTTCATACAGCAAATAACTCAACTTACCTCTATGTGTTGTCGTTTTCTTCAAGCTGAGTTGAACAATAATCCAAAACTTTATTTATTTTTATACACCATACAAGGAGGGACCGGATTATTTTCTTTCTTTTTATTTTTTTTAAATAATTTGATTATTTTTTTAATTTCTCGCTTTCTTTGCACGTTAACTGGAAACGTTAATGCTCTAACAACATGTGATCACTATGTGCTGATTATAATTTATTATTATTTGTTAAGATTTGTATTTTTGTTATTAAATTTTTTTCTTATAGCATTACTTTTGTATATAATAATATTGTGTAGTTTAGTGATAATTATTTTTTTTTCTTGTTGCTGTTGATGGTTATATCCTCTATATATTACATTTTAAATATCGATCTGCATACGAATTTCTATAGATTTTTCTGTTGTTTAGAAAATTTATTATTTATTTTTTGTTTGCTAATTTATTGAATTGTAGGAATGTGTTTTTTTTGTTTGTTTGAATTTTTTAACTTTTTGCTTAAATTTGTTTTCTTTAGGAACGGTGATAATGATTTGTTAGTTGTTGTTGTTTTTTTTTGCAGCTTTGTTTTTTAAATATTCTACCATATAAATTATTTAAACGTGTTGTTGTTGTTATTCAGAAACTTTCATAGAGCGTATAATTGGCTTGATTTCCCAAATGCAATTCGATTTCCACACGTCGTACTTTAACCGTTTGTTTTATTTATTTCGAACTTTTATATTTTAACTTTGCTTCACTTGTGTGTTTTTCTTGCTCTTGTGTAGACGAATTTTTATCCGCTGACAACCGGCACGCAAGATGATCTTACGGCTACTGACTGGCTGATATGTCGGAGTACTGCAAAAGTAAATGGTTAAAGTAACACACACAGATACATTTTTGTTGGTGATTATTTCGTTCATGCCCCGTTGTTGGTGGTGTTTTGTTTCGTTGGTGTGAGTTTTTGTTTTGGTTTGCATTTTGGCTCTTTCCATTTGCGCCAAAGTGCTCTCGCTCTCCCACTTCTCACGATGGGTTGCTTTTGATAGTGATGGGGCGGAAGGTACATTTGGTACTTTTATTAGTGCTCTGTTACATGTTTTACTACATATACATATGAAAAGACACAAATATGCGTCTAAAATTTAGACATATGTTTATAGTGTTAATATGATTACAAGAACTTTTAATAACACTATGCAACAAAATACGACATCATAAAAAGCACTTTCTGTCTACTATTATCAACATAGCACATTGGTCGGAAATCGGTATTATTCTGGCCGAAATTCATAAAATTAAATTGTTCAATTCGTAATTTTTTTTACTTTATATATAAAGTAAACTCTACAAATAAGAAGAAAAAACAAACATTTTCTTCATGTGATAATTTACCGATATGCTACACTGAGAGCAGAAAATTATACGCTCCACTGAATTTCGATGCAGATGTACTTAAAGGGTCATAATCCAAAAACTGAATATGAGGAATAAAAGAGAATAAAAAATACACTTTTACATCCAACAACAACAAAACTGTATTTAGTTAAGTTTATGCTTTTTGGATTTTTTTACATTTTGGGGTGATCATGGAATTAAACGCAGTGGTTTTCTTTCTTTCTAAGTAGTCCCAAGCTGCTATTACTGCCGATTATAGCTCTGCAACGCTATTGTATTGCCTGGATGATGGAGTACATTTTATGAAAAAGTATGCCCCCCACATTTTCAATAGTTCATGTCATGTAAACACGCTGGCCCCTCTAAGACTTCAACGTTTTCTGACCGAACAAAACCTTTTGTTTCCTTATTGGAGTGAGTGGACGCAATCTTTTGCTGAGAAATGTAATTTATCTCCTGGTTTCGCTTTAAGAAGGGCAATACATTAATGTTCAGTATGTCTCGTCGGAGTTCATACTCTTCGGGGCGTATAATTTCCTGCTCTCCAGTGTATACCCATTCAAAGTTGATTTATGTTTTGCGTATTCGTCATAAAATATATTAATGCAAAATATGGCAAGTTAGGACTAACGGTAGATTTTAGTTTAAGCAATAAAAATATAACCTTCTTTTTTGAAATGAAATGGTCAGATAATGTTCTTGAATTGTGTATAATTCAATATAAAGTTTTTTGTTTCAACAAAATAGGGGTTTTTTAAGGAAGCTCAAAAATCCAAATAATTTGAACATTTCTCATTTTTCTTGGACTTAAACTTATGTTAAATCACGTAACATTAGCAAACACTTATCACTACGTTAAAATTTGATATTTCCTGTATCGAAATGACCCAGAATAAACTGCCTATTTTTGCCTTTTTCCTGGTTTTGACCTCTGATAAAAATTTTGGAAAATTTAGTCCGAAAATTAAGAAGATGAAACATAGTACTAAGGGGTTTTTCGGGTCGCTGATTTCGAACCGTAAGTCAGACTTGGAAAAAAACTCAACAACCGTTTGTGTTTTCGCCGGGAAGCTTTTTTCTCAGCGGAGTAACTACACCGCAGTAAAACACCCAAAGAACTTTAAAAAATAAGATAAAGTCTTGCTTGTTAATGGTGTGCTGATCGATGTAACACTAAATTTTTACTTCATTTCTTTTCTTATGCTAAGCTAGACTCAATGCAATGTTTTTCAATTGTGCTTTGTAGGTTAAACAATGTCATTGGAAATATATAAAAGAACAACAACAATGCTTCAATGCAGTAATTCAACAAAACCAGTTTTCGCTAAGCATTGAGTGATTTTGTCATTTCTTTTAACTAGTTGATTATACTTCAATGATCATTAACAGTGTGGAAAATACATATAGGACTATTTAGAATTGGATACAATATAAGTAACTATATAAATGATTTTTAATGTTTTGTTTTTTAATGAAAATTTTAATTCTATAGATATTTTTATAATTTTTAATATTTAGTTGAATGTGAAAGGCCGCAACATAGTCCCGCCTTGGAAGCTTCTTCCAACCATTTCATATGACAGCGGCCTAGTCCATGGGCAGTGGACACAAACGGTGGATACTTCTTTTCAATTTCCCTGATTTTGTCTGGATGGTGGCGACTCTAATTAATCCATCGTCACCGTAATGGGTCTCGATTACGCGTCCCAACAGCCAGGTTGATGGTGGCATATTGTCCTCGGATATAAGGACTAAAGTCCCATTATCTAGATTTTTAACTTCCTTCTGCCATTTCATTCTTTCCTGCATTAGCGTTAGGTATTCTCGGGACCACCTTCTCCAAAACATTACTTGTACTGCCTGAATTCGTTTCCATCGGTTGAAGTGCGAGATGTTTAATTCCTCCTCATCTATTGGCTCCGGGAATGAGTTCAGTGGCCTTCCAATTAAAAAATGCCCCGGAGTTAATGCCTCAAGATCATTTGCGTCGGATGACAGTGGGCAAAGTGGCCTTGAGTTCATAACTGCTTCAATTTGTGTAACTGCAGTGTTTAGTTCTTCGTAAGTTAATGAAGCTGAGTTGCTGTGCCGCACCAGAAGCTACTTGGCAATTTTCACAGCACTTTCCCACAAGCCTCCAAAATGTGGTGATCGAGGTGGAATAAAATGAAACTGGATGCCTCGATTCGCACATTCATGGTTAATTGCATCTTTGCCTGTTTCTGTGAACATAGTGATCGTGGACTTGTTCAACTTCCGATCCGCTCCAACAAAGTTTGTGGCATTATCGCAATACAAGTTGGAGCAAAAACCCCTCCGTGCAAAGAAGCGCTTCAGTGCTGCAATAAAAGCTTCGGTGCTCAGGTCAGACACCACTTCTATGTGGCAAGCTTTAGTTAGGAAGCAAACAAAAATGGCAAGATACACCTTATATGGACGTTTACCTCTAATTTTATAATGAACCGTTATGGGACCGGCAAAATCCACCCCTGAGTGCTCGAAATGACGAGCATTTCCTCTAACCCTATATGAAGGCAAGTCACCCATCAATTGAACAAGAGGTTTTGGTTTATATTTGAAGCAACGTATACATTTTCGAACAACTTTGCGTGCTATCTTTCTCATATTAATAACCCAAAACCGTTGGCAAACAAAGGCTGATAAAGCTACAGCTCCTGCGTGTAAATTAAGTTTATGAATGTAGTCTACCAATGCAGTCACAGCTTCATGATTTCCTGGCAAAAGAATGGGATGTTTCACTTCAAATGGAAGCGCTGATTTTGTTAAACGTCCACCCACTCTTAGCAAAGGTATATCAGCATTATCCAAAAACGGATTTAATTTTTGAATAGAGACGGATTTTGCATTTTTATTTAGTATTAGGTTTTGTTTTTCGTGAAAAAATAATACGTTTTGTATATTAAAGACAATGTAACTCAAACCACCCTGCAATTCTGGTACAGTTAAATATGAGTTCATCTTACGCTTTTCTTTACATTTTATGATCCTACGCCATCGATAAATAAGACCAAATACTCTTTGCATTTTTGGGAAATTAGTACAGAACTTGCAACTAGATACTAAATCCGTAGTTTCAGTACAGTTCTTTGTCGTAGTTAAACTAAATTCGGCCCTCCGTTCCTCCATTTCCTCCGCATTCTGTTTGGCATCATAATACACTTTAGGCCACTTATCCCTTGATTCAAATAAAAATGAAGGTCCATTAAACCACAATGTAGAGACTTTCAAATCAGAGGGATACATTCCCCGGGACACAATGTCAGCTGGATTTAGCTTACCCTCGACTTTATACCAATCTGTAACTAATGACAAACTATGAATTTTACTGACTCTATTAGCTATAAATGTGGACCATCTAGAGGGATGTGACGACAACCACTGAAGAACGAGAGTAGAATCGGTCCAGTAAAAGGTAGCAGACAATTTTAACGAAATTGACCTTTTCAAGCGTTCCATAAGTTTGGCCAACAACAGTGCGCCCTCAAGCTCTAAGCGAGGCAGTGAAATTGATTTCAAGGGAGCCACGCGAGATTTGGCAGCCATTAACTGCATACTAAACTTTCCCTTCATATCCCTTGTTCGTATGTACACAACTGCGCCGTATGCTCTAACTGACGCATCAGAGAAACCATGCAATTCTATAGACATTATTTGGTCTACAGACCAAAATGACCTTGGAAACTCCATGTCTTTCAATAAAAATAACTCTTTTTTAAACCGTTTCCATTGGGTAGTCAATTCATGAGGCAATGATTCATCCCAATCCAATTTCAAAAGCCATAAATGTTGTAGGAAAATTTTACCCAAGACTATAACGGGATTTATTAGCCCCAAAGGGTCATAAAGTTTTGCAATATCTGAAAGCACAACTCGTTTTGAGCATTTTGAATTCGGTATATCAGTATAAGAAAAATAGAACACATCCTTCTTAGAATCCCACATAATACCTAAGGTTTTAGCACAATCTTCAGTTTTTATAGCAAGAGTTTCATGAGTAGAGTTAAGGTCTGTACAGTTTGATCTCCATTTATGGAGTTCAAATTTGCCGCAGCTAAGAATATTTAATACTTCCTCTCTTAGACGAATAAGCTCTTCCATAGAATTAGCTCCAGCTAACATATCATCCATATAAAAGTTATTTAAAATCGCGTTGCTTCCCAAGGTATGTGTTTCACTATACATCTCTGCCAAATATTTTAAGCAGCGAACGGATAAAAATGGTGCAGAGCTTGTACCATAGGTAACCGTTTTTAATTTCAAAACTTTGATGGCCTCAGTCTTTTGAGGACGCCACAATATACATTGATACATGCAATCGTCTTCATGAACTTTAATTTGTCTGAACATCTTAGCAATATCCGCCGTTAAGGCATATTTGTACGATCGAAAACGAACTAAGATATCAAAAAGATCGGCTTGGAGACGAGCACCAACAAACATCTGGTCATTTAAAGACAGTCCATTGTCAGTTTTAGATGAAGCGTCAAACACTACTCGCAATTTCGTGGTTGTGCTCTCTAAACGAATAACGGGATGATGTGGTATAAAATATTTTACCAACTTTAAATCAAAGTCTTCAGCTAAAACTTCCAAATGACCCAATAGTGCATACTCTTCAATAAATTTTGTATAATCATTTTTTAATTCAGGATTTCGATCTAATTTACGTTCTAAGTTTAAGAAACGTTTCAGGGCAATGTTGTAAGATTTCCCTAGTGAGCAGTACCCATTGCGAAAAGGTAGTCGCACAATAAACCTTCCGTTCGCCGCGCGTGCAACTGTAGAAACGAAGAAATTTTCGCACATCTGCTCAGATGGAGATAAGGAAGTGACACTCTCTTCGTAACTATTTTCGCATTTCCAAAACAATTCGACTAATTTTTTGAGCGTGTTATCTTCATCACTATCTGAATTTTCAGATACAACTAGCGAATTCAAAGCCTGATTACTACATTCTCCAACTACTACCCAACCTAATAGGGTTTTTTGTAGAACAGGAAGATTATCAGCCAGCCTTATTTGACCCACCGCTAATAATTTAAAAAAGAGACCAACACCAAGCAGCATGTCTACTCTGCTGCATTGGTTAAAATATGGATCGGCTAATTTAAGATTTTTCGGTAAATTCCAACTTTCAATATTAATTGAACCATTTCCAGAATAATTGGTGATTTCTGGCAGGATATATAACTCCAAGCTGCAGCAAAAATCAGATAACCTTGACTTTATTAATGTGTTTACCTTTCCATCAATGTCAGCATTGGAATTTCCTATACCGCTTATTTTTACCAACGACCTTTTGCAAGGGAGCCTTAATCTGTCAGCAAGACTAGCAGTTATAAAGTTTAATTGACTACCAGAATCTAAAATGCATCTTATTTCATGAAACTTTCCAGAAACATCTTTTACAAATATCAACGCAGTAGCCAAAAAATTCATTGTAGAAACAGAAATTATTGAGCTATATAAAGCCGCATTTTCATTAACACCTCTTTCATCTTCCTTTTGTGTATCAACTGTTCTAGAGTTTACATTTTTCGTATTTTCCCTATGAAGCATGGAGTGATGAGGTTTACCGCATTTCTCACACTTTCCGGCCTTACAATCTCTAAGTGAATGATTGTTGTTTAAACACAAAATGCAAATTGAATATTTCTTTGCCTCAAAATATTTTTGATGTGGTGAAAGGTTCAAAAATGAGGGACATTGAATAAATTTATGTGCTTTGCTACAACAAGGACACATGTTTTCAATAGGGTTTACTGCAACGGATAAGACTTTAGCTTTAGATTTACGTCCGACACGCTTATTGTGGTTCCGCATATTACCAGTATCATCAACTTTCTCCATATTTACTTCACAACTTTCCAAAGATAAACATCTATTTGTAAGGAATGTTTCTAAACAGCTCCATGATGGTAAGTTATCTACTTTAGCATGCTCATGCCATTTCGCTATTGTCTCATCGTCTAGCTTTAATCGAGCTAAGTAAAATACCAGTACATTCTTTAACTCTTCAACTGAACCTAAGCTTTCGAGAGAATGCAAGTGGGAATTAATTACATCTATTAAGCGTCGCAGTGACTCAGAGGAAGGGTGAGAAACCCGTTCTAAATCGAATAATTCTTTTACATGTGATTGAAATATTACTGATTTATTTTCAAATCGTTTCCTTAACAAACTCATTGCCTTTTTATAGTTAGCACCAGTAAGCTCTAGAAATTCAATTGTTCCTAATGGTACAGGTCCCAAACAAGATCTGAGATGCACAAACTTAGACAAATCATCCAACTCGCTATCTGAATCTACTATTGATTTGAACGTATTGAACCAATTGGTCCATTCTGTATATTTTCCCGAAAATGCAGGTAATTTTAATTTTGGTAAATTTGATGACGGTCTGGTAAAAACACCGGATCCATTTAAAGTTTGGTTTAATGCCGCGGGCTCATGTGTACTTGAATGTCTTTGGTTCTTCTGAATTACAGATAAAATTTTTGACTTTATTTCACAATAAATATCTTCAAATTGCTGGCGTTTATCAAATTCGTTTTCGTCCGCTGACTCTTGTTCAATTGATGTTTGAATTGCACAAAGTTGAGAAAAGACCGACTCTATCAAACTCAGACGAGTTTCTAATTCGGACACAGTCAAGGAAGCATAATTCTTGAATACATATGTTTTGTTACGCGTCAAAGAATTTATCAAACTATCTCGCGATTTAGAAAGATCTTGATCTCGCTTAACGCCTTTTCCCATATTTACGTATTAATTTGGACTGTGTATCTTGCCACTTACAATTTGATAAAATACCTGCGACCTTAACACTTCACCTTAATTACAACCCCTTGCAACAGCTTAAACGGCGGGGTAAACTCACTTGTGAATATAAATCGCACAGCCAGATGGAAATTAGATCAAACTAGTGATAGGACAGCCAATACGTACAGCACCACTCTTACAAAGTAGTTGCAGAATCCTTGATCATAGCTGATGAACACCAAAGCCCAGCATCAAAAAACACCTCACAGCTTATCGTCAGCAGCAACAACGTCAAGAGCTCGCTTTGACAACTCCGGCCCACAGCGACAAATTATTTAATTTTATTTGAGACTTTCTTCAAGTCCCTGCTCGGGCGCCAATGTTTTCGCCGGGAAGCTTTTTTCTCAGCGGAGTAACTACACCGCAGTAAAACACCCAAAGAACTTTAAAAAATAAGATAAAGTCTTGCTTGTTAATGGTGTGCTGATCGATGTAACACTAAATTTTTACTTCATTTCTTTTCTTATGCTAAGCTAGACTCAATGCAATGTTTTTCAATTGTGCTTTGTAGGTTAAACAATGTCATTGGAAATATATAAAAGAACAACAACAATGCTTCAATGCAGTAATTCAACAAAACCAGTTTTCGCTAAGCATTGAGTGATTTTGTCATTTCTTTTAACTAGTTGATTATACTTCAATGATCATTAACAGTGTGGAAAATACATATAGGACTATTTAGAATTGGATACAATATAAGTAACTATATAAATGATTTTTAATGTTTTGTTTTTTAATGAAAATTTTAATTCTATAGATATTTTTATAATTTTTAATATTTAGTTGAATGTGAAAGGCCGCAACAGTTTGTTTGATTGTTGTAGTCACATGAAATTATACCGAACAAGTACATGATTTTTAGTCAGGTGAATTGACTGCTAAATACCCTCACCCTAGGTTAGGTTAGGTTGTGGACACGTGTAATCTGGTAAAACCACATCACACTTCATACCAAAATCTGCTGATCCATTGTGATTGTCCGTTTGAAAAAAGGAGAAAAAAGGCGAGAGGGAATGGATAGAGAAATACGAGAAAACCATGGAAACCCCGATAGTCATCTTTGCCCTGTTAGCCATGGAAGGCACTGCATGAAACATATGAAATCGCCTACTCGGACTGAGGAGAGAGGCTCTATGTATTCTATATAACTTTCCCCTAAGTATCTTTGTCTCCTACGGACTATAGCTAGTCAGCTACAATGAAGATGTTTTATCGTCTCGGAGACCTTTTCGTCCTCGCACACACGACAGTAGTCCGGTAAGGCACCGCATGAAAAACATTACATCGCCTACTCGGACTGAGGAGAAAGACTCTAGAACTTATATATAACTTCCCTCTAAGTATCTTAGCCTTCTACGGACTATATCGGGTCAGCTACAAAGAAGAGACCTCCGCGCCCTCACACACACGGCAGTAGTGCGGTATGGACCTATAACATTTGTCTGTCAGGTGTCTAATATTGCATTGGCCTGTTAGAATTTGACTGGCCAGACTCAGTTCACTCTTATACAGGCCAACCATGTACGTCGATCGGGATCTGCTGTTTTCGGGTCACAGCGATTTAGCTGTTATACAGACGATTCTGGATTCCAACGTACGCTGGCCGTTTTCCACAACCAAACCTTCACTAAGCCACGATAAAGGTGGGTGAACATCTTCCAGAGAGTCATGTTCAGACATAGTACTCTAACCCTATGAATAATAATGTTTGACTCTCGAGTTATTGAATTTAACCCGGTTGTTTAGATTTCATCTATAAATTCAACGTTTTGGTTAAATTTAGGTTTTCCAGAAATTGTCTAACTTGTGTAGGAGGTGCCAGTAGGGACAACTCATGTTTCCGATTTTTATTCGTTACTCACCGTTCAATAAATGTATGGGAATGGGAAATAAAGTTCATATTCATTCCAGAGTCAAATTTTAATAGGCGTATGTCTTGCGGAAAATTTGATTGAATTTAGTGTAATTACAAAAAAATGTGTATATAAAACTACGAGAATGAATTCAGAAGGTACCAAAAGGGGTGGCAATATGCTGAATATTCATCACTCCAAAACTTAATTCCGGCAAATATTTATACTGGGAAATTTTTATAATAATCATTGAAGGCTTACTCATGTTATCCTGCCCACAAAGCATTAAACCAGTCAGGCAGCCAGACAGACGGACATGGCTCAATCATCTTAAAAAGTCTCTAAATATTTGTTGTCTAAGTCATCTATTTTAGTGCGATAAACTTTTTCTTGACCAAATGGTATACTCCCTCATAATCTTTTATCCTCAGCGCAATACATATAAAGTGGTATCTATTTAGAGGTTCCTGTAATTCATTTGGGTTTTTAACACACTTTGCGTTACGTGGAAATCGTCATGGTAAGACATGTGGTGTGGTCTTGGTGCACTTTATCGGATGATAGGCGACAAAAACGACCAAAATCCAGTCAGTAGTGAGAAAACTATTACAGCTGACGTCGAATGTGAGGATATAGCTTAACCCTTATGTGAGTGACATGGTACAAGGATACCCATTGCATTTTCTAGTTGAAATGAAAAACCCAAATAATATTATAAGGGGAATTCTTAGAACAACAAATCGTTTTATGTCATTTAACGTACAGCACGATTGCAAAAATGTACACTTATCACACAATTTGTATGTGGTTATCCGGGTACCCCTGCTGGAGAAGGTGTTAGGCCGGACAGAAAATTACCGCTGATGGCGATCGCTATCGCACCACGAACAGATACGATTCACTACTTAAAGCCAACATTACACTCTTTATTTGCGATATACAAGTGACAGTGCCGGAAAGAGTGATCGCTTATTGGATATTCCGAATAAACCACATACGGCTTAGTCGCTGGCATCATTTGAAAGAAATTATATTGACAAAATAAATGTCAGATATGGTTCTTTGGAATCATAATTAAGATACCGGCATCTAATTTTATTTTGAGTATTTTCATCCAAATGATAATTTGTAAATGAATCGCAATTCTTATCCAACGAATTGTTCATATTGTATGATGGTTATGATAAAAACAATATATGTATAACCATCGACAGACTTAGTACAAAATTTAACAGAAGTAGTCGGCTATACAAAATTTTTCACACACATAGGCTTAAATTAAGCAGTGAATTTTCATTGACTCAAATTTCTAAGACACATTTGTGTAATAGCTAAAAGTTACAATGTCCTATGTGTAGAGCTTGAAAGAATGACACAGAGCAATTGTATGATACTAAAATGTAATTCTATACAAATTTCAATCACTCTCGCAGTACAACTTTCCACTTATAATATCTGTGATACTCAATAACTTTTGTATACATCACAATATCAAAAGTCTCATCTTTGGTATTCTTTACACACTAACTTGTGCACACCTATAGTTCTTTCTCTCGCGCCTGCTGTTTATTACACAAAACTCTCCCACCACAACCTCTCTATCTTTCTCAGCGCTCGCTTGTCTACGTGCTTATTTACAGAGCTTCGTTTGCTGCAACGGCGCTTGGTGTGAGAAGAACTTGTCAAAGCTTTATTTTCGTCAACGAAGCATGCACGATGAATTTGGACATTTAGCCGAGTGTGGTGTTGGTAATGACATATCACAGATGCTAAATTCATTGTTGTTATTCATTTTGCATTTCTGGCTGTGTTTGTAATTTCCGTATCTGTGTAGTGGCGAAAGAGAACCAGAACAGAGAGTCAGAGTGAGGGAGAGTGTCCAATGTAATAGTGATACAACAGGCATGGAATCAAGGTACTATTTTAAAAGGACAAACAATACAGTTACAATAAAAATTAAAGAACTAGAATTGTATGGTAGATAAGAGAGCTGGCGATGTTAAAAATTTATTACATTTTACTCGTATGAAATTATGAATAATATTTTAAATTAAGAAATGACAAACTTTGTATATAAAGAGATATTTTTAGATGTTTCAAAATATCAATTACAATTAAATTTAAAAAAAAATCTTACTAAACTCAGCAATTATTGAAAAAGTTTGCAAAAATATAAGAAAACATTTTATTTCGTTATTTAACAAAAAAAGGAATGTTTACATGCAATCCGGAATTTAAAGTTGCAATCAATTCGGACTACCGAATAAACCGGATTAGCGGGGTTCGGACTATCGAGTTCATACTGTATTTAGATATGTGGCTTACAATGTAATAGTTAAGACAGGGTTTTGAATGTTCAACAGCCAAAGTTGTGCTGGACCTATTTTAATAATTTAAAAATGTGTGACCACAAATTATATGAAATTTGGCTCTATAAAATTAAAAAAAAAATTAACAATGTTTTTGGACGAAAAAACTGTTAAAACTATTTTCTTCACTTGTCCAAAGAATACTAAGTACTGTAAAAAGTACTTTATTTTACTCTACTAGTATCACCGCTCACAAGTGACCAAGTTTTTCTGTGTCCAAAACACATACACAGAGCATGCGAGAGAGGGAGAGTGAGAGCGTGTAGATTTTCGTGACGTAACTCAATGTTGGTGATTTTTTTGTGGTCTATGTTTTGTTTTTATTTTTATGCTGTGTGCAGTTTTTATGTTTTCTTTTTTTCTTTGCCAAACATTTGTTTTGGTTTTCAAATTCACTCCATAGAGCGCAAACACAGTTGTGGTCAAAAGTGTAAAGAGTTGTTGTTTTATTTTTCATCTACTAAGGGTGTAGTTAGAAGGGGGCGTTTTTGTTTAAATTCGACGATGACTATAGAAAAAATGGTCATAACGAAGGGATTAGGTGCAACTTACAACGAAGTACAAAAAGATAACCGCTTGTGACGGATTCGTATAGAATTATATTATTAAAATGTCATAAAATGTTAAATTTTATGTTTTAGAACAGTAATTTTACAGAAATTTATAATTAACATTTCAAAAGCGTTATATAATAACAATAAAGTTTCTAAGATATTGGTAAATTTCTTTGAAAATACTATACGTTAGGGTGGCAGCAAAAATTAAATTTTTTATTTTCGGTAATGTTCGAGCGGAATATTGTGTTAGTTCTTATAAAACTGCTATGGTCAAAATTGGAGCAAAATCTGACAAAACGTGTCACAAAGATGTCAAAGGTCATATCTCTATATATATGAAAATGAGTTTGCGTTTACTTGAATTTTTTAGTACCATATATATACGAAAACGGCGCGACCGATCTTTTTGAAATTTTCAAAGAATGAAGCTGTTGGTTGGTGGTGAGACTAGTTCAAGTGGGCATGGCCCCGCCCATTGGACTCTATTTCTCAAACCGCAATATTTGGAGGACTTGAAACTTTAAAAGGCTGTATCTCATGAACTATAAATCTGATATTTGGTGTTATGTGTTATTGGTACAGTATGAATTACAGCCAGGATGGAAGTGGGCCACGCCCTATTTCAAATGCATGCAATTTTTTTTTGAAATGCAATTTTTTTGTAATAGCTTTTTGAAGGATTCTACTATTAACCATAAAATAGTATTTTTTTAATTTTTTTTTATATTTAAAATAAAAACCTTAAATAATTTTGAAGAAAAAATACACATTTAATTTTTTTCGATATTAGATAATATTTTCGTTCGGCCCCCCTAATAAGTTTCATGATTGTGTCTCTTCAATTTCTAGAGAAAAAATTACGAAATTAAATATTGTTTACGATTTTGTCTTATTAAAGTTATCTGTTATGTTGATTGGAATTGGAACGCCGAATGTTAATGAAATTTTATACCATTAAACACAGCAGACAACTTTAGTTGGCCAAAATAAAAAAAAAACATTTTGCTTATTTTGTTATCATCTATTTTATTTTTTTCTCACTAAATTGTAGAGACACCATCATAAAATTTACTGGGGGGCTCAACGACAGTATTATCTAATATTGGAAAAAAAATTAAAGGTGGCTTTTATGTTAAAAATAATATTAAGCTTTTATTCTTTGGCAAGCCATTACAAAAAAAAAATATCTATTTCCTCAATCTAAATTTCTCTAAATTTTCATACGGCCAATTAGATTCGAAGCAAGTAAAAATGAGTAAAATGAGAAATGAGAAAAAATTTCATATCGAGATATTTCCCTTCAAAGTTTCAAATTCTTCTGCAAATGCAGGTATTACTTGAACTATTTTTCCGTTAGATATCAGTACTGGTAATAACATCATCTCATGCTAGTAGAAAGAGAAAGTGTCAGAGAACTAAACTACACACTTATCTCATTTTTAACCAATTTGTCCAATTTGCTTTTAGCCCCCTCCATAGCAAACATGGTACATAAGTAAAATGGGAAGAAATATTTTTTACTGTTTTTTTTTTAGTTATTTAGAATCAGAATTAGGATAAGGGTATATACTATTTGTTACGAGAAGGAGTGTAACGTCTTAAAGAAGACGAGTGGGACCCCAAGTATCTTAAGGCCACACTCGTTTCGTGACTTTCTAAGATGTGTGTGGCATGTCCCTCTGTCTGGCTGGCTGGTGGGTGGGATAATTCAAATAAACCTTAACTGACCCTCATGAAAATTTACCAGTATTAATATTTTCTAACATCTACATATTTTTGGATAAATAGCACAGTGCAACACACTTTGTCGGGGGTGAAAGAAACATATATCAGACGATAGCATTTGACCCCAGAAACAAAACCTTAAACTCCATTTTGCTCTACTACGTCACAATTGTTAAACAGTGGTTTGAAATTTGATATTTTTGGTCAAAAGTCGAAAAATCATGTGTAAACTAGTAAGGCGGTTATCTTCGGCTATGCCGAAGCTCAGATACCCTTCACCATTTGTAAAAATGGTGGTAAAACTGGTTATTTGCACTACGGCTATATTTTATTAAACTTTGTACCACAAAACAGGGGAGTTGGTGAGAAGTGGACGTTACTTTTAGCTTCACACATCCATTTTGTCAGTAATTTTGTATAGATTTTATTCGATTTTATGAATTTTGTAACTCCCCAAATATGGGAAGTTGTGTGGGATGTGGGAGTAGTTTAAATCCGATCATGCCTATCTTAGAACTTAACCTCTGCTTACATACCAAATTGTAAACCTAAAGCTCATAAACTATAGGGATATACAGACGGACACCCCCAAAAAGGGGGAAAATTGTTTGGAAGGTGGGAGAAGTATTCGTCCGATATTGCTCATCTTACAAAGTAAACTCCTATTATAGGATTAAAGCTTGCATATACAATTTCAGCTCAATATTTTCTAACCTACGGCTATAATCGGGAGGCAGTTAAGCAGCCACCCCAAAAAAAATTTAGTTTGAATGGGAGGTGGGAGTAGTTTTTGACCGACATTGCTTATCTTAAAAAGTAGCCTCCGCTTAGATATTGAATCTTACACACACCCCCAAAATGAGGGATTTTGTATGGGAGTTGAGAGTAGTTTTTGACCGATCAGTCTCATTTTAAAATTCAACCTCCGCTTAGAGTAGGGAAGCTTGCATACATTATTTCAGCTTGATTGCTCTTAAATTACTACTGTAATCGCGGGACTGACATACAGACACCCCCAAAAAGAGGGATTGTGTATAGGAGGTGGGAGTAATTTTTGACCGATCGGGCTCATCTTACCACTTACCCTCCGCTTAGTGTAGGGAAGCTCACATACAAAATTTCAAGTTGATTGCCCTTAAACTACAGCTGCAATCGTAGGGAGAGACCCCTAAAAGTGGGAGATTGTATGGGAGGTGGGAGTAGTTTTTGACCGATCGGGCTCATCTTACCACTTACCCTCCGCTTAGTGTAGGGAAGCTCACATACAAAATTTCAAGTTGATTGCCCTTAAACTACAGCTGCAATCGTAGGGAGAGACCCCAAAAAGGGGGAGTTTGTATGGGAGGTGGGAGTAGTTTTTGACCGATCGGGCTCGTCTTAGAACTTAACCTCCGCTTTGATGATAGAAGCTTGCATTCCAAATTTCAGCTCGATATAACATAAACTGCGGCTGTAATCGCGGGGACAGACAGACAGACAGACGGACAGACGGACAGACGGTCACCCTTAAATCGACTCAGATTTCGATGCTGATCATTTATATACATATATTGTTATACCTACCACGCCTCCTTATGGGCGTTACAAATGGAAGAACAAAATGAATATACCCTTCACTCCGTTCATGCGCATGGTGAAGGGTATGAAAATATGTTTGCGATAGTTCCTGTCTTCGGAGACCTATATTAAAATTTTCTGGGTAATATTTCTTCAGATCATTTTAACCCTCTAGCTCCCACCCATATGGGACATTTTAGGCCCAATTTTGAAAAACTGCTTTAAATACAACTTTGGATGAAGGTAAATAGTTAGAATCTTCGATAGAAATATTCTCTGGAAAATGTCAGTCTACGTGTAGAAAGTTATAAAAAAAATCAAATGGAAATCTTAACGAATTGTTAAGAAATTTCAGTTGAATTTGAATTTCCTGAACAAATTCAAATATCCTCCAAATGTTCGTTTGAAAGTTATGGAAGAGATATTATTACACTATGCAACAATTTGAAGGTCATGGTCACGAGGGTGAACGAAACCTATAACAAACGATAGCATTTGATCCCAGTAACAAAACCTTAAATTCCATTTTGCTCTTGTAAAAGTAGACAATCCCCCTGAAAACCGAAACCTTTGTCACACTCCTTTAGGTAACTCCCATACAAATGACTAAATTGATACTCATAAATTTATACAAATATCTTTTTTGTAAATATACAGAAAACAGTGATATTTTTTTCGTAGATGTACGCTTATGAAAATTTGACTTTGGAATAAATATGGATTAAATCGAATGACATCTTCTTGGTCTTCCATATAAAAATACCATTTTATTGTAAAAAAATATATTTTCCATTAATTCCAAACGGACAAAAAGATGATATTTTAATTTGGTTAGTTCAATTATTTTGTATTACTTAGAAAACGGAAACATTTGCAATATTTTAAATTATCAAAATTTTATGAAGGGAGAGGGAACAGTAATTCTAAATATTACGCACTTTTCTTTCTTGGACTGAAAATCAGAAAATGAAGTATAATATTATTTTTAAGAATTGAAAAATGCAAAGCCGCGCTGGGGTTCGAACCAGATACCTCATTTATATTTGGTGAGAAGAATCGTCAGTGACGTCGCCTTAGCGAACTCTTCTATTACAGGCACTTGCTTTCAACATCTCTAACATCATACTTGTGTATTTATCACACATTTAATTTATAAACTCAATTGCCAACTTTTCTTTTCAGTTTATGGATTATTTTCTGGATCAAAACTTGCAGTCTTAGAACTCCATCCCTTACTTTGGATACTCAGATACCTAAACAGATTTTTAATATCTGTCCAACATTTCCAATATAACGTTGGGCTTTTTATGAATCTGATTACTGACTATGTTGCAACTCTTTCTTGTTTTTGTTTTTTTAATTGTTAACCATTTTATGTCCCTCACTGTACTCCTATTAAAGTTCATTGCATTTTTATGGAGAAATATACATACGTTTTTCTCCAGTATCGTCCGTCGTCCATTTAAACTTTAACAATTGAACATTGTATTCCTGTGATAACACTTTACTTTAGAATATTTTCTATTTTACCACAAGATAACAATTTTTCGTCCGCTGCAAATTCTACATTTCGTTTTTTTATCGATGCACTTTTTCGCGTTATTTCTTGACTATGCTAGTACATTTGTTGGTTCTTCTTCTTCTTGCACGTTCACACTTTTGGCTTTGGTGCCACAAATTCTATTACACCAACGACACCAACCAACACCGGGACCACGGAGATGAAGATGAAGAAAATCAATAACACACTGCTCCATGTACGGATGAACGGACGGACGAACGTTCATTCGTACATAGGTTTGGAGATATTTTGTATTTTTTTTTTAGCGATTTCGTTAACGATAATTCGTTGACCGATGTAAATTTTCACACTCACTAGGAAACCAAAAAAAGAATAAGTCTTACTTTAAGAATCGCTATAGCAATCACAATGCAAAAGAATAAAAGACGACAATGAAATGAAACTGGTTTTTCTATTGCACTTTTTTTTTTGTTTAAGTTCGCGTCGGTGCTGTCACTCGCCGCACTCTGTCAGCCACAATGTTTTGTTGTATTCGTATCTATGGTGCACGAACAACTGTTTACGTTGCACGTTATGGAAGTTCGTAGCCACAATTGCAGCTCTGCGCTGCGCTCTGCGAGTGTATCGGTGAGATAGCAAAGCGCATATCGCAACCCAGTATAGCATGAAACAACAACAAAATGCAGGCATGGAAAGTGCGATGATGTTGAGGCAAGTTGCTATGATTGAGTTGACAGCGCATTAAAGTGAAGCTTAATAGTAAGTTGGATATTTAATAAGTGTCCTTTGAAGGACAATGAAGTGCAAAATGCTGAATTTTAGGATACCGCGTAAAGTCGAGCTGCTTTATTTTGGTGCACAAAGACAAGTAAAAAGTAGAAAACGACAAATGAAAATGATGAACTCTGCTTCACACAAAGAAGTATTGTTAATCTAAAAAAAAAATTAGTTTCCCTTTACACCCCATGAATGAGGTTTGAGATACATTATCGCGTTGTTGTGAATTAACACGCTTTCTATTTTTAGATGCCCAACTAACGGCACCTACTTGTTTATCGACGCATGCGAACATCAAAGCATTTAATAGACATGCCGATTGACTTGACACTATACTGTGAAGTTGCTGTCGACAACATCGAGGGGGCCGGCAATGAAAGAAAAATTTAGATGACTGGAGCCGTGAATCGAACACGGGGTCTCCCGCACGGTACCCATCGGTAAATGAAACGAAGTAGCAATTTAGTAATCCATGACATCAGTATGACATTGTAATGTATAAAATATCGACCACTCATTATAACTCTGATTAAAATGGCACCTACTGACATCGTCAATTACTTTTGGAAGTCTAGTCACGCCCGTTCCTGTACCTCCCATACAAATGTACCCACTCCGCCCACTTAAAAATATCGAGTAAATATAAATGCACCCAACGCGATCTTCTTCAAATTCTTTATTATGCAAACGTATAGCAAGATAAAAAAAAGTAAGCCTTGCCCCGCCCCATCTGATACCTCCAATATCTATCTGGTACCACCCACTTTATATATGAATATATATTGTTAATACATCTGTATTTAGTAATGTTAAAGCAGAATAAAGTTTTGGAGAAAAAATGTGGAAGTCTAGCCACTCCCCTTCTGGTACCTCCCATACAAATGTACCACTCCGCCCACTTTAGACTTGGAGAAACAATATCAATACACCCAGTGCGATTGTGTCCAAATTCTATATTTAGTAAAGCTAAAACAGGATAAAGTTCTGGAACAAACAACTCAAAGTTTATCCACGCCCCTTCTGGTATCTCCCATACAAATGTACGACTATGCCCCTTTAGACATCGAGAAACAATATCAACCCAACCAACACGATCTTGACCAAATTTTGTATTTTGTTAAGCTTTAAAAGGATAAAGTTTTTAAGAACAAATTGGAAGTTTAGGCATGCCCCTTCTGGTACCTCCTATACAAATGAACCATTCCGCCAACTTTAGAAATCAAGTAATAATATAAATACACCCAGCGCGATCGTGCCAAATTTGTATTTAGTAAAACTGTACCAGGATAAAGATTTTGAGAAAAAAAAACTGGAAGCCTAGCCACACCCCTTCGGGAAGCTCCCATACAAATGTACCACTCCGCCCACTTGAGAAAACGATTAATATTATTAATACACCCAACGCGATTTCGCCCAAATTCTGTATTTAGTACATCTAAATAATAATAAAGTTTTGGAGAATTAACTGGAGTTCTAGCTACGCCTATTCTGGTACCTCCCATACAAATGTACCATTCCGCCCACTTTAGAGATGAAGAAATAATACCTGTACGTCCAATGCGATCGTGCCCAAATTCTATATTTAGTAAAACTACAGCAGGATAAAGGTTTAGAGAAATGACTGGAAGTCTAGCCACGCCCCTTCTGGTACCTCACATTCAAATGTGTCATTTCGCCAACTTTAGAAATCAAGTAATAATATCAATACAACCAACGCGATAGCGCCCAAATTCTGTATTTTGTTAACCAAATTTTATGTTTTTACTGAGGGTGAGGGTATATGTAAGTCCGTTTTAATATTCATTCATTTAGCATCTTTAACTTTATTTTCTCTCTCCAAAATATGGTTTTTTACAGATGATGTTGTTTTAAGAAAAATACTTCTTAGCAACATAATAGATATTGTTTAATGTTGAGTATTTTCTATATTCCTTTTAAAGCCACTGCTTCCGATCTTAATATAATTTATATCAATACGTTTTGATTTCTAAAATTACTAATTATGCTCTTTTTTCTGGCAGCGCTCTTTTTTTTCCCAACAACTCTCAAACTCCCAATATAAAAAGGCATTTGAAATGCTAACTACAAATGTAACTGAATTTTTGCATAACACTTGTCAACATTTGCATACCACAGCGTATCAACTCTGGAGAGGATCTCTCTGTGTTTACTTTACCTCTACACCAGTGTTGCCAGAAGCCGGCAAAAAAAATATGCTAAAACTCAAAAAAAAAGTGCAATTTAGAAAAAAAATATGCTAAAAAAGCCAAAAAAAATAGTGCAATTCTTAAAAAACCAGTGCTATTTTTTTTTTGGTAAAATATACGTTTTTGCAAATTTTATGTTTATTAAACATTTACATTTATAAAAAAATTATATCTATAAAAGTTAAGTTACTATTTGGTTTTAAAAAAGCGTTTAAATTTATAATAATCTAGTGGGCCCAGGCAATGCTCCGCTATTGCATTATTGGAGAAAATTCAAATTGTTAACTTCATAAACATATTTAACGGAATTGTCCAACAGGCGAAAGTGCTGCAATATTCTCCTTAAAACATACTTTGAAAAGTTTCCTAAACCCTGATGTTGGGCTTGCCTACTTTCCTCATGCACGCTTCGCTCACTCACCGAAATTAAAAATCAATCTGCAAATATCTATTCTGCCGAGTACTATCTGTATACAAATATTACCTTATATAGCTCCAAAAACAGTTTTCGCATGTCCCCTTTCGCCCAATGATCGAAAATAAAAATTTCGTCTGCAGATTTGAACCTGAAGTGTCAAGTACTATCTGTGAACCAAAATTTATCACTTTAAAAAAAAAAATTTGAAAAGCCACTCCGCCCATTAAATCAAAATTGAAAAAATATATAACCTATTAAATTTTCCATATAGAACATTATAGAGCTAAATCTATAAAGAAATTAAATTTTTGGAGCGTTTTAATAGGAATTTTAGATATATTAAAAAGGTAGGCGTGGATATGGGCTTGGCCAAATTGTTTTTTTATATAAAATCATTCTCGGCCAATAACGAACATTAGTCTAATCGGTTCATTAGTTCTCAAGTGATGACCTTATCAACGAACAACAATTCATTTTTATACATTACACCGTGCAACAATGGTTTTCACACTTGATGAAGACCACGTAAAACTAGAGACCTTATTTAGTAAAACTGTAAAACCATATGATAACGATATGGGTATCAAATAAAAGGTAAGAATCTCAGCAATGCAAACAAATAACAGGTTTTAATGGATTTGGACCAACAATTTCAAAAATTTCCTTTAAAAGTTTTAAAGCTTCATATCATTTAAATAATTTTTTCTGAAAAAAATATATGTTGAAGAAGTTATATGTACATTAGACCGACTTACCAAAAAAAAGTATCTTCGGTCCACCCCCCAAAATTTTCATTGGTCAAAAAATTTCGTGCCTAGGATTAAGATTCAGTGGACCCTTTTTAAAAAAAGAATTTTTTTTAGTTTTTCAAAGATTTTTGATATTTATCTAAAGACAATATGTGCAATATTAGTATCATAGGAAAGAATTTTTAAAAACGCATCCAACGGTATGAAAAACATGCCCACAAGGACTTGTCAGGACCTTTTTTCAGCGATATTCTGCAAAAAAATACGGGTTAAGAGCATCATGCGCATTTATGGTTTAGAGAAAAATTAAAATATGTAATTTTATTTTTAAATTTAATAACTATTATTTATAATAATTCTTTATTTTGTGTACTTTTATTTTATATAGACACATTTTAAATACGTAGTTGTAGTTCAGTTCAATACTGCCCTCCTAAGAAAGAAAGTCACATCTCTATTTCCATAGTTTTGAGATGTTTAGCTTTTATGTTTTTTATCTCTCGCGCCTTCAAATTTACTGTTTTTGAAAAATTTCAAAAATGAGTTCAAAATATATTATTTTTTCAATTTTATTATCGTAACAAACTGGGAAAATGTTGATGATAAAGAGGAGAAAATGGAATTATGACTTTTTCGCCTAGTATAGCACATAAAAAAACTCTTACAAAAACCAAATTTTACAAATATGTTATAAATTTCTTTGCATTTGTACGCAACAATAATAGTGAATTTACGTATATTAGTTGCTATTTTTAATTTATATATTAAACTAGCTGACCGGGCAGACTTTGTCCTGCCTAAAGAAGTATTGACTTAAATGTAGCTTTTTTTGTGTGGAATTTTTGGGTGCAATTTTTGGGTACCTTTTTTTAATGTAATGCTTTTGATAATACAACGTGCATGGGATAGTCAAAGGAGTATACATATGTTAATCAGTGGGTCTTTCTACACGTGAAAACACATGCAACATAAAGCTGTTAATGGAAAGAAAAAAGGATTTTTCAAATTCAAGCCGCAAACTTGAATAAACTGTTCTTCAGCATTATTGATTGTCATCGCAAATTCTAACCGCACTGGCAACTGTAATCAGTTGAATCAAATGGCAAATCCGTGGGTATCATTGAAACACATAGTAGCTATACATTAGTTCCCTTATATATTCTGGTTAAATTAAATTAAGAAGGACTACTTAATCCTGTATTTCTTCTTAACTACTGTTATTCCTGATCAAGGGGTTTTAACGATTTTTTGTGTGTACACTCATTCCTCATTATGATTTGACATGTTTGCAACATTTTTTATCTTGATATTTTTTAAATTGATATTGCAACGTCAAAAGGAGTTGCGTAATAATGAAGGATGCTGTAGCCAACGCGATACGTTTTGTGATCAAACATTTTCCAAAATCAACAATATCAAAACCCATGTGTGCATCAAGGAAATAAAATCCTCCACACTCATTCGTAACTGCTAATATTACACTGTTGTATAATGTTCGTCGCTCTAATTGTAATTAAATCAGATTTGAGAAATGTTTCAATTCATGCGTATTCGATTTTTTTTCTGCCGCAGATCTCGGTCACATACACCACTGGTCTTAAATAATTCTATACCAAATTTAAAGATGAATGGAGCTACAGTCCTCCAGCTATTGCTATTGGAGAACAGAATTGGGTAGTGTCACCCTTATTTTGCTTGATCACGCATATTGGTGTTTTTTCCACACCCTATTTCAAATTCCACCCCTTTTCTAAAGACTACGTATATTGATCTAGATTGAATCCACACCAAGTTTCATGACAATTTGCAAAATAGAGTCGAATAGATGAGGTCATGCCTTATGATCTAGTACTTCAGATATCGCCCTTTTACAAATTAGGTCCTATGGGCAGGACCATTCCTACTAATCTAATACTTCAGATACCGCACTTTAACAAATTACCTCCTATGGGCGGGGCCACGCCTAATAAATTAATCCCGCCAGTTTTTTATTGCATCCACACCTGATTTAGGACAGGACATCAGTCGCCATGTCTTTCATACCGTTGGATGCGTCTTTAAAAACTCTCTCCTATGATACTAATATTGCACATATTATCTTTAGATAAATATCAAAAATCTCTGAAAAACTCAAAAAAAATCCTTTTTTTCAAACGGTCCAGCTCTCTGGATCTTAATCCTAGGCACGAAATTTTTTGGGATTCATCACAAAACAAACAAAAGTACATTTTCGGGGGGTGGACCGAAGATACTTTTTGGTCCCATACAAAATGAGTCGCTCTAGTATACATACATACATGTTTGTACCATTTGTCGGTGCCATTTGAAAATTTAAATATTGAAAAATATAAACATTGACATAAAATACATATCGTCGGCTAGCCTGCAAGTAGTGTCATGTGTAATTTTTGGAATTTTTTTTTATTGTACCATTGTGAAGCTCTACTGGTCATACATAAGCCTACCAAGACGTTTTGCGATATCTCAATGGGTTTAGAAGATAGCAAAAAGTGCTATGTGTAACCTATATAAGAAATATTCCTACAATAGGTGTTATGTGTTTTTTATATGGTAATTATTATTTTTTTTTAGTAATTGTTTAAGGAGTTATTAATAGGAGTTTTCACAACTGCATGTAAAAATTTTGCTAGATCTTGAACAAAAAAAACATTGCAATCTTTAAGCCACGTAAAGATCAGTGCGATATTTGTGTAGGATACAAGGAAAGTAATGTTACTGAAAATGATTATAAACTTCACGTGTTAAAAAAGGATGAAGCAAGAAATTCCAAGAAATTGGCTATTGAGAGTATTCCATCTGATGTTGTGGTCGTTTCCATGGATATGCAAAGTGTTTTGCTCTCCCCCAAGTTATTAGTATCTGAACAATATTATAAAATGAAACTGGCCCTCCATAACTTCACATTTTATGTCTAAAATACCAAAGACGTTTTTTTATACGTTTGGCACGATGGCGAGGGAAAAGTAACAGCAAATAATATAACAAGCTACATTGTACATTTTACTAAAACTTACTGCGCTTCGTACAAAAAGGTTATGCTAATATCGGATGGATGTACCTACCAAAATAAAATTAAGGTACTGTGTAGCGCTTTAGCAAACCTTTCTGTAGCTACTGGACAAGAGTTGGAGCAAATTATATTAGAAAGAGGCCATACAATGATGAAAGTCGACAGTGTCCATTCAACGTTAGAAAATTTGTTTACAGCTCCAATATATTCGCCACTAGATTATGTTAGTCGCATGAGACAGGCAAGACCAACACATCCATACACAGCATACTTTTTTTTAAGGATTACGAACACGTTCCGTGCAACTTTACCTCAACCAGACCTAGTAAACGTGCAGGTGATGCAAAAGTAAACAACATCCGTGGATTGCTTTTTAAAGACAATGAAGTTTATTTCAAGCTGCGCCACACCGATAATTGGGAATTGATGAGCCAAAAAAGCGAACTAGGGTACTTAAAATAAATGAACCAAGAAACTCTATTAAAACTTGACGAATCCAAATACAAGTGCCTCCAGTCATTAAAGCAATATATGTACAAAGATTACCACTCCTTTTATGATAATCTTTAACATTAAAAATGTATTTGTTTAAGTTTTCTTTCTTTAATTATCCAAGTTTCTAAATTTTTTTTTAATAAAATGTTAATGAATTTTATCTTACATATTGTACCACCAATTTTGCTAGCGTTAGGCGTCTTTTAATGGCAAAAATACTTAAATATAATAAAATAAAAAATCTAAACAAAAAGTGTTATGTGTACGAATTCATATGAATATATTTTAAAAAAAGTTCCTTCAAAAAGTGTTATGTGTAGGTTTTCTTAAAAAACCTATAGCACTCCGTAACAGAGATCAATATCGGATATCTTTTAATGCAGTACCTTGGTATTTGTGGTAGACATTCAGTTAAGCCTATGGTTAAAAAAAAATATCGTTAATGGACAAAATAAATCAGTTTTTTGCCTCTCCTGAATCTCCATTAAAAATTGATGACTCTAAATACAAGAGCCTCCATAGATTAAAGCAATTTATGCACAAAGATTACCACTCCTTTTATGATAATCTTCAACATTAAAATTTATTTGTTTAAGTTTTCTTGTTTAGTTATCTAAGTTTGTTAATGTTAATGAATTTCATCTTACATATTGTACCACCAATTTTGCTAGCGTTAGGCGTCTTTTAATGGCAAAAATACTTAAATATAATAAAATAAAAAATCTAAACAAAAAGTGTTATGTGTACGAATTCATATGAATATATTTAAAAAAAAGGTCCTACAAAAAGTGTTATGTGTAGTTTTTCTTAAAAAACCTATAGCACTCCGTAACAGAAATCAATATCGGATATCTTTTAATGCAGTACTCTGGTATTTGTGGTAGACATTCAGTTAAGCCTATGGTTAAAAAAAATATCTTTAATGGACAAAATAAATCAGTTTTTTGCCTCTCCTGAAAACCTGTTCAAAAACACATAACACTACTTGCAGGCTAGCCGACGATATGTATGTATTTAAATTTTCACAATTACAAATTTTGGATAATTTTGTATGGGAAAAATCGAAAATTGACTATTAAATGGACCAAATGTGTCTAATGCAATATTTAAATAGCCTATAACCATCCTCGGAAGATTGCCTTTCTAACGATACCGGTTTGTTGCACATCGGTTCGGTGGTTTTCAAGTCTTTAGCGGACATACGTAGAAACAAATGTTCACTTTTATATATATAGATTAAGTTCTGTCATATTTGCAAGAACTTGAGCGTGATATTGCACAAACGAAGAATAAAAGTCATACTATCCAAACAAATCATAGATACTAAGGAATTAAGTCTTATAAGCCGACATTTTTATCATAGTATGTTGCAGATACGACTTTTTTGCCTAGGAAACACGCTAGAAGTTGTAGATGTGACTATTTTGCTTAATCTTTTTCGACAAATTACAGTTGAAAATAGTTTAATGCAAAAATCAGAAACTAATTCACGCTACCGAATATGCCATTATCTCAACTGTGGATAAAAAGCCAATTTCATTATTTTATGTATATGATTTGAAATCCATCTTATTGATTGTGAAACATGTAAAATTTTTGAAACCATTTACTCTTATTGTTTTTATGTAAGTACAAATAAAATAAATATATTGCAAAAAGAATTGTACACCTTTTTAACCTTTTCTGTAACTATGATGTCTTATTTAACTATTAAATTTCTAAATTGTATTTATTTTATTAGGAAAATTTTCAAATTTTATTGCAGTGTAAATTGAAAACTTCATCAGACCATTAAGGAGAGTTAGGCTTAGAGGGGATCTGTCCACCCGAAATTTTAATATTCTATATAGTAATTTTGTACAACAAAACATTGTGGTACAATAAAAGTATTTTTGGTACAACAAACGTTCTTAATGGTAAAATTAATGCATGTACTATTTGATACAATAAAAGACCCTTTTAGAACAACAAAGATACTCTTTGGTACAAAACCTGAACTTTTTGGTATATTAAATAATCTTTATGGTGCAATAAAATGCCTTCAAAGTACAATACAAGTATTTTGTGGTGCAACAAAAGTAATTTTTGGAACAATAAAAGTATAATAAAAGTAATTTTTTAAATTAAAATTACTTTTTGATAAAGAAAACTTCTTTATGGTACAATAAAAAAATGCAATTTCTGACAAAAAAATGCTAAATTCAAAATTAAAAAGAACAAAAAATCGAGGAATTTCAAAAAAAATATGCTAAAAAGCATTTAGCATTTGGTTTCAAAAAAAAAGTGCAGCAGGCAAAAAAAAAATGCTAAAAAAGCATAAAAAATGCCAAACTGGCAGCACTGCTCTACACTTATCTCCGACAGATTGCGTGAGTGATTGTTTGCCAACCGCTCTTTTGTTTGACATTTTCATAAGTCTAGTTAGAATTTTGGGCAGAACGCACGTAATTTACGGTACCTTAATAAATTAATTGATTTGCCGGTGTAAAATATTCGGAATAGTAAAAAAAAACTATGTAAAAGTGAATAATGTTTCGATAGTAATGAGATATTCATGAAACTATTTCTCATAGGTCGTGTAATTGTTGTAAAAAGTCGAAATTAAAAATTTCCGGTCGGTTCGTGCAATAATCTGTTGTCTTCGCAATTGTTGTTCAGTAGTTAGGTGATACAGTGATGAAAAGAAGAAACAACAAGAAGAGTGTATGTGTGTGCGTAAGCAAAAAGAGCAAATATTAATGTTTTTTTCTAATTTCGTTAAAATTTGTCATGTTTCATTTCAAGATCTTCCTTAAGCAATTGCGTTTTTGTTAATGCCAATAAACTTTTTTCTGAGAAAGTGCAATAGCTGAAAATACAAATATAACGCAATATAATATGAAATACCTATGTACATATGTACAATTGTTATTGTGTATTGTATCCACCGTTTGTAAGACGATATATAAAAAAAGTTTTTAATCTCGCTTACAGCCTTAAACAGGCTGGTAAATGTTTTTATAATCCAAAAGCAAATTTCCACGCTTATGACAGGTAAGTGTATACAATACACATATAAGTATATATACTTATAAAATTTTTGCAATTTTTCTAATCTTGGACGGAAAATAATTGTTATTGATCCATTGGGAAAAAAAACTTTTTGGGAAGGAAATGTTCAAAGAGTATTTTACATACACCAAGACATTTGTTATTACTTCTTATTGTTATTACTAGCGTTTATGATTTTAACGGTGAGTCAGAAATAACAATTATACCCTTAGGGATGAGGGTATACATTGGGGTGTCCCGAATATTGATTTTTTTTCACGTTAGGTCTCAAACGAAGCACAGTGGCTCATTTTGGGAAAACATGTTCCAATAATCATAACTATTGAACTACAGCAGATATCAATTTGAAACTTTAACTGATAAATCTTGAGACTTCAAAGTTTATGTGCTGTGAAAATGGGGGTGCCACGCCTAAAAGAAAAGGGTGTTTAGGGGAAAAGTGGCCGTTTACAGACTTTTGTTTTTTGTGCTTTTGTTCTCTAGGTACAGATCGAAATTTTGCTTCAATCTCAATGAAATTTGCCACATCTTCGTCTTTTGGGCCAGAGACAATCTATACTAAAATTGAGAGCAATCGGTTCAGATTTAGATATAGGCCCCATATATATGTTCCCCGATTTGACTAAATACTCCTCTAGAGGTCATATTTTTACCAAATGTGGCAAATGGCATTCTAATTGGGCCAGAAGTACATTTATTAAAAGCCACCCATATCGGGTTCGATTAATATATAGTCTCTATATATATGATTCCACCGATTTACATTCTGACAGCTTTAAAAGCTGCATTTTGCTCTACAAAATTTGTAATAGCTTTCTTTCCCTTATCCACATAGCATGCACAAGTTTTGAAACCAATTTTGCGAATAATATCAAAATTTTTTTTTTGACATATGGACGATTTTGATGACTTTGGGGATAGTAGATGATTTTTATCTTTCCTATAATTTATATTTAATTACGCGTCGCTTGCGACCTAACAATAACAATTTGACTCACACATGATATGGACTATATGGACAGACTCATTCTGGTATCTCCCATATAATTTTGAAAAAAATAATATTTCTTTCACAACTTCCGAACGGAAAACTGCAGGATATTTAAATTTGGTTAGTTTAATTATATTGTTATAATTAGCAAAATCTAATCAGAAAACCAAAGATTGGCCACTTTCCATACAAATGACCGAGTTCTTCCTCATAGTTTTACATGCATATATTTTTGGAAGTACATTAATTTTATTTATAGACATATACTCTTATGATAATTTGACTCGGTCAATGCATTTTGTTTCTCCCATTTAAAATGACCTATTTGTATACCCTCACCCTACGGGTAGGAGGGTGCATATCATTTAATACGACCCAAAATTGTAACACATAGATGGAGTCACTTTATACCCTAGGTTTCATTGAGCTAACTTCGCAACGCCCCTTCTGATACCTCCCATACAAATATACAATTCCGCACAATTTACAAATCGAGTTATAATATCAATACACCTACGCGATCGTACCTAAATTCTGTTTTTAGTAATTCTATATCAGGATAAAGTTTTGAAGAAAATTGTGGTAGTCTAGCCATGCCTCTTCTGGTACCTCCCATACAAATGTACCACTCAGTCCACTTTTGAAATCGAGTAATAATTTCACTACACCCTACGCAAACGTACCCAATTTCTGCATTTAGTAAATCTATAGCAGAATAAAGTTTTGGAGAAAAAATTAGTAGTCTAGCCACGCCCCTTGTGGTACCTCCTATAAAAATATATTACTTCGCCCACTTTTGAAATTGAGTAACAATATCAATTAACCCAACGAGATCGTACCCAAGTACGATTATTTAGTAAAGATATGGCAGGATAAAGTTTTGGAAAAAAAACTGGAAGTCTAGCCACGCCCCACTTTAGAAATCGATTAATATTATTAATACACCCAACGCGATCGTGCCCAAATTCTTTATTTTGTAAAACTAAAGCAGGGTAAAGAAAAAATCCGGAAGTCTAGCCACACCCCTTCTGGTAATTCCCATACACATTTCCCGTTCCCACCCGCCCACTTTAGAAATGGAGTAATAATATCAATAAACCCATCGCAATCATGCCCAAATTCTGCATTTTGTTATTCTATAACAGGATGAAATTTTTGAGAACAAATTGGAAGTCTAGCCACACACCTTCTGATACCTCCCGTACAAATGTACCATTCCGCCAACTTCAGTAAACGAAAAACAATATCAATACACTCGACACGATCGTGCGCATATTCAGCATATTGTTAAGCTATAATTGTTCTTCCAAAACTTCTGAACGGAAAACTGAATACCAAAACATTTGCCGACTGCCTTTTTGGTACCTCACATACAAATAACCGAAATCATCCTTATAGTTCCACAGGTATATCTTTTTTGTAAGTACACTGAATTTGGTCAGATTTACCACAAGGTAAATGGGAAACACTGTGCTGTCCTTGTTGGTACCTTCTTTTCAAATTAGCCAATATTCCGAGAATTAATAATTTCCAAAAGAAACCACTCAAAGCATTGAAACTAGTTTACTTTAAATATTTTGTATTTATATGTGAAACCTAAGAAACTAGGAGATTCACCCATCCCATTAAAAATTAAGATTTTGATGCGAATTAATTATAAACTTTTCCCTTAGTTCTAAGTTGGTACTGTTAAAGATACTTTTGGTACCGCCAAATGCCCCGAAGATAAGATAAGAGCTATTATTGATTTTTAGATTTTTTTTTTTAGTCATATTTGGACAATTTTTTTTTCGATCGGAAGGCAACGTTTTACTTTTATATTTTAATCCGTGTGTTGTATACTCATCAATTTGTTTCCGACACTGCAGTTTCATCCGCAATGTCATAATAAAACTGCAAATTTCAGATTATCGTTTGCAAAAACTGCATCACAATCTATCAACATATCTCCTATAGATATTTGCCATCCATTAGTATTATCCAACCCTGCTCCTGAAATTGCATTTGGCAAGTGGTTGGTTGCAAACTTAGGTTGTCGCTTGTAGTGTTGCTGTCATTATGATGAAACGACTCTCTCCTAAGCTCTTTTAGTATAACATTCATCAGTCCAAGCTTCAGAGAAAGAGATAAATGTCCATATCTTCTCTTCTTCGTTGCCTCTTTCGCTCGCTCTTTCTCTAAGTTTCTAGAGATTTATTTAGCGCCGAATGGATTCACGTGCATACATATATGTGTTACAATATGCAATATTGACACAATTATGAGCCTCCTCCAACTCCAATTGTTGGACGCGTTAAACTAATTGTTAGTTAAATCGATTAGAAAGGCTGATTAATTAATATTGCCATAAACTAAGACACACGATGACGTTAATGGTTGAAAACGATGTAGATGCATTCACTAATCATCCCCGGTGGATATTACAATCAATTTATTGTTTTATTTTTTTTACATGTGTTTACACCAACAATGTCTCACTCATACTCTGTATTGTAGAGCGCAGCTTCATTCTCACACCTTTTTTTAGTTTTGCACATGCAACTCTCATACTCACGCATTTTGTGCACTCATACCCGGCTTCTTTAATTTGACTTCCATCGTGGCAGTCAGGCAGTTTTTGCATCCAATCCAATCCCCATTCCAGGATGCGGCGGAAGGATAATTGAGGACACCACCGTGCATTTCAATCGCACCGCACATAAATGCAGCAGCAATCGTCTCCTTCAAGTTCGAAATGCTTAAAAAAAGGCACAAAAGCCACGAATCAGCCACTCGTATTCGCACACATGACTTCTGAGTTACTGTGACCCATTTTATGATTGGGTCATGTCCAATGTCTACCCTCAAAGAGAGCTGAGATACTGTTGTCAGCATATAGCCTTGGTGTAGTGCAACAATGCTAAAGGATATGTGTAGTTGTGTGTGCGTGTGTGCGCGCGGGGGGAATGAAATATTTGAGCACTCACTCCCTTGAAAAGTAACTTACCTATTTTTATCAGTCGTAAATGGGCGTAACAATGAGTTCGTTATGAATCGGTTTGGATGCAGATTTTTCTAATGGGAGTGGCCAGCATTGAAAGCTGCTGCTATGGGGACTGACATGATACGTGGAAGGAGGTGTTTAGTTGATCTTAAATTAAGGCGGCGGGCAGATATGGTGTAGCAAGAGAGTTAATGGCGGCGACGTTTTAATTGATGTTAAAGAGGAATTAATATGAAAAAATAAGGCAGTTGCCTTAAAGATCATAATAAGTATCGGTGTACATTCTATCAGGGTAAATTGGGTCATTTGTTTGGGAGGTACCAAAAGGAGTGTGGTAAAAAGTTTCGGTTTTCAGAGGATTTGTCTAATATTATTACAAGATGCAAGATAAATAAACTGAACAAATCCAAATATCCTTCGGTTGTTCGCTTGGATGTTATGGGAGAAATATTAATTTTTTCAAAATAAGGTAACATTTTATGGAATGTATCAGAAGGGATCAGCAAATATGTTACATAGGGTAAATATTGTCATATGTATGGTAGGTACCAAAAGGAGTATGGCAAAGGTTTTCTGAGGATTTGTCACTATTACAAGATAAAAAAAAACGGACAAAATTCAAATATCCTCCAGTTGTCCGTTTAGATGTTTTAGAAGAGGTGTTTATTTTTAAAATAAGGTAATCTTGTATAGGAGGTACCAAAAGAAGTCGTCCTATAAAGTCCATATTCAATCCTTAGTCAAATCTTCATAAGCTTATATCTTGTTCAAAATATGACTTAATTCAGTGTGCTTACAAAAAAGATATGTATATACAACTTTAAGGGTGAATTCGGTTTTTTGTGTGGTAGATACCATAAGGGTATCATCCAATTGTCCATTTGGACTGAATTCAGTGCACTTACAAAGAAGATATGTATGTAAAACTATGAGGAGGTAACAGGCAAAGTTAAAGTTTTTTAAAGATTTGTCTACTATTACAAGAACTGGTAAGAGAGATTAAGTCGGGAAACCCGACTTACATCTCCCTCACCCTCAATAAAACATAACATTTTCTAGTATATTGATATTATTACTCGATTTCTAAAGTGGGCGGAGTGGTATATTTGTATGGGAAGTACCAAAAGCGGCGTGGCTACACTACCAGTTTTTTCTCCAAAATTTTATGCTGATTTAGCTGTACTAAATACAGAATTTGGGAAAGATCGCGTTGGGTGTATTGATATAATTACTCCATCTCTTAAGTGGGCGGAAGTTTACATTTGAATAGAAGGTCCCAAAAAAAACTTAAAATTTTATCTCTAAAACTTTATTCCGTTACAGCTGAACAAAATACAGAATTTGGGCACGATCTTGCCGAGTGTATTGATATTACTTTTCGCTTTCTAAAGTGGGAAGAATGTTACATGTGTATCAGAGGTACCAGAAGGGGTGTGGCCAGACTTCCAAATTTTTCAAATATCAAATATCATTATCACTCGATTTCAAAAGGGGGCGGAATGGTATATTTGTATGGGAAATACCAGATAGGGCGTGGCCGTTAAGCCCTTTTGTAATGACGTAAGTAGTTTTGGGGAAATAGTAATTCGTGCAAAATTTCAAAACATTTGGTTGCGTCTTTCGAAAGTTATCTTGCGTACAAGCAGGACTGCAGACACCGGACAGACGGACAGTCAAACAGACAGATAGGCAGGTAGGCAGATAGACAGATAGACAGACATACAGACATACAGACATACAGACAGACAGAGCGACAGACGAACATAGCTCAAATGACTTAAAAATTTGTGAATCGAATTTAGTTCAAAGAAACCTAGGGCCTAAGTGGCTCCTTCTATGTGTTACACTTTTGGGTTGTATCAAATGATATATACCCTCCTACCCGTAGGGTGAGGATATAAACAAATACTGACCAAATTTGAATTTTCTCCAGCTGTCCTCTTAGACGTTATGGGAGAAGTGTTTATTTTCCAAAAATTAGGTAATTTTGTATGGAGTACCAGCTACTCAGCCTATTCCTGTAGACTCAAGTAATCCTGCCCACCAGCCGGACGGACGGACAATCGTCTTAAAAAGATCTGAAACGAATTTGGTCTTTAGATACAAGGGGCCCAACTCGTATGCTGTATCAAATGGTCCCTAATGGTGATGGTAAAGGCATTAGGGCGTTAGCGAAATGTATGGAAAATTTTTTGTTTGCGGAAATTTAAAAATGTCCGACCTGAATATTGTGACACTTGTAGTAAAAAATACATGACGGAAATTTGGGTAAGATCGAACAACTATTACCCGTGCTCAAAAACAAAATGGTCAAAGGTCAGGTTCTTAGTAAATCCTTGGGTTTTTACTAAAGTTCGACGAGGGAATTGTATTTTTTCGCAAAAATATGTAATAGTCACATAAAGACGCGTGTAGGCGGCGCCCCGGCCCCTTTTGCCAACTTGGTTCCTAATAGACTGGTTATATCTCTACTATACTGTGAAATTTTCTGGACGATCAAACTATAATTGTTGTCGTTTCTTTTAAATGGGGTGAGGCAGAGCCCACTTCCATCTTGGCTGTGATTTATACTGTACCAACAACACATTCCAAATATCAGATTTATATCTCTTATAGTTTATGAGATACAGCCTTTTCAAGTTTCAAGTTTTATACTACGCCCACTGATCCGATCCCGCCCATTTTTTGTTGGATCACAAAATTTGCTGCCAAATGCATCTACACAAATTTTCAAGGCGATTGGAGAAACAGTCCTCCAGATACTGCAGTTTGAACAATAGGACCACGCCCACTGGATATATCAAAAATTAATGTATCCTATTAAAATAAAAATAAAAAAATTAAATTAATATAAAAAATTCAAACAAACAAAGCCGAACTAATATACATAAATATAGATTTGACCTTTGACCTCTTTGGGGCACGGGTGAAAGTCGCCCGACTATGCTCGTTTTATAAATAAAAAAAAATTAATTTCCCTTTACACCCCATGAATGAGGTAGGTGATAGCATCTCGTGTTGTTGTGAATTAACACGCTTCCTATTTTTAGATTCAGAACTAACAGCACCTACCTTGTTTATCGACGAATGCGAACGTCACTGTTTAAGAAGCTTTTTACTAGACATGCCGATTATCTCGACACTTATACTGCGAAGTTTCTGTTGACAACATCGAGGGGGGCCGGCAATAAAAGAAACAATATTCCGCTCAGGCATTACCGAAAATCCAAAGTTGCATTTTCGCCGCCACCCTAATAAGCAGTGTAAGGTAACCCCCATATTACGCCAAAAGACAACTTTGAGATAAAACACTGCCATTATTGTACCTTCTTATTGACAAGAGAATTGGCACAGCAATAAACGGGAATTGATGAGCACCGATTATGTTTCATTTGTTTCGATTATTTTCCTTCTTCTTTGTTGCACTTTTTTTCTCAGTAACGGGAAACATCTAAAAATTAACGAAGCGCAGAGAAGACGAACGTCAAAATGCCAACTTGTTTTTTGTTTTCAATGAATTTGAGGTAATATTTGATGGTTGGCTGCAATAAAAGTTTGTTGTTGCAACAAAATTGCAGTTATCGACACGCTTATGAACGCTATCAATGTTGTTAGCTGTCAATATCACTCTGGTGTTAAATGTACACTCGAAGTAAAATGTCAGTAAAAAAGCTCCAAAGAGTTTGCCAGTCCAAGACAATAACAGACAGATATGGAAAGGTCTAAGATTCATCTTTCCAAAACCGTTAAGAAGTCACAACTCGTTGAAGAATTGACCGATTCATAAGACTTCAAGTAATGAAAGTAACGAAAAACCGGTTTTTTAACCTTAAGTCAAAATTTTCATTGTCATAGGAAAATTATTTATACAAATTCATGTTGTAATCAACAAGACCTACGACATGTACCACGTCATTTCTCAAGTTCCTTAATTTTTTTCCATTTTGTCTTAAAATTTAATTTCCCTTAACACCCCAAAAATGAACAACAAACTGCACCTACTTGTTTATCGACAAATGCAAACGTCACTGTATGAGAAGCTTTTACTAGACTTGCCGATTATCTCGACGCTTATACTGGTAATTTTCTGTCGACAACATCGAGGGGCCCGGTAATGTATGTCACTATGTGTAATTAACTGTTCTTATACAATAAATTTGCATCTTGAAACCTGTAATAGCTGAAATCGCTGGGGCGACGTCACTTGCGATTCTTCTCACCAAAGATGGAACTTGTCTGACGGAGGTGCCCGGTTCGAATCCCAGCTCAGCCTTGAAATTTTTCAAATCTTATATAATACTTAAAAAAATTTAGATTTTTCAGTTTGGAAAAAGAAAATAAGTAACCTTTAGAATTACTATTTCCCTCTCCCTTTCAACAAATTTCTTTGTACTATTAGAATGGAAATACATTGTAATAGTTTTCATTAAGTTTCATTATCTTGGGTAATGTTGCATTTAAGTTACACAACGATTCTGTAATCACCACTCCCTCATTTTGTTTTTGCCTCGAGTGTTTCTCGTCTAAGTTTCACATATATAGCAGCATGGACGACCAACATCAATAAGCTTTTGCTAACTATACAACACCACTGTCAATCAAGGTGCCAAAGTCTAGCTTGAGCTGACATGACACTCTTTAAGCCCCGTCCAGGAAAGCGCAACTCAACGCAAGTCAACGAGAAATTGCCTCAACATATCACAAAATAAACCGACAGGAAAATTATTTGTAAGCGACAAAACAATAGTGACTGACTTGACGATACGATGACAATGACGATGTTGTGATAGCAACAAAATTGCACATATACATTGATGGAGCGTAGTTGCATTATGTGTCATTGTTGTACTGCATTGTTGTTGTTGTTGTCATTATGATCATGAAATGACTCCATTTCTTATGGGTTGTTGTCGGTGTTGTTTTGTTGCCGCTGCTCATGTTTTGATAACATTTGTTGTAGAATTCCGTTTCACGTCTAGTGCAAATTGCCGTTGCACTCACAAATCTGGCAGAACAATGGACACGCACGTTTTGCCATTAAAGTGAATGTCAGTTGTGAGGTGTCGAGCGAAGTTGATATAATAGGTGTGTTTTATTTATCCCGTAGGTTAACAGATACATATGTTGGTCATAAGGTAGAATAAATGTCTTTAATTACATCGAATAATTAAATCAACAATGAAATATGAATATCTACAAATTGGTCTTAAAATGAAAAATTTGCAAAAGGTAGAACGCATTCTTGCAATGGGTACATCCTTTGTTTGTAGAACCATTTTAAAAATTAGTCTTTAAAAACTTGTCAGTGATAGAAATTATTTAAATTTTACCTTTTAAATAACTATGTTTATATTTAAATTTTTTGGAGGATCCCCCTTAACGATTAAAATTTACTGTTTTACGACGATTCTAAACGTAAATTTTTATTTAGATTGAATAGACTTCCTACTTGCTGTCGACGACACCGAGGGGACTGCCAATAATAGAAATGTAGATGACTATGACATGGCTCGAACCCATGTCACCCACAAAATAGTCTTTTATTGCACCCATCGGTTCCGTATTACATACAAAAATTATTTAAAGGACATACAAATGGTCTTTCCTTGTGGAATAGTGTTACACATTGCAATCCATGTCACTCGTTATTTTTTTAATTAATTAATTTAAAATTGCAATATTCGTCCTCAGATGTTATGAAGAGTTCTCAGAGAATTATACAGTACAAAATTTTTCAGCTCATTGATTTGGGACTCAATTCTGAGAACTGCACGTGAAAGCAGCCCCAAAAAGAAGAAGTTCTGCATCATTCGGTTTGTCAAGTTACATGTCATAATAATTTAATATCGATTTGAAGTTAGTTAGTATCGTATAGGGGAATATGTCACGTTTTAGGCTCTTTTGTTTGACAAAACTCGAGAAGCACTAGTCCGATTTAGTTGAAACAAATTTAAAAAAAGTAAGAATTACAATTCCTTTAATCTGTTCATATAACGTTTCTCTACAGAAGCAACAGTTTTACTTGTCCATTCATCAAATGACTTTGAACTGGGTTTAATTTGTAGCAGGTACAATAAAACTGTTGTACTCCGTGGCGTATGATTTGCGTGGAATAATACTAATGATTATATCAAACAAAAGTGTCTAAAACGTGACAAATTCCCTATACGATACTTACTTACTTCAAATCGAAATTACATTTTTATGACATGTAACTTGACAAAACGAATGATGTAGAACTTCTTCTTTTAGAGGCTACTTTCACGTACAGTTCTCAGAATTGAGTCCCAAAGTCATGTGTTGTACTGTGTTATTGTATTTGTTAGTGTTATATACATGTTATTATTTTTTTTAAATTGCAAACAAAATCTGAGGACAGTTATATTTTGGTCATTAAACCAATTAGTCGATATAAAATTTTCAGAAATGGAATAATCATTAACGTAATATAACGCAGTGCAACATCCAGGAATATGTGAGAAATAACAGGTCATGTCAATCCCTCAAAGGGTTAGGCGTTCCCCGGCCAAACTTTTTTCCTGACCTCTTATATTTAAGTTCATTTACTAAATTGTGAATAAAAGAGAAACGCAATAATCGATTTTCATGACATATGTCTCATTTTGTTCATAGGTTATGTGACATTATGTGAAACTAGTAAAACTTTACACTTTTTACCGTTGTAGATTTTTTTTTTAAATAGAATGTTTTAGGCGAATTTTTTATTTTTTTTCGTAAGTTTAATTATAACTGCGAAACTGTTGATTATGCAGAGATATCATATATAAACAGATTAAAGGAATTTTGTCTTAGCAAAATTGTACTATTCGTTCTTGATTCAGGCCCCCAAAACTTGGCTGTAGAAGTTTAAAAACGTTAAGCCCAAAGCGGCACGAGCTAACATACTCCAATCGTGCATAAAATTTTGATACCTCAAAATCTGCAATGGCCTATCCTTTCTGGGTGGTCAGACGGACAAAATTCTGCAATTTTTTTCATATAACTGTACTTACGGCGTATGAGTAATATTTATGTTATGAGGATTAAATATTAATCATACGCACTTCGGCAAAGTTGTAGATCTAAATCAGAGTAAAAATATTTTCAAATAGGCTTGGGTCGGTCTATTGCATCCATGCATGATAATTGCAAAAATATGGAAAAAATATGTTTTCATGATGTTTTCACCATAAAATTTATTTCGTTGCACTCCGTGGCGTATGATTTATGTGGAATATTACTTAATAAAATCATAATTTTATGGTGAAAATATTATGAAAAAATAGCCTTTTTTCCCATATTTCTGCAATTATCATGCACTGGATGCAATTTTTTTGGGTCGGTCTATTTGAGACTTTTTTTGCTCTGGTTTAGATCTACAACTTTGCCGAAGACGAAAAGAAAGAAAGTTTATGAAATATGGACTCCTTAAAAATGGTCTAAAAATCGTGTTGGGGTGAAAATATTGGAGTATCCATAAAAAAATGTTTCGATGTAATGGGGCCAAGTCCTTTGGGGATTTTTTTAGTTTCGGTATATACTGCAAAAATAGCTCGGTACGAAGGCGGCACCAGACGACGACCTAAGAAATGTTGCCCTGTGAAATAATACTGATAATTTTTAGAAGATTTTATCTGACAAAAGCTGTGTTCGTTTACTTTCCCAGTTATAATTTGCAAATTTGTAGTTTTGGAGAGTAAGAAAGTTTTTAATCTCTTTATGCAATATTTGCAAAAAAAAGTAGTCGAACAACATTCAGTAAAAAAATTGCAAGATAACAGCTGATGTGTTGGGTTAATTTGACCAAAAAATCTTCACCCTAATGACCCCCCCAAAAAAAATGGAACCCATTTTTGAGTTGAACAGTTAACTCTAACTGCTCTTCTGCCTTGCAAATTTTGTTTGGCTAAAATTTATCCATCCAAAATTTGCTTACTCTTTGGCATTGAACTGTCAAAATTTTACGCTTTCTCTCTCTTTTTTACTGGACTTTTGGAGTAAACGAACGTAATCCAGCAAACAATTGTAGAAACTGGCACAAATTTGCAAGATAACGAACACAGTTAAAATTAGTCCTACTTGATTATTTACATTTATTAAGAATTTGTCACCCCCCAGACAATGACCTCGAAAATGTTCCTCAGTGTTTATACCCCGACCCTTAGGGAGGGGGGTATATGTATATCATTTGATAAGAGAACAAGTGTAATGCATTAAAGCAGACGTGTTAGAGTCCAAGTATTTTAAGAACAAATTCGTTTCAAAAATTTTTAAGACGCTTGAACCTTGTCCGTCCGTCTGTCTGACCGGATGCCTGGTGAGCAGGATAACTCGAGGAAACCTTTACTGATTGTTCGAAAACTTTGCCTGGATTAATATTTTCCATAATATAGTTATGGGATTCTAAATAGGTAGAATACTGGTACCTACTATTAAAATTACCTATTTTTGGAAAATCAATATTTCTCACATAACTGGAGGATATTTTAACTTGGTCAGTTTAATTATCTTGTAATATGAGTAAAACCCTCAGAAAATCGAAACGATTGGCATACCCCTTCTGGTACCTTCCACACAAACGTCCGAGTTAACCTTCATAGGTTAACATAAAAACTTAAACTTAATTTCCCTTTGCACCCCATGAATGAGGTATGGGATAGCTTCTCGCGTTGTTGTGAATTAACACGCTGTCTATTTAGATTCACAACTAAAGGCACCTACTTGGTTATCGACGAATGCGAACGTCACTGTTTGAGAAGCTCTTACTAGACACGACGATTGAATCGACGCTTAATACTGCGAAGTTGCTGTCAACAACATTCGAGGGGAGCCGACAATGAAAGAAAATTTTCTTTATTTTTTTTCTTTTAAGATGACTGGAGCCAGGTTTGAACCTGCGATCTCCCGCATGGTAGTCGCGTGTTATAACCACTATGCCACGGCCGGTCCCATAGGTTAGCATACATATCTTTTTTATAAGAACATTGAATTCAGCCATATTTAAAATCTATGTATTTATGAAAATTTGACTCAGTAATGAATAAGTACCATAGCGGCCGACCCCTACTGGTACCTGCCATACAAAATTACTTATTTTTGGGAAATTAATATATCTCCCATAACATCCAATTGGACAGCTCTAGGATGTTTAAATTTGGCCAGCTTAATCATCTTGCAACAGCAGACAAATCCTTAGGAAACCGAAACCTTTGCCACACCCCTTCTGGCACCTCCCATACAAATGTATCATAGCGCCCACTTTAGAAATTGTTTAATAAAATCAACATACCCTAGGCAATCTTGGTGAAGTTCTGTAAAAATTAGTTAATTTCATTAACTCGAGAGTTAAACAATATAATATATTGGGTGAGGGTCAGTTAACCTGCCTAAATTTTCTGTACTGGCTTATGTAAGTACATTGAATTTAGTAAAACTTTGCGCAAGCTAAAATTTTTTTAACTTACGAATAAAACCAGATAGTGTTGTGTAGTTTGTGTATACAAAAATGTCAATTTCTCGAAGTTAATATTTTTCCAATAATTTTTAAAAGAAACTGCCCAAGACATTGAAACTAAAAAAATTAAGAAACAGTGCGCATTAGAAATTATGAATTCACTTGCGATTTTTGTGCAGATTCATAAGAGACTTTTTATTTAGTTCTCAGTTTGGACGGGCCGTGGCAGGATGGTTAGAACACGCAACTACCATTCGGGAGATCCATGGCTCGAATCCTGGCTTCAGTCATCTACATTTTTCTTTCGATGTCGAGTTAATCGGCATGTCTAGTAGCAAGCTTCTCAAACAGTGACGTTCGCGTTCATCGATAAACAAGTAGGTGCCGTTAGTTGTGAATGTAATAATAGAAAGAGTGTTAATTCATAGCAACGCGACAAGCTATTTAATTCCTCATTCAGGGGGTGTTAAGGGAAATTAAGTTAAGTTTTTTACTTTTCCAGGATATTTAAAACGAAAGACATTTTCCAAACTTTAATGTCTCACAAGTATCATTCATTTTTATTCTTCATTCCTAGAGAGAAGGTGGAAACCTATCAGGCGATACCATGATCGTCTTAAAACGATGAACATGAACTCAACTATATATTGAAAAAACTGCTGTAGATTACCAACTTGAGACAGCTATAAAACATGAACCATGAGAAGTTTCGACAAACGGCTTTAAATCGGCAGAAAAGAGTCCTTTCTCCGAAAGTTCTATCTCCTTCCATTTACGCTCCACAAGCTGGCAAATTATAATGTTTAGCTTCAATAACTCGATACTTAAACAATATCATACATATGCTGAACGTATTTATCAGTCAGTTAACATGATTTTTTACTTACACTAAACTATCAAAATGCAAGTTAGAATCCGAATATGAAAATATTGTTGATTTTGAATTTTAAATTGATCAAAGTCATCCTTCAGACCGCTTCATCACATTGGTATAATTTTGTGATGCATCGTGCTGCCGTTCAATTTGCAATGTCTATTACCGCAAATCTGAAGTAATTTTCATTTTCAAACCTGTGCAATTTACTGCACATTTGTGTTCATAATAATAGCAGAGTCACAAAACTAAAATTAAGAGAGCATTAGATAGATTATATTTTACTAGAATAAGAGTAATAGTAATAGTTTTAGTCTTGTTGCAAACATAAAAATCATTTAGAACTGCAATTTTCTTATCCAATACCAGTAAATTTGAAATATTATTTTAAAGCGCTGAGAGAATCAGGATATTGGTTTGGGGAACCCCCTTATAAACCACGAAAACATTTTACATAATAAAAGTATCAATAGAACGTTTAATTGCCGTATCTTTTGTGTTTACCTGCAAACCTCATAAGAAAGAAAATATCATGGTCACACCTAGTGAGCTGATAGCACTGTCTGGCACGCGCAACATTAAATGTATGGACTATTATTGTTATCTCGAAGTGTTACGAGTATGATGAAACCGCTGCAGACAATAATTGTTTTACTATTGCCTTGAAATATTCATGTCATTTTATTGTTGCTTTAAACTTTCGGTTTCTGTATAATTTTTTGGTTAAATCCAACTAAACAAACATTAATCTACTGGAAGTTTATTTTAAAATAATTTTTTAAATCAATGATTAAGGGTTTTCATATAAAATTAAAGGAAATGCGTATAAAAAAACTGAAAAAAAATTCAGATTACATTCGTAAGTTTTTGGAAGAGACAGTCCATTATCTCTTACTTCATATTATAGCTTTTGCTCTTGTGTCGCTCATAGCTGTTATTGAAAGCCGTTCTCCTTTAATAGCAAAACCCAACAATGACTGCGACTGTGACTGACTGTGTGACCTCCGCTATTGCAATTTCGCGTTTCGCTTTGTAATGTAATGATAAGAAACGAATAACAATTACGCATAATTGGAACTTTTATAGCTATAGCTCTATGTAATTTCGATTTGTTGCGCTTTTGCGTTTGCACGCTTGCAGTCTGACACGAGACTGTGCACATCTCGGTTACTTGTTGTGGTTGTTGTTGCTGCTGCTATTGTTGAGTAATCAATTTGAAATTCTGATTAGATTTCGTGGCGACCTATCTTGGTAGCAACAAAAGCAGCAACAACTGAACTTTGTAATCAAAGCATTATACTATTTGATCGTCAATACGAATCAGTCAATGGGAGAATGATGAACTAAACAGTGGTGGCTTCAATAAGGTAACAAAATTTAAATGAGTGATTTTTTTTTAAATAATTAAATATTGCGATAAAATAAATAATATTATAACTTCGAAGAGGATATATTGGGGCATTTTAAGGCTAACAATTTATCAAAACCTTGATGATATTCAGAAAAAACGAAAGAGAAGTCTTTTTCAGCTGTTTAGTCGACATGATAATAAAGCATTCCAGGGTAGCAAAATGGTTAATGGTTTGGACAGTGTAAGTAATAAAAATAACATTAATTCTATTAAAAAGTTGGTTTTTTGTACTAAAAATTACTTGTATTGCTCCCCAAAAGACTTTTGTTGTACCGGATAGTTCTTATATTGCACCAAAAAATTTTTTTGTTGTACAAAAAGTAAGGTTTTTTACCAACAAATACTTTTGGTTTGGACATAATATAAAAAATACTTTTGTTGTACAAAGTTATGTTTTTTTCAAAAAAAAAAAAAAAAATACTTTAATTTGCTTTACCAATAAAATACTTTTATTGTATAAGCAAGTACTTTTATTAAACAAAATTGTACTTTTCCTGTATCAAAAAGTACTTTCTCATTATCAAAAGAACTTTTGTTTTATATTAAATCGTAAAAATACATATTGTTTGAAAAAAAGTACTTTTTGGTATAATCAAAGATTTTTGGTATAACACTTTGATTATACTATACCAAAAAGTATTTAGATCTTTTTTGTGGGACCTGATGTGTGGACATGATGGTTAGAACACGCGACTACCATGCGGGAGATCCCAAGTTCGACTCCTGGCTCCAGTCATCTACATTTCTCTTTCATTGCCTCTATGTTGTCGACAGCAATTTTGCAGTATAAGTGTCGTGTTTATCGGCATGTCTAGCAAAAGCTTCTCAAATAGTGACGTTCGCATTCGTCGATAAACAAGTAGGTGCCGTTTGTTGTGAATCTGAAATAGAAAGCGTGTTAGTTCACAACAACGCAGAAACATTCTACACCTCATTCAGGGGGTGTAAAGGGAAATTAAGTTTTTTTTATAGAACTATTTTTTTACCTTTACTCTACCAGAAAGTACTATGGATGTACCACAAAGTAATTTTATTAAACCAACAAGTTATTTTATTGTAATCAGCACTGTTGTACCACCAAATAATTTTTATTGTACTATCAAGTTCTTCTTATGCATCAAAAAGTACATTTATTATATTAACCAGTAGGAAAGTTTCAGTCGGGCAACCCGACTTACATATACCCTCACCCTCAGTAAAACAAAAAATTTTCTATTATATTGATATTATTACTCGATTTCTAATGTGGAAGGAGTGGGACATTTGTATGGGAGGTACCAGATACAGATTTTCCAGATTTTTTTCTCCAAAATTTTATCCTGTTATAGTTTAATAAATACAGAATTTGGGCAGGATCGCGTTGGCTGTATTGATATTATTACTAAATCTCTAAAGTGGGCGAAAAGGTACAGTTGTATGGGAGGTATCATAAGCGGCGTCGCTAGACTTCCAATTTTTTATCCAAAACTTTATCCTGTTATAACTTAACAAAAAACAGAATTTGGGCACGATCGCGTTAGGTCCATTATTAATATTAATCGATTTCTAAAGTGGGCGGAGTGGGACATTTGTATGGGAGGTACCAGAAGGGGCGTGGCTAGACTTCCATTTTTTTTCTCAAAAACTGTATCCTGCTATAGCTTTACTAAATAAAGAATTTGGGTACGATCGCGTTTGATTTATTGATATTATTACTTCATCTCTAAAGTGGGGCGGAAAGATACATTTGTATGGGAGGTACCAGAAGGGACGTGGCTAGACTTAGATTTTTTTTCCCCAAAACTTTATCCTGTTATAGCATTACTCAGTACAGAATTTGGGTACTATCCCGTTGAGTGTATTGATATTATTACTCGATTTCTAAAGTGGGCTGAATGATGTATTTGTCTAGGAGGTACCAGATGGTGTGGGGCCATGTAGCCCGTTTGCATTAACATAAATTGTTTTGGGGAAATATTTGCTCATGCAAAATTTCAAAATATTTGGTTGCATCTTTCGAAAGTTATCGTGCGCATCAGCCGGACAGACAGACGGACATGGCTCAAACGACTTAAAAAGTCATGAATCCAATTTGGTTTAAAGACACCTAGGGTCTAAAGTGACTCCTTCTATGTGTTACATTTTTGGGTCGTATCAAATGATATATACCCTCATCCCTAAGGGTGATGATATAAAAAGTATGTACTTATTTTCCACCAAAAAGTACTTTTTCGTACCAAAATGTTCTTTATTGTACCGACAAGTACTTTTATTGCATTACTAAGTACTTTTATTTTTTTACAAAATACTTTTATTGTGTCAAACATTTTTTGTTTTTATATTACCAAGTACTTTTGTTGTACCAAAAGGAATTTTTGTAACAAAATGTAACTTTTTGAACAGAAACTATTTATAGTTTACTAGCTGGCCCGGCAGACTTCGTCCTGCCTCCAAATTTTTGTAAAATATGTTGAGTGTAGTTGAAATCTAAAAACGATTGGTTTATTTTTTTGACATCTAAAATATTTCAATTTAAAGGGCGAGGTTTTCCCGGACAAATTCTGTTATTCATATATCTTAAAGATTATTATATATTATTATAAGAATTGCTAAATCGGATCAGCAGTGTCGTCCATGATGGGATGAAAACTTACTTATTGATAGGCATATATTCTAAAACCACATTTTTAAGCCGATTGACTGACCTATAACTTTCAGCGTTGGTGTACTGGGTGATTGTACCTTTTTATCCTAAGGAGTACGAATTTCCAAAATTGCATTCATTAAGCTCAGCAACCCCATTAACCGTATGGTCTGGGTGATATCAACAGTTATTCCTATTTTCGTTATTGTCCCCTAAAATTATGAAATGGGAAAAACAACTTTGTGAAGCTCTCTAATTCAGTAGGAAGTGCGCCATTATAAAAGTTAGTCATTCTTCTTTAAGCCTTTTTGCAGTCTGGGTGACAATCTACAGCCAATCCTTAACTTTCACTGAAATTTTGGGACAAATGGGGTCAACCGTTTTCACAATTAGTGGTGACATCAAAATGTACATCTTTTTTTATAACTATGAATAACTATGATGTTAAAAAAAGTGACTAAATGACATTCCAAAAATTAAGTGTATCATAAGCTAAACACCGGCAACTGGTTCCAAACATAAATCCAAAATTTTCTGATGCCAAAAAAATCATATATTTAAGGTTTAAGTAAAATCGGACAATCGATATTCAAAATCTTCTCATGCCAAAAAAATCATATATTTTAAGTGTAAGTAAAATCGGACAATTGATATAAATTTTCGAAATAATTCAACCCCTGCCAAATCAACTGCGGATCCATATAAACAAAAATAAATTTTCATAATAAAACAAATATACATTCTAAATTTCAATCAAATTGTTTAATTCGTTAAAATTGTCATTATAATTCCATCCAATTTATACAAAAAAATTTTATCAAGGTTCCACAAAAATAAATACTAAATTTCAGTTAAATTGATACATGCATTCAAATTTTCAATATAAATCCACCCTATCGCCATCTACCGGGTCCATTTGTACATACGATTTTTTCTGATGATCAAACAAACATAGATTCTGAATTTCAGTTAAACTGGCCCATTCGTTAAAATTTTGATTGTAAACCGACCCCAGCGCCATCTACCGGGTCTATTTGTATATAAAATGTTTTCTCATGATCAAATGAATATCCATTCTAAATTTCAGTTGAATTGGTACATGCATTCAAATTTTCGATAAAAATCCACCCTAGCGCCACCTGGATTTGATTTTTTTCAACACAAACAATCTACGGAAAATATCGAATCGAATAAAAAAAAATCAGCCAAATCGCTCCAGCCGTTCTCAAGTGATGGTATGACATACGTGGACCATTTCATTTTTATATATATAGATAAAGCTATAGCAAGGTAAAGTTTTGGAGAACAATTAAAAGTCTAGCCACGCCACATTTGGTACCTCCCACACAAATGTATCACTCCACCCACTTTATAAATCGAGTAATAAAAAACTCAATACACCCAGCGTGATCGTGCACAAATTATGTATTTAGTAAAGCTACAGTAGGATAAAGTTTTGAAGAAAATAACTGGAAGTCTAGCCTCCTATGCAAACGTGCCACTCCGCCCACTCTAGAAATCGAGTAATAATATCAATATTAATGGTATAACCTTTTCTTTTTGAATGCGAAATCCCACTTCAGCACCATTTGGGGAATATTGGGTAAGAAAAGTTTCCGCACCGATAGATATATCCAAAGTGCTTTTCCTTAGAAAAAAAAATAAGTTAAAGAAAGTTACTTTTTTTGCTTCAAATATCGCGATTGGATCATATTTTGCCATTTGACTTATGAAGAATAGTTTTGTATTGACGATTCTATAAGTTGGTTTTCCCGACTGAACATTTCTAACCGGTTTTTTCCTTTTGAAACTAAAAATTATTGTTTAACCTTTTCTTGTCCGCTGTGTGAACTTTTTCGAGTACCGAAGCTAAAAAATTTGATCGTTTTTGTCTTATCTATCTATATCTATGCCAGTTTCTCTCATGAATATTAACTATGTGACATCACGTGCGTATTCCCCGTTCATACGATACAACAGTTAGATCCACGAATTCACGAATTTACAAAAAAAACACTTATGACGTCACTTTCTTATTTTTTTTTACCCCCCATCTGTATTTAATTAGCATTGATTTTTGCGGTTAACTATAAATTCAATACTGTCTGGAAATTGGAAGATGGCAAACACACAAATTCCAGTTAATTTTAAATTAAGATACAACAAATAGCCGTCTCGTCACAAAATTATTTATCATTTATGGTCTGACAAGCATCTATAGACTGTACATTGTCTTTTTTGTTGTTTTAGTTTCTTTTTTGTCGACTCCTCTCTGTTAACAATGAAATACCAATAAATATTATATATAAAAAACTGCAAATTTGAATATGTTAAACAATAGTCGAAAGTCAATGAAGTATATCGGCATTTTATGATAATGATTTCAACTGAAGAGAAATATTTGACGTTTGGCAGCAATTTGCACAAATTGCGAATAAATTTGTAAATGTTGGAAATTTGCTTGGGGAAAAGAGCAGCTATTGTATTTAAACGATTTTTTTGTTTCACTAACAATAATTTAGCAATATTTTTAAAATATTGGAAAAATTTTAAGTACTTAAGATGTAAAATGATGAAAAGATGTAAAAGTCATTTAAAAATTATCGTGTAAAATATAAAATGTAAAAAACTATGGGAATTGACATCTTGAAATTCTATAAAAATTTTCCTAAAGTCATAAAATGTGCAACCTTGCGACATTCTAAACAAATAGCAATAAATAGTTGTGAAAACCAAAAACACAAACCTTTAGTTACCATAGAGCCACCACCAAATCATATCTCTCTCTAATCTGTTTAATTGTTTCTATTACTATGTATCGCCTATCGCGCCAACACGTTTTAAATTAAATTTTATTTTGTGTTCACACCTTTCATCATATATGTATACAAACACCCAGTCCCCTTATTGTCTAGCCGTCTGCTTACCAAATTAACACATTTCTTTTTCGATATTTAGACAATGAACCCTCATTGTCGCCTCGAGCTTGCTGTGAAGACGGTAATAGTTCCGTTTGGAGGTGAGGTGAAACGTGTAAATTTATTCTGAAATCACACATGTTAGAGAATTTTGATAGATAGTGAAAATAAAAACAAAACCAAACAAAATAATCTGATGCAATCCGCGCTAGAAATTTAAGCAGTTCTTTTAAAAATATCACGTTTTGTTAATTTATATAAGATTTATTAATCGTATAATCGTGCTATCATCGAATGTTTTTTCGTTGCTGGGTGCTATAAAAGAGTTATGAGAAAGAAGTTTTTAGCAGAAGATTGGTCATAAGTGAATGGTTGTGTCTATGCATTCAAAAAATAGTTCCCAGTTAGGTATAAGATTCTGGAGGTTTTATAAACATATCATATTCATTGTACTAAGTCTGCTGATGAAAATTTATGACAAATCTTGGTCATTTCATTGAATTTTTGGTGTTTTATTTACTTTTAAGGATTGTTCTTATAGCTGGATACTTCGTCAGTATGAATTTATAAAATCACACAAGCTTATAGTTATTGTTTATACAGCAGATTCGACCAAATATCGGTCGATTAAAATAGTTTCATCGATAAATTTAATTTAATTTATTTGTTTCCCCTAATTTTGTACTTTTAACTATTTTTAACTATTATAAGCCTGATCAAGTCTTTTACGTCTCATTTATGAGATATAAAGCGGAATCAAGTTTTACGTGTTTATAAGTAAGTAATATGGTCTATAAATGTTATGAACGTAGTTTTTTCATTGGCACAACAGTTTTCGTACAAAGGGCAAACAAAGTAGGACAAATCTGTATTTGATTTGTATTCTTGCCAAAAACAAGTCAATAGTATCTGAAGTATAAATAGAAAAGTTATGACCCATATTATGTACTATAATTTCAACTTTTCCGACTTACAGTTTGAACGGATTGAGCGATAGTTTGGCTGTAGTTATACTAACATATTTTCGATCAATGGATCTTCTTTGCTCTGTTGGATGATTTCCAAATTATATTATAATACAAGTAACTCTTGGATAAGACAGCGATTCAGATAGGAAAATATGGATATCCGACAGTACATGGGAACTTATAAAGGAAAGAAATAGTCTCAAACAAAAGAAAAATTAAAATCCCAGTTTCAACCAAGAATATCAGCGCATAGCTAAAAATGTCAAAAAGGCTGCCCGTAAAGACAACAGGAAATACTTTGAGAATATGGCAAGACAAGCCGAGGACGCGGCGGTCGCCATTGATAACACAGTGATACAAATGTGAAGGAAAAAAATATACAGGAGTTCTCATGTAGCATTTCTGTTAGACTGGAGTCCATAGAGTAAAGTGATACTTTTAGTTTTTCTCGGTCACTTCGTTAAGTAATGTTTTTATAGCAATTTAAGTGAAATGGCGATATTCCTAAAATTGCAAGTTGTAAAATTCATAAGTCTTCTCTTTGTACACCGATTTTCAAAAGCTTACATCTGTTGTAAAGCTGTAACTTTTACCTTTTGTTAAAAAAAGAATTTTGAAAATCGGCTAAAAAATAGTGAAACGGCGGCTGTTCAAGCAAAACAACCCCGAAAAAAAATTGCGAATTCTCATTTTCCCAACGCTCGCAGTTGATCATAAAGCAGCGCAATGTATATTTTTTATTTTTGTATTATGCTATATTGAAGTAGCTTTCTAAAATAGGTAAGTTTATAAGAATCGGTGGAAAAATGAATGAGTTATGCTAATTTTTGTAATAACATGTTCGCATCATTTTGTGGTTTTTCCTTACAGTGTGTGTGTCACATTGTACAAATACATATGACGTATACGTATCACAACAAGCAATTCGTACTACATATTCCAAAGAATGTCGAAAAATGTATTACAAAAATTAGCATAACTCATTCATTTTTCCACCGATTCTTATAAACTTACCTATTTTAGAAAGCTACTTCAATATAGCATAATACAAAAATAAAAAATATACATTGCGCTGCTTTATTATCAACTGCGAGCGTTGGGAAAATGAGAATTCGCAATTTTTTTTCGGGGTTGTTTTGCTTAAACAGCCGCCGTTTCACTATTTTTTAGCCGATTTTCAAAAATTTTTTTTTTACCAAAAGATGAAAGTTACAGCTTTACAACAGATGTAAGCTATTGAAAATCGGTGTACAAAGAGAAGACTTATGAATTTTGGAACTTGCAATTTTAGGAATATCGCCATTTCACTTAAATTGCTATAAAAACAATACTTAACGAAGTGACCGAGAAAAACTAAAAGTATCACTTTACTCTATGGACTCCAGTCTAACAGAAATGCTACATGAGAACCCCTGTATATTTTGTGTGTAGCACAGTGTAATTGGCCGATTAACAGGGCAGAACGCAAACCGAAATCTCGCAGTAAAGGATTCAAATGGTAATCTTCTGACCAATCCTACGGACCAAATCAGGAGGTGGAAAGAACATTTCTCAGAAATAAGCAACACTGTAGCACAGAATGAGTCCTTGGACATACTTCTCCACACTTTGTCTACACCCATATATCATCGGAAACACCCACCATAAAAGAAATCGCATCTGCTATTGCAAGGCTCAAGCGCAATAAAGCACCAGGTGCGGATGGAATACCCCCAGAGCTGCTCCAAACAGACCCACCCCTATGTATGCGAAGCCTGGACAAATGAACGGTTCGAGAACACGTGGACCAAAGGAGCGACAATAAAGCTACCGAAAAAGAACGACCTAACAGACTGCAACAACTGGAGAGGTATCACCCATCTCAACACGATCTACAAAGTTGTAGCCACTATAATTAACAATAGGTTGGTGCCACTAGAGAAAACACTCCGAGACGAACAAGCAGGTTTCCGCCCACATCGTAGCTGTTTAGACCAGGCCAATACACTACCAAACATAATAGAGCAATCGATAGAATGGAGAACACCCCTATGTATGGTATTTGTCGATTTTAAAAAGGCGTTTGACGAACTATGTGGACCTCATTAGGAGCGAAAGGTGAACCAACAAAATTAATAAATTTAATAAAAGCGATGTACACAAACACGAAATTACATGTTCGTCACAAAGGTATGGCCAGTGAGGAATTAGAGACCAACACCGGCGTTAAACAAGGTTGCCATTTATCGCCTATCCGGTTCGCCGTTGTATTAGACGAGATTATGAAGAATTAAAACTTAAACTTAATTTCCCTTTGTACCCCATGAATGAGGTATGGGATAGCTTCTCGCGTTGTTGTGAATAAACACGCTTTCTATTTTTAGATTCACAACAAACGGCACCTACTTGTTTATCGACGAATGCGAACGTCACTGTTTGAGAAGCTCTTACTAGACACGACGATTGAATCGACGCTTAATACTGCGAAGTTGCTGTCAACAACATTCGAGGGGAGCCGACAATGAAAGAAAATTTTATTTTATTTTTTTCTTTTTAAGATGACTGGAGCCAGGTTTTAACCTGCGATCTCCCGCATGGTAGTCGCGTGTTCTAACCACTATGCCACTATGAAGAAAGAGGAATAGTGCCACCTTGAAGACTTGGACTTCGGTGACGATATTTGCCTTTTGTCTGATAAACAATCTGACATGCAGGACAAATTGAACGAGTTTGTACAACTGGCAAAGGAAGTGGGACTGGAAATAAATGTGGGAAAAACATATGCAATGCGCGTTTACAATACGACCACAAGCGAAATTAAACTTGACGATCAACCCATCCAATATGTCGACTCATTTTGCTACCTTGGTTGCATAATGTCAGCAGATGGAGGAATAGATAAAGATGTTTCGAATAGACTTAACAAAGCTAGGTCAGCATTTGGGCGCTTGAACAAAATATGGAGATCTTCCCAAATAACACAAAATACCAAAATTAGGACGCATGCGTGAAATCGACTTTACTATATGGCAGCGAAACATGGCAAATGACAACCGCAATAATCCAAAAAATACAACCATTTATCAACAAATGCCTTCGCATAATATGCCGCGTGCTCTGGCCAAACACAATTTCAAATGCGGACCAATGGAGTACAACCAACGAGGAAAGCATAACTTAACTTAATTTCCCTTTGCACCCCATGAATGAGGTATGGGATAGCTTCTCGCGTTGTTGTGAATTAACACGCTTTCTATTTTTAGATTCACAACTAACGGCACCTACTTGTTTATCGACGAATGCGAACGTCACTGTTTGAGAAGTTCTTACTAGACACGACGATTGAATCGACGCTTAATACTGCGAAGTTGCTGTCAACAACATTCGAGGGGAGCCGACAATGAAAGAAAATTTTCTTTATTTTTTTTCTTTTAAGATGACTGGAGCCAGGTTTGAACCTGCGATCTTCCACATGGTAGTCGCGTGTTCTAACCACTATGCCACGGCCGGTCCCAACGAGGAAAGCATAAGATACCAAATAACAAGAAGGAAGTGGAGATGGATAGTACTTGATGATAAAGTCAAAGTACTTTTTGTGTAAAATAAATTTACTTTTTGGCAAAACAAAAGTACATTTTGCTACCACAAAGAACTTAGTTTTTGTACAATAAAAGTACTTTATGGTAAAATAAAAGTACTTTGTGGTACTAAAAACTTATTCTCGGTACAACGCACATATTTCCTGGTACTATAAAATTAGTTTTAGATACAACAAACAAATATAATTTTTGACAAAACACATTTTGGTACAGTAATAGTACTGTTTGTATAAGAAAAATTCTAGTTTCTTCGATAAAAGTACTTTTTAATACAAAACAAGTACATTTTGGTAAAATAAAAGTACATTTTGGTACAATGAAAGGGGTACTATAAAATTACTTTTGGTACTATAAAATAATTTTTGTACAATAAAAGTACTGCTTGGTACAAAAATACTACATTTTGGCAACACAGAATAATTTTTGGTACTGTAAAATTGCATTTTAGTACAATAAAAGTACATTTTGGTACAATAAAAATACTATTGGCCCAACAATAGTTCATTTTGGTGAACCAAAAGTATTTTTTGGTACTATGAATGTATATTTTAAGATTATAAATGTACTAGTTGGTACTATTAAAGTACATTTTTATAGAAAAACAATGTTTTTTGAAAGAACAAGACTACTTTTTGGTACAACAAACGTACATTTTGGTACAATAAAACTACTATTTGCTACAAAAAGAGTTCATTTTGGTAAAACAAAACTACTTTTTAGTGCAATGAAAGTAATTTTTGGTATAATAAAACAAATTTTTGGTATTTTGGAATGAAACCCGGTAAGAAAGTTTGAGTAGGGAAACCCGACTTACATATAACCTATGCCTCAGTAAAACATAAAATTTTCTAGTACATTTATATTATTACTCCATCTCTGATGTGGAAAGGAACAAGGGCGTGGCTAGAATGGAAAAAATTGCTTTTAAATACAACAAAAGTAAATTTGGTACATTAAAAGATCTTTTGGTACTAGTTGGTACAATACAAAATACAAAAACCAGTACAGAAATTTAAGTCAGGTAAACTGACTGATAAACGCCATCACCCAATATAAGATTTTGTTTAGGTCTTGGGAGGTAGCAGAATGGGTGTGACAAATAGTTAGGTTTTGCCTCCTATTACATGATAAATTTACCGACCAAATTTCATTACCCCCCAAGTGTCCGTTGGAAAACTATGGGAGAAAAAGTAATTTTTCAAAAATAGGTCATTTTGTATGGGAGGTACCAGAAGGTGTGTCCCGATATAGTCCATATTCATTCCTGAGTCCAATTTTATAAGCGAAAAATCTTATGCAAAATTTGACTGAATTTAGTGTACTTAGCAAAAAAATATGTATGTAAAACTATGAGGATCAATTCGGTCATTTGTATGGGAGGTATCAGAAGGGGCATGTCAAAGGTTTCGGGTTTCTTAGAGTTTATTAACTTTTACAAGATAAATAAACTGACCAAATTCTAATATCCTGTGGTCGTCCGTTTGAAAGTTATGAAAGAAATATGAATTTTCCAAAAATAGGTAATTTTGTATGGGAGGTACAAGAAAGGGTGGGGCTATTCTGCCCATTTACAATCCAATTAGCCCGTTTTGAAAAATATCAATACAGTTAAGGTTTACCCGAGTTATCCCACTCACCAGCCAACCAGCCAGAAAGACGGACATAGCTCAATCGTCTTGAAAAGTGCTGAAACGAATTTGGTCTTAATATACTTGGGGTCTAACTCGTCTCCTTTAATGCGTTACACTTTTTTTTCGTATCAAAAGTTATATATCCTAAAGGTGATGGTAAAAAAATATTAAAAAAACAAGACTGCTTTTTGTATAACAAATTTACTTTTAAGTACAATAAACGAGCTTTTTGGTACAATTTCGTATAAGAAAAGTACTTGGAGATTTATTAAAACTACTTTGTAGCACAAACTAAACCATTTTTAGTACTATAAAAAAAAATGTTCGGTACGACAATTGTACTTCAAGGAACACTGAAAATAATTTTAGGCATTATGTCATTAAATATACATTATCCAAATCATTACATATCGTACTTGTAGATTCTTAGATAGATTTTATAATGACATGTTCGAAGTTCTTTAAATGTACATATTCGGAAGTGTTGTAACATCATTTCCTTTTCATCTTATCAGAAATTATTTGATAAGGTCTTGTTTGTTTTCTATGTAGCTCCCATTAAACATTGTCGTCTTAATAAAAAATACTCCTGTAATATTGACAGCTACTTAGTCTACAGCAGTGATGGGTATCCCATAGCCTCTCGAGGCTTTTTCTTACACATACACGTTTGGCAATTCACACGTACTCGAAAGTTTTATTTGATTAAAAACAATCAGTTTCTGCTTGAGTGTTATGAAAGTAACACCACATACTATTGTTTAGCTTTCAACACAAAAACAAACACATATACAAACATAGATACAATGTTCAACGGTTGTTGTGAAAGCACAACATTTTTTACCGTGTACAATTCGACAATCCTGACGCTTCTTGTGCGACCGCAAAGAAACCATATTGTGCCTGAGTTCGGTTATGCCTACCATTGCACTGCAGTATGAACTGGTTGTAATTTGAAAAATCGTATATAACCCGTGAGAATGTGACATTTTTGTATGCACCATGAACATAACCTAAAATAAAATATTGATTTTTACATTTGTAATTGCTGAAAGCACCAAAGCCAACTTCGCCCCTTTCAGTATCTCACCTATAAAAACGCCTTTATGACAATTTACTAATACACATCTGATTATAAATTTGCTAAACGTAAAATTTATCATAAATTTCTCTGAGATATGCGATGTAAATTTTTCTAACAACTTCGTTAATTTAAATATAAATAAAGAAATATGTATATTTATGTTTTTTTTTTCTGACACATAACTATAAATACCTTAATTTGCACATAAATTTGTATCATCAAATTAATGCATAATGCAAAGTTTGCTTATATTGTAATCTACTAAACGATGACTCAGATTTTAATTGATAACGGCCGAAAATCTGTAAATCCTATACTATTAAATGCAGATAATTAAATGGTATTAAAAAACTACTAAATTTTTGGATCGTTAATACGGCTTCACACCCACACTGTGATACCAGTTAATAGCGTTTTTATAACGCCTTTGGCCCTGACTTCCACTGTGACACAAATGTTTCCCCCAATTCATCCATCCATCATTCTTCTCAATGGTCGCGCGATTAAGAGGTTTTCCAACTTAAATCGGTTATTAAGTACTCTCCAAAATGTGTCACATCTCACTGAACATTGATAGCTGTGACAATTCGATTCAGTGCGGAGATGGATTGGGTGCAGCGGGCAACTGTCACCTCGTTGAACTGTGCACAAAGAGAGTCATCGTTCTAATGTCTTTGGGTGCTGCTGACATTTATATCAATTGCCAGTTTTATGTGACGACGAGATGTGCAACGGACGACGATTATTCGTCGTAATTTCACCAACAGCTTAAAGTGTTAAATGTGATTTTCGGTTTTATTGAGACATTTCAACGGGCTGCTCTTTCTCTCTCCCCGCGTCTATCCCTGGCTGCCTGCTGCTGCTGCCGTTTCATGTTGTGCTGCACTTGGCCAGAGTTCATTGAAATTTGATGACTGTCGTAAAGACACGAATCACGATTGTTCGCCACAGTGTCCCCCCAGTCGCGATTGTCTCTAATTTGGCACTGGCACTCACACTTTGGAATACACACTCACACCCACTCCCAGAGACATTTGTGGCTGCAAATGAAAGAAAAGATTGCTGAGTTAGTTGAACTTGGTTCAAATTGGTTTAATCGCATTTAAATTGTTCAGAATTTGTCAATGGCCAATGAGATGTGCAAGACTAGACGATAAAAGAGCGGAGGGACGTTAATAAAAAGCTAAGGTTGATAAACGTAAGATTTTAAACGTAGTTCCAGGATAGAGTGGCTCGTTATGGAGATATTTTGATTGTATTTTGTAGGGAGTGATATAGAAAAGGAATGGGAAAGATTGGGTAAGATTAATGCCAGCAAAATTATTTTGCGACGCGGAAGGCCAAAAATTTACAAAATTAAAATGTAATTTTGTGCTATAATATACTTTAATTAATTCTCTCTTTTCAATTTTAGGTTAGTACAATGATTTTGGTGAGTTGGGGTAAATTGATGCAATAGAGGTCACGGGGTATTTTGTAACATCTTCAAAAGAGGCTACATTTCAATCGAACTCAAATTAGCTTTGGTCTAAAGAATATAAAAATGAAATCTAGAAAATATATATTCCAATTTCGTTGTAGTAAGTAATAGCGTAAGTTAGGTAATTTAAAGGCATATTTTCTATCCATTTTTAATACAATTCAAACAATTTGTGATTATACAGGGTGAACCAAAAGTCTTTTTACATAAATAGATGATAATAAAAAAAGTATGTAAATGAGATAAAAATTGTTTATTAGAGCTGGAGCAAGAAAAGCCTGTGCAATGGCAATATACTGCTCCATATTCGCTGTAACAGCATGTTTCTTGGGTTTTCATAAGATAATGGAATAATTATATTTTTTTGAATAAATAGCTGTACATACAATAACTTTGGGTTCATAGTTCATCGTGCATTCTCGAACTTCTGCACTCATTCGGTTTGTATGCACGATAACTTTCGAAAGACGCAACTAAATTTGACATTTAGCACGAGTCAGTACTTCCCCAAAACAACTTACGGTATTGCAAATGGGCTTCATGGCCCCGCCCCTTCTGGTACCTCTCATACAAATACATCATTTCGCCCACTTTAGAAATCGAGTAATAATATCTATACACTAGGGTGATCAGTTCGGTTTTCAGAAACCGGCTACTCGGTTTTTTCCACTCATAAAAACCGTCGGTTTTTTTTAAATCCCTGTTTTTCGAATATCGAATAATCCGGTTATTTTTTGTCGAATCTCGGTTTTTTGGCGTTCGATATTTTTTATTTAAATTTATTCATAATTGTGTTAAATGTGTACTCGTACATGCTTTTTTCCATTGTTTCGGCCGAACAACCTAATTGTCAGTTTTATATCTTCAATGTTTAATAAGTCGGCTGAAAAGCGAAAGAAAAATGTTTGTAAAAGACCAATTTAATAAGGAGCTTCAACTTATCCATGATGTTAAGCACCGCTGGAATCCTACGGCCAATATGGTTTCTCAATTTTTAAAATTGCACAAATGTGTGAATCATACTTTATTGGACTTAGGACTGACACCATTTAGTGAAAATAATATCGCAACCTTGTCTGTGCTACTCCCTTTTAAACCTTTGGAAATGTCTATACAAAACTCTTCGACTTTAGCTGATGCTGAAGGTATTTTTAAATTTTTACTTAAACACTTTTCAAAAATTCAAAACCAACTATCAATAAATTTATATGAAATTGTAAAAAGACGTATATCAGAACGACGTGTTCAATCCCTGAATACTCTGATTTTGTATTTAAGTACGAGTAAACTCCCAATTAGTGACGCATTTCTAAAATATTCAAGTAAAAATTATTTTTGATTTTTTATATATGGATAAGAGCGGCAAAAGGACTCAAAACCTTGTCAGATTATTAAACGCCTTGTACACTATAAGTCCAACTAGTACATTGAGTGAAAGGGCATTTTCAATGTCAAGTTTTATAAAAACCAAAGAAAAAAATAGGTATACACTCAAGAACTTAAATTGTATCTTATTTCTTAAATGTTACTTTAGGGAAAATTAAAGATTAAATTAAATATATTTATATATAATCAAGTATTTACAAATTAATTGTTTTGTTTCGTTTGTCTTTGTTAAAAAAACAAACTGATCTCACTAATGTTGTGCATTGTAATTATAATTAAACTAAAAGTTTACTTCTTATAGGTATAATTGAATTGTTTTCTGTTATTTGTTAATACAATTTTTGGTCTAAAATTGTGTTTTAATTTGTTATTTGGCATACTTTTGAAAACCGGATTATCCGGTTTTTTGTGAAATTCAAAAAAAGCAACCGGTTTTTTTTAATTGCCATTTTTCGAATAATTCGAAAACCGGTTTTCGCAAAAACCCGAATAATTGATCACCCTACTATACACCCAACGCTATCATACCCAAATTCCTTATTGTATACAGTTTTGGAGAAAAATACTGGAAGTCGTGCCCAAATTCTGTAATTAGTAAAGCTCAAGCAGGGTAATGTTTTTGAGACAAAATCTAGAAGTCTTGGCACGCCCCTTCTGGTATGTCCCATAAAAATATACCATTTCGCCCACTGTACAGATAGATTAATAATATCAATACACTCGACACGATCGTGCCCAAATTCTGTATTTTGTTAAGCTATAACAGTTTTGGAGAACAAATTGGAAGTCTAACGAGGCCCCTTATGGTACCTCCCACACAAATGTACCATTCTGCTCAATTTAGAGATGGAGTAATAATATCAATACACCCAATTCTGCCTAAATTCTGTATTTAGTAAAGCTATAACAGGATAAAGTTTTGGCAAAAAAATTGGAATTTTAGCCACGCCCCTTTTGGTACCTCCCACACAAATGTACCACTCAGCCCACTTTGGAGGTGGAGTAATAATATCAATATAATAGAAAATTATATACTGAAGGTAAGGGTACATGTAAGTCGGAGTGCCCGACTGAAACTTTCTTACTGGTTTTCTATTAAATTTAATTGAAAGATCTTCATTTCTATTTCGTAATATCCTTTTGTATTAGCCGTGAGCTGTATAACAGACATCGACGTTGCTGGCTTGGACACGTTGTACGTGTGGATGAAAATGCTTCAGCTCGAAAAGTATTCGGCAATAAACTCGATGGGCGGCGCAGACAGGGGTGACCAAAACTTTTTTGGATGGACCAGGTGAAAGAGCTGTCATCTGTAATTGGTGTAACAAACAGAGCGCAAAATAACGAAGCGCTTGTAATTCTTTTCTACGTGCGTCTAATGATGGATGAAAATCTGGTGCTGCTGCGACATAAGAAGAAGTGGTATTGAATAACAATTTTTCCACCCCCCCCATCCGCCCGCTGATCTACAATAAAATGTTATTCTTTATATACATAGATGTTGAGTACTTTATTAACGATTGGTCCATTACATAGGTCACACTTTTCGCTAGGCAAATATTTAATTTCTTTTCCAAAACCAGTAGTTTGATCAGAATGCTCGTTAGTCCGATGTAGTGCCTTGCCTATTTCTTCAGCTCTTTACTTAGATATTCAATAGTGCCTTATTAGCTGAAGTCTACATCAATAGGGAAAACCCACGCCAAAATTGCATAATCCTTAATTAAATCGTTTGATAAGGGTGCTAATTGGTTTTATTGAATGCCACGACGTTGATTCTACCACCTAAAGATGAAGTTTCGAAAAATTCGAAATTTTTGCTTTTACTCCAAGAGAGGAATACAGTCCCTCAATTTCATGATTATAGGCTCAAGCATTTGGCCACAACGGAAAAATCTCTTATTTATTACCACGTTTTCTATCTTTAGACGTTTGGTACTAAATGTATCTCTTTTTTGGCCCTGTGCCCGTAAAAGTACGAATTTTATAAAAATCCCTTAAAATCGCACAATAACCCCATAAAATAATCAATAAACCTAATTATCGCGATGCTACGTTGTGCATTTTGGTCCGGTTTTATCCCTTTTTCCGACTTTTTTCCCTCTAAAAGTCCGAAATTGGAAAAAATTTCTTAATAGCGTTCAATTACGATATGACATAGATATTCACCAACATGTTCGCGATTCTATCTGGTGCAGTTTGGTCTAAGTGATGGTACCAATTTTACTGCTTTAAAGTCCTTTTTAGCCCTAAAAGTACGAGTTTCGAAAAACCCCTTCGTCCAGCTCTCTAGTTCCATAGGGAGCACATGAATGATACTTCAGATTTTCGTGGTTATAGCTATAACCGTTTGGTCCTGGTAACTAACAAACTCACAAACAGCTTCTCTTTATTATATTATAGACTAGTGGGTCCGGCAATGCTTCGCTATTGCATATTATTTAAAAAAAATGGGCGTAAAAGTGGGCGTGGTCGAAAAAAAGTCATGCCAGAGTTAAATGCTGTGAAAATTTCAGGAAGATCGGTCCAGAGGTTTGGTCTCCTATAAGGTTCAAACAAACAAATAAATAAACAAACACACATTCCATTTCATATATATAGATGTGTGTATCAAACGGTATATTTTTGGCGCTAAAAATATCTTTTGCCATCCGCAAGAAAATAAAAATGTCGTCTATATATTCGTTTCTATTGTGCCGAGTAACATCTGTGTATTAAATTTATTCCTATAATTTTGTTAATTTTTGTCATGGATGCTTTAATATTTAATTTTTCGAATTTTATCCAAAATGGTCTATTTTGCCTAACATATTGCTTGACGAACCATAACTAGGGAGCTATAAAACCCTCTATCTAAAATATTGTAGCGCCTCCTTCAAGCAGCGAGGAACTCATTACTTAGTTAATTTTTTATTTAACGCATATTGTATCTGAACCTCAGTTAGTGAGCATCATAAAAGTTTCATTGATTATAACTCATTACTTAGTTCACTTTGCTAATAAACACATTCCGCATGTGAATCCCATTTTTTAAGGTTCAGTGAAATACCTTTTTCCCAGTAGACTGTTTAGAGTTCACACTTCCTAAATTACTCACAGCGCAACTGTCTATAGGCCAATGTATATGATTTCAATAATTCGTACCCCACCCATATCAGATGAATATCATTCAGTTCAATTTAAAATTTTTAGGGCAATCTGGTTGTTGTTGTTGCTACTGCTGCTGCTAATGGTGGTGTTGTTGTTGTCGTTGGTGGTAGCGGTGGTGTCGTCATTGCAACAGCGTGCGCCAGACAGTTTTGCAACATCAGCAGCAATCACAAAAACAACAGCAGCAACAACAACGCTATATCACAAGAAGGCAACCAGACAGACTTCCACATCGTCTGAGGGCGCATTAAGAGCACAGACAATACAATGCAGTAACAACAATAACAACAACAGAGACGACGACTGACATTATAAGGGAAGGTACGACCGCATAAGCTTTGGTTGTTCTTATTACGTGCGGACAGACAGTGGCAGAGAGAAGATGATGGCGATGTCGCACTGTGCAGTGAAACAACACATATCCTGTCTGGCGATAAAGCTTTAAGTGGATTGCTATTGGCCTACAGTACAGAGTACAGAGTTGGCGCAGAGAAGGCAATATTTTCATTAAACAAGTATGTATTACATAGGTAGTTAAGTTAACACATTTAAGTTAATACCTATCTTTATGATAATATTATAATACTAATACTATTAATAATAAACGGTTGAGTATAAAATTTTTGTATGGGCTTGGCTAAATTTTAAATAATGACTACATAACATTAAATCATAAAACAGCGTTTATCATCATCATAATTTTATATGACAAACACATCTCCTTTAGTGTATTGAACACAGCAATCCTTTTGTACCACTGTGCCGTGATGGCTCAAGTAAAGGCTACAGTAGCGGCAAAGTGGTAGAGGGCGTGTCGGCTCAGTTTGATTCAGTGTTATTTTGGTTTGAGAGGCATTATAACAAAACAAAAATGTGAAACGAAAACGTTAACGATGTCTGGGATCAGTTGTTGTTATTTTTTGTCGTTTGTTTGTTTTCAGTTTGTGTTTTGTTTTTTTGTTTCTCTTTTTTGTTCGTGTTTGTCTGATGCGAAGGCCGTCTGGAGTTGTCAAAGCAAAAAAATAAGAAAAACGATGAAAAATTTACAAAAAAAAAACGGAATTTACACAAAAGTAGCAAGCGAATAATAAGATGTATCTTTAAAGTCTATTTTTGTCATATTCATAAATATTGCACCAGATACAGTCGCCCAACTGCAAAAACTAGCACTTGGCTGCCAGGGTTTGTTGTCACATTATGGTTGTTGTTGTTCAGAATAAAACTGGAATATTATGCGCTAGAACCCAGCAACGGAAATATTCAGTTTGGAGGCCTTCTAGCAGGCCTTTTTCTGGAGATGTTATTACTTCTCGCCCCATACCATCTTCATTTCTATATTACATAGTGTGAGATTGGTGAGCTAGGTCTTCCCTCTCGCTGCTCAAAAGAGACCTGCTGAAGGGTTCCCAGATTAATAGCTTCATTAGGTCTCATAAATTAGTCATTCCGAAGGTCTTATTAGAAAGACATAAGACATAAAAAACATCCTTCAGAATGTTTTCCCCAGAAGAAAAAAAAAGGCCTTAGGATCTATTCATCAAAAAAAGTCGTGGTAAATTTTCAGTTTTTTACAATACTTTATTTAAAAATTATTTAAATTATTTAAAAATTCTCTTAAATTCTTAACTTCACTTATAAAGTCATAAAAATAACTAGCCACATTACTTACAACAATTGTGGCTCCTTTGACAAATTCAAAACAACTAAATGCAAACTAGAGATCAAGGGAGCAGACAAAACAATGTAAACAAAAAAACTTGATGGAATTTCGTTCAACGGGATTATAACTGACAAAAATTTGTTGTTGTAGCGACTGTGTATCTCGTGTTACTTTTCCCCTTATTAGAATTCCTCATTTAGATCTTTCAGCAGCAATGAACGAAATGTGTTACAAATGCTTCTTTGTATCTTTTTGGATTCGAACAATAGGACTTCAAAGCTTCAACTATCGAATATTGCATACTTATTTACTCTCCTAAAGAATAACTACTAGATCTCTCTTAAAAGCAAGGAATCAGACCGTGTAGCAGGTGTTTTATTTCAAATAATAGAAGACCTACTTGATTTCCTCTTAGCAGAACTGCTTGATCTCTCCTAAAAGTTGCGAATGAGAAGTTGTAACACATGCTCTTTCGCTGTGATTAGAAGGCCTTCTCGATTGTTCCCATAGGAAACGAGAAAGGATTAGTAAGAACGTTTCTTTGAAAGGAAGAGGTAGGGATTTTTGCATTACTCATTAAAGTAGGTCTTCTGGTAGGTGTAGAAAATCCAATATAAGACCTACAGAAGGTCGATTTTTGGTAAGGCCTACCAAATTCCGTTGCTGAGTAGCCGCTGTTGTTGTGATTAAGTCTGGGAAACACTTTGGCAGTAGAGAGAACAGTAACTGGTCAATTACAGGCTCCCACTTTAACATATAAAAATATTATAAAAATATAAAAATATAAAAATATAAAAATATATAAATATAAAAATAAAAAAAATATAAAAATATATTTCATAATAAATTTCACACAAATCTTGTAAAAACAAACTTTATTTGCATTAATTGCTAATAGTAAATGATTTTAAAACCAAACTATGAAACAATAATAAAAATATATAAGAAATATTACTAGAATGAAAAAAAAACAATTTCGATGATATTTAAATTTTCCAAACTGATAAATATATCGAAAAGAGAAGTATAACTTACCATCTTAATTTTACTTTGCACACCATAAATCAGGTATAGAATCACGGTTCCTATTACACTGTGCAACAACCAAAATCGGAATGGGATGAAACCAAATACAAATGAAAGTTGACATTATGTATAACAAAACCCTCAAGGGATTTCTTAAGTTTAGTGCGAGATTTTTTTTTACACGCATTTGAAGTTGGTGATTTTTGAACGCTGGCTAACAATAAAAATTCATTAAAAAAGTCATAAAATAATGCTATTTACCCCGGAAAGTTGTGGTATCTTACTGTTTTTGGGGTCGAGGAATCCATTTCTGGCATTTATTTTTATTTTTAAGCGCTGCTAGAGGGCGCTTTCGTAATTTTTTTTGGTTTAGATCGAATTTTTTGTGTTTCCACACGATTACAGACATAGATTAAGAGCTATCGAGCTGAAATTTGGTATGCGAGCTTCTATCCACCAAGCGGAAATTGGGTTCTTAGATAGGCATGATCGGACAAAACCTACTCCCACCTCCCATACAAATTGTACCTTTTTTGAGGTCTGTCCCTGCGATCACAGTCGTAGATTAAGAGCTATCGAGCTGAAATTTGGTATGCAAGCTTCTATCCCCTAAGCGGGGATTAAGTTCTAAAACGGGCATGATCGAACAAAAACTACTACCACCTCCCATACAAACTTGCCCTATTTGGGGGTGTTCGTCTGTTTGTCTTCTCAATTACAGCCTTAGATAAAGAGCTATCGAGCTGAAACTTGGAACGCAAACTTCTAACCTCTTAGGGAAAGTTAAGTTCTAAGAAGAGCAAGATCAGACAAAAACTCCTCAAACCCCAAAATATGGGAAGTTTGCATTGGAGGTAGGAGAAGTTTTTGTCCGATCATGCTCATCTTAGAATTTACCTTTCTCTAAGAGGTTAGAAGCTTGCATACCAAATTTCAGCTCGATAGCTCTTAATCTACTGTTGTAATAGCGAGGAAAAATAGACTGACATCCCCAAAAAGGGTTATTTTGTATGGGAGGTGGGAGTAGTTTTTGTCCGACTATGCCCATCTTACAACTTAATCTCCGCTTAGAGGATAGAAGCTAGCACACCAAATTTCATCTCGATAGCTCTTAACCTACGACTGTGATCGCAGGGACAGACCTCAAAAAAGGTACAATTTGTATGGGAGGTGGGAGTAGGTTTTGTCCGATCATGCCCATATAAGAACCCAATCTCCGATTGGTGAATAGAAGCTCGCATACCAAATTTCAGCTCTATAGCTCTTAATCTACGGATGTAATCGTGTGGAAAGACAAAAAATGCGATCTGAACCAAAAAAATGTACGAAAGCGCCCTCTAGCGGCGCTTAAAAATAAAAATAAATGTCAAAAATGGATTCCTCGATCCCAAGAACAGTAAGATACCACAATTTTCCGAGATAAATAGCATTATTTTATGACCTTTTTAACGAATTTTTCTTGTTAGCCAGCGTTCAAAAATCACCAACTTCAAATGCGTGTAAAAAAAGATCTCGCACTAAACTTAAGAAATCCCTTGAGGGTTTTGTTATACATAAGGTCAACTTTCATTTCCTTTTGGTTTCATCCCATTCCGATTCCAAAAGTTCAACTTTGTGTCACAGTGTTATTAAATAATCAGCTGTCTGGGAAGCTTTTCCTGGACATGTCGATTGACTCGACACTATACAGCGAAGTTGCTGCCGGCAACATCTGCCATTTACACACCTTTATATTACACAGTACAAAATGTTTCAGCTCATTGATTTAGGACTCAATTCTGAGAACTGCATGTGAAAGTAGCCCCAAAAAGAAAAAGTTCAGCATCATTCGTTTTGTCAAGTTACATGCCATAAAAATTACGAATTACAATTCCTTTAATCTGTTCATACAACGTTTCCCTACATAAGCAACAGTTTCACTTTTCCATTCATCAAATGATTTTGAACTGGGTTTATTTTGTAGCAGTTACAATAAAACTGTTGTACTCTGTGGCGCATGATTTACTTGGAATTTTACTTATGATAACCATACGCCACCTAAAACGTGACAAATTCCCCTATACGATAGATACTTACTTACTTTAAATCGATATTAAATTATTATGGGATGTAACTTAACAAAACGAATGATGCATAACTTCTTCTTTTTGGGGATACTTTCTCGTGCAGTTCTCAGAATTTAGTCCCAGCATCATGTGTTGTACTGTGTTATTTATCAAGTACAACACTAAATTAAACTCGCTTAAATGTATCTTATTATGAAAATTTAAGACCAATTACTGGGTAGTTTTTGTTGATTAAATCTTGCCACATCTCTTTTTCCATAATAAATTCTCTTACTAAAGTTATCAGTATTCTTGTCAATGATGAACTGTAGACAAATGGCAATTGCAGGAAAAAAATTTTTTTCCTCCTCTTACATACAACTTATACCCACTGGCAGTATATTAAGCAGCTACTAAACTGCTAATGTATTCAGAACTATCATATTAATTTTACACCTCATAAAATGCCGGTCCTACAACCTTCGTCTCCATGAAGCAGAATTTAATTGTGTTAACTCCCTAACAACATTTATCTATTGCCATCACAACAACACAGTTCGCTTGTTAAGGTGTCACAAGTTGGCAAATCCTATTTGTGGAAAACTTTATCTGAACTGCTCTGATCACCTACTTTTTTGTGCAAGCCGTCTCAAAAATGTCTCTACAAGGCTAATATTGGTTGTTGTACATATTTGTTGCCAGCAGAAACTGTTGTCCATGTCGTTGCCAACAGCCTATTTAAGGTTGCAATAATTAGGTTGCTGGCAGCAATTTTATGTTGTCGTTGTCATCATCATTGTTGCTGCCGTTGTCGCTGCTGTCTCTTGCGTTTTATTTTACCCTCCGTTTTTATGTGTCGATTGTGATGACACTCGTTACGGTTTATCTGTCTGAGTTTGCCGACATGTCATTGTGTTTGATGCGACAAAAAGGGGTTGTTGACGATATCAACTTAATGTCTTACCTTCTTAGCTCTCCCCACCTTCATGGTATACTGTCTGCACTATCCCATTACCAGTCAGTGTCTAGCAAGAGCAATCATTTTTATTGGTAGCAAATCCTCCCACAAGGGGGTAAAATTTTAATACTAGACTGAGTGGAAATATTTTTGAGAAAAACTCGTTGACAACAATTTAATTTGCAAGTGAGCAATAGTTTTTTAAGCGAGATACTAGACATTTCTTATGAAATGGGTAAAAAAGTGAGATATTTCGTAGAAATTCATGACACAAAGGATATGGATTTAAATTTTTGGACAAAGTTGACCTAAATCGTTAACATTGCCTCTCAATAACGAAATGCATCGGTTTTAAATTTTGATTTAGGTAAAGAGATGACATTATTTAAATCTATACTCCCATTTCCGGTTCTCAAATCATTGTTGCTAACTAGTTAGGTTCAAGGTAAGAAACTATTGGAACTGTATGTGTGAAATGTTTGTATCGAATATAAATCAGTATCAACCAGTGATAGGCATACCATAGTCTCGCGAGGCTGAAAATAATCGTTTTTTTCACACAGACACGATCACCAATTCACACGTACTCGAATGTTTTGTTTGATTCAAAGCAGTTAGTCTCTGCCTGAGTGTTATGAAAGCAACACTACACACGCTTGTTTCGCATTCAACACAAAAACAGACACAAGCTCACTGTAATTATTCAAGAATCAAATATGAATTGAATTAGTGACAACACATACACAACCGTTTCTCCACATGACAAACATTTGTTTTAAAACAGAATGCATAATACAACTTGTAAAGAAAAAAAGGTCCTCAAAAAGGACCTGTCAATGCAAAATACACAAACACAACATCATTCTACACGAAAAATTTGAAAATACACACATACACACACCAACACAACTTAATTTTTTATGAAAAATTTTAAAAATTTGAACAATACACAAATTCGAAGAACAATATGGCAAAATCGTTAAAACCAACTCACACAATATTCATACTCTCCCGACAACAACCCCCCGGCATCTTCGACCTTCAGAGGAACGTCGGTCTCTCGTAGATGGCAACGTGAAAGTCCAAATCCTCTTAATCCCCGACTATAGTGACAAAATAGAAGTTTCTCTCTGTATTTCTATTATTACTTATATGCAGAATACTCTTGAAGGAGTCCGTGTCATTGTAACGGCGACAAAGTGAAAGATTCTTATGAACTCTACATTCTTACTCGGTCCCTGAACTTCTATTGTTTTGGTGACTTATATCGGTTTTAATGTCCTTGTGTTACGAGAGAATAATGGGGACGGAAATGGCCCATTACGACTGAGGTTCATAAAATTGCAGTGTATGCTGTGAACGTTTTGTAAACCGACCTAGCTGGTGAACGCACCTGCACGAGCACCTGGATGGACTCATTACTACTACGGTGTATTGCGTCCATGGCGGATTCGCAACAGGGAATTAGGTAGGATGCATGTAATTTGTTTGTTTGATTGGCTAGTATGTCTTCACCACCCCCCTGTCATTCGAAAACTTGCGTATGTGTAATACCCTTCCCCCCCTATTCATTTTTTTTGACCACCTATGCTTCGTTGGGTGCAGCCAACAACCTGCTGATGAGTCCTTTGGCAAGGGACGGGTATGCCAATATACATATGTTGTCCTCAGCGGACTGTAAAATTAGGTCTTCTCCACTCGCTGCTGTTTCTCATACTCTCCTTCGTGTAGATTCTTTTACATTCTTTTTTGTTACTTTGTTATTTCACATGTACACCGGCACACTCCAATGCGATCTGCGGCCGTTGCCAGTACGCCCTACTGGTCTGTATTAACGTGCATCGGGGCGGTCTACACCACGGCCGCATATCGGCACGCCCTAAACACTAATGTGCCACCGTCTTCTCCACCCTGCCTTTGCCGACACCAACCCGTTTGATCCCTAACCCAGACCACTACCCCTTCTTACCACCACATATTGTTTGGCCTCCCCTGTTAATCATGTACCTATATATCTCTGTTAACCAGACGATCATTGGAGGATTGACGATAGTCCTGATAAGTATTTGTCATTGGACACATTTTTGTGCCATACTTGACAATTAGAAAGTGTAGTATGAAAACTGAAAATTATGATAATATATTGAAATACTACAGATTCCAACTTTTAGTCTTGCTGCTGTCTATTGTGGCCTATCAGGGGTTCCGACTTATTCACCCAATGTCACATTATATTGTTTCTACGAAATTCCCCCTTTCTCAGTCGCTCAATATTTGTAATATCGTAATTGTGGCGCGTAAACTGTATTCAATCAACAAAACGCCGCCGCCACCGCTGACAAGAGCCGATAACAAAAAAAATATACAATTGTAGACACCATTACAGACGGATGGCCGGACGGACGGATCCAGACACAGGCACACTACTTTTTTTTATTAATTCCAGACAACAAGTAAAAATTGCAAACAGACGCAGCTCGCATTAGCAACAATATCGGCGGCAATGGTAACGGCAGTAGCGGCAGCAGATTGCGACAACATAAAAAAGGCGTCCAGACATCAACCACCACCAACGTCAACGTCATCATCATTACCATCACCAATAGTGATCATTATTATCAACATCATCATAAGCAGCAGCAGCACTGAAATCCTAAAGCAGCTATGTTGGCCACAGCAAAGCACACTTACACACACACGAAACACCATCACCATTTTTGACTAGGTTTTTGTTTTGAATTTTAAAACAGAGTGACCACAATGTAGGCATACCGACTGCAAACACTGCTTAATGCAGCCACACAAGCCCTTAACTAAGGCAACGAGTTAAAAGTGACTTATCAACCACTCACAGCTTTGGCAAGTTCCCTTAAGCTTGTTGTCATTATGAGGTGTCACACTGTACATGTTTAATCTGCGTCAGACTGCATGCAGCATGTAGTAAATGCTTGAATACCCATTTTGGTTGAAAATGATGTTGTTGCCAGCACTGCTGCTGCTGCTGCTGTCGTTGTCGTTGTTGTTGTGTCTGCAGTTGTTGTTGGTATTTACTGAATGAATGAGTAGATTTTGGAATACTTTTCAAGGTCATGGTGCATGGAATTCTGTTTCTTTGTTGTCGTATCGCATAAAATATTTAACGAAATATAGCAGGGAATGAGTGATAAAGGCAACACAGACACCCGGACGCACACACACACACAGCCATATACATTTTAAGGTTATTTAACACCATAGTGGCAGGGAATAGGACACAGGCGTATGCGAGCAAACATGCATACACTCGCACCTTCGCCACAGCACTGTATTAAGGATACCGGGGTGGATATGATTTCATCAGAACTGCACTCGGGTAGTGTTGTTTGTTGGCCGCACTGCGTCTGATGGTCTCACATTACCAGTCAGCCAGCCGGATTCTTAATCAGTCAACCCAGACAGACACCAGTCGCAGGCCTACTCATTCTCTCCTGCTGCCCTCGCAGATTTTGAAGGGTTAGGTGGATGGGCAGGGGCCCCATTATGGGGTTTTCGAAATTAGAAGGCTGTTAGCAGGATGAAATCTATAGATTGTTTTTCTGCTGCCAAGTCATTTGTGGTGATAATGGTGATGACGACGACGTCGATGTTGATGGGTATTAAATAAGCTTTTGAAGTGTCCCACATCTATCATAAACATACACACACACACACACACACTAACGTATATCAGACGCCTATTGCCGCATTAAGGGCGGATGTCTGGCCGAGTGTGAGGGGTACTGCAAGTGTAAGTGTTTGTATCTGTCTGCACTAGTAAACCTCAAGTGGAATGTGTTTGTCATTTGTCGGATGTTGATTTTTGACGGTCTATAAAATCAAATAAAAGGGTGGATACAAACATACATACATGGAACCGTAGCAAATTTGCATGCCAAGGGCCAGTAGACGGACAGTACAGGCGTGTATAGTGTGGCGAATACTGTCTAGACGAATCGATGAGACTGTAAACTTTTAGGCTAGGAAGGGTTAATCGTAACTGTCTGAGCTTTCAGCTTGGGGGTAATCACAAAGCGATGTTTGCCTTAAATCTGCTGATCTGTTATGCATTCAATTAGCCTAATCGTTATTCATGTTCTAATATGACGAAGTCTAATATGTAATAAACTCGATCGGAAATGATCACGTAAAAAATTTAAGGTGAAATTTTGTAACTATGTTGAAAAGCACTTAGGGGTTAATTAGAGTATTTATAATCCAAACAGCCTTATAATATTGCAGTTAGAAGACTCGACTATTACTATGATGATATTGGGTCCGAACGTGAAATACTCATATACCATGGCTTACAGATATGGCTACATTTCGTCATATATGGTGACTTAAACACAGTGCCTTTCTGATTACAATGTTTTTGGCAATCGAATTACATAATTATTTTTTGAATAAAAATAACACTGACCGAAAAAATGTGGTAAAATATAACAAATCTGTATCAAAATGACAGCAGAAATAAACGACGTATGGTGTTATTGGTGTCATTTTGGTAACGTTTGTGTAAATCTTTACAGCATTCGTTGTCAAATTGACAACATAAATAGACAAGTTGAAAACGCACGAGTGTCGTTTTGATAACATTCTTGGTAAGGTTCAAAACTCATTGGTGTCATTCTGACAACATTCGTTATGAAAGTTGAGACTGCATTTGAATCGTTTTGTTGACAATACATTGGTACCATCTTATCCCAAATATATTTTGGCCAACTTTGTTAAAGATAGATTACAGGTACAACCAAACAACTAGAAGTAAGTTGCTTAGGTGGTTCTCTAAAACTGAAGCGCATTGGATTCAGACCAGTGGCGGTTCGCTGTACTTCACAAGGGGGAGTACTCACTCCACTACTATGGAATCTCAACATCAAACTCTCCTAAGGACGATGGAAAAAGCGTGCTGCGCAACCTGCGCATATGCGGATGATGTGACACTAATAGTTACCGGCAAAGATCCTAAACTACTCTCTGAGCATCTGGAATCTGCGCTGAAACTTCTTTTAAACTGGTTCCACGACTGTGGACCAGGTGTTAACCCAAGTACAACGAAACTGGTGCTACCAGATTAAATGGAGTCGCACTTACACTCTCTGATACCTTGGGATAATATAAGACAGTAAACTGAATTGGAATCTGAACACTCAGGCCAGTATTAGCAAAGCGGCAACGGTCATATACTGCTGCAAAAGGACAATCGGCTTCAATTTGCGGATTAGCCCTAAAAATGTGAACTGGCTATATGACTCAGTTATTAAACCCATGTTATTCTACGGATCGGCAGTCTGGTGGCCGGTGCTAGAAAGAGCGTCTCAAAGATTGAAATTTGAAAGTATGATGAGACTGGTGACAATCATGATAACAGGGACACTTAGAACTACTCCGACTTAGGCCCTGTTTACGATCCTAAACGGGTTGAGGCCAGGAAAAGAGCAGCGAAACACCGCAATGCGTTTAGACGCCAAGAGAGCATGGATGGACAGGAACTACGGTCATGCCAATATTATGGACTTAATCAACGTTTGGTGTCACATGATAATGATAATGCCCTAAACTTTGGAAAGGGATATTGGGCGGCAATATTCATATTCTTACTGATAGTAAAGCGGCTATCAGATCCCTGAAGAACGTGTACACCACTTCAAGAAATGTTCGAGAATGTCGGTCGTCCTTTGAGAAAATAGCGAGACATTCGACGGTTACCCTTACATGGGTTCCAGGACATGGGGACATATATGGTAACCAAAAAGCCGATAAATTGGCAAGAGCCGCCACGTCCGTGAATTCGGGCGAAGTTTACGGTCTCATTAGGATCCCTCTCACTAGGGGGAAACAGTCAATTGCGGGGAAACTGAACCTCATTGCTAAGAAGAGATGGGTGAGAGAACCCACTTGCACGGCGACTAAACAAATTTGGCCTACAATGGATATGCATAGGACACGATTTGAAATGATCCTGTCTAGAGTCCACCTGAGGCCCTTCATAGCTGTAATAACCGATCACTGGTCGGTTTTTGTAGAAGAATAGGAAGAAAAGGAGACCACGGAGCATCTTCTATGTCACTGCCCTGCTTTTGGTGACGTGAGATATGAAAAGCTTGGTCACCGGACACAATACCTGTCTATCAGTAGGCGATTTGCGGAACATTCAAGCTTTTAGCAGAGCAACTAAATGTCTTGGTAGCGATGTTGACCGAACAGAATAGAAATATTTGGTACGATAATTTAAAAATGATATTACAACGGGACTCATACTAGGACCCATGTGAGCTGTGTTAAACGCGGATGCCGAATTAACCTAACCTAACCTAGTGGCTGCCGAAAGTGCTAAAAATCCACCTTAAGCAAATCCAAATTTGAATGGCCATTTCATTATTAATGCAGCCAATTTGACAAAACGAATGATGCTGAAGTTCTTATTTTTGGAACAACTTTCACATGCTATTCTCAGAATTGGGTCCCAAATCAATGAGCTGCAAAGTTATGTACTGTGTTATTTTCTCTTTGCAAAGCGTATTTTCTATATTCAGAATTACACAACGAGACCTACAGATTATCGACGAATCCGAACTTATGATTTTTAAGAAGTTTTTGCTGACATACCAATTGACTCTACACTACTGGGAAGTTGATGTCGACAACTTTCGGCGATGAAAAATATTTTGATGTGAGTCGCATGAGGTGAGACAATCGGCCCCAGCAATTAGCGGACATTTTTCTTATTCCTAAAAAAATTTTGTAATTTTGAATCCTTACTTCCTGTCCCCCTTGATGGTCTTCATAGGGGTGAATAAAAACATTACCTTTCTGAACATTAAAAGCCAACATAAGATCCCATTACCAACCGCCAACCTCTACTATCAGCTACTGTCCCTGTCATCATCATCCACAACGTCAGCAGTGCATTCAGATCGATGACATACGTTGGTTACCTTCTTTTTGGATGCACTGCTGCCTGCAGCATCATCCGCCAACGCAGCATTTCACCGAATGGGATCATGCATTCATCTTTTATTTCTGGCGAGACGTCTGCAAGTTTGTCAAGTTGTTTGTAGACGCGCACTTGTATCTTATGAGTATGAGTATGTCGGTCGGTCGCTCGGTCGCTCAGCCTCTGTGTGTTTGAATGAGTGTGAGACTACACCGCACCGCATGTCTAACGATTCCAGACAGTTTTCTATTGTTTCAGTTTGAGGTCTTTTAGCCGCTGCTCTTGTTGTGTTTTTTTTTTCGTTTCATGTTATTTGAATCGAAACATAAGGGTTGCTCACCGTTACCGCCGCCGCCGCCATTCACCGTAGTGGTCTGAGTCACACAACATTGTCTGAGAGGTATTTGGAGACCCGGCGTACGTATGAGCGTGTTTGGGGCTGATGCCACTCATGTCTGGTCTACATTTGTGGCATGTTCACTTTAAAATGCAACATTTGTTAAGGACTCAATGACTAAAGATGCTTGTTGTGATACAAATAGAAAGAAAAAAAACACACGACATAAAATAAAAAACAAAATTACACTTTATATTATTTAAAATTGAACTTAAGAGCGTTGAATAGCTGTAAGAGGTGATAGGTATGGGGGGGGGGAGTATTATTTATATTCTTTAAAAATTAAGTGAAAACCTTTTTCAAATAAGTTACCCAATATTTGCATATTGCAACATCATAAGTAAATCTCTTCCCTTCTCCACAGTGACAACATATAAATCCAAAATCAGATGATAAATCTGTCTGGCCCATCTCACATTCAAATAGTAGGCGTTAAATCGTTGACCCAATTTGATTGATTGCCCATCAAGTGACAGCTTCAAGCATCTACCATACCTCCGTTCAGCAATTCTATAATCTTCCACAATCTTTAGGAGACAACAAATATCCTTAAAATAATCTACTTTTTTAAACACATCCATTCTAAACATTAACAAAAGAAACCCCAAGAAACACAAATATTCTATAAAGTCTGTGTGTTGCTTAATGTCTTACCATACAGACAGTAAATTTACCATATTGCCAATCACATATTGTTGCCACATCATTGATAGATTAGCACTTGTCATTTCATACAATCCTCAGTAAAAAAGAAACTACGAGAAAAGAACCTACAAAAAGTTTAACAGTTCGATATGGGAACAACATTTTTTTGAGAGCATGAATTTTATACCCCACATTTATTGCTTTGGCCACTTTCATGGCTACGTTAATAACTCAAGACTTTGAGACTTTGATATGGATTCTCTGATTCATTAGGGAATATGTGCAAGGCCAGTTAGCCAGAGAGATCGCCCGCCTGACTGTCCGTCCATCCGTCCACCCGTCCGTTCGGTGTCAGACAACATCAATCAACTTGAGACAAGAAATAGCACTCAAGTATATTTTATGCTGCACAAATACACAAATATTCGTATGAGCGCTTTCGCATCGTTAAAATTCACCAAATCAACTTAACGATTGAACAAAAGACTTCGTTTTGTGCAACATCATCGTCATCATCAGACATTTGAGGCATCATCATAAACTTGGTATTCGTCTTTGTAGCTTGCTTGTCCAAAATTGCAGCAACGTCATGACTTCTTGCGGGTTGGATACGGTAGAAAGGGTTGTCCGACGCGGGGTGCGTCATTTTGTGATAGGTATCTAGCAGATATTCGATGAATGTAACATTGACTTGAATCTTGTAACAATATAAATATAAAAATATAAAAATATAAAAATTTAAAAATATAAAAATATAAAAATATAAAAATATAAAAATATAAAAATATAAAAATATAAAAATATAAAAATATAAAAATATAAAAATATAAAAATATAAAAATATAAAAATATAAAAATATAAAAATATAAAAATATAAAAATATAAAAATATAAAAATATTAATTTTATCTTATTATCAATAATTCAAGCTCGAGGTCAGGGTTTTGTAAATTAAAAAAAAGAGAAAGGTCGAAGTAAAAACAACAAGTAATACATAATGAAAAAATATAAAAATATAAAAATATAAAAATATAAAAATATAAAAATATAAAAATATAAAAATATAAAAATATAAAAATATAAAAATATAAAAATATAAAAATATAAAAATATAAAAATATAAAAATATAAAAATATAAAAATATAAAAATATAAAAATATAAAAATATAAAAATATAAAAATATAAAAATATAAAAATATAAAAATATAAAAATATAAAAATATAAAAATATAAAAATATAAAAATATAAAAATATAAAAATATAAAAATATAAAAATATTAAAATATAAAAATCTAACAATATAAAAATATAAAAATATAAAAATATAAAAATATAAAAATATAAAAATATAAAAATATAAAAATATAAAAATATAAAAATATAAAAATATAAAAATATAAAAATATAAAAATATAAAAATATAAAAATATAAAAATATAAAAATATAAAAGTATAAAAATATAAAAATATAAAAATATAAAAATATAAAAATATAAAAATATAAAAATATAAAAATATAAAAATATAAAAATATAAAAATATAAAAATATAAAAATATAAAAATATAAAAATATAAAAATATAAAAATATAAAAATATAAAAATATAAAAATATAAAAATATAAAAATATAAATATATAAAAATATAAAAATATAAAAATATAAAAATATAAAAATATAAAAATATTAAAATATAAAAATATAAAAATATGAAAATATAAAAATATAAAGAAAAAATTTAAAAATATAAAAAGAAATATAAAAATACAAGCTTTCCCGGCTCGCATTGCTTCATCCGATCTTCTTACGAATTTAAACAGTAAAGGTAAACTGCAAAGGAACGAACACTCTCCTGAGAGTACGAATTTCAATATGTACTTTCGTATTGCACATCTATATTGGACTGGTACCCCTCTAATTCTATGGGAAACATGCCCATATATGATTAAAGCTTTAGCCGTTTTGGTCTGGGAATGGTACCAGTTTTTTCCCTTTTCGGCCTTTCGACCCCTAAATGTTCGAATTCCTAAAATCCCCATCTGCCGACTTTCTGATTCTGAAGGGAGCAATTCTATAATCATTTTCGTAACTCTACCTTTAGGCTTTTGATCTGTGCGATAGTACCAGTTTAATCCTTTTTCGGTATTTTTACACCTAAAGAACGAATTTCGAATAATTACTTCACATCGCACAACTAAAATATTCAATTAAATTTTTAAGACTATACCTTTAGCCGTATAGTAACAGTTTTATCCATATTATTATATTATATCATTAGAAGGTGCTGGGCGACAGTAACATTTTTATCCCTTTTTAATTTTTTTTACGCATTATTTTACGGATTTCAAAGAAACCTTCAATCCAATTTGATAGTGAGCATTTTCGCGATTATAGCATTAGTCGATTGATCTGGGTTATGGTGTAAGTTTAAGCCCTAATTAATTATTTTTATCACTAAATGTACGAATTTCCAAAAAACATTCCTTAGCTGACGTTTATTCGAAAGAGTAGCAACCACTCCAAATTTCATCATCCTATCTACAGCTATTTCATCCAACCACTTAGTCAAGCAATTTCCAAAAGGGGCGTGGCACCGCCCATTTCCAAGCGAGACGTAACTCCCCATGTACCATTTATATACGTAGCAGACTCATCTTCACATCTTATATGGCTCATGCAATATTACCGATTGTACCATTAACATGTGTAGCAAATCTCTTCATCAAACCTCTAATGGCTCCTGAGATATGACCGATTGAATTTTCGGTATGTATGGGCGGTGCCACGCCCCATTGTCCAACTATGTCTTCATGTAGCCTATGAATGAGACCCTTATGGACAGTATCACACAAAGAAAATATAGTTGCAATCCGACCATTTATTTCGCCCATATACCGATTTTCTAAAAAGGGGAGTGGCATCGCCCACTTTTAACTAAAAATTTATTTTTCTTATTTTTGTATACGATAAAAATTTCGTTTTCGTACCTTTATCGGCTACAAAGTAACATTCATTTCAAAATTCGAGTCGTATGGAGCGGTGACACGCCCATTTTACCCCCTTGCAGTCCGAATTTCCAAAAATCCCGGAAAGGAACCTATATTCCAAATTTCAAATTTCTAGCTTTAGCCGTTTGGGCTGGGGAGTGATCAGTCAGTCACCCAAGCCTTCTATATATATAGATAACCAGTAAGAAAGTTTCATTCGGGCAACCCGACTTACATATACCCTCACCCTCAGTAAAATATAAAATTTTCTATTATATTAATTATATTACTCGATTTCTAAAGTTGGCGGAGTGGTACATTTGTATAGGAGGTACAAGAAGGGCGCGGCTAGACTTCCAGTGTTTTTCTTTAAAACTTTGTCCTGTTATATGCTTTACAAAATACAGAATTTGGGCACGCTCATGTGGAGTGTATTGATTTTATTACTCCATCTCCAATATGGGCGGAGTGGTGTATTTGTATGGGGTGTACCAGAATTGGCGTGTCTAGACTTCTAGATTTTTTCTCCAAAACTTTATCCTGTTATAGCTTTACTAAATACAGAATTTAGGCACGATGGCATTGTGGGTATTGATATTACTCCATCTCTATAGACGGGTCTGGCTCAAACGTCTTAAAAAGTCATGAATCAAATTTGGTTCAAAGAAACATTGGGTCTAAAGTGACTCCTTCTATGTGTTACACTTTTGGATCTTATCAAATGATGTATATCCTCCTACCCATAGGGTGAGGGTATAAAAATATAAAAATATACATAAAAACTTAAATACAATAAAATTTTTACAAATATTTGGATGTTATATTGCAAAATCTATGGAAAAGATACTGCTTAAGGCCTTGGCAATCCTAATAAGTCCCTCAGTGTATTTTGTTTTTCCCCAGCAAATTCGAACCATTCCACCCAGTCCAACCCTGTATCCGCTTAAGCCTAAACTCTTGAATTGATGATTTTTCGTATAATTTAAAGCTGTCGCCTGCTTCTCCAGCTCCTTAACGTGCTGCATTTTCAAGTAGTTTTGGAAATAAAATGGATTCTGGTTTGCTTCAAATGTTTCGTCTGACCAAGAGATTCACTGTTGTCAACTGTCCCGCCGCCGCCAGCCAACACCAACAACAAGCCACCTCATGCATAATTGCAGTGTTGCAACATTGCACGAGCTGCAGCAGCACGCAACAAAATTGTCCCGCCAAAAATAAAACCAAAGAGAGGCATTGAAAATGCCTTGCTGGCATCTTGTGGAAGGGAAAAATTTCGTTTGGCCTTAATTTCTTTTTGCTGTTTCAGTTTATTTTTTGTTCGTTGTCAAATTTTATTGAAAATCGACGTCGCGACAAGACGTCGCTTTTGTTGATTTTCTAAAGTTGATGTTGCAAACTTTGAGCCGCCAACTCTCAAGCATCGTGTACATTGGATGGCGTAAGTGAGGGTTGTGGACAGTGTTGGAGAGGGGGGACGCGCTGTCTGGCAAGAAATGTCAGTGGTGTCCTTTTGTTGTTGCTGCATTTGCTGCCGCTGTTGGTGTTGGTGTTGTCGTCATTTTAGAAGAACAGATTGCAACAGGCGCTCGCAGGCAAACAGCCAGACAGGCAGACACTTCAATCCCGTTCCTCGATGCACGCTCAGACCCTTAGACATGGCAGACGTCTGGTCTGAATGCATTCAAAATCCAAACAATGGGATTTCACACAATGCACTCACAGCAGCAGCATTAACAACAACAACAACAAAGTCCACGACAACGATGATGGCGGTGATGATGATGAAACGATTTGGCCAGAGTAGAACGAAGGTGCAAGGGTCTTGGCATATCAAACAATACAGCACATTTGCAAAATGCAATCATGGCATCATTGGCAAACGTGCAACGCCAGCTAGCAGTGAGTGAGTGAGTGAATGAATGAGTGAGCGACTGACTTTGTCTGTGCATAATATTACGATAAGCCACCACTGCCATCGTCACCGCCTTCGCCTTTGCCACCATCATCTCTTGCGCTACGACTGCTTGCAACACCGCATCTTTAGTCACTCCTCATGCGTGGCATAGTGTTTTGCAACGGCTTTAGCCATCAACGTCTGACCCGTATACGGGATTTATTCCTTATGGCAAGGCATGCAACACAGAAAACAAGCCAAAGCATAGTGTGCGGCTGAGGTGAGTAGCTCGAGAAACTTTCATTTGTTTGGCACAATACTATGGGAAGTAATCATCACCATCACCACCATCAATAAATGCTAGCTGGCCCACGGCATCGTCTATACAATGTAGGGAGATTTTGTGAGTTATTATTGCAAAATGTCGATCTCTGATTAATTTATTTGGATCAGTTGATGGCAAATTTGGAATCAAATTGAATTTGAATATATAAATAACGGAAGTAATACTGGACTTTGCTAAATGTTTGATAACCGCGAGACATTCACACACAAATAATTAAAAAATTGCAGATTTTTGCACGAATTAAACTGAGTAAACATATATAAATTCAAAATTACAACAACATAGTTAAAAAAATATAAAAATATAAACATGAAAATGTATTTTTTTTGTAGCTTATACTGCCTCCTCCTATGAAAGAAAGTCATATCTCCATTTAAATATCTCCATTTTGTAACTTCTAAGTTCTATATCTTTCGCGAAAATCAAATGAAATATTTTTGCAAAATTTCGAAATGATTCAAAAAGATTCGTCGCTGCGCCGACCAAAACAGTCATGTGTTTTTCATTAACTTTTCAATCAAGATATCGAAAAAAAAGAATTTAAGGGTCGGAGAGTTGGAGGTCCACAAAAGCTTAAAAAAATTAAATAAAAAAATATTCGAAAATTACACATAACAGATTTGGTTGGCGCAGCGATCATTTTAGAAATGTTTCAAAAATATATATACATCTAAGTCGTAAGACAACTACACACTGTATGATGGAAGGAACAAGGCCAGTAAAGTAAAACCCACAAAGGGTTCGGCTTTCTCAGGCCAAACTTTTTTATGTCCTTAGTTTGTCAGTTATAACTCAAGATCCATTGATGATTTCTAATTTAGTTCTTCAGCCGAATTGTAGAGAACGCCAAACCCTTTGGGGGTTTTACTATACTGACGTAGTAACTTTCCCCTGGCCTGGATTCTTCACCCCCAGATTGGCTGTTGCATTGTGTTATTAAACCATAAATAAATAATATTGGAACAATGTGCGTATGATAAAAATAAAACTCGCATCAAATCAATGTTACTCATACGTTGTACATACATATGTACCATATAGGAGTACAGGGTCGTCATTCAATATCTTCAGCAATGACCAGTGTTATACTTATCTTGATGTTTGATCGCTGCATTGATAATTTCTCATGAAGTTCTTCAGCTGAACTAGTAACTTCCCCCCCTGACCGGGAGATTCGTTATTGCACTGTGTTATTAAACCACAAATCCACAATATTGAAACAATGTGCGTATTAACATAAAGTCCGCATCAAATTGATATTGCTCATACGTTACACATCCATATTGCAGTACAACATATTTCAACTCATTGAACTGAGAACTGAGCGTGAAAGAAGAAGTTCTGCATCATTTGTTTTGACAAGTTACATGCCATAATAATTTATTAGCATTTTGAAGTTAGTAAGTATCGTATAGGGGAATTTGTCACGTTTTAGGCTCTTTTCGAGAACCACTAGTCCGACTTAGCTGAAACAAATTTTAAACCAGTAAGAAAGTTTCAGTCGGGCAACCTGACTTATATATACCCTCACCCTCAATAAATCATTTAATTTTCTATCTGATAAAATTACTCGATTTCTAAAGTGGGCGGAGAGGTACATTTGTTGTTGTTGTTGTTGTAACAGCTGGTGGGTAGCTGGGCTGATAATTCTTTATACCGATTTTCAATTTATCGGCACTCGATCGGGCATATAATCCGATTATCATACGATCATTGTTGGCAACTCTGTTTCGTTCCTTTGTAGATAACAAGGTTTGTGTCAAGGATTGTTAGATGTTGTTGTTGTGAGTTTAACCGCCAAATTCCACCAGAGATGGCGCCAGCTGGCTTGTTGATTTATATGAGATGTTGATAAATCATTTTCCTTTTTCCTTGGTCCTTGCGCAATCTGGATTTTTGTAGTGGAAACGTCTAGGATGAGTTTTGTTGGCTGAAGAACTCGAAAGTATTTGAAAAGTAATTCATTTTTCATCGATGTTGATTTGGCCAGTGCCTCGGCCGGGAATCGAACCCGGCACCTTCGGATTGCTAGTCTACGTCGCTTCCACTGAGCTATCCACTGGTTGGTTCCAGTGGCTAGCCTTCCAATTTTTTTCATACAAACTTTATCCTGTTATAGCTTTACCAAATACTGAATTTGTGTACAATCGCGTTGGATATATTGATATTATTACTCCATCTCTGAAGTGGGCGGAAAAGTACAGTTATATGGGAGGTACCAGAAGGGACGTGGCTAGACTTCCATTTTTTTCCATAACTTTATCCTGCTTTAGCTTTACTAAATACATATTTTGGGCACGTTGGCGTTGGTTGTATTATTATTATTACTCCATCTCTAAAGTGAGCGGAATAGTTCATTTGTATGGGAGTTACTATAAGAAGTGTCGGTAGACTTCCAAATTTACTTCAAAACTTTACCCTGTTATAGCTTAACAAAATACAGGATTTGGGTGTCGAGTGTATCGATATTATTACTCCATCTCTAAAGTTGGCGGAATGGTACATTTGTATGGGAGGTACCAGAAGGGGCGTGGCTAAACTTCCAGATTTTTTCTCAAAAACTTTATCCTGCTAAAGCTTTACTAAATATAGAATGTGGGTACGATCCCGTTCGATGTATTGATATTCTTACTCCATCTCTCCATCTCCACACTCGATATTGATATTCTTACTCCATCTCCAAAGTGGGCGGAAAGGGGCATGGCAGGAGCTCCAATTTTTTTTTCCAAAAATGTATCCTGCTACATCTTAACTAAATATAGAATGTAGGTACGTCCCCGTTGGATTTTTTGATATTATTACTACAACTCTATAGTGGGCGGAAAGTTACATTTGTATGGGAGGTACCGGAAGGGTCAAAAACTTTATCCTGCCTTTGCTTTACCAAATATAGAATTTGGGTAAAATCCGTTGGATTTATTGCTAATATTATTCCATTCCTAAAGTGGGCGAAAGGGTACATTTGTATGGGAGGTACGCCCTTTCCAGAACCTCCCATACAAACGTACCCTAGACTTCCAGATTTTTTCTCAAAAACTTTATCCTGCTTGAGCTTTACCAAATACAGAATTTGAGCACGAACGCATTCGGTATTTGTAACACAATTGCAATACCATAAGTAGTTTTGGGAAATATTAACTCGTGCAAAATTTCAAAACATTTGGTTCATCTTCCGAAAGATATCGTGCGCACCTACCGGACAGCCAGACAGACAGACGGACATGGCTCAAACTACTTAAAAAGTCATGAATCGAATTTGGTTTAAAGAAAGTTAAGGTCTAAAGTGACTCCTTCTATGTGTTAAACTTTTGGATCGTATCAAATGATATACGATCGGGTGAGGTTATAAAAAATTCGGAATTACAATTCCTTTAATCTGCTCATATAACGTTCCCCTACATAAGTAACAATTTCACTTTTCCATTCATCAAATGATTGGGTTTATTTTGTAGCAGTTACAATAAGACTGTTGTACTCCATGGCGTATGATTTACGTGGAATATTACTTATGATAATCATACGCCACCATATAACAATATAACATAAGAGCCAAAAACGGGACAAATTCCCCTATGCGATACTCACTAACTTCAAATCGATATTAAATTATTATGACATGTAACTTGACAAAACGAATGATGCAAAACTTCATTTTTTGGGGCTACTTTCACGTGTAGTTCTCAAAATCATATGTTGTACTGTGTTATGCATCATATTTTACAATAGTTGTGCGGCCAAAGAAATCTCTTACGCCTTATGAGTACTTATTGGCAAGATTTGAATATAATATCACATTATAATATTTTATATGGACGAAACAGGCAGATCTACACTATCATCGTGTATATAAAATTCAAAATTTTTGATAAGTCATTTAATTTCTCAACACCTCTTTTTAAATTCCTCGTATAATCAAGTTATCCGCCATCGTTTTTCATCTTACTAACTTAACTACACCAAAAACAAAACTTTCATCTAAAGCCACTTAGCTGAATAGAACAATTAACGTACACCCCACTCTCTCCCCACCCTTCCCTACTGCAGGCACAATCTTTTAAGTTTCAATCTAATCCTTTTCATCAAATTGAAAATAAAAGTTTTTAATCTGCAACAATTGCCAAAGAACTGCTGTATGTATTAAAGAACGTAACGCACCGATATTTCGTTTGTAAACTGAATGCAAAGAAATGAATTGGCGAGACGTGCGTTGTGTGCGTCTCGCAAACTTCTCCAATGGCCTTAACTATTACGTACGAATTGTATTGACAGACATAACCAATTCACAGTTGAACTTGAAGCGAAAGTAAGCGCAATAATAACTTTGCAGACAATAAAGCCGAGCAAGACACTTTAGATAATGGCCGGCGACAGGACAGATACGAAAAGTGAGACAGACATAAGACGGGCAGCAAAGCGCACATAGTAATGTTTAGTTGTGTATGTATGTGTGTGTGTGAAAGAAATGTTGTTGCAAAGAAGTTTTGACATTGCAAATGTACTATTGATGGTATTAGAAATAAGCCAAAATGTCAGGGCAGTGATTGCCAATTGTTTTATGGTTATAAGTTATTATTTAGAAGTAGTGGGGCATAAAGAATAAAATATTGCTGTAAATACAGCACTACATATCATATCGTCCCCTCAATATAACAATAGTGTATGTGCTCATACACCATTATTTTTTTATTGCATATTTAGAATCTCCACCATTGATTCTATGCCAGGTCAAAATTTCGTCAAAATCTACTTCCACAAAGTGCGTCTCAAAACACCAAAAAAATTATACACTATTGTTTTATTAAGGGGACGATATGGTGTACCTTAAAAAGGTTAAGAAACTACCGTTTGTAGAAATGTTCAATTACTTTTTTTTAAAAAGAATTACATTTATTTACAAATAAAATGTTTGACTTACTTAAGAGCAAAGAGTAATATAATAACACTGTGCTACACACAAAATTTACAGGGGTTCTCATGTAGCATTTCTGTTAGACTGGAGTCCATAGAGTAAAGCGATACTTTTAGTTTTTCTCGGTCACTTCGTTAAGTAATGTTTTTATAGCAAACTAAGTGAAATGGCGATATTCCTTAAATTACAAGTTCCAAAATTCATAAGTCTTTTCTTTGTAAACCGATCTTCAAAATCTTACATCTGTTTTAAAGCTATGACTTTCACCTTTTATTAAATTTTGTAATAACATGTTCGCGTTATTTTGTGGTTTTTCCTTAGAGTGTGTGTGTCACTTTCTATGATCAACTGAGAGCGTTGAGAAAATGAGAATTCGTAATTTTTTTTCGAGGTTGTTTTGCTTAAGCAGCCGCCGTTTCACTATTTTTTAACCAATTTTCAAAATTCTTTTTTTTAATAAAAGGTGAAAGTCATAGCTTTAAAACAGATGTAAGGTTTTGAAGATCGGTTTACAAAGAGAAGACTTATGAAATTTTGGAACTTGTAATTTAAGGAATATCGCCATTTCACTTAATTTGCTATAATATGCTCGTATGCCTTAATGAAAATAAAAACCTTTGAATCGGTTTCCAGCTAAAATTTTAAAATTGGACATATCAGCTTTTGCCGTAATGGTATTTATTTTATCTAATTTTTTTTTACTTCCACATATTTTGTTTTCTGACTTTATTGATATTTTTAATATCGAACAGAGTTAACTCAGTAATTTTTTCGTATTGTGTTCCTTACTTTTTATTAACATCAATCAGATGTTATTTTTTTTTCTTAACGCCTTGTAACATCCCGCTTGGGAATCTCTGTTTCAATGCCAACGAGTAGTTAACATCCTTTTTTCTTTAAGCCACCTCCACACTTCAAATATAGATATTTATATGCAATAGCAATTTTAAGCAACTCTTGTGAAATTTATGTGAGATATTCGATGATGATGAACTTTGGCATGGCGTCGAATGTCCCCTTGTCTGACCTGAGACATCAGAGGTTGAACTAGCTGGCGCTTCATTTTTTTTTTGGTTAACATAAATAATACAAACAACATTATGCATTACCATCGACCTGATGTGTAAGTACGTAGATGTATGTGAATAGAAGTAGCCAATAGGATGGTGCATGCAATACCACGACGGCAGTTAACGGCAGCGGAGTACTCTACGTAAAGAAGGTAATGTCAGAAAAAAGTGGCATATTAAATGGACCGTGATTAAAGCTAGTTACACAGTGCCACCAATCTTGGGGGTGCGAAATTCCAAGTCAGGGTGAAATTACTAGGTTCTCTCTCTTTGTACGCTTAGTTTTTCAGCTATAACTCAAGAAGCATTCATGATTCCTCTATCATATGTAGATAAGGCTTAAGTAATAATTTTTATTAATATATCAATTTAAAAACAAGTTGGACTCATTTTATCGAATGAAAACTTCAATTAAGAAATAAATCTACAATATTATCCTATCCTTCCTATTATATTTATTTACTATATATATTATTTATTTATTTTTTATTTAATATTATAAATGTGAATGTCTGTCTGTTTGTTTGTTTGTATGTTTGTTGCTCAATCACGCCTAAACGGCTGAATCGATTTCAATGAAATTTGGAAGACAGATAGTGTAGTATATGGAAATTGCTGTAGGCTATAATTTTTTTAGAATTTTTGACCATATGGGCGGTGTGGGCGTGGCAAAACTTTTTATTAGAGCTAGGGGGATAAAATTTGATACACAGATAGTACTCGACAACACGAATATGAATATGTGGACAAAATTTTAATTTTGGACCAGTGGGCGGATTGGGCGTGGCAAAACATATTTTTAGAGCTAGGAAGATAAAATTTGGTACACAGATATTACTCGGCTAGACGAATATGAATAGGCAGACGAAGTTTAAATTTTAGATCAGTGAGCGGAGGGGGCGTGGCAAAATATACTTTTAGAGCTAGGAAGATAAAATTTATTACACAGATATTACTCGGCTAGGCGAATATGAATATGCAGACGAAATTAAAATTTTCTATCAGTGGGCGGAGTGGCGGTAGCAAAACATATTTTTAGAGCTAGGAAGATAAAATTTGGTACAAAGATATTACTCGGCTAGACGAATATGAATATGCAGACGAAATTTAAATATTGGATCAGTGGGCGTGGCAAAATATACTTTAAGCGCTAGGGAGATAAAATTTGATACCCAGATAGTACTCAACAACGCGAATTTGAATATGCATGCGAAATTTTAATTATGGACCCAATGGTCGCAGTGGGCGTGGCAAAACTTTTTTAGAGCTAGAAAGATACTATTTGATACCCAGATAGTACTGGACAACGCGAATGGGAATATGCAGACGAAATTTTATTTTTGGATACAATGTGCATTGTGGGCGTGGCAAAACTTTTTTAGAGCTAGAGAGATACAACTTGATACCCAAACAGTACTCGACCACACTAATTCGAATATGCAGACCAAATTTAAATTTTGGCCCAATGGGATTAGTGGACGTGGAAATACATATTACTTGGCACTAAAATTACAAATTCTATGCCCAACAAATACTAAGTTATATTCAATCGGTGGGCGGATGGGGCATGGTTAAATCGAATCTTTGTCCTAGAAAATTAGAATTTGAAAAAAAATAGAGACATAAAATTTGGTGTACAGATAGTACTCGATCAGCAGGCGGATGGTCTTTGTGAGATATAACATTCGACACAATAAAACGTTGGTAATTGGACTGGTTTGGGAGTTACTTGGGGTAACGAATTGTTTACCGAGCACTAAGTTCAGCGCTCAAAAATATCTCATTATGAAAGCAAGCCAAACTGATTACTATCGAGTTAAGGAAACGTTGCCAAAATATGTTGAAAAATTGGCATAAGCACAGATTTTATAAATGGGAGCTAATTTAAATTGATATTTGTGTATTATGTTAAGTTGGTTTTGCAATATTAGTCAATTATGCAATAGCGAAGCATTGCCGGGTCCACTAGTATAATATAAAATTCACATAAACTTAATATTACACATATATTGTACATACATACAAACATAAATGTAGGTAGTAACATATGCAAGGCTCCACGAAAAGCCCCCCAAACGAGAAATGAAGTATTCCCCAAATTTTTTTCATACATTTTTGGGTGTTATTTCTATGAAATAACTCCCAATTTTTTTGGGCCGTTTTTCATTTTTCTTTGGGATTTATTTCATTTCTCATTTGGGGTTTTCAAAATATGAAATAATCTCCAATGAAATAACACCCAACCAATTTTTTAAATTTGGGGCTTGTTTCATATCATGCAAAATTTGGGTGTAATTTCATTTTTTATTCAGGGGTTATTTCATTTTTAAAGCTGTTGCTTTTTGAGGTTTTAATTATATAATTACATAAAAACAGGCATTTTACAAGAAAACTTTTAGCCTGTGAATATATTACAATATATTTTGAATGTTTACAGATATTTCCCTTTGTGTTCATATTGACGGATAAAAAATCAACAAAATGCACCGAGCATTTTTTCATTTTGAGAATTCGATTAGTTCACACTAAGAATCGAATTTGTTTTAAATTTGTAAGAGTTATTCAAAAGGAAGAATTCAATAAAAGCAGTGAGTTTGATTTGGGGAATGGGACTTCAGCCCATAGGCTAAAAGTTACTGATTGTCACTCACTTGGGAGTGACCAGAATCGATTCCTTTGCGGCACTGTCCAAGCAGCTAACTACTTCCGGTCTTAGACCAAGTATTCCCTGGGCAATGACTTTAAAGCAACCGCTTAGAAGTTAGCTAGAGTTAGAAGGCGAAACGTTGAGAAACCTAATCGGCATGCTACCACCGATGCGTCTTAGGAAGTAGGTGACAGAAGTTACTGAATCTCAACACAGGCTCTCCTAGTGGCTTTGGCAGCCCCAAGAAACTAGGATCGGGAGCGGTGGCCTAATAAGCCTCTCTCCTTAAACAAAATCTATTATGAAAACACGGAGAATAAATATAACAAGAACCCCCCCCAAATGTTGACGACCCCCGCAAACGATATAAGGACCATGATTTAAGGATATGCACCTGGAATGTCCGAACTCTTTACAGAGATGGTGCCTCTGTCCAACTGGCGGATGTCCTCGACAAATACAAGGCTGACATCAACGCCATACAGGAAATGAGATGGACGGGATAGGGATGCACACGACGAAAGAACTTTGACATCTTTTACAGCTGCCATGCAGAAAGACACGAATTTGGATGTGGTTTCATAGTCGGCAAGAGACTTCGACACCTGGTCTCGCGGTTTAACCCTGTAAGTGACCGAATAGCCACCATTCGCATCCGGGCGAAATATTTTTACATCACGCTGATTTGTGTACACGCCCCGACGGAAGATAAAGACGATGAGATTAAAGATGCATTTTACGAGCGCCTAGAGGAAACATACGACCGCTACCCTGGCCACGACATTAAAATTGTTCTGGGAGACTTTAATGCAAAAATAGGAAGGGAAGATGTTCTTGGTCCATCGATCGGTAAATTCTGCCTACATACCGACACGTCAGACAACGGGTTTAGGCTGGTTAGCTTCGCAGCGGGAAGGAACATGGTAGTGAGTGGAACCAGATTCCAGCACAAAGATATCCACAAGGCAACTTGGCTATCCCCCGATCAAAACACCAAAAATTGACCATGTGGTAATTGATGGCAAGCATGCATCTAGTGTCATGGATGTGCGTGTGATCCGTGGTGCTAATATTGGCACGGATCATTACCTGGTTGCAGCCAAAGTTCGCACAAGATTGAGCACAGCAAAAAACGCACGTAACCAAACACAAAGGAAGCTGGACATCGCGAAGCTGCAAACCCCAGAAATAGCTACTGCCTACTCCAACCAGCTCTCCCAACTTTTACGACACAACGCCTCTACTTCTGACGTTCCCGATACACAGTGGCAGCATATTGCGCATTCCATGGCAACCGCCGCAACAACCGTGCTAGGATATGAAAAGCGGCGCTCAGACGAATCCTGGTACGATGAAGAATGTCGCATAGCGTCTGAGGAACAGGATGCTGCTTATATGGCAACGCTACAGCCAATTGTAACCCGTGCTGTTAGGGAACGGCATAAGGAGAAAGTAAAACGGGCGAGACAGCTATTTAGGCGAAAAAAACGTCAGATGAAGGAACGGGAGAACGAGGATATAGAGCGATACAGGGATAGAGGTGAGGCCCGAAAATTTTACCAGAAAGTAAGAACAAATGGATACGGTAATGGCCTCCCCACCTGTAAGGACAGTGATGGAAATCTGGTCACGGATACGCAGAGTGTGCTGCACATATGGAGAGAACACTTCCAGCAACTGCTGGTCCCAGAAGGCAGCGCACGTGAAGTTATCACGCCAATTGTCGACGACGGCTTAGATTGCCCACCACCAAGTCATGCCGAGGTAAGAAGAGCAATATCGCGGCTGAAAAACAACAAAGCAGCCGGTGCCGACGGTCTGCCCGCAGAGCTCTTCAAGTCCGGTGGCGAGGAGTTGATAACGAGCATGCACCAGCTCTTGCGCACGGTTTGGCTTAAAGAGTGCATGCCCGACGATTGGAATGTAAGCGTATTATGTCCTGTGCTGAAAAAAGGTGATCCAAGTGTGTGCTCCAACTACCGCGGGATCAGCCTTTTACCCATCGCATATAAAGTCCTGTCGAGTGTGCTATGTGAAAGATTAAAGCCAGTGTTATCCAACCTGATCGCGCCTTTTCAGTGTGGCTTTAGACCTGGATAATCAACAACTGACCAGATTTTCACACTTGGGCAAATCCTGGAAAAGACCCAAGAGAAACAGATCGACACGTACCATCTTTTTGTCGACTATAAAGCTGCCTTCGACAGCCCGATACGGCAGAAATTCCTTGAAGCCATGGCTGAGTTTGGTATTCCAGCGAAGCTGATACGTCTTTGCGGAATGACGCTGACTGACACGAAGTCTTCAGTGAAGATTGGCAAGGACCTTAAGAAGCCATTCTATACCAGACGAGGCCTAAAACAAGGCGACGGCCTATCGTGCGATCTCTTCAACATTGTGATGGAGATGATAATGAGAAAAGCTGGAGTAAACACGAGTGGCACTATATTCAACAAAAGCCACATGCTACTCGTGTACGCTGATGATGTAGACATCATCGGTCGAAAACTGCGGGATGTGACTGCAGCATTCTCGGGTATACAGAAGGAATCAGCGAAAATGGGCCTAACGGTGAACGAGGACAAAACGAAGTTATTAGTTTCAACGAACAAAGAATCTACTCGTTTGGGAAACTGCGTGAACGTTGACAACTATAATTTCGAGGTGGTAGATAATTTTGTCTACCTCGGCTCCGCCATTAACAAAGCAAATAATGTCAGCCTAGAAATCCGGAGAAGAATCCTGCTTGCAAATAAATGCTACTACGGACTAAGCACGCGATTCAATGACAGAGCCCTCTCTCGACGAACAAAACTCCAGCTAAACCGGATACTGGTTCTACCTGTCTTAATGTATGGATCAGAATCCTGGGTTATGACACAAGCGGATGAATCGGTTCTGGCGGTATTCGAGAGAAAAATACTCCGTAAAATATATGGGCCCATCATCGTTAACGGAGAGTATCGGCGTCGTATGAATCATGAGCTGTACGAGCTGTACACTGACATTGACGTGGTCAAACGCATTAAGGTGCAACGGTTGCGTTGGCTAGGTCATGTTGTACGCATGGACGAAAATGCTCCAGCTCGAAAAGTCTTCGACAATGAACTCGATGGACGGCGCAGAAGAGGGCGACCAAAACTCCGTTGGAAAGACCTGGTTACTGAGAACCTTACAGAACTCGGTGTGACTAACTGGAGAAGAAGCGCAGAAGATCGAGGCGCTTATAATATTTTTCTACGTGCGGTATATAATCCACTGGGATTGCATAGAAGTACCAGCTAAGTAAGTAAGTAAAATTGCTGTATGGAAATGGATCGAATGTTCGTAATGCCTCACTTAAGTGGTCTCTAACTATGTTTGCATAGGACAAATCAGCTGGTTGATTTTAAAGTTTATGTTGAGTTCTTAGCAGCATTTGCTTATGCCTTCAAATTGCCATCATTCTAAAAGTTAAAACGTTTTACATTTTTTTACATCCTCAGAAAAATCTATTTGCCAATTTTCCCTTTATCTTTCTTAACTCTCGAACATTTCATTAAGCTGTTTATTGCCACAATTGCATCGTAGGGTATGCATAAATTATAAACGTGTCTAGTTATTTTTTGGGGTTTTTTGTTGTTGTACTTTAACGTCTCTTTACGCACTTGTTGTTGACTTTGGTTTTCCTCAGTTTTTTTTGTTGACTCTTTGTTTTGCATTTTTTCAGTCGTTCAGTTTCTTTTTTTTTTGGCCACTTAACACAAACTGAACTAACTGAATGCCAGACTACCTCATACAACTCCTCTCATAACTCGTCTGGAAACCTCCCTCTCAACATTGGGCCACAGTCCCCGGCCGCACCATAGCAGACCTTCACCATCCGATGGAAAATGAAATCACTAGAGAAAATTTTCAATGTCAAATGTTTGACTGTGTGTTGGAGTGTATGTGTGAGTGTGTGTGTGGATGCTAATGGATGGATGCGTCTGTGAATGCTTTACCTCACAGTCACCATGTCTGGCTTTGTGAGTCTATTACCCGACAGCACAAGGGTTGTTGGCGCGCAATGTTGCTGCTGCATCTGGGAATGTTGTTGGTTGTAGTTGTTGTTGGATGTTGCCATAGCCATTGCCATTGCTGTGGCTGCTGTTGCTTGTTTGACGTTTTTTCGGATATTTTGGTATTGGGGGTATGTAAAAGCTTTTGTCGGGGTAATGTTTTTAAACTGAACAAGAAAAATAAAAGTTTTCAAAAATCTGAATTGAAAGGGTATATTTGTTTAACTTTTTATTGAAGTAATAATCGATTTACGTAGTGGCGCTGCAGTTTTTCAAAATGTTTATTACAACTATTCATATTCATTACCTGCCACAGATTGCATGAATATTAAACATTTTTGGAGAAGTTATTCAATAATGTTTTTATAAAAGCCAGAACAGTTAGAACAAATATGTTACATTTGAAAAACTTCTCAAGTACATAGAGATAATTTAATCGCTTCCTTAGCACAAAATGTCTTCTGGCAAGTGAAGTCCCTTGAGTTGTTAATAACTGTGTGCGACAGCCAAATTCGGCGGGGGTTTTGGCTACCGGACAAAGTTATATAGGTAAAAAAAAGGAATACGAGAAATGTTATATCGGTCAAAAGAAAGTTATACGTATACCAGAGATTCGCTGGGGTCCTCATAAAACCCAAGAGGCTCCTTTTTTGACCCTCCCATAGTGCCCCATGGTTCCAGGCGCCAAGTTTGACCTACCATTTCGATGTTTGGGGACCAAGACGAAGAGAATGGTATATATTATTTTTTGATTTTGGTCTCCCACCCCATATTTTGCACTTCAGCCCCTCCGCCGATAGGTGACCCCCACCCCATTTGTCGCACCGTGTAATTGACTAAATTCTATACTGTTATCAATTAGTGATGCTATCACTTATGGCTACCCCTAATATTGAATTGCAGACACCACTTGTTGTTGTCGCCGCCGTTGTCGTTGTTGTAAATTATGGCCTTGAGTCTCCCTGCATTTTATTTTTATATTATTATTTTTTGTGCTCTCGTTCGAAGGGGTTTTCTCTTTCTCTTCTAAACCTTCAATTTTCCCTTTGTTGCAATCGTTTCAATGATGATTATGAGCAATGTGTCTGTCTGGCCGAGGACAGACGGACACACGTCTGTCTGGCTTAGTTATTTGGTCCGTAATTGTTACCGTCGTTGTCATCGTCGTTGGTGATGTTGATTTCGTTATTACTATTGCCAATTGTTGAATTTTGGGCGAATATGTGTAAATTGTGAAGAATTCATGGTCAATGTTTTATAGCCATTGCTATATTGGATATAAAGAGATATTCATGCGAATGCACATGGCTAATCATGTGAAATTATTTTAGGAGACACTGGATTTGATTGGGACACTGGCTGGAAACATATCGTTGACGATTTTAGTATAAAATGTTTTATAATTCAATGCAAAGGTAGGGGATGGATCTCATTAAAAATTAATCATGTAAAATAAATAGGGCATATATGTCAGTGAGGTATGTTAACACCAGTGGTAGGCATAACTGAACGCACGCACACAACAATATGGTGTGTTTGTGTGCGTTCGCACAAGAAACGTTAGCGCTGTCGAATTATACACGGTCAAGATGTTGTGCTCTTCCAGCAATCGTTGAACATTGTTTCGCTCTCCCTCTTGTGTCTGTTTTTGGTTTGAATGCACCATCAAGCGTGTGTGGTTTTACTTTCATAACGCTTAAACAAAAAATGACTGTTTTGAATCAAACAAAACGTATATGTGAATTGGCAATAGTGCCAGTGTGGAAAAAAACATTTATTGTAGAACTCGCGAGGCTATGGGATGCCTATTACAGGTTTATATGACTGTAAAGATATTTTCTTTAAGAGCAAAGGAGGCAGTAGTTCTAAGTACTTTAAAGAGATAAGATAATCAAAGAAAATTTTTAAGTATTTGATAAATTGACCCACTTTGGCTTATCAATGCTTGAAAAGGCCGCAGTAAAATTCCGCAGTCCCAGGGCAATGGCATTTATGTCATCAGATTACGCTAGCAGCATGTTCCTTTTATTAATGATGGCAACAGTCGTATTAACAGCAGCTTTCGGCATGATCATCTCCACTACGATGCTAGAGAAATATGATTGCCTTATCTAAAGCCTCGGTTGATAGAAAATATCCATGCCAAATTTGTGCCTATCAGTTTCGCGGGGATATAGAACTCAGATATAACATCTAATAGTTTCTGTCGTAACGGACTGACGAATGCAGCTTTATCGTCGATTAAATGATAGTAAGTGTTGTTATTAGGTCTTCTCTCGGATTATTCGTAGGTCTAAAGTCACATCAGGTTCGCTAGGATGGACTTTAGCGATGGGTAAAAGACTGATCCCACGATTTTTTGTGATCGATCTCAGATTCAAATCATTGGGCATGAATTCCTTAAGTTAAATCGTGTGTATGTCGTCGGCTGAGGTAAGTTCAGCAGTCGCCAGTATTGTATATTCGTGGTGTAATTCAAACTTATAATCTACAGGATAAAGTATTTAGATACGAAAGCAATTCAGATTCGGATTCAGTGATGTCGTTTTTGTCTTGTCCGGTAATTTGTACGCAGGCCGATTTTAGATGATCGAGAACTTTTAATATACGCTTGACGAGTATTGATGTGGCCTATGACTGCAACTACAGGTTTTGGCAATCGGGTCGGTTTAAGATAGTTGGGAACTTAACGAATCGGTCGATTTTGTGGTGATCGGGAACTTTGTACTATCCTCCCAAAACAATAGAGGTCAGGTTTGTCAGGATCGTTTCAGTATTTAGGAACGTGGTAATTCAGGTTTTTTCGATAATTCAGGCTCGTCCCAGCAAATTGGCAGCTTACTGATGATTCGGGTTCGAGGGTGGTTATGATTAATATCAACAGTATGTGGTCAGCTTTTAGTTTAATAACAGCAAGTGATGATTGATGATTTGGGTTTGTAGATAGTTCAGGTTAATGTCAACAATTCATAAGGGTATTAGTGATTCGGGTTTCGTTGATGATTAGGGTTTATATCAGCGATTCTGGGTCATCTTGATGCTTCGGGTTTGGCGGTGGTTCAGCAATTCGGGAATATATTGTAAATTCGGCTTCGAATTGGCAACTCGGGATCATGGGGCAGACTCGCGTTTTTTTAGCAAATCCACTTCTGCAGCTCGTGGTAGTATTGGTGATTCGGCTTTTGTCGTAAATCAGTTTGGTATCCGCAACTCAGGATCATGTTGTTCTCGTTTTTTTAGCATATCGAATTCTGCAACTCGTGGTTGTATCGATGATTCGACTTTCGTCGTACATCAGTTTGGTATCCGGAACTCAGGATCGTTTTGATGACTCGTGTTCCCCAGCAAATTGACTTCTGTAACTCGTAGTTGCATCGATCCGAATTCGCGACCGAACCTGACGGAGTGTAAGTATCAAGATGATACGGTGCTAATTTCTAATACAATGCTGCAGGAACGAAGAGTATCTTCGTGTAGCAGACCGAAATCTGTACAACCGGTATAACTAACCGGAGTTGGATTCACCAGACCGAAGTCCGATTGAACAGCCCGAAGTCCGATTCAACCGAGCGTAGTCCGATTCAACCGACCGTAGCGATTTAATCCAATAGAATTTGGGTTTATCCAACAAAAGTTGGTTCAACAAACAAAAGAATATTTTTTTCGATAAATTATTGCCCTGAGAAGGGCAGGTGAGATGGGGTATAGAGCAACTTAACAATAAACTTCTCTGCGGTAGCAACCGACGAATTTAACAAGCAAAATGCTCGATCATTAAGGTAAGTGGAACTCTCGATGTATTGCGAATTATATCACATCAAACTGCATCGATTAACACTTTCGCTTGTGATGTCGTTTCCTGAATGTGTTTGGTTGGATGTTCGTCGTCATTCGTGCCAATTGCCGAATGTGTCGTTGGTGATAGTCGCGTGTATTGCTGAAAGCTTCGTTTGCGGCGGTCTTGTGAGCGATGGTATTGTTGTTTGCCCTTGAAGTAATTGAAACAGTGTACAGCGAAAATATTGTTGTTGGTAAAAAGTCTTTATTGTGTAGTTCGCGCTAGAACTGTATATTTAGGAGGCTTATATGTACGGACGACTATCGTCACGTTCCAACTAGTACTTACACGTTGCCAGTTCATCGCCGCCCGTCCTAAAAAGCTCTGCGAGCAGTCTATCGACTCACGCTGATTTATTGCCTTTAAGCCGTGCAATTGCCGCTCTCATCTCGTTTTAGCTCGGTGTAAGACAATCTAAGCCGTCGTCGATGTTTGGCGTGATTTCGTTACTTATGCTGTCTTCATACTTGCATCACTCTCTCTATGTCCGAGGCCAGATTTCCATCTCTGTCCTTACGGATGGGGGGATCTTTGTTCAAAAACCTTTGTTTTTTGCCTCTTGGTAGAACTTTCAGTCTTCACCTCTGTCCCTGTACATTTCGATATTCTCTCTTGTCTTTCATTGGCGTTTCAGCTTCCTCCTTGTGTCATTAAATCGATCCGTCACCGCATGCGTTGTCATTGGCTGCAGTTTCGTCTTGTATGCAGCATCCTTTTCTTAGACATTGCACAACATTCTTCATTGTACCAGGGCTGGTCTGAGTGTGTTTTTTCTTAGCCCAGTATGATCGCTAAGTCAGTGGTCATAGAATTCTCAATATATTATAATAAATTGCAATAGGCATTGGCTATCTCGGTGGTATGCAGCTTGGTGATGTTAACCTTTAATTGCTTTATGTTACGAAAGTTTCTGGTACTGCTTAATCGCATGCGTACCTTGGCTGCAACTACGTGATGATCCGAGTCAATATTTGCACCGCGTATGCCTTCCATCGATTACCACGAAATCAATTAGGTTATTGTCGTTTGATCAGGCGACATACAGGTTGTCTGTGAATATCTTTATCCGGGAATCTGGTTCCACTCACTACCATGTTTCTTGCAGACACGTATCTAACCAGTCTGAACCTTTCATCGGAGGAACATCGGAGGAACTGTTGAACCAAGAACATCATGATATCCGATTTTACCCTTCAAATCGCCCAGAAAAATTTTAATGTCGTGGCCAGGGTAGCGGTCAAATATTTCCTTCTGACGATCTTTGCCATCCGTGGCGGCGTGTACACAAATACTCGAGATGTAAAAATATTTCGCGCCTTGATGCCGATAGTGGCTATTCGATCACTTACAGTGCTAAACCGCGAGACCAGATGTTGGAGTCTCTTGCCGACTATGATTCCACAACTAAATTTGCATCTTCTACATGGCAGCAGTAAAATATGTCACAGTTCTTTCGTCGTGTGCTACGCATTTCCATCCATTGCATTTCCTGTATAGCGGTGATATCAGTCTTGTATTTGTCGAGGAATTACATAAAGACACAATTTCTGTAGAGAGTTGGGACTTTTTACGTGCATATCCTTGAATCATGCTTCTTATAAAGTGTACAAGGACGTCAGCTTTTTGGGGGCTCTTGTTTTTTCGATACTTTGTGTTTCTTTTTAAAAAATCAATTTGGACAATTTAGTAGAATGAAATCTTCTAAAAATTTTAAGTATTATTAAACCACAAATCCACCATATTGGAACAATGTGCGTATAATTAATAAAAAAATCCTCTTAACATTAATATTACTCATACGTGGTACATATATTTTGTATATCTGAAAACATCAATATATACAAAAATATAAAAGGTCATAAAAAGCTTGCCTTAGAGCACGCCAAACACTTTGGGGTTTTTTACTATACTGACCGAATACCTTCAACCTGATTTTTTCACACCTCAGATTGGTTTTTGCACTGTCTAATAAATAAACACACAATAATAATATATTGGCGAAAAATATCTAACCCACGTCCAATCAATGCCCAGACGAATTCTAACGTGGACTATCATTAATAACTAACAAATTAACTCCCTTAAGCACATATGAATAACTCAAAGCCCACCTTATTTGTAATTGCTTAGCCTCTCCCTAATAATTACATTTTATTTTTGTTCAATTCATTTAAAAATTCATATAATTTCTCCGAAATGTCTAAGTTTACTCGTTAAAATTTTATAACTCCCAGTCAGCCAGGCAGAGTCTAACCCAAAAGTAAACAACAAATAAACAATAAATATAAAATAATAAACACGTAAACTTTTGTGAGCCAGAACGGATTTCTTTTCTAAAAACTCATTGATGTTTTGTGTCAGAACAAAAACATAAACGCAATCGCCCTCAGTCGTTACTCTGAATTACAGGACGACCTCTTCCCTTTCTCATAGAATGCACTCCAGTCGAGAGTGCGAGACAGTGTGTGGCAATGGCTGTTAAAGGGTTTGGGGGCTTAGACCAACTGTCTGGTTAAGTTAACTTATGGTCGGAACCATTTTTCAAGGTTAACTTAACTCAACTTTCACGTCGCCCACACACACACAAACAAATATTCACTTGCAAATACATCGAACGTTCACACAAACACAACCAGACAAGTAAGCAATGTAGAAAATAAACAAACACACATCCGAGCAGACGGCGTTCGCTGCATTTTTTGGTGAATTTTTAAGTCCCTGGACTATTTTTTGTATTAAAACACACACACTCACACAGACTTAAATGTATAAACGCACATATACACATACACACAGCTACACCAACACATGTTCTCATACATTGCAAACAAATAAGGACTCTCGGGTGCAGTTGTTGATGTTTGCGTCTGTGAACTTTTCTTTCTCCATCGGTCGTCTGCTTGGGTGCACATCAGCAATAACAACAACGACGACGACAGCAAACACGACGAACAGTTATCGTGTGTTAGAGGTGGAAACTGATTGTATAGTTGTGGCAGGTTGTTAGTACTTTTTGAGAGAGTATATATTATTTTTAACGAAAATATTTTTAAATAAACAAAAAATAACAATAAAAACTTGTAAGTGAAGGTCAGATACCCAACAACATTTTTAAAAATTGTGATAAAAAAAATTTATATTTTTACTGCAACTATACCGCAAAAAAGGGGTAGTTGGTATGAGATGGACGTATCTATATCCCAACAACGATATTGTAAGACAGATGGACACCACCAAAAAAAAGGGAGTTTGTGTGTCAAGTGGGAGTAGTTTTTGACCGATCTTGCTCATCTTAGAACTGAACCTCCGCTAAGAGTAGGAAAGCTTGCACAAAATTATGTCGATTGCTCTTAAACAACGGCTGTAATCGCAGGGCCGTGGCACAGTGGTTAGAACACGCGACTACCATGCGGGAGATCACAGGTTCAAACCTGGCTCCAGTCATCTTAAAAGAAAAAAATAAATAAAAATTTCTTTCATCGTCGATTCAATCGTCGTGTCTAGTAAGAGCTTCTTAAACAGTGACGTTCGCATTCGTCGATAAACAAGTAAGTGCCGTTAGTTGTGAATCTAAAACTAGAATGCGTGTTAATTCACAACAACGCGAGAAGCTATCCCATATCTCATTCATGGGGTGCAAAGGGAAATTAAGTAAGTAATCGCAGGGATTACAAACAAAAACAGTTTGTATGGGAGGTGGAAGTAGTTTTCGACCGATCTTGTTCATCTTAGAAATAAACCTCCGCTTTAAAGATTGAAGTTTGCATTATTTCAGCTAGATACCTCTTAAACAACGACTGTAACCGCAGGGACGGACGGACAGACGGAAATATTTAAATCGACTCAGAATTCGACACGGATCATCTATCTATATATATACAAATTATTTTTGATTGGCTGTTTGATTGTTTGAATTTTTATATACCGCATTGATTCGAAAATGGCTTGACTGATCAGAGAATGTAGCTGTGTGTCGGTGCTGAAAATAGGCTATTTAAATTTTTGATATATCAAGTTGACATGGCCCCGCCCATTGGACCCATATTTTAACAACGCAATATCTGGAGGACTATTTAACTAATCGCCTTGAAAATTTATGTGGCCGAATTTGGCACCAAAATCGTGCACGGGTTCGGATCAGTGGACGTGGCTTACATCTCGAAACTGTACATTTCTGTATCTCATGAACTATCAGAGGTATGAAAATGCTATTTGGTATATATGTTTCTGGTGCAGTATTAAATACAGTCAGGGCGGAAGTCGGCGGTGCCACTTCTATTTTCAAAAATCGCTCTGACGGATTATCTAATATACCGATTGATGAGAAAATTGTATAAAGTGGTACTGATGACCTGTTCATATCCTCTGGATATACTAGGTTGTGATTGGTTAAAAGGCATGGCACCGACCATACAACTTGAAAGTTAATTTGGCTATATCTCATGAACCATCAGAGGTATGACGTTAAGTTTTGGTATACAAGTTGTTAGTCCAGTATGAAGTGGGCAGTGCCGCGCCCCCTTTGCAAAAATCGCTCTGACGGCTTTTCTAATAGACTAATTGATACGAAAATTTAACAAAGTGTTACTGATGACCTGTTGATAGTCCTTGGCTATACTTGGCTGTGATACAATTTAAAATGAATACATCTCATGAGCTGTCAGAGGTGTGAGGATGAGATTTGTGACATATGTTGTTGGTACAGTATGAAATACAGCCAGGGTGGAAGTACCATAGTAATAGTACTGCCATAGCAGTATGTTGTAGTTGGCCTAAAGATATGAACAGGCTGTTTGGAACCAAGTTTTTAAAAAATACAGAAATACAAACAAATGTTTTCAATTACTTCTGGAAGAGCGAATCGGTAATAAATCCTTTAAATAGCAAATGTAAGCAATATTCTAACTTGAGTATTCTAATTTTTATTCATCTGGGCGTAACCAGAATCTCTCTTTTGGAGGACCCCAAGCAGCTCAAAACGGCTGAGTGATCACATATTCCCCGGGCAATGCTATTGAACATCCTTTCAGTGGTAGCATATGTGAGAAGGCGCAATATTGAGTAACCTAATCGGCATGCTACCACCGATGCGTCTTAGGAAGTAGCTAACAGAAGTTAGTGAAGCTCAACACAATGATTCTCTTAGTGGCTTTGGCAGCCCCAAAAAACTAGGATCGGCCGCTCTCCTTAAACAAAAGCAATTATTATGAAAACACGAAGACAAGAAAAACAAGAACTCCCCAAATGGCGACGACTACCGCAAACGATATAAGGACCATAATTGTCCGAACTCTCTACAGAGAAGGTGCCTCTATCCAACTGGCGGATGTCCTCGACAAATACAAGGATGACATCACTGCCATACAGGAAATGCGATGGACGGGACAGGGATGCACAAGTCGAAAGAACTGTGACATCTTTTATAGCTGCCATGTAGAAAGACACGAATTTGGATGTGGATTCATAGTCGGCAAGAGACTTCGACATTTGGTCTCGCGGTTTAACCTTGTAAGTGACCAAATAGCAACTATTCGCAAAAAAACGAAATATTTTTACACTACGCTGATTTGTGTACTCGCCCCGAAGGAAGACAACGATGAGGACATTAAAGATGCATTCTATGAGCGCCTGGAGGAAATATATGACCGCTGCCCTGCACATGACATTAAAATTGTTTCGAAAATTCAGTCTGCACAACAACACGACCGATAACGAATTTAGACTAGTTAGCTTCGCGTCGGATGGCAGTGAGTGGAACCAGATTCCCGTATAAAAATATTCACAAGGCAACCTGGATATCTCCCGATCAAAATACAAGAAATCAGATTGATCACGTGGTAATTGATGGAAGGCATGTCTCAAGCGTTATGAACGTGCGTGTGATGCGCGGTGCAAACATTGACTCGGATCACCACCTAGTTGCAGCCAATGTACGCACGTGATTAAGTAGTGCTAAAAACGCTCGTAACCAAACGCAATTTAAGCTAGACATCACAAAGCTACATACTACCGAGATAGCCAATGCCTATTCCAACCAATTCTCTCAATTGGATGGACCAGGTAAAAGAGCTGTTATCTAAGCTTGGTGTGACGAACTATCTACGGAGCGTAAAAGACCGGAGCGCTTGGAATACTTTTCTACGTGCGGCTACTGATAGGTACATTTCTGTTGTTGCTTTCATTAAAGAAGAAGAAAATCTCTGTATCTTGTTTGTTTATTAATAAAATTATATACGGTAAAAGAGAGAATTTAAAAAACTTTTTTATCGTTACGAAAAAATTTTGTAAAAACCGAGATTCCAGAAGAAACTTCTAGATCTTGACGTCGGAGTCAAAATTAGTCGGAGAAGAAAATGCAGCTGTTTGTCATTCTAAGAACATTGATATGTCACACGTTACGACCGGACTATAAGGGTCAAGGGGCGTGGCAAATTTTTTTTTGAATTCGTATTTACATTATCTTTCATTCCAGGGTGTGACCGGCACAACTTTTTTTATCGACCCACCCTATTGTCTACAACACCTTCCTTGTTGATAATACAGTCATGTACGACAACAAGTCAGTTGTTATTAGTAGATCTATAGTACATTTTTTAAAATCGCTTGTTGCCATCCCTATCGAAAAGACGACGCTAAACCGAATTTAACGAAGCAATATACGAATCCAACAAACGACATTGCCACAGCAGACAAAGTCAAATCGATTGCATCCTTTTAAAACCGGCATCCCCCATACTTGCCGACATCAAAATGTGCCAGACAATCCGTAGGTTATGTCTTAGGATTTGTGCACGTACTTATGTACATACTCGTATGATTGCAAATGTGTTTGTGTATTGTTATGTCCTGTCACACGGGTGACTGGATGAATGAATGGTGGTGGTTGGGGTCATAGACAAACGATGTTGGCAGGCAAACGTGTTTGGGTTTAGACATCATTATGATGTCTTAATGTGGCAAATGATAATAGGAATCTAGTATAATTTTTTCTATTTCTCCATCCCCACCCCGACGGTAGTCCTTTGTAAATGTAGTCAAATCTTCACGTATATGTGCGTGTTTTGTAGTTTTCGACATTTAATGTTTATTTGTCATACATATGTAGTATGTATATATTTTAATGCAAAAAAATCGTAACTTCTTGCAGTTCAATGTCAAGTGATGGCATTTGTCTGAGATTTAATTATGATTATGACGTCTGTGTTGATGTGGTGGTTGGGGTGGTGGTGTTGGCGGTGATCTCTTGTGAGTTGTCATGTCAAGGATTAGACAAAGGTGGCTTTATACATGAAATGTTTGCGGTAAGCTTAAAAGTCAAAGTTGTTCTACTTAACGAACGACTCAGACTATTTTCATTTGAATTTAGGGACATGTTTAAATGCAAAGGCCAATTTAGGTTGTCTGCAAATGGAATTGCGTTTACCGAATGCGATATCCATCATTAGGAGATGAGTTTTACAAGAAATCAATATTATCTTTTAACTGGAAATTAAATATGAGCTTTGGTTAATGCAATTGCATAGATTATTACTTCAGATGAGAAAGGCGATGACAGGTACTAATGATGTTACTAACTCTGACTCGACCATGACATCCATGGTATCACTATTAAAAGATTTGAAAAAGCAAATGCTAAACTAACATTTCATTGACTTACATTTATTGTTATATCATACCAAAGTAAATAGTAATCACAAAACACATTGTGTTAATTTATCGTCTTCAGCCTCATAATGTTAAACAATATTAGATCTCCCCAAAGACAAATATATACCCAGTGTAGCCACCCTAACCGATTTATTCAGAAACAAATTTCTAATCATTAACAATAAATAAACAAAGAACCCTGAAATGCTAGTTTAGATGGAGGTGACAATTAATTAACTATAATTTGTAGTTTGAATCCCATCCAAATTTTGGAATTGATTAATAATGCATGAAACTTAAATAGTTGTGGTTACTTGTAGCTAACTCTTTGTATGTACTGCAAGTATGGGCTGATGTCTTGGTCACTCACTCGAAGAAATTTAATTAATATTCTTGTTATGTACAACGAATTTTTTTTTTTTTTTTGGTTCGAATATGTTACAGGTAAATTTGGCTATTTGCCGTTAAGAAGTGTAGTAGTATGTTAGTGTGATTTAAACAGTTTGGTAGTGTAGTGCATTTTTGGTAAATGACTGTTGGTTATGCATACATAGTTTAAATAGCTGCTTTGTATATTGGGGATGTAGCTCAGATGGTAGAGCGCTCGCTTAGCATGTGAGAGGTACGGGGATCGATGCCCCGCATCTCCAAGACAATTTAGATATTTTATATTGATTTTGAAAATTATATATATATTTTTTAAAACTACTGTAATGGTCGGACAATTGCCTAGCACAGTACAACACATGATTTTGGACTCAATTCTGAAAACTGCACGTGAAAGTAGCCCCAAAAAAGAAGAAGTTCTGCATCATTCGTTTTGTCAAGTTACATGCAACAATAATTTAATACCAATTTACAGTTAGTAAGTATCGTGTAGGGAAATTTGTCACGTTTTGTCAGTGGGAGGAGTGGGCGTGACAAAACTATATTTTAGCGCTAGAGAGATAAAAGTTGGTACGTAGATACTACTTGACAATACGAAAACGAATATTTAAACAAAATTTTAATATTGGATCAGTGAGCGGAGTGGGCGTGGCAAAACTATATTTTAAGCCTGGAGAGTTCAAATTTGGTAAACAGATAGTACTTTTGAACACGAATATGAATATGTAGATGACATTTTAATTTTGGATCAGTGGGCGAAGTGGGCGTGGCAAAACTATATTTTAGCCCTAGAGAGAAAATGTTTGATAAAGAGATATTACTCTCCAACACGAATATGAATATTTAAACGAAATTTTAATTTTGCATCAGTGGGCTGAGTGGGCGTGTGAAAACTATTATTTAGCCCTAGGGACTTAAAATTTAAAATTTGCAACACAAATATGATTATGCAGACAAAATTTTAATTTTGGATCAGTGGGCGTGGCAAAACTTTATTTTAGCCCTAGAGAGATATAATTTGGCAAACAAATTGTTCTCTCCAACACGAATATGAATATGCAGACGACATTTTAATTTTGGGTCAGTGTACGGAATGGGCGTGGCAAGACTATATTTTAGCCCTAGAGAGATAAAATTTGACACATAGATTGTACACGGCAAGACGATTATCAATAAATTTCTATCAGAGGGGGCGTGAACCAGCTGTATTTTATTCCCATAGAGATAAGTTTTGTAACAAGATATGTTTAAATTTGCGGACGAATATGTTATTCTCAATCAGTATGCGAAGGTGGAGTGGCATAACTGCATTTTAGCCCTACAGCGATATTATTTGATACACAGAAAATACTCGATACGCAAATGTACAGTTTATTTTATTATTTTAAGTCTATTTTTAGTCTCTTAAGAGCAAATTCGTTTCAGGACATTTTAAGACGGTTGAGCTATGTCCGTCTGTCTGGCTGGCTGGCTAGATGGCTGGTGGGCACGATAACTCAAGTAAACCTCAACTGATCCGAATGAAAATTTACCAGTATTAATAGTTTTCAAAACGAAGTAATGGGTTTGGAAATGGACAGAATAGCCCCACCCCTTCTGGTACCCCTTATACATAATTACCTTTTTTTGTATAATTAATATTTCTCCCGTAACTTCCAAATGGACAACTAGAGGATATTTGAATTTGGTCAGTATAATAACCTTGTAATGGTAGACAGACCCCCAAAAAAACCGAAACCTTTGACTCGCCCTTTCTGGTACCCCCCATACAAATGACAGATTGGACCCTCATAGTTTACATACTAGTGTTTTTTGGCGGTCTGCTTCTCTTTCTCTGAAAAGGTTTTCCGAACCCCTAATTGCGGGAAACAAACAAATGTATGAGAGTGTGTAGCGCAATGCAACGTAATGAAAAATGGTTTGGTCTTAGATTTAATCTAACCAAAAAAATTGAAACAGAGAAATTCTTAATTTAGCCATACTCTGCGATAGATGTTCGATTTTGAATATTTGACTCAGGAATGAGTATGGTCTATATGGTACCTCCCATACAAAATGGCATATTTTTGGAAAACTAAAATTTCTTCCATAGCTTCCAAACGGACAAGTGGAGGGTATTTTGATTTAATAAGTTTTATAATCTTGTAATAGTAGACAAATCCTCAAAAACCGAAACCTTTGCCACGCCCTTTCTGGTGCCTCCTATACAAATGACCGAATTCACCCCCATAGTTTTACATTTTAACGGTCGATATTGATTTTGAATAAAAAATAATCACTCTTGGGTTATCAATGCGGCAATTCTGCTTATTGACGAATCCACTGAGGTGAAAATGTGCCTCATCACTGAATATGATTTTCTTCGAAAATTTATCATCCACTATTGCCATTTCTTGCCACCATTCTGAACATTGGCGACGTTTGGAGTGGTCAAGAGGCTTTAGTTCTTGAGCCTTGTTAGCGTGTAAATGCAAGTCTTTATGCATAATATTCATCAACGACGAGCATGAGAGGTGCAATTGTTGGGCACGACGACGAGTTCAGATGCACGGCTCTTCAGCCACACTGTCACGAAAAGCAGCAATGCTTTTTGCATTACGAGCTGTACGCGCATGCACTGGTGTTTTCACATCTCCTACAGACCCGGTTTGCTCAAAATATGAAATAAGACCCCAAAACAACCAGTACAGAAATTTCAGTCAGTTAAACTGACTGATAAATACCATCACCCAATATAAGATATTGTTTAAGTCTTGAGTTATTGAAATTAACCGATTTATAATTAAAACCAGTTAGAAAGTTTCAGTAGGGCAACCCAACTTACATTTACCCTTACCCTCAGTAAAACAAATAATTTTCTATTATATTGATATTATTACTCGATTTCTAAAGTGAGCGGAAAGGTACATTTGTATGGGAGGTACCATAAGGGGCGTCGCTAGACTTCCAATTTTTTTCTCCAAAACTTTGTCCTGTGATAACATAACAAAATACAGAATTTGGGCACGATCGTGTCGACTATATTGATATTATTACCCTATTTCTAAAGTGGGCGGAGTGGTACATTTGTATGGGAGGTACCAGAAGGGGCGTGTCTGGACTTCCAGATTTTTTCTCCAAAACTTTATCCTGCTTAAACTTTACCAAATACAGAATTTGGGCACGATCGCGTTAGGTCTTTTAATAATATTAATCGATTTCCAAAGTGGGCGGTACCAGATGTGTATGGGAGGTACCAGATGGGGCGTGAATAGACTTCCAATTTTTTTCTCCAAAACTTTATCCTGTTATAGCTTTACTAAATACAGAATTTGGGGACGATTCCGTAGGGTGTATTGATATTATTACTCGATTTCTAAAGTGGGCGGAATGATGTATTTGTATGGGTGGTACCAGAAGGGGTGGGGCCATGTAGCCCATTTGCAATACCGTAAGTAGTTTTGAGAAAAGAATAACTCGTGCAAAATTTCAAAACATTTGGTTGCGTCTTTCGAAAGTTATCGTGCGAACCAGCCGGACAGCCACCAGACAGACAGACAGACAGACGGACATGGCTCAAATGACTTAAAAAGTCATGAATCGAATTTGGTTCAAAGAAACCAAGGGTCTAAAGTCACTCCTTCTATGTGTTACACTTTTGGGTCATATCAAATGATATATACCCTTATCCCTAAGGGTGATGGTATAAAAATGAAATAAAGCCCCAAAAATTTGTTCAGAAAACAACAACAGTGAAATTTGCGGTGTTATTTAATTTTTTTGGGACTTTATTTCATTTTTGTTTTGGGGCCTTATTTCGGTATGAAATAAAGCCCCAAATATCGGAAATGAAATAATGCCCTAATCTCGCAACTCTTATTCTTTGACATTATTAAAAGACGAATGCGGTGGGGGGCACGCATACGTCGTAGTCAGTCTCGCAACTCTCTCTCTGTCATTTTTAAAAGTCAATAAACAAAGTGAAGGGGTGTATCCCCTTTCTTTAACACTTCTACTACCCCTACCACACGTACCTAGCCTTTTTATTACTTGAAAGGCTTGCCCCAAAAATGGGGCATTATTTCATTTATGAATTGGGGTGTTTTTGCATTAAGTTGGGGTCTTATTTCATTCTTGATATTGGGGCTTTGTTTCATTTTCGTTTTAGGGCCTTTTTCTTGGGGCCTTATTTTATAGAACCGATTAGTTTGACCGAAAAAATCACGAATTGCGCGATATGCATTTTGATCTGAACGCCCATTTTCATAATAAGCCTGAATAACTATAATGCGTTGCTCGATTGTATAAATTTCCATGGTTCAAAATGAGTTAGTGCGAAAATGAGAAATGTCAAATGAAATGTAGAAAAGAACTTGACGTTTAGGTGTGGTTCATATTCAACATCGGACCTTATAATTTAACCACCGTTTATATTGCCCAATAATGACCTCTCAGCTCCATACAAAATGTTTATAACCAAATGTATTACATTATTTTACAAACACTAATTTTAAAGACAAAGTCGGTACAAGAACTTTAATTGTATTCATTAAAATTCTCTCATAAATTCTCTCATAAAAAATACATGATTCCTTAGGGACATTTATGAAGAAATTATCATAATTATGAGACTGCAGCCACCTTAGTTGAAACTACTAAGTCGAGGGGGCTGATTGAATGACTCTGTAGGTGTGACACGCATTAATAACATAAACATCCATGTTAATTACAACACAAAGTCGTCCTGTATTTTGATGCGTGACAAATGTGGAATATGAATGTATAATATATAATATATATACATTGTATATACATGGGATATTACATAAACATGAAAACATTGATATTCCTTAGGGTAGCACTTAATTTGCATTGTAAAGTCTTTGAGTTTGGAATTTCATACATATTGGAACGCTGTTAGTGTATGCTTTACACTAAATGTGCACATTTATGAGCATTTATACGAAAATTTATCGCAAAAATATCACAAAATTTAAGTTTTGATAGTCTTAATAATTTGTAATGTCCAAATCGAAAATCGCGCAAACAACATAAATTTTTGGACCGCTATAATAATAAACCTACTGTAGTAATAGGTATTATTTTATTTTAACTCCAAATATGTATATGGGAATTTCCTATCGTTGCGGACGAACGTTTTTTTCTCATTTTGTAGTATTCTCGAAAAGTTGAAATATTTTGAAGATCATGTTCATATTACAAAATCTAGATTTTGGACAGTACTATAATGTTCTTTATGACTAACACAAAGTGCGTTACGGACACACACAATTTTACACCGCAACTTGAAGTGTCTATGAAAATTTGTTAAGTTTAGCGAAATTTCTTATGTGACCAGTATATTTTTTTTTGTAAAATAAAGAAGACATGTTGGGGTTTACTATACAATTTACTTTACATTTAAAATTCTTTAACCTTTAAAGCTACTTTAATCTAAATGTGCGTTGCGGACACACGCATTATTCTATGGATATTACAGAGCGACAAAAAACACCATTACCTGGGAAATTATACTATTTTTCTGGTAGGTGCTGCTGAGCACTGCAAAAATCTGTTTTTCAAATTTCCCAAAATTTATTTTCATTGTGTATCAATATTTATAATATTAAGTCATAAAAAGTAAATTATTATATCTAATTTCCAGGGTTCCCGTCCGTGTATGTATGAAATCTCTGTAAAACTTTCTCCAACTTATTTGATGAGATTCCATTAGAAAAGGTAAGTTTTAAACCATTAAATTTCGGTTCAATTAGACTACATTTGCAACTTGTTATTTACGCCCACACTATATACGGACAGCTTACTTATGTGGGAGGTAGCAGTTGGCTTGATCCGGTCGAACCAACAATGCAAAGCACAACACTGTATCCATTTTCTTCGAGTATACGCCAAAAAAAAATTCACTTTATATAAAACGTTTTATTAAGACTTATATTTTCAAATTGTTTCAAGTATTTATTTTTATTAACATAACCAAAAACTTTGTCATCCTAATGTACATAGTGTATATGTGTGTTTTTTTTCATTGCCGCATACACACCAATGATTAGAATTCAGGATATGTCTGTACAAAAGAAAATCAGGCAACAAAAGAAAAATATAATGATGCAAGCAGCGAATTACTCTTGTAGTTTACACCGACTTTCGACGGAATTACAATATTACTGCCGCTAAAGAATTGAAAATTTGACAAAAAGGCTATACTTGCGGACCGAGACATTATGAAGCCCGAAAAAGGTCCAAATAGATCCACTATTACCCCGGTGTTTGGATATATGTACGGACGGACGGAGTGCAAGACTTGAGCTTGTACTTGTCAGTCAATGTGGTGCCCTCACAAAAAAAATACAAACGGTTTGAACATCCTTTGTGGATAGAAGTTTTAGATCCGGGCCTTAACAGCGGCCTAGTGGTATGTTCCAGTGGGGTTGAGCCCACCGTGGAGTTAAGCCCTCACGGGCAGGTATTCACGTAAAGCCATAGGACATCTGTAGTTTTGTTGTATACCGTGCAGGTTTGGGACCAAAAACAGTGTTTTGAAATCCCTTATTCCCTATAATGTAATTAATATTCAATGTTCTTATATAAGAATTTTCGATTACATAACCTTTTATCTCTATAACATTGTATCGAAAACCTTTTACTTTGGTATTGACATTTTGAACTTTATGTTAAAACCCACAATGATGTATTACTACTTATACTTCAATTCTTATTGAAGTCCTTGTGTCCTTTTATCTTTTTATTTTTGAATATGTTTATGATGTTACCTACATTTGGCACAATTTAATTTTATACCAATTTATGCTGTAGCTGGGCCTATAAAAATGAGCAGGAAATCCCCTACTTTCATACGCAATCTAACACGCATTACGAGTGTATGGCCTTGAGTGTGATTAGAGAAAAGAAACAAAATGAAATAAAACAAAATGTATCAGGGAAGTCCAACCATTGGTCCACCAAGAGGTGGATAAGGGGATTTCGCAGTAGTTAAGCAGGCATTAACTAAAACTTAAATTAAAAATACTAAAAAAACTAGCTGACCCGGCAAACGTTGTTCTGCCATACAACTTCGGACCCGGCAAACTTCGTCTCGCTCCTAAGGTACCGAATTCATTTAAGCTCGAGGGGTATATTAAAACACAGTTTGTTCAAGTTTTAATGTGATTTATTTGAATTTAATCGAAATTAGTGAAGAGTGGTGAAGAGCGATCTGATCTGACGGTTTGCCAATACGTGAACAGACAACGTATGGCTGATCTTGTGAAAAGCAGGGAAATTCGAGATTTATCACACAAACTTTCATTGATGGGTTTTGCGATTTATTGATTGTCATCGCAAATTCGCTTGAATTTGGAAGGGAAAATCGGTTAGAATAATAGGAATTCGTGGGATAATAAGGATTTCTTCTCCTTGGAATTTGCCCCTGATGAACGTCGCTTTAATCACATTGATGATCAGTTTCTTGACCGACAAACTCGTATCGTTGCACAATTTGAGATGATTCAGATGATCGATCGCACCGTCAGCTGTAAATTATGCGTCGTAGCTCCTGACACATCTTAAAAATTAAAAAATTCTGTCGGATAGTTGGTAGCCTCATTCACGATGGCGGCACATTTTTTCGGACTCTTTTAGTCAGCTCATCTCGATCAATGCTTGATTTCGTTGCAATTCGCGATTGAATGCATCGTGCATCGAACGATTTGACGCTGGAATTCCAATTTCGACAGTAGACTACCGCACATGAGCACGCACATGTCTTCGATCAGAAGTTAATTTCAAGATCGAAATTCGAACTTAAATGGAGAATGAAAAAGAAGTGATGACTTGTAAACAAACCTTATGTTCTATTGACCATTTTTAAAATGAGGTGATAGCCATAATCTCCACGACAGAACATCAACGGGTATTGAAGTGCATAATATGACCGATGAGTCAGAAATTTTCTTTCACATAAACCTTCTCCTGGAAATTGCGAACAACTGAAAAAAAAAATTATGTATATAGATATTTCACAATAATCCGAAATTTTTCAGCAGCACAACGCATGAAATGAAATTATCAAATCAAGCGATAAAATGGAAGATTTCGTCGAAGACATCCAAATCTTTCGATTTTTTCTGAAATTTTCCGAGTTTTCCACCAAGAATTTTTCTATTTTTTCTTTCGAAAAGTCATAATTGTTCGAAATTGTTCACATTTACATCGCCCAAAATTACCAAAACATACTATAAGATGCAAAATACTATAATAATATAAAATATAAAACATACTATAATAATGGAAAATGTCAAAAAAACATTCTTTTTTTTTCGACATTTTCCAACCAAAATTTTCTACTTTTCCATTCGAAAACCGACAAAAATTTAGTTTGTGATTTTCCTCAAATCAAGCAATGAAGTGCAAAATTTTGCCGAAAAATTTTAAATGTTTCGATTTTTTTTTCGGAATTGTCCGAGTTTTTCACCGATAATTTATCTAATTTTCCATTCGGAAAGTCATTTCGGAATAATTATCCGAAATTTTTCCAGTTACATCGTTCAAAACTATCAAATCATACGACAAAAAACAAAATTTCGTCGAAAAATAGAATTAAAATTTTTCGAATTTTTCAGGAATTTTCCGAATTCTCCAACAAATTTTTTTTATTTTTCCATTCGACAAATCATTCGTAACACTTGCACACAAAATTCCGTACAAAAAAGCAATTTTCGGGTTTCCATTTTGCAGGCTTTTCCGGAGGATTTTCCCAAAATTTTCTTTTACATAAACCTTCTGCTCGCAATTACGAACAACTGAAAAAAAAATTTGCAAAATCGGTCCAGCCGTTCTCAATTGATGAATTACTATACATTTTTGCCACTATTTTTATATATATAGATTAAAAAAATTAAAAATATTAATAACTAGCTGGCCCGGCAGACTTCGTCCTGCCTCCAAATTTTTGTAAAATATGTTGAGTGTATTTGAAATCTAATAACGATTGGTTTATTTCTTTGACCTCTAAAAGATTTCAATTTATAGGGCGAGGTTTCCGGACAAATTCTGTTCTTCATATATCTTAAAGATTATTATATATTATTATAAGAATTGCTAAAACGGATCAGCAGTATCGTCCATGATATGATGAAAACTTACTTATTGATAGGCATATATTCTAAAACCACATTTTTAAGCCGATTGACTGACATATAACATTCTGCATTGGTGTACTGGGTGATTGTACTTTTTTATCCTAAAGAGTAAAAATTTCAAAAAATGCATTCATTAGGCTCAGCAACCCCATTAGCCGTATGGTCTAGGTGATATCAACAGTTATTCCTATTTTCGTTATTGTCTTCTAAAATTTCGAAATGGGGAAAACCACTTTGTAAAGCTCTCTAATTCTGTAGGAAGTGCGCCATTATAAAAGTTAGTCATTCTTCTTTAAGCCTTTTTGCGGTCTGGGTGACCATCTACATCCAATTCCCAACTTTCACTGAAATTTTGGGACAAATGGGGGCAACCGTTTTTACAATTAGTGGTGACATTAAAATATACATCTTTTTTATATACTTTTATATATACATTCCAAATATTAAGTGTATCATAAGCTAAACACAGCCAACTGTTTGTCAAAATTTTGTCATGCCAAAAAATCATATATTTTAAGTTTAAGTAAAATCGGACAATCGATATAAATTCTCGAAATAATTCAACACCAGCCAAATCAACTGCGGGTCCATATATACAAAAAAAAATTCTCATAATAAAACAAATATACATTCTAAATTTCAGTCAAATTGTTTAATTTGTTACAATTTTTATTATAATTCCACCATAGCGACACCTACCGGGTCAATTTATTCAAGGTTCCACAAACATAAATACTAAATTTCAGTTAAATTGGTACATGCATTCAAATTGTCGATATAAATCCACCCTAGCGCCATCTACCGGATCCATTTGTACATACGATTTTTTCTAATGATCAAACAAATATAGATTCTGAATTTCAGTTAAATTGGCCCATTCGTTAAAATTTTGATTGTAAACCGACCCCAGCGCCACCTACCGGGTCCATTTGTACATAAAATGTTTTCTCATGATCAAACGAATATCCATTCTAAATTTCAGTTGAATTGGTACATGCATTCAAATTTTCGATATAAATCCGCCCTAGCGCCACCTGGATTTGATTTTTAACACAAACAATCTACGGAAAATATCGAATCGAATGAAAAAAAAATCAGCCAAATCGCTCCAGCCGTTCTCTAGTGATGGTATGACATACGTGGACCATTTCATTTATATATATATATATATAGATAGATATTAAAATTACTAAAAATCTATATATATAAAAATGAAATGGTCCACGTATGTCATACCATCACTTGAGAACGGCTGGAGCGATTTGGCTGATTTTTTTTTTATTCGATTCGAAATTTTCCGTAGATTGTTTGTATTGAAAAAAATCAAATCCAGGTGGCGCTAGGGTGGATTTATATCGAAAATTTGAACGCATGTAGCAATTTAACTGAAATTTAAAGTGGATATTTGTTTGATTATGAGAAAACATTTTATGTACAAATGGACCCGGTAGGTGGCGCTGGGATGGGTTTATAACCAAAATTTAAACGAATGGTCCAATTTAACTGAAATTCAGAATCTATGTTTGTTTGATCATCAGAAAAATGTGTATGAACAAATGGACCCGGTAGATGGCGCTGGGGTGTATTTATAATCAAAATTTTAACGAATGGGCCAATTTAACTGAAATTCAGAATGTATTTTTGTTTGATCGAGAAAAACAATTGTATGTACAAATAGACGCGGAAAATGGCGCTGGTGTGTATTTATATCGGAAATTCTAATGGATGGACCAATTTTACTGAAATTCAGAATAGATATTCGTGTGATCATGAGAAAACATTTTATGTACAAATAGACCCGGTAGGTGGCGTTTGGGTGCGTTTTTAATCAAAATTTGAACGAATGGACCAATTTAACTGAAACTTAGTATGTATATTTGTGCGATCATGAGAAAAAGGCTTTTTGTATAAATGAACCGGGTAGGTGCCGCTAAGGTGGAATTATAATGAAAATGTTAACGAATCAACAATTTGTCTAAAATTAAGAGAAATAATATATAAGAATTGTTTTTTTGTATAAATGGACCCGCTGTTGAGGTGGCTGGAGCTGAATTATTTCGAAAATTTATATCGATTGTCCGATTTTACTCAAACTTAAAATGAATGCATTTTTTGACATGAGAAAATTTTGGATATATGTTTGGATCCAGTTGCTGGTGTTTTGCTTATGATACACTTAATTTTTTGAAAGTCATTTAGTCACCATTGATTACATTACATAAAACATTTTTTTAACATCAAAATTGTTGAAAACTCCTTAGATATAAAATTTTGATGACACCACTAATTGCGAAAACGGTTGAACCAAATTTTGTAGATGATCACCCAGACCGCAAAGGGCGCACTTCCTATAGAATTAGAGAGCTTCACAAAGAGGTTTTTTGCATTTCGAACTGTTAGGGGACAAACCCGAAAATGGGAGAAACTGTTGCTATCACCCAGACCAAACGGTTAATAGGGTTGTTGAGCCAAATGAAGAGGATTTTTGGAAATTCGTACTCCTTGAGATAAAAAGTAGCAAAGTGTTATCATTACTGCAACGAAGAATGTTATATGTCAGTCAATCGACTTAGAAATGTTGTTTTAGAATATATGCCTATCAATAAGTAAGTTTTCATCAAATCATGGACGATACTGCTGATCCATTTTAGCAATTCTTACAATAATATATAATAATCTTTTAGATATATGAAGTACAAAATTTGTCCGGAAAAACCTCGCCTTTTATATTGAAATATTTCAGAGGTCAAAGTAATAAACCAATCGCTATTAGATTTCAACCGCAGTCAATGTATTTTACAATAATTTGAAGGCAGGACGAAGTCTGCCGGGCCAGCTAGTATTAAAATATTAATCATTTTGTATTCCTGCGTAAATTGGTTACATCTGCAATCCCCGGATTAATAGCATAAATTCTAAGCTATTAGCGCCCACCCCACTACAAATGTTGCCCAGCCCTCTCACCTAATCTAATGACATCCGCGCAGACACAGACATCATCATCATTTCTAACGATGATGCTCCATAAAAAAAAATAAATGAAATTTCCAGGAAAGTTGTGCGTGGTCTGCGTACCTCTGTTGCCGGTAGTCGGCGTGTCAAATTGTTTTTACAATTTGCGTAAATAATACAAACTCAAGGACACATCGTCTCTGTTAGCCATTCAGGCCAGACAGCTGGATGGGGCTTCGGTATCCTCCTCGTTGTTAGGCAGACGGAATTAATGTTGTTTGTGTGTGCGTAACGCGAATGGTAGGCGTTAGCCTATGTATAGGGGGGAGGGTAGTGATGGGTTAAATGTTTGCATTACGCAACGAGAGCACGTGTTTTATTCGCATCGTTGGTGTTTGTAAATGAAATGTATATTATGGTCCCGTAGACTTGTAAATGTATATATAAAATACATTTGTTTGTTTATACTCCGTCATGAATATAGAAATAAATAAGCAAATACATAAGTATATTTAATGTATATAAATGGGTTATGAATGTGTGCATAGGGACACCCTCCGCCATGTGTCAGTTGAAGATGTTTGTTTTGTGTGTTTTTTCTCGAGGAGTCGGAGGCACTCATACGTAACCGCCACGCATTTTGTGTGTATCAGAAACCAATTTCTTTTGGTTACAAATGAACAGAATCGTCTGGGCTGGGTGCGAACAGAAGTATTTCGTAATATCTGGGGAGAAAAATTGTGGTTGGTTCCAAGGTCAAAAGGTCCTAGTCTGTAGTAAGCGGCGGAGGAGTGGTAATATTATGGTCGGGTAATTGTTAAAAGCGTGAACGCCATTAGCGAGGTTGCTAAATTTAATCCGTGATTTTCATAGTTCAAGGATTTTAATATTCCACTAATTTGTCTTGAGTCTAGAGTGTTTTGTAAAAAATAATGAGAATTTGTAAATGAATTTTCAAGATTTTCTTCAAATAATTTAAAAATGAATTTTCTGTAAATTCGACATTGAATCCGTAATGTCGAATTTTGGAATATAAATATAACATCAATCATACGACTTTGTGCCACCGAGTGTAACTGATTGTTTAATGTGTCTGTTAAAATAAATTGAGGCGTTAAATATTTAACAGATAAACTGACAATTTTAAAATTAAAAATTAAAAATTAAAAATTAAAAATCAAAAATTAAAAATTAAAAATTAAAAATTAAAAATTAAAAATTAAAAATTAAAAATTAAAAATTAAAAATTAAAAATTAAAAATTAAAAATTAAAAATTAAAAATTAAAAATTAAAAATTAAAAATTAAAAATTAAAAATTAAAAATTAAAAATTAAAAATTAAAAATTAAAAATTAAAAATTAAAAATTAAAAATAAAAAATTAAAAATTAAAAATTAAAAATTAAAAATTAAAAATTAAAAATTAAAAATTAAAAATTAAAAATTAAAAATTAAAAATTAAAAATTAAAAATTAAAAATTAAAAATTAAAAATTAAAAATTAAAAATTAAAAATTAAAAATTAAAAATTAAAAATTAAAAATTAAAAATTAAAAATTAAAAATTAAAAATTAAAAATTAAAAATTAAAAATTAAAAATTAAAAATTAAAAATTAAAAATTAAAAATTAAAAATTAAAAATTAAAAATTAAAAATTAAAAATTGAAAATTAAAGATGAAAGATTAAATGTTAAAAATTAAAATATTGTTTACTTTATAAAATAAATCCCTCTCACTTTAACTACAAGTCCACTTGAGGAACTGACCACATTTTCTGAGGTTATACCAAATTCTAAACCTCTGCACGTCGCTGTCTCATCCATCTTTAGCAAATGCATCTGTGACTGAATGTCCCAAAAAAAAAATGGAGTGCATTTCAAGAACACAAAAAAAGAACTCAAAAAACATCTCCAGTATCTCGTCATCATAAGTATACAACTTTTTTCCATTTACATGGTCCACATCAAATGGTCAAAAGGAAACAGCAAAGTGTGCAATTCTCTTCCCCCATCCTCCTCCCCCGTCACCAAAACACTCCTCAGACGACGTCTGACATCAATGCCATGTGCAACAATGTCCCAGAGTCAGACAAACCAACAATTTATATTGAATTATTTTCATTTATTTCATTCAACTGTCACGCTGACATGTTCAGCACGGCAAAAGAGCACAGCAGAAATGGCACAAAACTATGCTGTCAGACATGTGTTCGGCGAGGGGGCAGCGGCCGGCGAATGGAGAAATTAAGGCACAAATCGCTTTGATAAATCGAAAAAGCTTAAAACAAAAAAGTGACCAAGACCGGACAACAAGGAAAAACCGAATCGTGCCTTTTGATAAATGAGTTTTTAACCGAATGCGTCTGGATGCGGTGGATGTGGCAGACACTAACAACACTTTGACTGCATCTCAAGCTGATGCAATGCCAGGACACGGCAGACGTCGTCGGTCCAGAAGTGCAGCAGACGACGGCCGTTGTGGGTATAAGCAAAAAAACAGAGTATATGCAACTCGGCCAGACAGGAGGACATCGACATTCGCCTGGCCGGAGGAAAGACGGCGACGACGACGACGACGATGGCTGAGATGACGATGTACGTACATAAACTTGACCATTAAGAAGGCAAAAAACCTTGACTGCCAATTTTTTGCCTTGTCATTCAGTTTATGCTGCGCATTTCCCCTTTGGTGAATCTGTCTGGGCATTTTTTTTTCTTTGCCTTCTGCATGCCACAGCCTGCTGTACTCTTCATTTTTTATGCTAAGATGCCCTTCGTCTGTTTATTTGAATGTCTGAATGTTTGTCTGGACGTCTTTAAATTGTGCTGAAGATGAAGCAATGTTAAAAAAACACTCGCAAGAAGACAAAATTAAAAACGTAAGAAATGAATCTTTAAAAATAAATATGTCTGCATTTTGTTTTTAATCAACTGCAAGCAGATACGATATAGCAATCATCAAATGTTCCATGGCGAGATGATGAAGAGGACGACTACGACGACGATGATGATGATGCAGCTGCACATGCGCATTTTGTAATGCAGTGCATGCCTGCATGGACAGTCCATGAAGTGACTGAGGATGCAAGACAAATTTCAATGCTATTGCATTGCCAGTGCAAAAATAAAGAAAAAGAGAAGCAAGTATCCCTCTAGAGATTATTGCAGTTTAATCAAACCCATCATTTGTGTTTAAAATGGGACAACATCGTTGTACTTAATCAGTACAAAGTGGTAATACAATTTATTCAATCATTTACAATAGGGGGAACGAATGTGCGATGTGCGAGGGGTCTAGCAAAACGTGCATCGGTGATGTAAGGAGCAAATATTTTTGGTTTCAGAGAATGGATTTTAAACAGGATACGAAATGATAATTTTAGAGATTCCAATTACAATTTCAGTTAAGATCTGAGATATTGACCATATGGAGACTCTATGGTAAACAAATAATAAGCAGGTTGCAACTTCACTACTACTATAATTTTCTTATACCTTAAAAATACAAAAAAAAAAACTTTGAATGAATATTATCCATAGGGACTTTCAATAAGAGCGGGTCGATGTTGCAATGTAATAGAACAAGCTGTGTGTGAGATGTTAACAAAATTATATTTGCGACAGATAGGTTTATGTTTGCCATTATATATGTGAAAGAAACCATTGCCTAAATGTCTGCCGCTGCTGCTCTCGGTGGCGTGGCTCCCAGTGGTAAAATTTTGAATGACTTTGTTACATAGACCAGGCTAAATTTTACCAGACCAGAATTTATTTAAGTTCTATTGACTTAAAGCACATTTGTAGATTGCATCTGATTGGAATTGTCCCGAGACCTCAAAAAAATCCCTCAAGAAAAAGTCTAGCAGAGTCGAATTGCATGACCCTAGTGGCCAATTCACTTCACCTCTGCAGAGATAAATATTAGAGTGGGTCAATTTTTTGTCGACAAAGCGCTTATCATAATCGTAATCTACGATGAATTCTAAGAAAATATACCCAAGAAACCATGGGTCTAAAATCAAAATTAAGCCCCCGGTTATTAACGCGAACTATTCGTATTGAGGAAAAAAGCCCCGCAACTGCCTCGGAATCGCCCCTTGAGCATTCAAATGTGTGACCGTCCCCCAGTCGTTTTTCCCCTCCAAACGTTTTTCCCAAACGTACCTATTACCCATCTTCACCCTGTAATGAGGCTCCCATACAAAAATCAAATCTTTTATAAAATTTGCTCCTAACTGCCCTAAAAGTGACCCTAGAGGAGCAAAGTGTATGACCCACCTCCATTTATAATTTTTCTCTCCTAAAATTTTTTCCAAACTTATCTATTCCTCATCTTAACCCCCTAAGAAGGCTCCCATAAAAATCAAATTTTTATAAAATTTGTTCCTAACTGCCGTAAAGAAGCTCCTAGAGGAGTAAAATGTACGACCCCCCAATATTTGTGCAACCCCAAGAGTTTCTCAAATCATATCTACCCTCTTTCTTCAACCCTTAATGTGGCCCCCTTAGGGGGTGAAGACAGGCAGTAGGTATGTTCCAGAAAAATGTTAGGAGGGAAATACTAGTGGGGGTCGGTCATACATTTTACCCCTCTAGGAGGCACAATGAGAGCGGCAAGAGAAGATTTTGAAAAAAAATTATAAAAATAAAAAATTTTTATTGGGACCACCTTAAGATAGACGGTAGATTTGTTTTGAGAAACTGTTAATGTTGCAAAAATAATAGGGGTCTCGGAGCACCTTTAGTTTTTAAAAATTTTACTTTTTATGGGAACATCCTTATAAGGGTGAAGATGGGGGGTAGGTATGTTTGGGGAAACTGTAAGAAGTCCTTTAAGGGGCGACTTCGGGGCAGCAAGAGATGTGGGAGCAAACTGTATAAAAAAAATCTTATGGTAGCCCCCTTAGGGTTTGAAAATGGGGGTTAGGTATGTTTGGAAAAAATGTTAGTAGGGAAAAATGACTTGGTGTTGGTCATATATTTGAATCCTTTAGGGGCGATTCCGGGGCAGCTGCAGGGCTTGTTGTGAATTTTTTCCCCAATACAAAAAGTTTCTCGTTAAAAATAGAGTCCTCGAGTATAATTTTAGACCCATGTTTTCTTGGGCAAATTTTCTTAGAATTCATCGTAGATTACGATTTTGATAATTATACCATCACCCTTCGGGATGAGGGTATATTTCATTTGATACGACCCAAAATGTAACACATAGAAGGAGTCACTTTAGACCCTAGGTTTCTTTGAACCAAATTCGATTCATGACTTTTTAAGACATTTGAGCCATGTCCGTCTGTCTGTCTGGCTGTCCGGCTGGTGCGCACTATAACTTTCGAAAGACGCAACCAAATGTTTTGAAATTTTGCACGAGTTAATATTGCCCCAAAACTACTTTCGGTATTGAAAATGGGCTACTTGGCCCCGACCCTTCTGGTACCTCCGATACAAATACATCATTCCGGCCAGTTTAGGGATCGAGTAATAATATCAATACAGCCAACGGGATCGTGCCCAAATTCTGTACTTGTACTTGTACTTACAATAACAGGATAAAGTTTTGGAAAAAAAATTGGAAATCTAGCCACGCCCCTTATGGTACCTCCCCTACAAATGCCCGACACTTTCTCAATGGTTTTTAAATCATTTATGCAGAATGTCCTGGATTAAACCCACATGTTATCCATGTCGTTGTACCGTTTAATTTGAGCCAAAAGAAAGGGGTTGCATCATTATGTAGAGCTCGCCAGGGGCCATCGTCGTTTCTGAAGATATACGGACCAATGACGCCACCTGTACCAAAAAATTACTTTTTGTGGATGCAGTGACCCTCGTGTGGGTTGGTATGGTGGTAAAAACATGGTGAAAAATAAACTATTCCGGTGACGCAAATCATGAGTAGGAAGGCCTTCTTCCATTAGTCCAAAGGGCTTCTTTTGTATCCGGTATTCCTTCCTAGACTTTCTATTCTTTTTACATTGCGTGTCATTAGGAGCTAAGACCTCCCATTGTCGCGTCCTATAAGAAAGCCTTATGGAAGGTCTACATACTCATGACAAAAGAAGGACTTGCAAGTAAAACAAAAAACTATGCTGGTCACCCTTAATTTAGAAGATGCATCGAATTGTGTGGTTGAAACAAATGATACCTATTTTAAGAAAAAAACGCGAACACCTTCCTTGATGCCTTCTCTTTTACATGCCTTCTAACAAAAATAAAAGGAGCATGAATGAGATTAATCATATTATGATCAATGAATATACAAGCAAATACCTTTCTTTTGTTTTCTTTTTATATACCTTCTGTAAGCCTGGTAACGGGAAGGGAGCATGAAATGACATTGACCATAGACATTGCCAAATAAGGACTTCTGCATGCGTTATATGAGGAAGCAATGTCAAATTTCACCGCTGGGATATGTTAGACAGATAACGGCATAACAACAGGGCCGCCACATGCTGCCAGTATATCAACAGTGCCATCAACGATCCGCACCAACTGAAAAACCTGCACTAACATTTTATACATAATTGTTGCTGATTTTATATTTATAAACATTTCTTATGTTAAGATAATGAATATTAATATTTCTAATTTAAAAAGGTAAAATTTTGTGTATGTCGCTGCCATTGCCTTTTATCGTGTCATTATACATTTTCCCTCATAATGACTTACCTTTGCAACATGACTTTTGTGATCATTTACTACCTTCACAGACTCTCTTTTGTGTAAAGACACAATTTTCTAGACTACTGCCCAGACTGAATTCCATAGAAAAATGTCTGCTTATAACAATTTATTCTTCATATAAAATATCTAGTATATTTAAACAATTTTCAATATTAACATTGCTAATAAGACCCTTTTCTCTGTCTGTTGATTTTAACTGTGTTTTTCACTTCCAAGAAATTGTGCTTGCAGTTGTTTTAGCTGATATCACGCTTGACGCTGTCACTGTCATTAAATCATTATTGATATTGGGTTACACAGACATCCTCCTGCATCTACTTCTCCCCGCTGGACCCCTTTACACATTTGTGTCATTCGAGTTTATTGCGGCGTTGAAAGTTTTCATTGAATTTCATATCAGTGAAATATGAATGAATCAGACTTCAAACAACAAATTGTTCATCCGTTTGTGAAACACATGATGAAACCATCCATTCATGCATTCATTCACGGGCCCAGACGGTGACTATCACAAATCGAAGGTTTATTTGTCTATGTCTGTCTGTCTGTTTGTCATTCCGATGTTCCGTAGACTTTGTTTAAACAAAATAAAACAACAACAGCAGAAGAGACAACAACGATTTCGATATTTAGTTTGCGATAAGATAAGAACGCGTCTCACGGTAGTTGATAATAAATATTTTACTATATGGATTGCAAGTTGTCTTTGGTTTATAACTAAAAACAGTGCAATGCAAATTAATGCGTTTAAAGGAAATGGTGAGAAAAGAGGCTATATCCTCTTTTTTTGAGTGTGTGGTAGCAGTTAAGCATTCACGTCACTGACGTGGTATGTCGCACTCACCAATATAGTATACCGACTAAAACCCCTCTTTGTCTCCTCTACGGGGAAGTATTCCACTTTGGAACCGCTTTCGCATTACTTCGATGAATTTATTTTGCTACTTCTCAATTCAACGCAGCATCCAGATAAAATTTCTTACATCTGAGGATCCGTTCACTGTATACAGCGACAGCAGTCCAGTTCTCCTCGCTGGTGATTATTACGTCGATTAGATTATACACATGTATCTGACTCACTGATCTCATTAATAGTTGAAGATTGCGCGGCCAATGCGTGCAGTCGAAGAAGGTATGCTCCGCGTCGTCCAACACGTCTTCTGCCTCATACAAACAGTATGGTGTCTAGCAGTTTCCCATTTTGTGCAGGAACTTTCTGAAATATCAGTGCCCGGATATAATTTGTGTTAGGTAATAAGATACCTCGCCATATTTTCTTTCCACCCATTTGCGGATGCTCGGTATGAGCCTTGCCGTCCACCTTCTGCGCTTTTCGTCGTTCCACCTGTCTTGCCATGTTGCAGTGGTCTGATCCCTCAGGGATTGTGATCCTTGGTCTGTCATTCCTCTTAATAAAGTAGTACGGCGTTGCTTTGCCAATAGATCTATTGGGATCGTGCCTGTTATAACTAACACTGCAGCAGCCGATACCGTGCGATACGCGGAGGTGATGCGCAGAGCGGCTGTCCTTTGCGCAGGTAAAAGAGCATATTGCTGTTCGAAGCCTCCATCAATAACCTACGCTTGCATGGGAGCGGTCCTTAAATATTCGCCATTAAGCGGCCCAGTTGGTCTACTGTCCTCCCGGCCTTGTTGGCCGCGTACTGCAGTTAAGCTGTAAAGTTGATTTTCGGGTCCAGCCTTAGCCCCAGGTACTTCAAACATTTTTTAGACTGGATTAACGTTTCTCTAATGTTTATATCTATTTCCACGGGGATATGGCGTTTTGTAAGCAGCAGTACCTCCGTTTTGTGCATTGCCAGTTGTAGACCGTGTGAGTCAAGCCATATTTTGGTCCTTATCAAGAGTTGTCTCAACTGCCGCTGTGCGTAGTTCGTACTCCAGGCCGTGATAACAGCTGCTACATCATCCGCATAGCAAACCAAAAAAGTGTTTAAGGATTCCATCGTAGCTTGCGTTCCACAAGTCTGGACCCAGAATTGATCCTTGTGCCGCTCCAGAAGTTATACGCTTTTTCCTCAGTCCATCGCTTGTCTTATATACAAGTTCTCTGTCCCTTAGGTAACTTCCAATGATCCTAAGTAGGTATTGTGGTACAGCGAAGTCTTTTTCTAAGGCGTCCATCACTTCCTTCCATCTTAGGCTGTTGAAAGCATTTTTTACGTCCAGAGTGGCGAGTAGGACAACAGGCCTCGTGAAATGACTTACTAGCTGTGCTGCCTCCACTGCCTCAATTACCTCTCTCAGTGCTTTAATTGTAGACATACCCGGTCTTAATCCAAATTGTCTTCAAGATAGACCCCCGCAACCGTTTATCGCGTTACTCAGTCAGTTTTTAGTCTTTCCGTGAGTCTTAGTTACTTTCCCAATGTGTCCTCTTTCCTCTTTAATTTCGTGGGTCGGGAATAGAGATGTTACAATATTTTTTATAGTTGTTTCGTCCATCTGGCCTATGGGTTTTTTTGCGCCCAACTTCTCCATGACAATTTTATAGCCTAGGCCAAAGGGGTCTATGTTTATGTCCTATCGCAATTTCTCAAAAAAAGTTGCCGCTTTCTGTTGGCTATGGCATTTCGCAAAGATTTCTTTGCTTCCTTGTATGCCGATGTTTCGGTTTCAGATAAGCCCCTATGTCTTGCTCTTGTGGACCTTCCCTGCATCGGAGACAATTTCGTCTAAGAGTAGCGATATCTTTACTCCCCAGTATACTGCTTGTTTTCTACGGTTTGAGGGAGGGTTCGTCTTGGGCGTTGCCCAGTTACAGCCCTGTGTTATCACGCTCATAACTTCTCCTGTTGCAGTCCTTGCGTCATTTCCGAGATCAACTTCAACGTATCTCCTGTCGATTTCCGTATCTCCTGTCTCCTGCATCTGCATTAAGCTTCCGCGAGTCCCATTTCCGGTTGTTCGGCGCGTTGTCACATACAGGCCGTATATTATCTGGTGTGAAAGTGTACGAAATGCCTTGATGGTCGCTGCTAGTATATATCTGCAAAACCTTCCAGTTCGCCAACTCGGATGTCAGTGTTACATCTGTTATGGTGCCCTCACTTCTGTGTTCGCAACAATAAGTCCCGTTCTAGCGGCCATGTCGATGATCCTTCTTCCCCTTAGATTTGTGCTCTGCATTCCCCATTCTACTGTGCGAGCATTAAAATCACCTGCCACAATAAATTTTCCTCCAATCTGTAATATTTTGTCCTGAATACATCGCAGCTTGTCTTCAAAGGATTTACAATTTTTCGTACCCTTGAAGGGTGTTTTAAATTTTTGTGCTTAAAAATTTAAGTTAAAAAGATATTCCCATTTTAAGTTTCGCCGCTAATAAATTATTACAAATATATGTCCTTTTATTATATTTTTAATATATCTAATATTGTAAATATTTTTAATATTTTCAATACTTTCAATATTTTTAATATTTTTAATATTTTTATGTTTTTAATATTATTAATATTTCTTATATTTTAAATATTTTTATTATTTTTTAATATTTGAAAATGTTTAATATTTTTTTATATTTGCAATATTTTGAATATTTTTTATATTTTTAATATTTGTAATATATCAAACGTCACTTCTTCTACATGTTGTATTAATTACGCCACTTTCAAACATTCAGTAGCCAGCGAATTCCACCCGCTAATCTCTTGTAACCCTGGCAGCTTTAATTGACCACCCTTCGAGCTGATTGCAAACAACAACAAAAAGTAAAATTATAACAACTCGTTAAATAAACAGTTGTAAATAAAAACAATTTAACTTAATTTGCCCCATATCAATGACTCTTCTGTCTCGGCACAGTCGTTCGTTACTGTCAATACTACGTACCGGTTCCCCAGCCCATGCGTCCAGTTCAACTCGCCAACGACGGAGAGAGTCACTGTCTGGATGCATGTCGGCCATGTGGCCTAAGGTCTGGTCTACTTTCGTAACAAAGTAATTAGACAGAGTCAACGGAGGAACGGACGTGGGGCCCACAGCCATAGCCGCAAACGCAGACGTCGTCTGACAGACTCAGGCTATAAATCGATAAAATGCAAACGGATGTCCAGACAAACATACGAGCAAGCGAGCGACAATGGAAGCGTCTGAATTGAATGAAACCAATAATTGCCATTGATTTTCAGTTACGGCCGTGAGTGCGTTTGTCTGTGGCTATGTGTTCTTATTCAACTGTCTACGGTGGATGGGGTACGTCTTCGGTATGAGGCGGACGTGGAAATGCCTACTAGTGCAAGTCGTAGTACACCATTACACGCCTCAGACATGACACAATCAGGCAGACGACGTCGTCGTCGGCGACTGATAAATGCAACTTTGTTTGCCTTGTTGGCTGCGGGTTTTTCGAGGGTATTAAACCAGCGTCATACACAGGCGGGCGGACGGACGGTCGGTAGGCAGACAGACGAGTCACGTTACAAGATATTGCAAATATTACAGCAACAACAACAACAACGCGAGTAGCCACAACAAAGATAACAATGACGTGTTGAATGTAAATATCAGGCCAAGTTTGTAACCGGCTGTAAATGGCACAAGAGGGGTAATTAAAAGGGAACAACCATCATACAATGTAGTCGTCGTATCTTATTGAAGGGGTGGGGGGGGGGGGAGTACGAGAGTTACACATACACAGTGGGGTAGACTATCCCTATGACTGAAGCACCTATATGATTGCATATCAGTATACTCTATAGAAGTACGATATAGACGCAGCTTCCTCTATTCAAAATGATATTTTAAACTATGAAAAAAATTGTGTACAACTTTCTTATGTTCCTTGTATATCAACATTCGAAAGTTATGGGTCATTACCATAAGATGCATATTAAAATTTGGCTATAAGTTATTCAATCTCCCATTCTCAAGTTATTGCAAATTTTCCCATTGTGCGCAGTCGCATTGTGATATATCTTACAAGACAACAACTGCATTGAAGCTAAATGGAATATTTCAGTGAATGTAATTAATAATTGTCAATATATATTTATTCATTTACTAAATGTTCAGAGAATCGAATGGTGATTGTGACATTCGGTGCTGGACATTCGGTTAATGTACCCTTAAACCAACTGCACATAAATTATTATATAGATTTTTTAAACGAGTTTTCACATTTGTAAGGCCGAGATATAAATTAAATTAATTCCAATATTTAATGCAGTATTCCACTTGTATGCCGTCGGGCTGAATGGCGGTCGCAAGTTATTACCGCTTTGCGGTTTATGCCCAAGGTTTTGTTTGATGTTAATGAAAAATATTTTTAACTTGTTGTATGGAACAATACATCTGGGTGTAGGAAAAATAACAATTGTAGATAAAATAACTAAAGAATTTATAGAACTATATAAGACACAGTATAAACTTTCTCAAATAAAGCTAAGCTAAACTTAAATAAAGCTAAGCTGAACTTCATCTACCATTGTACCATTGTGCATCAGTTCGTCACAAAGGGGTCTGAAGATGAACTCGTCATGGAGTTCGAAACGCGTCATCCTAGCGTTCTGGATGAGCCCCTAATTATTTGGTCAATTACAACTTCTTGACATTGACGACGTTTTCAAGCATGGTTTTAGTAAATGAGCTGCATAAGATATTTTGAGCGAAATCATAGCCGCACCAAATCGTTATAAATCCCCTCGTAAATCCTTTATCTTTCGGTCAACTACTTCCAAAGCTCGTTTAGTCGTTATCGTGCATTCATCCGAAATGTTGATTTGCATTTCCGCATCTACTTCGCCGTTGCGAAATTCTTGGTCATTGTGTACTTTGGCTTTTCAGCCGTGATAATAATGTAGCAGCTATGCCAGAGGATGCAGCGGCTAACGATTTTTGAGATCTTGACTAAATTGTTGCCGGAATCAACAAAAAATGTCTTGGCTGTCCCACTCGGAGCATAGAGAAAGTAAATGCCTCAAGTTTCATCGTGAATCGTACACGTTCTTGTACTCGGTATTTAACAGCGTCACATTTGTCCGTACTCTTCTGGTCAGCTCATCTAGATTATAGTCTAGCTCCCGTTAAAATTCGCGATCAAATACATCTTGCATCGAACGATTTGACACTGGCATTCCCAATGTCGACAGCAGATTGCCGCACATTTATTTATATACTATTTTTCTCGTTACCAATCAACATTTAACCGAAATTTTCCACCTAGACATCGTTCAAAACCATCAAATCATGCGAAAATTGCAAAATTGTGTCAATAAAAAAAAAACAAATTTTTTGGACTTTTCCGGAAATTTCCGAGTTTTTCCCTAAGAATTTTCTATTTTTTCATTCGAAAAGCCATTCCGTAACAACTGCACACAAAGTTCCATATAAAAAACCTATTTTCGATTTTTCCAATTTCCCAACTTTTTCGAAGTATTTTCCCAAAATTATCTTGCATAAAACCCTCATTACGAACAATTGTATAAAAATTGGGCAAAATGGGCCAGCCGTTCTCTCTTGATGAATTACCACACACTGTTTACACCGTTTTTATACAAATAACCGAATTTTTCCAAGCAGCACAATGAATTTTCCACCTTTACGTCGTCTAAAATCATCAAATCGAACGATACAATGAAAAATTTCGTTGAAAATATCCAAAATTTTCGAGTTTTTTCAAGAATTTTCCGAGTTTTCCACCAAGAATATTTCTATTTTTCCATTCGAAAAGTCATTTCGGAATGATTATCCGAAATTTTCACATTTACAAAATTATCAAAACACAATTAAATGTAAAATTTCGTCGAAATAAAATTCAAATTTTTGGAATTTTTCCAACCAATATTTTCTGTTTACTCAATCGGAAAGCCACTACGGAACAATTGCACACAAAAAGTTATACAAAAACTCAAATTGCGATGCAAAATGTTGCTGAAAAAATCAAATTTTTCGAGTTTTCCACCGAGAATTTTTCTATGTTTCCATTCGGAAAGTCATTTCGGAATAATTATCCAAAACTGTTCACTGTTACATCGTCCAAAATAAACAGATCATACGATAATATGCAAAATTTCGTCGAACAACGAACTCAAACTTTTTGAATTTTTTCGGAATTTTCAGCATTTTTCAACAAAAATTGTCCATTTTTTTATTCGAAAAGCCATTCTGTAACAATTGCACACAAAATTCCATACAAAAAGGCAATTTTCGACTTTTCCGGAAGATTTTCCCAAATTTTTTTTTCACATAAATAGAGAAAACAATATTCGGAAACGATTCACATCTTCAATAAGTTAAAGCAGGGTTGTCTCCACTTTAAGCATGCTATAACTTAACGTTTGTACAATTTATTGCATATTTATGAATTTGAGATCTTTATTTTGAGTTTTTCTCCATTTTTCCTATTGGAAAGAGTTGTTGCGTGAATTCGTTGTGTAGGAAATTTTCTTTTTAATCATCGCGCACATAGAAAAGTATCTAAATAGACACTTTTCATTCATGAATTCCATTTTAAAAATATTTCTCCAAAATTCTTCGAAAATAATTTGTAAATAATAAAATAATATTCGTGATGTATAAACAATCAAAACAAGGAAAAAATGTAATTGGTATCCGAATATTATTTCAACATAAGGAAAAGAAAATACAATTTTTTAATACAATTTTTACTTAACGTCTTTCTTATCGTCATGAGAATCGTAGTCAATGAAAAATTGAGCTACAATAATGTTCATAGTTTAACATATTTGGTATCCGATTATATAGCTTTTGTATCCGACTATAAAGCTTTTTTTATACATCATTAACGACCAATAACAGTCGGCGTTGCCACCGGAACACATATAGCTAAAGTACTGATAAAAAAAACGTTTATGAATACAATTTCTTATTAAAGGTTTTTTAGAGCTGAAGAATACTTTAGCTGGAGAACGCTTCATACCTACTTTACAAATTTTTTATGAATAAGGCCGTAAAGATATAAAAAATACATTTCACAAATCCTTGATTTAAAACCTATTGGCAATAATAAATAATTGCCATTAATTAAAAATATTAAAAATATTAAATATATTAAATATATTAATCATATTAAAAATATTAAATATTGTGAGGTAAAAAAAAAGGGAATCGTGGGGATAAAATATCCTCCATTCTCATGTTTGATTGTGAATGGTCAAATTCATAACTATGCTGGACATTTTCGGCTGATATCTACTTCGCATGTACATGTTTGACATAATTGTAGATATATATACAGCTGATGATGTACCATTTGTGCATCAGCCAATGGCTTTTCACAAATACACATACACTGGCACGGCACGGCCTAACAAACTATATATGCTTAGTAGTAGTAGTAAGCAAAAACTATATGCTTAGTAGTAATAGTAAGCGTAGTTTAACAAAATATACCTTGTAAGAAGCTTGAGCTTTGTGGTGAAAAGCCATTGGCTTTGTGGTAAAGCTTGAGCTTTGAGGTAAAAAGGGAATCGTGGGGATAAAATAACCTCCATTCTCATGTTTGACTGTGAATGGTCAAATTCATAACTATGCTGGACATTTTCGGCTGATATCTACTTCGCATGTACATGTTTGACATAATTGTAGATATATATACAGCTGATGATGTACCATTGTGCATCAGTTTGTCACAAAGGTGTCTGAAGATGAACTCGTCATGAAATTCGAAACGCGTCATCCTAGTGCGTGACACACTGAATTTGACCAAAAACATCAAACAATAAAAAAACACTTTTCTGATCGTAAGCCGAATTTGATGTATCATTTGATGATAACACTTTAACGTAAATTTAAAATATTAAAAATATTAAAATTATTACGAATATTAAAAATATTAAAAATACTAAATATATTAAAAATATTACAAATTCTAAAAATATTAAAAATATTACAAACTTTAAAAATATTAAAAATAATAAAAATATTAAAAATGTTAAAAATATTAAAAATATTAAAAATATTAAATATATTTAAAATATTAAAAAGATTAAAATTATTTAAAATGTTGAAAATATCAAAAATATTAAATATATTAAAAATATTAAAAATATAACAAATTTTACAAATATTAAAAACAATAAATTTTAAAGCTGTTAAAATCCGTTAACCCTTGACTGCACTTGTCTTTGTACTCGTATTGTCAGACATCACACGATATCAATTATTATTTATGACTTCGTAAATTATAAAAATTCATGGAAATAATTTAAGTGCAATTTTACGGCCCTGACTTTAGCACAAACAAACGCAATTTTACTTTATTGCTACGTAATAAACATTAATGAGAATTACTACACACTGTCTATTTGTTTTAATTGCGGCTATTGACTTTGCTGATTAAGTTCGTAATGGTAATAGAACAGAAAGGCATGCGATAATCTAATCTGGTTTGAAAAAAAAAAAAACTAAAATATATAATTACATAATATATTCATTCATAAATATATATAGGCTCAAGTCGGCTGATTAAAGTAAATTATTTTTTTTTCATTGGACAGTCTCGAAAGCGGCGCTATCAGTGGTTAGACAGCATCTTACCAGCAATGCACGTGTCGATTCAACTTGTCAGATAACCTTAGCAGCAAAATGATGATGAAATGTATTTTGTAATATATTCTGAACTGACGCAAATGTTAAGTAATTGTTTTCCGATACCTAGAATTGCCACAATACCAGACACAATGATTTGCAGTTTGGTATTTCTATGATAGTCGTGTGAAGGTAATTGAATTTTTTGTTGAAAAAAAAAACATTCCAACAGCGTGATGTAAAGAGGTTGTAGTAGGTAATGTTAAACCGTATGTGCAAAGGGGGGTACTGTTGTATAACTATAATGAATGTAAAAAGGAATACAAAAATTAACGGTTTTGGTAATTCTCTTAACCCAATATTCTTACTAGTTAAACGGATTTTAAAAAAACATGTCAACAACAAAGTTAGCGGCTGGTAGATGTAATATACTTGAAGTTGTAATACCTATTTGTAAGATGTAAAAAATTGTTAAAGTTAATATGTATATAACACATTGAAATTTAGAATGTTAATAACTTTATCTATTTGTCGATTGTCAGCCTTCCTCAATGTACCCATTACAGCCAGCAGTGATATATTCCGTTGAGTGGTCCACACAAGTGGAACATTATCGAATGATATTTCCCCCTCTCCACTACCATTTAGTTTTTTACGGTTCAACTAATTCAATTTACAACACAAGTCTCATCAACCCGTCAAACCGAGAAATGACACATTTCATATTTTAAATGTAAACACACAAAAAAAGCAAAAAAAAAATTAACAATTGACACAATCATTTACGACAGCAACAACAACAACAACATGTAATGTGGAATCATTAAAAAACGCAAAACAATGACACCTTATTCATGTGATAATATCTGTTGTCTAGACAGACAGACATATACGCTTCGGGCAAATTGCGCCCGCCCGATGCGGTTCAATAATACAATGACGGCGGCATTGTTGGTGATGTAGTGTTATACGCCAACTAGGGGGAGACCCTAAAATGAGGAAGAGTTGTTTGGTTTTTTTGTAAAAACTATTTGTGCGTTGTCACTTGTCCATAGGCAAATTATTCAAATTTAACAATTATTTGGAATCAAATTATTTTTTTATAGTGAGAGAGGGCTGAGGCATTCGAGAGGGTATTTTGTTAAGGCCTCTAGGGGTAGTGAGTTAGCACTTCATATTCAATATGAAGTGATTTTGATGTATCAACTATTAACTTCCCATAACTAATTGCGTATCTTTTTAACATTTGAAGAGTGTGAAAAGAAAGGCAGTAGTTACAGTTACTAGATTTTTTTTAACAACATCAACATTTTACTGTAAGTCGATGATAATAATGAAAATTGCGATAATAGTAATGTTGTATATATCATTACTGCAGTCTTCTCAAGTATTGAATTAAAGAACTTTATAATTATTTTGAATCAATTGAATATACCTGGAGGATCTCTGCTATAATCTATAACTTACTTGGCGATGATGACGATATGGACATCATAAGTCGTATAACTGTATATACCTTTAACGGCCTAATATACTTAAGATGTGTACGAGTAAATCCTAAACCTCATACCATACCTAATTCCTGGTATGCAAAGGAAATTTTTGTATTAAACCAAATACATCTAACTAACCCTTTACCTGTGCCGAATCCGCTAATGGTGCAGTAATTAGTGGTTGAAGGTGTTACTGCAACCTTCTTAGATATTGAGAAGGAGTCATATATCTTCGAGAGAGAGAGAGAGATAGAGATAAAAGCATTGTTATCTCTTTATACCCTTTACCGTAAACAATATAGTCATCGTATGGATCATGACAAGAATGGATGGAATACCGACGACGATGTATTCAAGCGTATCACAATTCAGGGACTGGATCATGTAGTGAATTTCGGAAAAAAAATTTCATCGTGAACGGTATTTATTCCTGACCTCAGTTGAAAAGGTACAGTTTCTTAACCCTAAACAAAATAGGTGTCACGAATTGCAGGGGTAAAGTAGAAGAAACGAAATAAAACCCAATTTTTGGGGCTTTATTTCATTTTGGATTTGGGGCCTTATTTCTTGGGGCCTTATTTCATAGAGCCGGCAAATGTATCTGTGGTGAAAAGGAAAAACTGCTTAAGTCTGATTTTGCAGGAGAGCACTTTCCAAGTTTAAACCTTATTGTTAAAACCTTATAGTGATTCTAGTATAAGCGAAAGTCATCTATCGAAACATTGCTAATTAAGGAACACATTGTTGTACATTCCAATTCAGAAATTATTTAATTTTTGCTTAAGTCGACTTAAGTACTTTTTTATTTTCACCATAGAAATATTCCACATATTTGTTATTCTTCTTCTTATTCATCTTATTCTTCTTTAATGCCAGCAACAACAGAAATTTATCTATCAATAGTCGCATGTAGAAAAGTATACCAACCGCTTTGGTCTTTTGCGCTCTGTAGATAGCTCGTCACAACAAGCTTAGGTAATAGTCCTCCAACGAAGTTTTGGTCGCCCCTTTCTGCGCTACCCATTGAGTTTATTGCCGAAGGTTTTTCGAGCCAGTGCATCTTCGTACATTCGTACAACGTGTCCAAGCCAGCGAATTCGGTCTATTTGAAAGCGCTTGACTACGTCGATGTCGTTGTACAGCTGATACAGCCCAGGATTCATTCGACGGCGGTATTCGCCATTAACCATGATGAGCCCAAATATTTTGCGAACTATTTTTTTTTAAGTTATAGTTGTCACCATTCACCGTTCCTAAACGAGTAGACTCTTTATTCGTTGAAACAAATAACTTGGTTTTGTAATAATTTAACACCAGGCCCACTTTTGCCGACTGCTTCTCAATGTTTGAAAAGGCCGCAGTAACATCCCGCAGTCCTTGGCAAAAGATATCTACATCACCGGCATACGCAAGCAGCATGTGACTTTTATTAAAGATGTTACCAGTCGTGTTTACTTGAGCTTTAGACTATCGCATTGTATAAAGCCTCGCTAAATTGCTTTAGCAGATTTTCCCCTATTTTCGCTGAAGACTTCGAGTCAGTCAGTGTCATTCCACCAAGTTTCGCTTCGCGGGGATACCAAACTCAGCCATAGCATCCAACGATTTCTGACGTATCGGACTGTCGAATGCAGCTTTGTAGTCGTTAATCAGATGGTAGTTGACGATCTGCATTTTTTGGGCCTTCTCCAGAATCTGCGGTAGTGTGAATATCTGGTTGGTCGGTCGTGGCTTTATCAGGTCTAAAGTCACACTGATAACCTCCAATCAGGTTTTCTATGATTGGATTTAGTCTCTCACATAACACACTAGACAGGATATTGTATGTGATGGGTAAAAGGCTGATCCCACGATAGTTGGTACACACACTTTGATCGCCTTTCTTAAGCAGAGGACTTAGAACACTGAGCTTCCAATCATTGGGCATGCCTTTCATTTCATCTCATCGTCGCCGAACTTAAAAACTCTGCCGGTAGGTCATCGGCTATATTGTTTCTAAGCCTTGCGATAACCGTGCTGATCTCGTTTTGGCTCGGTGGTGGACAATTTACTAAGTCGTCGAGGATTGACATGATTTCGTCACTTATGCTGCTTTCGGAAACGAGCATAGTACGAAAGTTTTCCCTTTCATACTTACAGTACACTCTGCGTGTCCGTGACCAGATTTCCATCTCTGTCCTTACATGTGGGAATCTCAGTTCCAAAATATCTTTGCTTTTTATATTTTCGTAGAACTTTCGGACTTCACATCTATTCATGTTATTTTCGATATACTGGCTCTCTCTTTCTTTCCATAGACTCTTTCTCCGCCTAAAAAGGAGAGATTGTTTTAAGTTATCGAGAGAATTGGTTGAAAAAGGTAGTATGCAGCTTGGCGAAAACTAGTTTACTTTGCGTTTGGTTTCGAGCATTTTTGACACTATTTAATCGTGTGCATACTTTGGTTGCCTTTAGGTGGAGATCCGCCGAGTCTTTGTTTGAACCGCTCATCACACACACACGTCCATAACGCATGCGACATGCATTTTATCAAATTTACACGTGTTCAATTTGAATATTGTCTTTTGATAAGGTGATATCCAGGTTGCATTAAGGATGTCTTTGTGTGAAAATCTGGTTCCATTCACTACCAAGTTTTCCTTTCGTTTTTAGTAGTAAAATCTCCCAGAATAATTGTAATGTCATGGCCTAGAATACGTTAGTGTTAGAATACGCGACAACATGGGGTTCAATTCCTGTTTCAAACACGTTTGTTTCTTTCGTCTTTGGACGCTTCGATGTTATCGACAGCAACTTCGCAGAAAAATCAGGTAAATCCTTTTCAAACAGCTGACGTTCGAATTCCAGTAGCACCCGTTATATAAATCTTACAATAGGAAACGTATTAACATTTGTCGACTACATCTGTCATTCGTTTAAAAGCACTATTTCTGTAGAGAGTGCGGACATTCAAGTTACATATCCTTAAATCAGTTTTAAGGGATTTGGTGAGATTTTTGTAAAATTACGATCTATCGAAGTTGTAAGCTGCTTTAAGGACCCCCGCAGGCTGTCTCTGCTTATTCCCAAGTGAATAACGATCACCAAATTCAAAATGTATTAGACAGCTTGAGAAAAAGTTTAATCTGAGACAAAGATAGTCTTCTTTTGTCCTTGTCGCAAATGGTGTAAAATGATGCTTTGAAATATAACAATGTCCACAGGCAACATTGCTCACGGTAAGGTTAACTGAACCATATCAACGGGTATCAACCTTATTGTTACGAATCACCACCACCACCTTTGCAATGTGTGATAATCCAAAAATAGATAAATTCCTTTGAACCCATTTGCAGTCAAAGATATATTGACCTGTGCAAGAATTGAATTCATTTAATGTTTTAAATATTTTCTATATTTATACTAGAAGAACACTTGAGCAAACAAATAGTGTCGAGACTATGAATAAACAGAGTTAATGAATCAGTAAAAAAATTAATAAATTTTTATGTTTTTACAGGTGCGTTTTTAGGTTTGTCATCAAACGTATAGACAATGAAAAAATTAAGGAATATTTCAAAAGTTATTAATCGCGCGAGTCAACAAAGATATTGATGAGAAATGTAGTGACTGCATTGTATCAGCAGACAATTTCGTGACATTCAATATTTAAAGGGAGAAAATATAAACCTTATATTACAATATATTGATTAAAAAACTTGATCAAATTCATAATGTGGGGAAAGGGAAATTTTCTAATTTTAGTCTTTCTGATTGTTATTCATTTAGGAATAACCAGATGCTCACTTTGGAGGTCCTTAAGTGGCTCACAGCCACCGAGAGATCACGTAATCCCCGGGCAATGGCACTGAACATCCGTGAAACGTCTATTCAATCGGAAAAAATAAACTGTGGAAGTCAAAAGAGAGCCAGGATATCGAAAACTACAGGAATAGAGGTTAAGCCCGAAAGTTCTATCAAAAAGGAAAAAATAAAGGTTTTTTGTCCTGTAAGGACAGAGACGGAAATCTGGTCACAGACACTCAGAGTGTGTTGCGAATATTGAGGGAACACTTTCGATCTCTACTCGTTCCCGAAGGCAGCATAACCAATCAAAGACGACAAAGTAGATTGTCCAACACCGAGCCAAAACAATCGCAATGCTTCCAAATCATTAAGCAGAGCTTATTATAAAGCCGGCGGCAATGAGCTGACAACATGCATGCACCAACTCATAAACACGATTTGGATCAAGGAATGCATACCCGATGATCGGAATCTGAGTGTTCTATGTCCTGTGCTTAAGAAAGGCGATTCAAGGGTGTGTACCTACTATCGCAGGATCAGCCTTTTACCGATCGCAGATAAGGTCCTGTCTAGTGAGTTATGGCGAACTTGATTGGACCTTATCAGTGTGGCTTTAGACCTGATAAATTCACTCCCGACCAGATATTCACACTAAGACAAATCGTGGAGAAGACACATGAAATGCAGATCGACACCCACTATCTGTTCATCGACTGAAAAGCTGCATACGACAGTCCGATACGACAGAAATTGTTAGATGCTATGGCTGAGTTTGGTATCCCCACGAAAATAATTCGACTCTGCGGGATGACACTGACTGACACGAAGTCTTCCTTGAAAATTGGCTTAAATCTGTAAGAGCCATTTTCTACCAAGCGAGGCTTTAGACAAGACGATATCTTTAACATCGTAATGGATATGATCAAGAGGAAGGCTGCAGTAAACAGGAATAGTACCATCTTCAACAAAAGTCACATGCTGCTTGAGTATGCCAATGACATAGATATCATTCTTCGTGGACTGCGAAATGTTAATGCGGCCTTTTCGAACATTGAGAAGCATTCGACGGAAGTGGGTCTGAAGATAAATGAGGACAACACCAAGTTATTTGTTTCAACGAACAAAGAGATACTCTTTTATATATACGGCGCTGCGTGAACGTTGACAACAATAACAACTATAAAGTGGTCGATGATTTTGTCTACATTAGATCCGCCCTAAACAAAAATAATAATATCAGACGAGTATTGAGCGCAAACCGCTGCTACTATGCGTTGAGCAAGCATTATTATGATAAAGACTTCTTTCGACGAACGAAGATCAAATTCTACCAGACACTGATCCAACATGTCTTGCTCTACACGCAGAATCCTGGGTAATGATGCAGCCGGATCAATCATTTCTGGGAGAGAGAAAAATACTTCGCAAAACAATTGCACCCATCGTCGTAAGCGGCGAGTACCGTCGTCGATGAGCTGCACAACGACATCGAAGTAGTCAAGCGCATGTAAGTAGACCGAATGCGCTGGCTTGGATACATTGTACGAATGGATAAAAATGTTCCAGCTCGAAGTACTTTGTTTTTTAGAAGTTTGTGAGTAGATATTTGTAACCATATAAGGCCCTATAGGCTCGGTTATTGAAACTATACAATAAATAAAAAAAAAATAAAAAAAAGTCTTCGGGAATAAACTCGATGGGTATATAATAAAAATAATCTTTAAAAAATAAATGTCCCGGACTGTTCTATCATGTCACAATAAAGATTCCGGCAACCAAATCTATATTGAAAGTGAAATTTGAAATTTTGAAATTTTTTAGAACACGCGACTACCATGCAAGAGATCTGGAAGTAGATTTCTGTCTCTAGTCATTTACATTAATCTTTCATTGTCGGCCCCCTCGATGGTGTCGACAGCAACGTCGCTGTATAGTGTCAAGTCAATCGGCATTTCTAGTAAAAGCTTCTCAAATAGTGACGTTTGCATTCATCAATAAACAAGTAGGTGCCGTTTGTTGTGAATCTAAATTAGAAAGCGTGTTAATTCACAAGAAGCGAGAACCATACCTCATTCATAGAATCTAAAGGGAAAGTAAGTTTTAAAGTTGATGATTTCCAAACTGAAAATTTTTTTTAAATCAATATAAGAATAAAACCATTATTAATTGACCCTTTTTTCTTATTTTAAATACAGTCTCTTTCATACATTGTTCGTATTTTCCTAACTCTTACATCAGTTCTCTATTGTCTCATCCAGTTTTAACTGCTTTGAAACGCTGTTAAAATGCATCTCAAGGAAAGTTCTAGAATATAGCATAAGATATTTAGCAATGTACCGTGAAATTCGAAAGGAAATATGTCGTCTTCATTTACTATCTGCATGACCAAACCACTAAAGTCTTAGGTCCCTTCTTTGTTGTTGTTGTTTTCCTTCTCCTTTTTTACACTCACAACAACTTAAGAACTTATTCGCAAACCAAAATATTCGCATAAAATTGCATAAAATTGTTTATCAACATCTGCAACACAGAGTGCAGCAGCGGCAGCAGTTACCTGCCACATATACAAGGTAAGGAGTACAGTGCAGTGCAGTACATGCATCCAAACTCCGGATATTGCATGTTAAGCCGTGAGGCAATAAAAAAGTACAGAGACGCAGCATGAATGCATCCCAAATGCATCTCAGTGTTGTACTGGTCAATGGCCAAATTTTAAACATTTTGTGTTCTAGAGTCTTCTGGCGATTGTGAGGCGATCGACCCTTTGCCTTCGAATTGCATTTATTGAAAATACATGAATACAAAAACCAAAGACAGTATACACCACCAAACTGGTATTTCGTTGCAGTTTTTGCTGCTGCCCCAATTGGGAGTCTAACATACGAACCGGTTAAGTTCAAGCACAACAAACTGACGGACAGACGAATGCAATGAATTCAACGATTCTTATAACGTTTACGACGACTCGTTATAGCTGTGATTGTATTTCACTCGTAAGGATATCGCGGTTGGTCATCTCCTTAAGCATTGCATTGGTTGCTGCTGCTGCACTTCTGTCTGTCTCTTGGCGTCTTTTTGGAACAACTTGAAAAGATCAGAAAAACGTGTTTGTGTGAGTTTTTGCTTCTATGTGTGCTTTGGGTTCGTTTGTGAGTGTAGAAGATTTGGTTCTAAATTTAGCTACAATCTCGCGTCAGTCATCATTATATTGCTCGTTGCCATATGAAAGCAGTGGGGGCATTGCACCCATAAATATTGATTGGCTTACAAAGAAGCGTGTCATGCGGTGGCTCCTTGTGGTCAGCAATTGTTGGCTTAGATTTGTTTATGGCGACCGCTGTGCTGTTAGCTCAATGCCATTTGATGAACTCAGTGAAGAGTGAACAGTGGATGGATAGCGTGCAATTTTTACAGTATACTTTTTAACAGGTTACATTAGGGTGGCAGCGAAAATACAACTTCGGATTTTCGGTAATGCCCGAGCGGAATATTGTGTCAGTTGATATAAAACGGTCATGGTCAAAGTTTGAGCAAAATCGGTCAAATTTATATATATTGAAATTAGTTTGTCTTTGGCGTTATGTTTCCCCAATCGCCTTGAAAATTTGTGTGGATGCATTTGACCCTCAAAGTTCGTGATTTTACAAAAAGTGGGCGGGATCACATCAGTGGGCGTGGCGTAAAACTTGAAACTTTAACCCTTTGACGACCAGACATTTTTGGCCAAAGCGATTTTAATTTTTTTTTATAATTTTTATTCTATGGCCTATTGGTAGTTGCTTCACAAAAATTTGGGTTCCTAAGTCTCCCCCTTGTTCGCAATTTTTCACGACAAGTATAGTTGCCTGTGGTCCACGACGGAAATTTTTGTCCCAAAAAATTAAATGTACAATAAAGATTTTTGTGCATAAGTATATTTTATATTTAAAGAGTTTACAAGACAACATGTAGAACTATTAATACGTGTTGTGTGTAGGTCAACATTGGTCCATTAGGTCAACACCACCCATTCCCTTGTTGTAGTATTGGATAACCAAAGGGCAGTTGATATCAATTTTTCCAGCTTGTCCAACAACACGGCGCTTTACTTGAAACACAGCTGTTGGATCAATAAAATTTGAAGCCAAATATACACCCCAATTATCCATCCATTTAACTACGGAAATGCTGTCCAATGTAAAGTAGCTGATATCGCCCCGCTTCATTATTTTATCGGCCGGAAAATTCTTTGGCATATGCTTTCTTTATGTAAAACAACAGACTCACCAAGGCCGTGTTCCACGAATTGCTTGTTACCTGTGTAAATGTCAACATTGTATAAATAGCCAGTTTCCGATTCACACAAGTACCAAAGTTTAAAGCCCCACGAAACAGGCTTATCCTTCATGTACTGCTTCATAGCATTATGACCTTTGAACCTCACCGTGTGATCATCAATTGACAATTTCTTTGAGCACGTATACGCTTCCGGCATAGCCTTGTTTAAATGATTTATAATTGGCCTGATTTTGTAAGCGCGATCGGTTTTATCATCATGTTCGTTGTCGGAAATGTACTTTGTTTATTTTTATGAGTTTTGCTCCTTCGTCGCTCAGAGGCATATATATTTGCCATATACATTTTAGACCCTGTGGTCTCCTTGGAACACACAAAAACTTCTAACATTAAAATTTTTGAAAGGTAAGGTATGAATCCCGAACATAATAGAGTCTCATTAAGATGCGACATTTTTTCGCCTCTTAGAGGGCTTTAGAATTATAACTTTCTTTTTGAAATTTTTTTCAACTTTGGGGGCTTCTCCAGCTCGGGTGAGACCAGGTAGCAGTCTACTTCAATCTAAGTTTTTGTTGCCCTGATCTTCCTTTACAAATCCTCTTTCAGGATATTTGCTCTATCTTTTACCTGGACAATCATAGGTGACAAAAACCTTGTGGCAAGTATACTTGCCTGTGGTCGTCAAAGGGTTAAAAGGCTGTATCTCATGAACCATAAGAGGCAAAAGCTGATATTTGGTATGTGTTGTTGGTACAGTATGAATTAATGCCAGGGTGAAAGTGGGCTATGCCACGCCCCATTTAAAAGAAACCATTATAACTGCCATAATAATAGTTAGATCGTCCTGAAAATTTTACAGTATACTAGATATATGACCAGGCTATTTGGAACTTTGTTGCCAAAAGGGCCAATGCGCCGCTCACACACGTATATAATATATGACTATTACATATTTTCGAGAAAAAAATTCAATTAAATAATCAAACATAAGTAAAAAATATAGAATATAATGAAAACCTAACCTTTAACCTCTTTGTCAGATCTCACTTTAGATTCATTCCTTCAAAATATATTTCGGCAAAAATATCGGAAAAACATTTTGCTGCCGACCTAATATACATATATATGATGAATAGCATGTTGTTTTTTAGTTTCTTACCCTCACCCTTCGGGTAGGAGGGTACATATCATCTGATACGACCCAAAAGTGTAACACATAGAAGGAGTATCTTTAGACCCTAGGTTTCTTTGAATCAAATTCGATTCATAACCTTTTAAGTCGTTTGATCGAGGTACGTCTGTCTGTCCGCCTGCCTGTCTGTCTGCTTTTCTGTCTGTCTGTCCGGCTGGTACGCACAATAACTTTCGAAAGACGTAACCAATTGATTTGAAACTAATCATGGATTAATATTTTCCCAAAACAACTTGCGCGATTGCATATGGACTACATGGCCACGCCCCTTCTGGTGTCACCCATACAAAAGTAACTTTCCCCCCACTTTAGAAATCTAGTTATAATATTAATACACCCAAAGCGATTAAGCTCAAATTCTGTATTTAAATAGTAAAGCTATAACTAAATAAAGCTTTGGAGAAAAAACAGAATGTCTAGCCACGCCTCTTCTGTTTCCTTTCAATACAAATATATCATTCCGCCTACTTTAAAAATCGAGTAACAATATCAATACACCCAACGCGATCAATACGCCCAAATCTTGTATTTAGTAAAGCTTTAACTAGATAAAGTTTTGGAGAAACAACTGGAAGTCTAACCACGCCCTTTATGGTACCTCCGATACAAAATCGAGTAATAATATCAGTACACCCAATGCGATCGTGCCCAAATTTTGTATTTAGTAAAGCGTTTACAGAATAAAGTTTTATAGAACAAACTGGAAGTCTAGCCACTCCTCTCCTGATACATCTCATACAAATGTAACATTCCGCCCACTTTAAAAATCGAGCAATAGTATCAATACGACCAAAGCGATCATGCCCAAATTCTCTATTTAGTACAGCTATAACAGGATAAAGTGTGGCAGAAACAATTGGAAGTCTAGCCACGCATCTTCTGGTACCTCCCATAAAAAATTTACCATTCCACCCACTTTAGAATTCGAGTAATGATATAAATACACCCAACGCGATGGTGCCCAAATTCTGTATTTAGTAAAGCTATAACAGGATAAGGTTTTGGAGAACAAATTGGAAGTCAAGCCACGCCTCTTCTGGTTCCTTGCCTTTAAATGTACCATTCCGCCAACTTTAGAAATCGAGTAATAATATCAATACACCCAACGCGATCGTTCCCAAATTCTGTATTTAGTAAAGCTATAACAGGATAAGATTTTGGAGAACAAATTTGGAGTCTAGCCACGCCCCTTCTGGTTCCTCAAATATAAATGTACTATTCCGCTCACTTTAGAAATAGGGTAATAATGTCAATGCACCGAAAACGATCGTGCCCTAATTCTTTATTTTGTTAAACAAATGTTATGTTTTTACGCGGCCACCATGCCGGAGGTCCTTGGTTCGATTCCCGGCTCAAGTCATCTACATTTTTCTTTCATTGACGGCCCCCTCGATGTTGTAGACCAAGCAACTTCGCAGTATAGTGTCGAGTCATGTCGACATGTCTAGTAAAAGCTTCTCAAACAGTGATGTTGGCATTCGTCGATAAAAAAAGTAGGTGCCGTTTGTTGTGAATGTAAAATGGAAAGCGTGTGAATTTTCAACAACGCGAGAAGGAATCCCATACCTCATTTATGGAGTGTAAAGGGAAATTACGTTTTTTAGAGACTATATGTAAGTCGGTTACCCGACTGAAACTCTCTCACTTGTCTAACACAGTACATGATTTTGGGACTCAATTATGACAACTGCAAGTGTAAGTAGCCTCAAGAAGAATAAGTTATGTATCATTCGTTTTGTCAAGTTACATGCCGTAATAATTTAATATCGAAGTTAGTAAGTATCGTATGGGGGAATTTGTCAAGATTAGGCTCTGTTGTTTGAAATATCATAAATACTATATGGTGGCGTATGATTCACATAAGTAATATTCCACGTAAATTATACGCCATGGAGTACATCAGTTTTATTGTAACTGCTACAAAATAAACCAGTTCAAAATTATTTGATGAACGGAAAAGTGAAACTGTTGCTTATGTATTAAAGGAATTATTATTCATACTTTTCTTAATTTGTTTTAGCTAAATCGGACTATTGGTTCTAGACGTATGTCAAACAAGAGAGCCTAAAACATGACAAATTCCCTTAAACTATACTTACTAACTTCAACTCGATTTTAAATTATTATGGCATGTAACTTGCCAAAACAAATGATACAGAACTTCTTCTTTTTAGGGCTACTTTCACGTCCACTTCTCCGAATTGAGTCCCAAATCAATGAGCTGAAAAATGTTGTACTGTGTAATTGACACCTTTGTCTTGTTACTATAACATTATCCTAGGCCATTGCATTTCAATGCACCAATAGACTTAAATTTCTTTGAAGTACAACAATAATCGTATCAAAATCGCTGTTTAATGAAGTTAAAATGATTACATTAAAAGCCACTTGCTCTGTTTGCCGCAAAAATGTAACGTTTGCCACCCAATAATAGCTGTGCAATAAACGTAAATACATTTTTGTTGCCACCACACGAGACAAATTGTTGCACATACTTTACATCTAACACCATCTACAATGACGGCACAAGTCCTCCCCACCCCCCCAATCACAATGGCAGACACAAATGGCGTTAGAGATACAAGTAGACATTGGAAGAGAGAGGCGCATGACTACCACCTACTTATGTTGTTGCTGGCTGCTACATACAACATGCAACTTAACTAACTGACAAAATGAATTATGGCCCGTGTGTGTCCATGTGAAATGTGAGCAAATCTCATCCCCGTTACAGACAGGTGAAGTGTGGGCGAAGTTACAACATATTACCCACCCAGTGACACCACCCGCCTGCAGCATTGGATGTCTGCATCTACCAGACAGTCAAAATAGTGGTGGTGGGTGTTGGTGGTGGTGGTGACAGGGAGACAGTATGATAAAGTACTCGCACTGTTGCACATTCACTGCACACAATCACAAGAAATTTATTGTGTAAAACTTCTTTAATGAGTTATTGTCTGGATATCCTGTCTGCCTGTCTACAAGTTTACAGGTTCATAGACTACATAGACTTGACTCGACTCGAGTCGACTAGACAACGCTCGCATTCTCAACCACAGCTACCCACGTAAATTCATGATGAGCACTCAAATGTAGTCGAACGAGCACACAGGTATCATTGTTGAGCAGAGCAGTAGTGCGGGTGAGTGTCGGCAACTGTAAGCTATTGTTCGGCAAAAGTGTCAATTTTACACTTGAATTTGCATAGATTCCCTTACTGCCAAAAAAAACAAGACTGAAATGAGAAAACAAAAAAGCAACATAAACTACTGCAAAACAAAAGGGACAAGTTCGATGTCTACAGCTTTAGATATATTTCCTTGTGACAGCAATAGGAGGTGGTTAAGATAATGACATTTTAAAATTCGGCGAAAAAATTAAAGGACTTACGAAATTTTAAAACAGATTTGCCAATACAAAAAAAAATAGTTACCATTTTTATCCCTTGAATGAGATATGACAGACCTTCTTGCTTCTATTTAAGACTCACACATCACAACCTACAGTTTAACGATGACTCCGAACGTTAGAATTTGGAGAAGCTTTAATTAGATAAATACCGATTGACTCAACATCTCAGAGGTTGTTGTAGACAGCAACATCGATTGAGTTGTCGATCAATGGGATATAGATTGACAGGGATCGAATCCAAGTTACTCCCATGATAGACGAGAATTCTAACCATTACACCACTTAGTCCTGCAAAATTTAACTCACTCATCAGAAATATACAAAGTTAAAGGAGAGTCTAGCAAACATGTGTAAGAATTTTAAATTTTTTGTCTATTTATGAAAAGGTAAACATTAATATGTTTACGCATGCTCAGAGTCAGCCTTGCATATGCTTTATAGGAATGGATACAAAAGTGACAAAGAAACATCACCAGCCAGCCAAATTGTGGTCAGAAAGGTACAAAGCGGCATGAGACCATTATTTACCAACAGAGCTTTTATGTGTTCATAGTTATCCTTGAAACATAACAGAATGTTATAATAAATAGTTTAAAAGCTTACACAAATCTCAATTCTTACCAAGTTATGTTATCTCTGCACATATAACTACATCTGTTTTTACAAATCCCCCGGATGCAAGACAATAACTCTTGCTTAATTTTGCACTGCATTTTTCAACACAAAACGCAATAAGTTTTTGTCATTCCTCCTTGAACTTGCACCTTGCTCAGTAATGTCTATTTACAACATATCGCATCAACTATCACACTCCAGTTATCTACGTACGTTCCCATCTTAGCTCATATATAGAAGTTATTACGTTAACGTTTTACTTTTGTCACCTTTAGTTTTTGGGAAGTAGCATTGTTCAACGCTTGAAGTTTCAACAGTTTTCCGGTGTCTTTCATTAAACCCATTGAAAAGTTTTCCAATGGCAAATGTTTTGTTACAAATAACGAATTTACTGTCTAGACATAATGGCGTTAAACTTTTGCATCGCAACTATTTTCGAATTTCGTTATAACCCTTTTGTGTTGATCATTTTGACAATTGTAGTTCAGGACGGGGTAGACCAACCTAATGCACAAGATTAGGTTAGTATATAAGTACAGTGAATAGAAATTTCCACTGATTACCCTTTTGTTAAAGGTGAACCTACCAAAAGGCACAATATTAATTGTAAATAAAACAAAAAATATTTCAGAGAATTACTTAGTACAGCATTTTTCAGTTCATTGATTTGGGACTCAATTCTGAAAATTGCACATGAAAGTAGCCCCAAAAATAAGAATGTCTGCATCATTCGTTTTGTCAAGTTGGCTGCATTAATAATGTAATGGCTAAGCGATTTATCGCTCAATGTGAATTTTTGGTACTTTTCTATAATTTAACACTGTAGCATCTCGGTGTATCTTACGGTATATTGAATAGGAGAAAACAAATCTATCCTGAAAAAAGTGCACTCAGTGCCTTAAAAATCGCAAAAATACCCTCGTGTCTGAACGCTTCCTTACATGTACTTTTGTAAAGCAACAAATAAAATTCAAAATAAATCATACGCTCTGGAGTACGTAAACTTCATATCGTCACATAACACAGTATAACATTTTTCAACTCATTGATTTGGGACTGCACGTGAGAACTGCACGTGAAAGTAGGTTCTAAAAGAAGAAGTTCTGCATCATTCGTTTTGTCAAGTTACATGCCATAATAATTTAATATCGATTTGAAGTAAGTAAGTATAGTTTAGGCGAATTTGTCACGTTTTAGGCTCTTTTGTTTGAAATAACACAAATACTATATGGTGATGTATGATTATCATAATTAATATTCCACGTAAATCATACGCCACGTAGTACAACAGTTTTATTGAAACAGTGACTTTTATTGCTCCAGCCATCCGCATGTTCTCAACCATTATGATTCTAAAGTGATTGCATGACAGACTATTGCCATTTCTTCCATAGACGCTTTTTCAGACAATATGCTGTCACTGTGTGTCGGGAACATTAGAATTTGGCGCGTTTGTTTGCAGATATAGAGAGAGAGTTGGTTAGAGTAGGTATTGGCTATCTCGGTGGTATGCAGCTAGTAATATTTAGCTTCCTTTGTGTTTGGTTACGAGCTTTTTTTAGCACTATTTAATCGTGTGGGAAACTTGGCTGCAACTAGGTGGTGGTCCGAGTCAATATTTGCACTGCGCATCACACGCACTTCCATAACGCTCGAGACATGTCTTTCATTAATTACCACGTGATCAAGCTGGTTTCTTGTATTTTAATCGGGTGATATCCAGGTTGTCTTGCGGTTATATTTTTGTGCAAGATTCTAGTTCCACTCACTACCATGCTTTCTTGCTGACGCGAAGTTAATTAGCCTGAATACGTTAACGGAGGTGTTGTTGTGTGAATTGCGTGAATGTTGTCCTTGAATAACCATGAATAATGATTTGCGTCCGTTTCGACTGGAGATCACGTAACGATACAGCATAATGAATACTACTTCGAGGGCTGGTAAGGTGAGCGGATCCAAAGAAATGTTGATGTCCTCAACTTGTCTTCGGACAAACTACAAAACTGGGTGGTGAACGCAACAACTCTTTTTCTTCTATATCAGGCGACCCTATCTAGTGTACACAAATCAACGAGATGTAAAAATATTTGTGATTGATGGAAATAGTGGCTATTTGGTCACTTACAGGGTTAAACCGCGAGACCAGATGTCGAAATCTTTGCCGACTATGAACTTAAGTCTTTCTGCATGACTGCTGAAAAAAAATGTCACAGTTCTTTCGTCATATGCATCCCTGTCCCGTCCATTGCATTTCCTGTATGGCGATGTGTTTGATATTTATCTTGTCGTGTCTTTTATGTTTTCATAATAGTTTTTTTATTTAAGAACACTGTCTTATAAGGCCGCAGCCCCCGATCCTAGTTTGGCGGGGCTGCCAAAGCCACTAAAGGAGCCGTTGTATTGAGGTTCAGAAACTTCTGTTACCTACTCTCTACGACGCGTTGGTGATAGTTCCCATTTAGGTTGCTCTCACATTGCCCGGGAAACAAGTGATCTATTGTTTATCTTGATGCTCCTAATCCTAAAACTGTTGATGATTTCACATTTCATTCTTTGGCAGAATTGTAGAAAACGCCGAACCCTTTGTGGTCTTTACTATACTGACCAAGAGCCTTCACACTGACTTGGAAATTCTAACCCTCTGATGCCTGTTGCACTGTGTGTTTAAAACACCAATCCACAATATTAGAACAATGTCCGTATGATTAATATAAAATACGAATAAAATTAATATTACTCATACGATATACAGACATATGCAGCGAGTATCATATGAAAACTCGCTGCAAATGCTCCCTACTTGGTGGTAGTTTCTATTTATGTTGCTCAACATTGCGCCCTCTCATATTTGCACGTGGAACACGTGATCCATTGGACGTTGTAAGCTGCAGAGAGGTTCTGATTATTCCCAAGTGAATAACGAACAGAAAACTTTAATTAAAAAATTCCTTAGTCCCATTGTATAAATACTACTTTGGCATATATATCCTATACAGAAACTAATGCATAATCTATATGATTTATGTAAAGTGACGTTAGTTAGTGGTATTTATTAGTCTGTTCGTCATGATGAAATATATAAACATACACAGTACAACACATGGCTTTAGGACTCAATTCTGACAACTATACGTAAAAGTAGCCTCAAAAAGACGAAATTCTGCATATTCGTTTTGTCAAATTACATGCCATAATAATTTAATATCGATTTGAAGTTAGTAAGTATCGTATAGGGGAATTTGTCACGGTTTAGGCTCTTATAATGTATAATGTTATGAGTAACATTCCACGTAAATTATACGCCACGGAGTACAACAGTTTTATTGTAACTGTTAAAAAATAAACCGAGTTCAAAATAATTTTATGAATAGAAAAGTGAAACTGTTGCTTATGTAGGGAAACGTCATATGAACAGATTAAAGGAATTGTATTTCTTAATTTTTTTAAATTTGTTTCTGCTAAATTGGACTAACAAAAGAGCCTAAAACGTGACAAATTCCCCTATACGATACTTACTAACTTCAAATCGATATTAAATTGGCATGGCATGTAATTTGACAAAACGAATGATGCAAAACTTCATCGTTTTGGGGCTACTTTCACGTGCAGTTCTCAGAATTGAGTCCCAAATCAATGAGCTGAAAAATGTTGTACTGTACTTTTGCATAACAAAATTTATCAGACAATTTATTCTATTAACTGAATATTTATCAATCTGCTATTTTCTAGAGAGAGTAAACAGTTTCCCATCTTCAACTAATAACATTGTAAGTTTGTACACACCAGGAAAAATTACCCAAAAAGTTGTCCACATAACCCCGACTACACTCTCAACAATTGCATATTTGTATGTGGTAACCCATCATGTACATTCACAGTTAATAACTTAACATTTTGCAATAAATAAAGTTTTCTTATGAAATTGTAAAACCGCACAATTGTGTAACATTTGGAGACTGACTGAAGTTATTCGCAAAGAATTTCCTCTTCCCCCCTAGGCCAGAAGACCAACAAAAGTTTTCGGAAAGCCACAAAAGTAAAAATAAAATCAAATACAAAAGACGACGACGACGACTATGACGAAGACAGGAAAGTGTTAAAAGGAACACTTAAGGTATGGCCTTAAGCTGGGAAATGACATTGAATTGGGAAGTAATCAATGCTTTGATAAAATAAAAGATGGATCAACTACAATGATAGCCAATAGATAAATGATAAAGAATTAATAGAAGTACTTCCTTAATTTTTTTCTCAATAATATCTCTTTTAGGAACAATTCCTATTATGGTCTAGAATGAAATTCTAAAATTAGTATAGAACTGTTAACAACAAGTAAATGTTTGATTCACATTTGAATGCTTTACTTACAAAATCGATAAAGTTCACTTTTAGATTTCTGAAATCTTTAGTGTCAAAAATTATACAATAACAAAACTAAAACTACTGCATTTTTTTTAAATCGGTTAATCTTTTACATAATTTATTTAACATTAAATTTTAACAGCAGTTTTAAAAAAACATCAGATTTTTGATAAATGAAGTTAATCGATTCGGCAGGTGAAGAAATTATTCTTTGGAAAAAAAAATCAATGTTAATCCCATTGGTAATTGGAACGTGCCATTTAGACTAGACCGACAACATAAGCTATTAATCATTTTGCAGTGGAAAATCATCGACGGTGTCAACGTCGTCATCATTATTTGGTAATCCCTTATTTTTTTTCTTATACCAATTATTGTCGCACATGGCCCAAATGTGGGAACTGAAACCAAACCCCAAAAGACAGTAACGGCAAAATAATAAAAAAATTAAATATAAAAAAAAAATTGTTTAATATGCAAAAATACCTTGAGTGTCTAGACGGCAGACATGCAAAATACTCGTTCGTTCGCTCGTTCGTTCGTTGGTATACACCAGACAAATATTGAAAGCGAATACACAATAAACAAAAAAATATATATATTAAATAAAACAAAACGCGCACAAAATAGCGATTTTTTTCGTTACGTTAAATATTTGCCATCATTCGCGAGCTATTATGACGCGCAATAACTATGTATGTTTGTATGTTCGTCGCGTAATTTTTGCTGAATTTGTGTCAAAGTCTCGTGCATCTGCCAAAGTGACTGTGCCTGCAGGTCTACCAACCAACCAACCAACCTACCGACCAAGCACCTCCCCTCGGCCTGTCTGCTGTGGTGCGGCCAAGGGTATGAGTAAATGAAATGTTTTTTCAACCTTAACCATGATGAATGTTCCAAATGGCACAATAAAAACATCAACAACAACAAATACTGCAAAAAGAAGTAAGATACTAAGCAGTTTGTGAAAAATAGGTAAAAGTCAAAAAGTAATGCACTTGACAGAGAGAGAGAGCAGTAGTGGTCAGATAAGTAGCACGCAGTAGTCGTCATAATGTGTGAGATGCATAAGAACATGATATGTATATGAATGATGAGGGGCGTCACTAGACTTCCAGATTTTTCTCCAAAACTATACCCTGTTACAGCTTTACTAAATGAAGAATATGGGTACGATTGCGTTGGACTTATAGATATAATTACTCCATCTCTATAGTGGGCGGAAAGGTACATTTGTATAGGAACTACCAGAAGGGGCATGGCTAGACTTCCACATTATTTTCAACATTTTATCCTGTTATAGCTTAACAAATTACAGAATTTGGGTACGATCGCGATGGGTGTATTGATATTATTACTCCATCTCAAAAGTAGGCGGAGTGGTACATTTGTATGGGAGGTACCAGAAGAGGCGTGGCTAGACTCCCAATTTTTTTCTCCAAAACGTTATAGCTTTACAAAATAAAGACAAATTTTGAGAACGGCCTTGGCATGATGGTTATAACACGCGACCACCATGCGGGAGAACCCGGGTTCGATTCCCGCCTTCAGTCATCTACAAGTAGATAAACAAGTAGATGCCGTTAATTGTGAATCTAAAAATAGAAAGCGTGTTAATTCTCAACAACGCGAGAAGATATCCCATACCTCATTCATAGGGTGTAAAGGGAATTTTTTTTTTAATTAAAGAATTTGGGTACGATCACGTTGGATTTATCGATATTATTACTACATCTCTATAGTGGGCGGAAAGGTACATTTGTATAGGAGCTACCAGAAGGGGCATGGCTAGACTTGCACATTGTTTCCAAAACTTTATCCTGTTATAGCTTTACTAAATACAGAATTGTGACACGATCGCGTTAGGTATATTAACAATATTAATCGATTTCTACATTGAGCTGATCCAGATGGGTATGGGAGGTACCAGAAGGGGGGTATCCTGTTATAGCTTTACTAAATACAGAATTTAAGCACGATCGCGTTGGTTGTTTTGATATTATTACTCCATCTCTAAAGTGGGCGGAATGGTACATTTGTATGGGAGGTACCAGAAGGGGCGGAGCCATGTAGCCCATTTGTAATACCGTTAGTAGTTTTGGGAGATTATTAGCTCGTGCAAAATTTCAAAACATTTGATTGCGTCTTTCCAAAGTTATCGCGCGCACTAGGCGGACAGCCATACAGACAGCCATGGCTCAAACGACTTAAAAAGTCATGACTAGAAGTTGGTTTAAAGAAACCTAGGGTCTAACATGACTCCTTTTATGTGTTACACTTTTGGGTCGTACCAAATGTATAAAAATAACATATTTAAAAAAAAACCAAAAACTGCCCTAGTTCAGATACCCTTCATTTGAAAAATTACGATAAAAGTGTTGTTTGTATGACAGGTGGTCGTTGCATTTAGTCTCCATTTTTTTTTTGTCAATAATTTTTCACTGAAATTTTAAATAGTGATGAATTGTTAATGTTTTTAATTGTTAACTCCCGAAATGGGGTAGGTTTGAATGAGAGGTGGGAGTAAGTAGTTTTTGTCGGAATTTGCTCATCTTAGAACTTAACCTTCGCTTAAAGGATAGAAGCTTGTATACCAAATTTCAGCTCTATAGCTTTTAAACTAAAGTTGTAATCGCAGCGATAAACAGATGGACACCCCCAAAAAAGGGAGGTGGGAGTAGTTGTTGTCTGATTTTACTTAATTCAAAGTAAAATCGTAAACCAAATTTCAGCTTCATAGCTCTTAAACTACGTTTGTAATCGGGGGACAGACAGACAGGCATGGATGTTCCGCAGATCACCTACTGATAGACAGATATTGTCTAGAAATGTCCGATGACCAAGTTTTTCATATCTCAAGCCACCAAAAGCAGGTCAGTGACAAAGATGATGCTCCGTGGTCTTCTCTTCTTCCTTATCATTGCAGCTTCTACAAAAATTGTAGGGTAGGGTAGTTTCAAACTCTTGGCGTGTTTACTAACCGGCCAATGACCGGTTATTATAATTATGATGTTCCTCAGGTGGGCTCTGGACAACTTCAACACAAATCGTGTCCTCTGTATATTTATTGTAGGCCAAATTTGTTTGGTGGCCCTGGGTTCTCTCACCCATCTCTCCTTTGCAATGAGGTTCAGTTTAGCCGCAATAAACTGTTTCCCCCTTGTGAGAGGGATCCCAAATGAGACCGTAAACTTCGTCCGAGTCCACGGTTGTGGCGGCCTTTGCCAACGTATCGCCATTTGGTTACCATATACATATGTCTCCATGTCCTGGATTCCATGTCAGAGACGGCCGACATTCTCAAACATTTCTCGAAGTGGTGTACATGTTCTCGCGGGGAAGTTTGTATGCGGGGTTAATAGTTTTGGAATCTATACTTTTAAACTTTGACTTATGTGAATCTTTATTTTATAACATGTAACTCAATTACTGCCCAATCAATTTGTTTACTTTCTTTACACTTATTATCTAATTAGTGAAATTTCCAAAAAACTAAATCATATTGGATCAAATTATGTTATTTTTCTTTTTTGCTTTATCATTATAACTAAATTTTTTTCTAATACCAATTTGTTTATAATTTAATTGATACGCTGACCTAATAGTTCATTGAATTTTCAAACTTCGCCATTAGAGACAAGTATTCGTGTTTGACTCTTCGACAGTTCAAACAAATTGTGTGCCAAATTGTGAGTGCATTTCGTTTGGTTGTCTTTGTTGTAGTTTCTCTCCTTTTGTGTGATGGCTTTTTAACGAACACCACAAGAAATTCTTAGCCGAGATTTATGATGCTTCTTATGGTGGCCAATAAAGTTTTATTTTTGGCGGCCATAAGTCTTTTTGTATTTGCAGTGAACCAAACGGAAAAACTCCGTTGTTCGTTGTAGTTCATGTAAACGGCTCGAGTGTACAGTGGCTTGAGAGGGTAAATGTTGCTTCAAAAATATGTATGTGAATTATTCCATATCTATCATCATGTTCATACTAAAAACTATTTTTTTTTCGACCATTTGAACAGATTATTGTTAAAAGGACACACATTAAGTTTCAAAGCTCTCATTATTAAAGTAGTCCAGACATATATGGGCATTTACACAGAAAGGTCCACCGTGATTGAAAATAAAAAGTTGACAAAAATAACTTTCTTGGTTTGTATTAGTAAAGACAAATACTTTAATTTAAATTAAAATGTCAAAAGCTTTAAAATATTTCAAAAAGAACAACATAGTTTCATTTTTATTCACTGTTTAGTAATAAGGTGATTTCAAATAATATCTGAGTTTTAACATCTTTAATATGCTATCTTCAAGAAGCTGTGCAATTTATTGATTTTCCCTTGAATCTTTTATAATTTTTTCAGGACAAAGATCACTCAATTGTATCGTTTGCACCACTGTGCATTGCCTTAATCTGTGCAGCACAGAAATTCACATAAATTTTAGCAATTCGAGACTTTGATGGTGGGCAATAAACCATCGAAATGTCACGACAGCCCAGTTAAGAAAAATGGCCAAAGCAAAATAAACGAATTGACTTATATTTATTTGGCCAAACAAACAAAGGAGACTTTCAATGAGTTTCAGTTTTGATTTTACACTTGACTCGTGTTAAGGGCGGAAGGGAAATAACTTACAGCGATTACAAGAAATAAGTATACAAAAAGTATACAAGTATACAAAAATTCCAAAAAATGTTACAGTAACTTTAAAAATCTGAATTTGTTAAAATTGTGTTTATAATTAAACTTTTAAATTTAACATATTTCAAAATTTAAAAATGCTTTCTTTAATTATAATTTTTAAAGCAGAATTTTAAAAATTTAAGTTTTTCATTTTTTTATTTCTTTTTAATTCTTTTTTTTTAGAACTGAATTTAAAAAATTTATGTTTTTTTATACATTTTTTTTACCATTTTTTATAATACTTAAATTTTTGAAATCCAATTATTAAAATTAACATAAACAAAAAATTAATTACCAAATTTCAAAATTTTAAGTTTTTTAAAAAAATATTTGTAAAAAAATTACAAATTAATAAATAATAAAAAAAATTAAATATTTTTTTTTTGATAAAAAACAAACTGAATTTAAAAAACTTAAGTTTGTTTAATTTTTTTATACAAGACTTATTTTTTTATAAAAAGTTTAAAAAAAATTTAAAACCAATCCAAAAATGTTTTTTATAAAAATTAAAATTAAAAAAATAAAAAATCTTTATTAATTTATCATTTTTATAAAAAACATTTCAGATTTTTTTAATTATAATTTTTATAACCAAAAAAATGTTTTTTTTATAAAAAACTGAAATATTTAAAATGCTTTTTAAAAAAAATTATAATTTCGGAATTCAGTTTTAATTTTTTTTAATAATTATTATTATTGTTATAACTGAATTTTAAAATTGTAAGTTTTTCATAAATTTCATTAATATTTTTTTTTTAAAAAAAATTTACGAGAGTCAAGTGTAAAATCAAAATGTCAATAAATTTTTTTATAGAACATTAAATTTTTAAAATTCAGTAGTAAACATTATAATTAAAAAAATCTAAAATGTGTTTTCAGTTATAAAAATTATAGTTTAAAAAATCAACATTTTTTTTTAAATTGTAATTTTTATAACTGAATTTCAAAAATTTAATTTATTATAAAAAAAATTAAAATTTATATTTTTATAAAATTTTTTTAAAAAACTAAATTTTTTTTTAGTTTATTATTTTTAACTGAACTTTAAAAATTTAAGTTATTCATAAATAATGAAGTGTTTTCATTGTTCGGTTCAAGATATAATCTATTGTTGCTAATAGAATTTGTTTTGCAAGAGTTGTGTGAAATGGATTATGTTGACAGCTAGCAGGGCAGATAGCTAGTTCGATGGTAGCCAAACCATCATCATCAGTCCCCGTTTGCTGTGACTTCTCCACTCATTATCACAACCTTAAGTGCCATAAATTTCATAATTTTTGTTTTAAAAAAATTTTACATTTACTAAGTTACAAATCTTATATTCAGTTATAAAAATTATAATTAAAAAAAATTATAACTGAATTTCAAAAATTAAATTTTTTTTCACATTTTTTAACAATTTAATTTTTTTTATAAAAAATTTAATTTTTTTTTATAAAAAGCCAACACTTTTGAAATTCATTTGTAAAATAAAAATAATTGAGATAAATACGATTTTTTATAAAAAAAAAACATTAAGTTTTAAGATAAAAAACATTAATTTTTTATAACATACTAAAATTTTTTTTACAAAAAACAAATTCTTGAATTCAGTTTAAAAATTTTTTTTATTTGAATTTTTTATAACTAAATTTCAAAAATTTAATTTTTTATGACATTTATGAAAAACTCAAATTTTTGAAGTGTATTTATAAAAATTATGATTTAAAAAAATTCAAGATTTTTAAAAAAAATTTGTGGAATATATAAATTTTACTTTTTAATAAAAAAATTAAATTTTTTAAATTCAGTTATAAAAATTTCAATTGTAAAAAAAATTCTGAGTTGTTTTAAATATAAGTTTTATAAAAAAAAAATTAAAAAATTTAAAACATTTTGTTTTAAAACTTGATAGGTGTAAATATTTTTTTAATATAAAATAAATTTAAGGAAATTTAAAAAAAACTTAAATTTTTGATATTCAGTTATAAAAATTATAAATGAATTCTTAAATTTTAATTTAAAAAAAAATAATATAATAATAATATTTTTGTAAATATATTTTTTAGATAAAAAAAATTTAATGAAATTTATAAAAAACTTAAATTTTTGATATTCAGTTATAAAAATTATAAATGAATTCTAAAATTTTAATTTAAAAAAAAAACATTTGAAAAAGTTCAGTTTTTTATAATTATAATTAAAAAAAAAAGCAAAAGCGTTATTTATAAAGATTATAAATTAAAAAAATTTTTGATTTTTTTTTTAATTATAACTTTATTAACAAACACTTTTGATTTTTTTTTTTTAAAAATATTTTATGAAATGTATAAATATTATTTTTTTTATAAAAAAAATAAAATTTTGGAAATTCAGTTATAAAAATTACAATTATAAAAAAAATTTGATATTTTTTAACTATAATTTTTATAAAAAAAAACATTTTTTATTTTTTTAATTAGAATAATTAAAAATGTTATGTTCTTCAAAAAAAAAAATTATGATATTTTGATTTTACAATTGATTCGTGTGAATTTTTTTTATAAAAAAAAATTGTAGTTCAAATTAATTAATACCGAATTCTAAAACTTGAATTTTTTTATAAAAACCATTTCAAAAATTTCATTTTAAAAAAAAAAAAAAAACATTTAATTAATTATTAAAATTATAATTAAAATTTTGTTTAAAAAAACTTAATTTTTTAAATTATAATTTATATAACTAAACTTTAAAAATTTAGGTTTTTCATATTTCATTAATTTTTTTTATAACAAATTTACTTAATTTGTTTTATTAAAAACTTATATTTTTTATTTATTTTTTAATAAAAAAATTAAGTTTTTATTACACAGTCATAACAAATACAATTATAAAAAAAATTTTGATTTTTTTTAACTATATTTTTTTGGGACCCGCCGTTGCTTAGTGGTTAGAACACGCGACTACCATGCGGGAGATCACAGGTTCAAATACTGGCTCCAGCCATCTTAAAAATAAGTAAAAAAAAATTCGTTCATTGTCGGCTCCCCTCGAATGTTGTTGACAGCAACTTCGCAGTATAAGCGTCGAGTCACTCGGCATTTCTAGTAAAGGCTTCTCAATTAGAGACGTTCGCATTCGTCGAAAAACAAGTAGCTGCCGTTAGTTCTGAATCTAAAAATAGAAAGCGTGTTAATTCACAACAACGCGAGAAGCTATCCCATACCTTATTCGTGGGGTGTAAAGGGAAATTAAAGTTATTAAGTTATAATTTTTATAACAAAAAAAAGTGATCTTTGATTTTTTTAACTGAATTTTAAAAATTTAATTGTTCTATAAAAAGAAATTTATGACATTTCGATTTTACACTTGACTCGTGCAAATATTTTTTATAAAAAAAATTAATGAAATTTATAAAAAACTTACATTTTTGAAACTCAGTTATTAAAATTATAATTAAAAAAAAAATTATAACTGAATTCCAAAATTTTAATTTTGTTTTAAAAAACATTCCAAAAATTTCAATAAAAAATCTTTTTTTTATAAAAATTATAAATGAAAAACATTTTTTGTTATTTTTAATTATAATTTTAATAAAAAACATTTTTGGTTTTTTTATTTATAATTTTGATATCTAAATAAATGGTTTTTATAAAAAATTTAAAATTTTAAAATGTTTTCTATAAAAAAAATAAGTTTTTTATAAAAAAAATTTATGATATTTGTCATCAAAAAATATCACAAATGTTTTTTTCATTATAACTATTAAAACTGCATTTAAAAATTTTAAGTTTTTTATAAATTTCATAAAATTTACAAAGGAATTGACAGGATTCACAATTTAAAGATTATTAAATACAAAAAAATATATAAGAATTTTAATTATTCAAAATTTTCCCCTAGTAACTTTTTGTAATCACTGTACAATGTACCTGCTGTAATTTCGGTTTATTAAGTGTTTGCGAAAAAAAAGTTTACACAGCAAACAGACACAGGGGAGTATGGAAATTAGTTTCGACTAATGAAATGAACACCACTTCAACGCTACAATTAACAAATTGCTGAGCTTAAAATAAATGTATATAATTAAATTTTCGTTTTTAATTTATGACCATTAAAGATAAGAGACGGCGGTCGTGGTGGCGGTGGTGGCGTCTGTTGCCCCGCGGCATTCGGACACATTGGTATTGAATGAATTAATATTAGCCATAATTAACGCCACGAGTTGGCTGAAAAACGTAAAGAAATACACGTCTGGAATGCTAATGCCCGTCTGGGCACTAATCGGAGATACATCGCACAGCCATAGAGCTTGGGTTTATTGCAGCAGACACCCTTGCGTTAATTTTTGCGACATGTGACTGATTAGCGCCCTTGTAGCGGCTGTTTAGTGTAAAGCGAATGCAATTTTTTGTAAGCGATTAAAAAAAATTTAAAGTGTAGTGGTGAGGGGAAGATTATGAGGTGTTTTATTGTTTTTAAAGCATAACTTTTAAAATAGAACTTACTCAGATAAAAGTTATCTTTCAACACACAATTCAAATATCGAAAAATTCCTTTACTGTTCACACTTTGATATCACGCAGACTCCATACTAAAATTTGTCCTAAACATCATATAACATAACTTTCTGAAAATTTCTTCCACCACCACTACTAAAAAAACTAATAACACGCACCCCAATTAACCGTACGCCCTCCTCAGTTATAGTTAAACATCCAATTTAAATTTCGAAAAATTCCTTTACTGTTGCCACTCTGATTTCACTCGGGCTCCATAATAAAATTTTTCCTTAACATCATATAACATAACCTTCTCAAAATTTCTTCCACCACCTCTGCCATAAATTAATAAACTCGCGCCCCTCTTAATCGTACCCCCTACCCTATAAACATTTAAGCAAAATTAATGATGTATTAATTCAATTTTTCTCAGACAATATACATGTCTGTGCTCACACATTGTGACGTTTAATTGATACGTAAATATCAATATGAATTGTCAGTTAGTCAATGATGATGATGACGAACAAGTCTATGACGATCGGGTCGCCTTTGCTGCGGAAGACACAAACAAGGAATCCAGCCGGTAAACAGACAGACAGCTACGGAGAAAGAGAGTGAGTGAGAAATGGGGGGGACCCCAACAGGCACAACATAAAAGTCGTTCAATAGACCGTGAGACACAGACTCATTCATCCGCAACCGAACTCACTTGTTGGACAAACAAACAACCAGCGTAGAGACCATAGTTGTTATACGTTGTCGCCTGACTGATGAACGGGCCACCGGCCACTACCATCTTATTTCAACCGAACGACCAACCAACCAACCGGCGGACCAACCAAACTGTCTAGCCGGTGAAAAACGACAAAATGTTTGAACAAAATCAAACAAACACATTCATTATACATGTAGCAAAGTTTGTATTTATTGTAAATGCTCAGTCAGTCAGTCAGACGGAGAGACAGACGGACACGGACGTCGCATTATTCGTTACGTTTCGAATGTCTAGACATAAACAATAAAACTGAAATATTTGTATTTATTTCGAAATTTTGGCAGAACACGAGTTAATTGTTGGTGTTGTTGTTATTGCTAAAATATAAATTGTGTTAATATCGTATTGATTTCAAGTCAAAACCGCTTAAATCTGCCAAAGAAATATAAATTAGTTGGATGACAGCTGGCTCAATGACTGTGTGACTCATTACTTCTGTGGAGGAGGCCTGTTTGGGTGCTAATCAGAATATGGTGTTGTATCTTTAGATACGAGGATGGTTTGAAAATTATAAAAACAAGAATTGAAATATAATGAAAACTTTTTAGGCTCAATGTAATCTTTTTCTTGGACAACATTGGTAAAAGTCTACGAACATTCACATACACATAAAAAAAGTCAATTACGTAAATACAATTAATTTTTTAATTTAAATTTAAACAACGGCCCAGTTACTAATATTGTAACTAGATTGTTGCAAATGTTGTTTTTGATAATGATTATATGCCGTGCTAGGATATGAAAAACGACGCTCAGATGAATCCTGGTACGATGAAGAATGTCGCATAGCGTCTAAGGAATAGGATGCTGCTTATAGCGTAACGCTACAGCCAATTGTAACCCGAGCTGTTAGGGAACGGCACAAGGAGACAGTAAGACAGGCGAAACAGTTATTTAGGCGAAAAAAAAGTCAGATGAAGGAACGGAAGAACGAGGATATAGAGCGATACAGGGATAGAGGTGAGGCCCGAAAACATTACCAGAAAGTAAAAGAAAAAGGCTACGGTAATGGTCTCCCCTCCTGTAAGGACAACAATTAAAATCTGGTCACAGATACAAGCCTGCTGCATATATGGAGAGATCACTTTCAGCAACTGCTGGTTACAGAAAAGACCCAAGAGAAACATATCGACACGTACCATCTTTTTGTCGACTATAAAGCTGCCTTCGACAGCCCGATACGCCAGAAATTATTCGAAGTCATGGCTGAGTTTGGTATTCCAGCGATGCTGATACGCCTTTGCGGAATGGCGCTGACTGATACGAAGTCTTCAGTGAAGATTGGCAAGGACCTTCCGGAGCCATTCTACACCAGACGAGGCCTAAAACAAGGCGACGGCCTATCGTGTGACCTCTTCAACGTAGTGAAGAAAATGATAATTAGGAAAACTGCAGTAAACACAAGTGGCACGATATTCAACAAAAGCCACATGCTACTCGCGTATGCTGATGACGTAGACATCATCGGTTGAAAATTGCGGGATGTGACTGCAGCCTTCTCAGGTATACAGAAGCAATTAGCGAAATCGAACAGAGAATCTACTCGTTTGGGAAACTGCGTGAACGTTGACAACTATAATTTCGAGGTTGTAGATAGTTTTGTCTATCTAGGCTCCGCCATCAACAAAAGAAATAATGTCAGCCTCGAAATCCGGAGAAGAATCCTTAGAAAAAACTTAATTTCCCTTTGCACCCCATGAATGAGGTATGGGATAGCTTCTCGCGTTGTTGTGAATTAACACGCTTTCTATTTTTAAATTCACAACTAACGGCACCTACTTGTTTATCGACGAATGCGAACGTCACTGTTTGAGAAGCTCTTATTAGACACGACGATTGAATCGACGCTTAATACTGCGAAGTTGCTGTCAACAGCATTCGAGGGGAGCCGACAATGAAAGAAAATTTTATTTATTTTTTTCTTTTAGGATGGCTGGAGCCGGGTTTGAACCTGCGATCTCCTGCATGGTAGTCGCGTGTTCTAACCACTATGCCACGGCCGGTCCCCGAGAAGAATCCTGCTTGCCAATAAATTCGATTACGGACTAAGCAATCGATTCAATGACAGAGCCCTCTCTCGACGAACCAAAATCCAGCTATACCAGATACTAGTTCTACCTGCCTTGATGTACGGTTCAGAATCCTGGGTTATGACTAGGGCGACCATTTTTCAGCACGAAAAAAACGGTTTTCAGTACTTAAAACAGCATGAAAAACCCTTGAAATAAGCACGATAGATTTTATATTCAGCATTTATAATTTTTTTTATTTATTGAAAAACAAACAAAAAACAATTTTACACCTATTAAAGAAGTAATTAAAAAACAATAAGTAAATTAGCAAAATTATTCAGTCGGGTATTCATACAAAGAAAGTAATTTTCAAACCAAATAAAAAAAATTCTTAAAGTGAAATTATGGCGCTATGACATTAGGCCCCACGAAATTACACCCCAAATTGAAAATGAAATTAGGCCCCAAATTTGGGGTCTAATTGCATTATGAAAATAGACCCCAGGAAATTATACCCCAAACTTAAAATGAAAATAGGCCCCAAAATTTATATATTGGGGCCTAATTTCGTAGTTGTTATTTGAAAGTATGCAAATACACCCCAAAAAAATGCAAATATGCCCCAAAATATAGTGTTGTTGTTTTCTGTATAAAATTGGGATATATTTTCATATTTGTGTTTGGGGTCTAATTTTCTAATAAATATCGCAGTTCGTATATAAAAATACAACACGCAAATAGGCCCCAAAAAGGCGGTAGAAAATATAACCCAAACAAAAATTACCCAAAATTAGAAATGAAAATGAAGAGTTGGCTAAAATAAAAAATAAAAATTTACCTAAACCAATTATGAAAATTGGCCCAAAGAAAAAGTATTTTTTCATATGAAAAATCACCAAACAAAATGAATAATTCCAATTATAAATAGTTTCTACAATACATATTTTGGCCCTCACGTAAAATTTTACGTTCTTTTTTTTCTATTTTTATATTCATTTGTATGGCTAGAAGGTAAGAATATATACGAATATATAGCGAAATGTAAATTGTTAAATCAGGGGGAAGCACCGTAGGCGAAAAATTCTTTAGAACATGTAAAAAATTTTAGTTTCTAAAAGGACATTTTATATTTTTGCTGTTTTGTATGGGTTTTAAATTGTTAGTTGCATAACGTAATATTTTTTGAGTAGTAAACATAGTAGGCAACACAAAACTTTATAAAAAATGCGCGAATTTATAAAGAAGATTCGAATTTTTAAGTGCAATTATTACGTTGGTTGGTCTGTTCTGTGATATTAAACAAATCGCGCGATTTTTTAAAAATAAATGTTCTTGATTTTAGTTTTTTAAAGAAAATTTTATTTTTTCATGTTCTTATATTTTAAAGAAAAGGGCTACAGACGAAAAATCACGGAATTTTTCAATGCATATGGTAAATGGTCTGTTCCGTAAAAAGGCGCGGCAGGCGAAAAATTATTTTAAAAAAATCGCGCGATCTCGGGGTTTTTTTTTTTATTGCATATGGTAAATTGACTGTTCGGTGAAAAGCGACGCAGGCGAAAAATTATTTTAAAAAATCGCGCGATTTTTTTAAAATAATTTTTCATGTTTTAGTTTTTTAAAGAAAATTTTAATTTTTGATGCTTTTAGTTTTTAAGGAAAAGGGCCACAGACGAAAAATTTTTCATGTTTTTAGAAAAAAGAAAATTTAAATATTTTATGTTTTTAGTTTTTTAAGAAAAGAGCAGAAGACGAAAAATTATTTTCAAAAAATCGATTGATTTTTGTTTTCTTTGGTTTGTTAAATAAATGCGTGTTTTTAGATTTGTGAGAAAGATGGATGGTTTTTTTCTCCGTGCAAGATGTTATACAAGTTTACAAATAAGTTTAAAGGTAATAAACTATATTATTTTCAATAAAAAACCAAGGCTTTTTTATTTTGCCGAAGGAAATTAAACCCCAAAAATATTAAGCCTGACCCTAAAATGAAATTGGACCCCAAAAAAGCGAAAATAGGCCCCACAATTTTATGAAATTATGCCCCAGAAAATTTTTTGGGGTCTATTGTCACACAGACATTTGGGGTCTAATTTCATTATGCAAATATACCCCAATAAAAATATGAAATTAGGCCCCAAAAAATCATAAAATTTCGTGTTGTTGTTTTCCATATATTTTTTTGGGGCCTAATTTCATTTTTGATTTGGGGTGTATTTTCGTGGGGCCTAATGGCATACCGCCTGAAATTATACCTTGGTCAATGTCACGATTACAATTAAGCACTAAGTGCATTTTTAAATTTTCCAAGGTGAAACTTTTACGCTGGTTTGTAAAAAAATTTCCATATATAGAAAAAACACGTTCCACGTCACACGATGAAACGGGAGCGTATTTAAAATATGTTGATTCAACAGGCAAATATTTTCCCATAAACGCACTTGTTGTTTTGGAATTTTTAAAAACAATATTGTTGATTTCCACAAAGCCAGGATTTCGTGCAAGAACGGCAGTCATTTTTTAAAATAATTTGTATCAGATGTTTTTCTATAGCATGTTGAATTGATTTTACTGTTTCCAAGCTTTCATTCAATGGCAATCCGCTTGACTCAATTTTTGTGATGGCATGCCAGATGCACTTAAAGTTAATTTTTATGAAGGAGAAGTCGGATTACAAATTTTCATTAGAAAGAACCTCTTTGCTCTTTCGCAATGCTTCAGAATCATTTTCGTTAAACTCTTGAATGACTTCCCTTATGTCTTTCAAATAATTAGTATAATACTCCGCTGCTTCCAACCACGTTCCTCATCGTGTCGTTACTGATTTAGGTTATAGAGGCACATTAGGTTTCATTAGTTTAAATTTTTGTTTTCGATAAGGCGCCTGAAAACTAGAGGAATATAACGAATCGAACGATCTAAGCTATCGATAAAAACAGGGCTATTACAATATCTTGAACACAGGCTGTGTGTAAAATAAGAGGATAGTTTGCAAATTGAATTCTACCTGTTATATTTTTATGAACCGCAAGGGCTTGTGATATGTAAAAATTTTCAATTGATAGAAACATATCTTATCAAAATGTATCAAAAATTTAAATAAGTGCAAAAACAGCATAAAAAAGCACAAACCTTTTAAATAAGCAAGATCGCTTGAAATCGTTAAATTAAGCAGCATCAGCAATATTCAGCATGTGCTGAAAATTGGTCGCCCTAGTTATGACACAAGCGGAAGAATCGGTTCTGGCTGTATTCGAGAGAAAAATACTCCGTTAAATATATGGGCCCATCATCGTTAACGGAGAGTATCGGCATCGTATGAATCTGTCACCGAAATTTACGTGGTCAGACGTATTAAGGTGCAGCGGTTGCGTTGACTAGGTCATGTTGTACGCATGGACGCAAATGCTCCAGCTCGAAAAGTCTTCGGCAATGAACTCGATGGACGACGCAGAAGAGGGCGACCAAGATTCCGTTGGAAAAACCAGCTTACTGAGAACCTTACAGAACTTGGTGTGACTAACTGGACAAGAAGCGCCGAAGATCGAGGCGCTTAAAATATTTTTCTACGTGCGGTATATAATCCAGTTGGATTGCAAAAAAGTGTCAGCTAAGTATGTTAGTAAGTATATGCCGAATTTATCATATTAACAATGCGTTTAATTAATATGATTAAAATTGTTGTTGAAGTCAATATTGACTGCCAACAATTCCTTTTAATTACTTAAAATGTGTCGATAGTTTTTCCGGTGTTATTGATGACCTATCGTTACTGTTTTTTTTTTGTCATCTCCACAGATGCTGCAGAAATCCCCTGCTGAGCGACCCCAGCTCCACGTAAGAGCTGTAACTTAACTTTGCCTTGTAAAAAAAAGTCGGCTGATAAATGAACATCTTAAAAAAAACGAATGCGAACGTCACTGTTTGAGAAGCTTTTACTAGACATACCGATTATCTCGACACTTATACTGCGAAGTTGCTGTCGCTAACATCGAGGGGACCGGCAATGAAAGAAAAATGTAAATGACTGGAACCGGGAATTGAACCACGGATTTCCCGCATGGTAGTTGCCTGACCTAACCACTATGCCATCACTTTTACTAAAAATTATAAGTAATAGCATCTTTTACTAATGGATATATTATACAGAGCAATACACAACACTTTCTGACCCCAGGCAACTGCTTTTAATCTTCTCTCTCATCCCAATTGTGGAATTCCATACCAAATTCCGCCTATCATTTGACCACAAGACAACTTCCACAGAACATCAACACTTTTTATTAACGCCAGTTTCAATTAATGTCTGCATCACAACCACAATATGACAGTGACAAGCAAATGTCATGCACTTGAGTGGATAAAACGTGAGTCATTCAATATGTTGCCACCGATAATTTACACATGAATAATTTCATGACAATGATATTGGCAAGTCCTATGCTTAGACGCTTGTATATGGTCATCTGTAGAGTTGATGCTGGCTTTTAGCTGGTAAAGTTTACTACTAATGCCTTTAGTCTTAGGGACAATAAAAAAGGATATAGAAGACGGGTTAAATGGTTTTAATGTCCGAAGTGCAATTGAATGTAAATTACACAATACAAAATTTTTCAGCTCACTGATTTTGGACTGAACTCTGAGAACTGCACGTGAAAGTAGCCCCAAAAAGAAGAAGTTCTGCATCATTTGTTTTGTCAAGTTACATGCCAAAATAATATAATATCGATTTGAAGTTCGTGAGTATCGTATATGTTTTAGGGTATTTTGTTTGACATAGCTCGAGAACCACTGGTCCGATTTAGCTGAAACAAATTGAAAAAAATTAAGAATTACAATTCCTTTAAAATGTTCATATAACGTTACCCTACATAAACAACAGTTTCATTTTTTGAATTCTGTTACATTTTTGTTTATGAATAAAAATATTTACGGTAAAAGAGAAAATATCATGGAATTAAAAAAACTTTTTTATCGTTACGAAAAAAATTTGACTTAGGGGGGCAAAAACCGAGATTCCGGTAGAAACTTCTAGAATTTGACGTCGGAGTCAAAAGTGATCAGAGAAGAAAATGTAGCTGTTGTCAGTCCAAGAACATTGATATGTCACACATTACGATCGGACTATAAATGGAGACACAGGAAACAAAAATCCCAATGCGCGGGGCCAAGGGTCGTGGCAAAAAAAATACAATTTTTTTTTTGAATTCGTTTTTAAATTATCTTTCATTCTAGGGGGTAACCGGTACAACTTTTTTTTATCGACCCACCCTAATATACATCCTTATATGGGATTTTTGGGAATTTCGATAAAAAAAAGTTATTAGTAGCGAAGTTGGACATCGAGCTCCACCTTCCATTTGTTATTTACAAAATTACGGATATGTTGTGCGAAATTATGCATCGATAGTTAGACATTAGAGTGTGCCGCAAAAAGGTCAAAGTTCGACTTTTGTGTTGAAATCTGTTTAAAAAATTTTTCTTCATTTTTTCTTCAAAAATACCCCCTCTTTTGCATCAAATATCACGATATCTATAAGAGATATGGTAAGTTCAAACATATACTTTTAAAGGTCGTCACTTCAGCTATTTAACGGCATATTATTAGTTCATCTATCTAAAACAGAAAATTATTCAGCGGCGATAATCTGATTTCAACACAAAAATCGAACTTTGACCTCTCTGCGGCACACTCTAACGTCTAACTATCGATGCAAAATTTCGCACAACATATCCGTAATTTTGTAAATAACAAATGGAAGGTGGAGCTCGATGTCCAACTTCGCTACTAACAACTTTTTTTTAACGAAATTCCCAAAAATCCCATATAAGAAACGCCCTAATGTATATATTCATTACTTAATTTATACTCCTACAGATGCAATGAAAATTAGCACGTAATCATCCCAGCGGCAAAATTAGCAATGCCTTCTGCAAGCAGGCATGAAACAAGGCCATTCAAATGAGACATTCAAATGTTTTCACATGCCTTGTTTTCTTACTTACTTACTTAACTGGTACTTCTTTGCAACCTCAGAGGAATATATACCGCACGTAAAAAAATATTATAAGCGACTCGATCTTCTGTGCTTCTTATCCAGTTAGTCACACCAAGTTCTGAAAGGTTCTCAGTAACCTAGTTTTTGCAACGGAGTTTTGGTCGCCCTCTTCTGCGTCGTCCATCTAGTTCATTGTAGAAGACTTCTCGAGGTGGAGCATTTTTGTCCATGCGTACAACATGACATAGCCAACGCAACCGTTGCACATTAATGCGTCTGACCACGTCAATGTCAGTGTACAGCTCGTACAGTTCATGATTCATATATATATATTTTACGGCGGATTTTTCTCTCAAATACTGCCAGAACCGATTCATCTGCTTGTGTCATAACCCAGGATTCTGAACCATACATTAACACAGGTAGAACCAGTCACTGGTATAACTGGAGTTTTGTTCGTCGAGAGAGGGCTCTGTCATTGAATCGTTTGCTTAGTCCGTAGTAGCATTTATTTGCAAGCGGGATTCTTCTCTGGATTTCTAGGCTGACATTATTTGCTTTGTTGATGGCGGAGCATAGGTAGACAAAATTATCTATCACCTCGAAATTATAGTTGTCAACGTTCACGCAGTTTTCCAAACGAGTAGATTCTTTGTTCGTTGAAGCTAATAACTTCGTTTTGTTCTCGTTCACCGTTAGACCCATTTTCGCTGATTCCTTCTGTATACCTGAGAAGGCTGCGGTCACATCCCGCAGTTTTCGAGACGTATCAGCTTCGCTGGAATACCAAACTCAGCCATGGCTTCGAGTAATTTCTGCCGTATCGGGCTGTCGAAGGCAGCTTTATAGTCGACGAAAAGATGGTACGTATCGATCTGTTTCTTGGGTCATTTCCAGGATTTGCGAAGTGTGAATATCTTGTCAGTTGTTGATTTTCCAGGTCTAAAGCCACACTGATAAGGCCCGATCAGGTTGGATACCACTGGCTTTAGTCTTTCACATAGCACACTCGACAGGACCTTATATGCGATGGGTAAAAGGCTGATCTCGCGGTAGTTGGAGCACGCACTTGGATGACCTTTTCTTAGCCTAGGACATAATACGCTTAGATTCCAATCGTCGAGCTTTTACTCTTTAAGCCTAACCGTACGTAGGAGCTGGTGCATGCTCGTTGTCAGCTCCTCGCCACCGGACTTGAAGAGCTCTGCCGGCAGACCGTCGGCTCCGGCTGCTTTGTTAATTTAGTATTATTAATATAACATGGGACCGGCCGTGGTTCGAACCTGGCTCCAGTCATCTTACAAAAAATTGTTCTTTCATTGTCGGCTCCCCTCGAATATTGTTGACAGCAACTTCGCAGTATTATGTGTCGATTCAATCGGCATGTCTAGTAAGAGATTCTCAAACAGTGACGTTCGCATTCGTCGATAAACAAGTAGGTGCCGTTAGTTGTGGATCTAAAAATGGAAAGCGTGTTAATTCACAACAACGCGAGAAGCTATCCCATACCTCATTCATGAGGAGCAAAGGGATATTAAGTTTTTAAGTTTAATATAACATATATTACAAATATTACAAATATTAAAAGTATTGAGTGACAATACTTACGTATGAGTGACACCAATCTTAATATGCGTTTCGTATACGACTTAAAGTACTGATCTAGCAACAATTACAATAAAGGTTTTTTTTTATAAAAAAGTTGTAGACTGCATGGCAATTTGGAAATACATACGAAAATGACGTACAAAACATTGCAGACAAATCGGTACAAATCGGTTAACAAAAGATTAGTCATGGTCATATCGTAAAATAAATCAAAGAGTTGTTAAAAATTTTAAAAACAAAACCTTTTTTTCAACTGCTTGATTTTGATATCAAAACTGATATGAAAATTTCGTTTGAAAGAAATTGTTTTACAAAGTATATGTCAGAGATTATTTTTTCAGTTCATAATAAAACACCAACATATAACTTTAATTCAAGTATTTTATTACAAATTACCAAAAAAAATGTATGAAATAAATCATCTTTGCTAGGAATAGGTAAAATTTTGACTACCAGTACAATTTCTCGCATATGTATCATCTCTGTTGTGTTTTTAGTTGACATTCTGTTTTCTAAGAGCAGTGTGGGTTACTTCCTTGCAAATTTCTGTTGATTTTCGAAGAGTGTGTTGCATGCACAATGTTGGCATATTTGGCTTACGTATTACGTGATTTTTTCATGTGTCCTTGAAGCAAATTTTTGTTTTCTGTGTGTGTGCTGTCTTTGCTGTTGTTGTGTGTATTGTGTGTGTTTACCAATTGGATATTTGTGAGTGTGTTTATTTTATGATTTTTTTTTTCAGTTATCCACTCGCATTAGGAAGAACTCCTAATTCTACAAAAAAAAAAAAACAACAAAATATATACACATACATATACGGACCCATTGCTTGGTATTATTTTTGGGTCATTGGGGGAAGTGCTGCTCTATTGTATTCTATTGCTTTAATTTGATAAATGTCTTTCAATCACAAAAGCAGCAAAAATAATGCTATTATAACATTTTGTGAATATTTCGAATTACATCAAATGTCGATGTTTAATGACTACTTATACACGTAGGTGGAAATCCATTATTGGGGAAACGAAATAATGAACACCTTCAAAAGTTTTAGGGGAAATTTAGATAAAGAACTTTGACATTTAAAAGGTCACACGTATTGAGAATTACATATATACCCTAGGAGGGCTTATGTCGAACGCCTATACAATTGATGTCTTCGTATTAAAGCAGTTTGGTAACTAACGTATATATTCTGCAGCTCAACGGCATCTAGAGGCGTCATAGTAAGTAAATCATAAAAATTATATAAAAACTTAATTTAAGCCAAAATATTATCATGCATATATGATGATCTAAACTTATTCTCGCATAAATTCGACAATCGATGATTTGTTCACCATAAGCGGCAGGGAAAAAGATGATGTTAGCCAGTTTTTTTTATCTTGGTAGTAGCAAAAAGCACGTCAAATATTCGGCCGACTAAAACCTGTATAAAAGGTTTTAACACAAATGTTAAATCAACTCTTCTTTATGGCTGTAAAACAAGGAAAGCTGCCCCCCGAGAGATGCAAAAGATACAAGTCTTTGTGCAAAGGGTCATTTCTAACGTAAGACTATTGGAACAATCGTAAATGTAAACAGTCCTTAGAATTTACTGACACAAAAACATGTTGTCAAAAGTGTCAGCAAATAAAATTTAAAAATATTATGAATTTAAGAAAAAAACTCTTCTAGTCCTTGCTCTTTCTATCAGCAAACAGTACTTTTGATAAAAAATAAAAGTACTTTTTGATATAAATAAAAGTACTTTTTGATACAAAAAAATTTTAGTAGCACATTTAATGTACTTTTTGGTACAATAAAGTTACTCTCAGGTACAATTAATTGTTCTTTTTGTGTACAATAAAAGTACTTTTCAATGCAACAAATTCTACATTTTGGTACCAATTAATCACTCTTTGATACCATAAATGTTCCTTTTGGTACAATAAATGTACCTTTTTGTACAATAAAAGCAATTTTTGGTACAATAATATGTACTTTTTGATACAATAAATGTACTTTTGTACTTTTTGGTATCAAATATTATCTGTATATCAAATACTAGCTTTCCCGGCTCGCGTTGCTTCGCCGCTACTTAAAATAAATCTTCTTGAGACTTAAAGTTATACATTTAAAATGCTAACATTACACAGTGCAACAGTGAAAAAAATACAAAACCGGGATAGTATAGGTTCGATTCTACTATCGAAGGGTAATAAAACCCTATACTCAGTTTGGCGAGATTGGTGACCAATTTTTTTTTATGGGCCCCTAAAGATTCTCAAAATCAGTGAGCCCCATGAAAAAAGGTGTGATCAGTTTTTGTCCAACAGCTAACTCACACTTCGTGATAGCGCTAAACTGTATTCGGCAAAAATGTAGCTGGGAGTTTTGCGCACTAACTTTATTAACAAATTATGTCAAAAAGGTTGGTTATTCCTGCCCTTTTTCAAAAAAAATTGAAGAAGAATTTATTATTTTTTCACTTTTTTGAGCATTACTTTGAGGGAGTCCAAATTTTTCTCTAACACTGTTCGCCAAAATTGTAGCCCTGGTAAAGATAAACAACTTTCGTGAACATATCAATCCAATCTGAACGTGTCTAGGCAACCAAAATAGATCATAAAGTCCACGTTGATACCGGTTTTTCGAACCTTTACGCACTTATAAGCCAGTAACGTGGTTGAATATCAACCGATTTTAAATTTCTCAGTGGATTTAGAAAGAAGAGACTGCGGCCTTTCCAACCATATATATAGTTATATTGGTAACTTGTCATATCTGTTTGTTTTTTGCCTCGAAATTTCAAACTTTTGTAATTTTTTCACTATTTTTAAGTTTGATGAAGTTTGTAGCCCCTATTTTATAAGGACACCCTAATGTTTACTACTTTATTCAGAAAGTTCACGCTTTCACGAGTTAAACGCATATGTGTTTGTAAAAATCGGTTAACAAATAGTTAAGTTATTCATGTTTTCCGAGGGACCCAACTTTTATATCCTATGCTAAAATCAAAGTTGAAGTAATTAACAACAACACCAAAACAATGCTTCTTCTTCAACTCTTTGATTTTAGTATAGGATAAGAAAGTTGGGTCCCTCGGAAAACATGAATAACTTAACTATTTGTTAACCGATTTTTACAAACACATATGCGTTTAACTCGTGAAAGCGTGAACTTTCTGAATAAAGTAGTAAACATTATGGTGTCCTTATAAAATAGGGGCTACAAACTTCATCAAACTTAAAAATAGTGAAAAAATTACAAAAGTTTGAAATTTCGAGGCAAAAAACAAACAGATATGACAAGTTACCAATATAACTATATATATGGTTGGAAAGGCCGCAGTCTCTTCTTTCTAAATCCACTGAGAAATTTAAAATCGGTTGATATTCAACCACGTTACTGGCTTATAAGTGCGTAAAGGTTCGAAAAACCGGTATCAACGTGGACTTTATGATCTATTTTGGTTGCCTAGACACGTTCAGATTGGATTGATATGTTCACGAAAGTTGTTTATCTTTACCAGGGCTACAATTTTGGCGAACAGTGTTAGAGAAAAATTTGGACTCCCTCAAAGTAATGCTCAAAAAAGTGAAAAAATAATAAATTCTTCTTCATTTTTTTTTGAAAAAGGGCAGGAATAACCAACCTTTTTGACATAATTTGTTAATAAAGTTAGTGCGCAAAACTCCCAGCTACATTTTTGCCGAATACAGTTTAGCGCTATCACGAAGTGTGAGTTAGCTGTTGGACAAAAACTGATCACACCTTTTTTCATGGGGCTCACTGATTTTGAGAATCTTTAGGGGCCCATAAAAAAAAATTGGTCACCAATCTCGCCAAACTGAGTATAGGGTTTTATTACCCTTCGATAGTAGAATCGAACCTATACTATCCCGATTTTGTATTTTTCAAAAAGTCGTCATTTGTTGCATAGTGTTATTATAAGTTTATTTTTTATAAGAGAAATTTTGATATTGTCATAGTTCGGTTTGAGATCAGTTCTATTGGCAATTATTTATTATTGCCAATAGGTTTTTAGTCAAGAGTGTGAAATTTTTTTTAATATATTTAGCGTTAATTCTTTGGTCTGGATGGTGGTGCAAGATGCGGCTTTTCTTGTTGCGGTTTGGTCTGGTTTTTAGTACCAGTTCAATACCATTTTCGGCCTTTTAACCCCTAAAACTATAAATTTCAGAAAATACCTTCGTGCTGCTTTTAAATTCTATAGGGAGAATGCCCTTATAAATTGTCGAGATTTTAGCTTTAGCTCTATAGTTGACTGTGATGAAAAATCCCTTCAGATCGTACAACTATTAAAAAAAAATAAAAATTCACCCCATTTTCCCCGTTTCTACTTTGTTCCTCTAAAAAACTACGAAAAATGCCTTAGGATCGCACGAAATTTTAATTTATAGAGCAATAATAAATTAAATTTTCGTCCCAATTCTCGATGGAACCTGTTTGATCGCTTTTGTCGACCTTATTACCCATAAAATTACGAATTTTAAGAAATTCTTCGTATCGCACAACTTTCCTGTAAACTGATTATTAACCTCAATTTTCGTCAGTTTTATTCCTTGTTTGGCCTTTTTACCCTTAAAAGTAAAAAATTTCAATAAAATTCTTTGGCGTGGCGATCACCTTCTATAGCGACCACGCCCATTTACATTTTTGGGATTATAGCTTTAGTCGCATGGTCTCGGTGACGCACCCGTTTTTTCCATTTTTCGGCATAACTCCTAAAAGTACGAATTTCAAAAAATCCCTTCGTATCGCACAACAATTCTATAAAATAAAATGTTTCCCCATTTTCGCTATTATAGCTATTGGTTGTGGTCCATAGTACCAGTTTTATCCCTCTGTTAGCCATGTTAGCCCTACCTACGGTACGGAAGGGCTGGGGAGTGATCAGTAAGTGACATGATACAATTTGTGAAAGTTTTATTACAATCGGCTAAATAATTATACCGATATAACCATTTATTCAAAAGGGGCTCGGCACCGCCCATTTCCCAGCGAGACGCAATCCTCCTTGTCTCAGTAATATATGTAGCAAATCTCATTTTCATACCTTAAATGGCTCGTGAGATATGATCGATTCAAATTTAAGTTTGTGTGGGCGGTGCCATGCCCCATTGTCTAACTATTTTTTCACGTAGCCTCTTATAGAGGCCCTATGGACTGTATCAAACAAAGAAAATATAATTACAATCGGTCCTTTCATTTGGCCGAAATAATGATTTTTTAAAAAAAGGGCGTGGCACCGCCCACTTTCCATAAAAAATAATTTTTCTTGTACGACAAACATATCTATCAAATCTCGACTTCGTACCTATAATGGTTTGTGAAATACAGCCATTTCAAATTTTGAGTTGTATGGGAAAGCGTCACGCCTATTTTACCCTCTTGCAGTCCGAATTTCCAAAAATCTTAGTGCGCGCCTACGTCATAAAAGGAATCTACATTCCAAATTTCAAGGTTCTAGCTTTAGTCGTTTGGCCTGGGGAATGATCAGTAAGTCTCCCAAGCCTTTTATATATATAGATTATTGTTCTAGGGCTAAAATACGGTTTTGTCACACCCTCTTCGGCTACTGATTGAGAATAAAAATTTCGTCAGCAAATTTGAACCTGAAGTGCCGAATACTATCTGTGTACCAAATTGTATCTCTCTGGGGCTAGAATACAAATTGGTCACGCCCCCTCCGCCCACTGATCCAAAATTTACATTTCGTTTGCATATTTATGTTCGTGTTTGTATATAAAATTTTGTATCTCTAGCCTTAAAAAAAAGTTTTGCCACGCCCGCTCCGCCCATTGGGTCCAAAATTCAAATTTCGTCTGCATGTATATATTCCCGTTGTTGAGTACTGTAACAAATTTTATCTCTCTAGCTCATAAAATAAGTTTTGCCACGCCCACTACGCCCATTGGATCAAAAATTAAAATTTTGTCTGCATATTCATATACGTGTTGTCAAGTACTATCTAGATATCAAATTATATCACTCTAGCTCTAAAAAAATGTTTTGCCACACCCACTTAACCCATTGGGTTCAAAATTCAAATTTCGTCTGCATATTCATATTCGTGTTGTCGAGTACTATCTGGATATCAAATTTTATCTCCTTAACTCTAAAAAAAGTTTTGCCACGCCCACTACGCCCATTGGGTCCAAAATTAAAATTTTATTTGCATATTCGCGTTGTCGAGTACTATCTGGTTATCAAATTGTATCTCTCTAGATCAAAAAAATTTGTAAAATATATAGCCTACGGTAATTTCGATACTGTATACTAACTACCCACAAAATTTCATTGAAATCGATTCACACACCCACAAACAAATAGACAAACATTCACATTTATAATATTAATATGGATAGGGATAATAGGGATATATGTTATATATCTGATTTAAAAAAAAAAATCTATATATCGTAAAAACGTATGGTTTTTTTATTATTCCCTTCCCCTTCCCATGTATTGTCATACAACATTCAGTCACCTTAGATTCGCATCACGCACCACTTGTTGATAACATCCTAAACACCTCTCGACATTGTGCATGGAAATATCTGAAATCCGTTACTCAAATTACGTGTGTAATAATCAAATCCAAGACATCACTAAAGCAACGTTTGTCGTTGATTTACCGTGCGATAGTTCAGTCGCTCGCTTGTACGTTCTTCTACTGCTGCTGCTGTTGCTGCTTCGCATTGAGATGTCTTTGTCAAGCGAATAAGTACTTGTGGCTTCTTTTGAACGTTTCCTTAACAAGGCGGCACTTTTACTTTGTAACGACTGTAGCGCAATTTACTACTTTCGGTGCCACTCACACTCGTCGCAGTGGCTTAAACGCCGTGACTTGTAGTAAGGGAGAGGGAGGAGGTAAGGAAATAGGCATTCACAACAATTACAAATATTTTAATGCAATTATCATACACATACACACACACACACAAACACTCACCTGTGTGCGATGACGTTCCCCAATGGCGGTAGATGTGCTGACGCGACGTTTCTCTGGTGTGGTCGGGTCTGGCATGACTTGGCCCAATACTTGGCGTTTTTCACAAAGAAAACGGCGGCGGCGGCGGTGACTTTTTTGAAGTCTAACCACAATGCAACCTAAAACCGCTTAACGTTTATGCGTTGCACTTACTATGCTGCAGTGTAATCAGGCGAAATATTTGTGCGGTATTGCGAGGGGTGTAGGTAATGAAGTTTGGGGAAGATAATTGTATAGATAACTGATGGGGTTATACCCAGGTAAACCTTTTCTGATTCTTTAAGACCTTCCATAGCTGAGAGTGGATAACAATTTTAAAATGTTAACAGGATCACACACAAGAAAATCGAAAGGATACATATAATTTTACAAAATACAACAACAGCAATTACATAATCAGTAGGAACCCAGTAGAAATTGTCGTCATACATGACTTTGTCTGTGTCCTTAAGACAAAAAGAAAAAAATTTATGAACTTGTCGTCAAAACACTCGGTTGACGACATGATGGCCGACAAAATACTAATGTCGTCGTGCATAAAACACAATCAATAATATCTAAGGGAAAAAATTCAATGTAACGGCACAATAACGACATGAAATTGAAGAGAGAAAAGATGACGTAAAAAATCATCATTTTATTAAAAACAGCAACGCGCGACTTTTCATGTATCGCACAGTTTAGGCATCAACGACAATTTGGCAGATATTGTCGCTCCTACCCAGTAGGAAGTTCCGTCATACACGACTTTATCGTCAACGCTGTCCTCAAGTCAAAATGTAAAATATGTATGTCAAGTACATACATACTCAGTTGACGACAAGCTGACCGATGTTGTCGTGCATCAAACTCAATCAACAAAATCTAAGAAAGAAAATGTGAAATATTGATGTACTTGTCGTCAAAACTCTCGGTTGACGACAAACTGACCGAAAAAATACTGATGCTGTCGTGCATCAAACACATTCAACAAAATTAAAGGAAAACCAGAAAGTTTCAGTCGGGCAACCCGACTTTCTATTATACTAATATTATTACTCGATTTCTAAAGTGGGCGGAGTGGTACATTTGTATGGGAGGTACCAGAAGGGGCGTGTTTAGACTTCCACATTATCTCTCCAAAACTTTATCGTGTTATACCTTTACTAAATACAGAATTTGGGCACGATGGCGTTGGGTGTATTGATATTACTACTCCATCTCTAAAGTGGGCGGAAAAGTACATTTGTATGGGAGGTACCAGAAGGGGCGTGGCTAGACTTCCAATATTTTTTCCAAAACTTTATCCTGTTATAACATAACAAAATACATAATTTGGACACGATCGTGTCGATTGTATTGATTTTATAACTCCATCTCTAAAGTGGGCGGAGTGGTGCATTTGTATAGGAAGTACCAGAAGGGGCGTGGCTAGACTTTCAATTTTTTTTTCGAAACTTTATCCTGTTATAGCTTTACTAAATATAGAATTTGGAAACGATCGAGTTCGATGTATTAATATTATTACATACTCGATTTCTAAAGTGGGCGGAATTGTACATTTGTATGGAAGGTACCAGAAGGGGCGTGGACATGTAGCCGATTTTCAATACCGTAAGTAGTTTTAGGGAAATATTAACTCGTGCAAAATTTCAAAACATTTGGTAGCGTCTTTCGAAAGTTATCGTGCGAACCAGCCGGACAGCCAGACAGACAGACAGACGGAAATGGCTCAAACGACTTAAAAAGCCATGAATCGAATTTGGTTCAAAGAAACCTAGGGTCAAAAGTCACTCCTTCTATGTGTTACACTTTTGGGTCATATCAAATGATATATACCTTCATCCCTAAGGGTGATGGTATAAAAATGTGTTGCTATGATAATGGGAACAAAAAAATGGATTCTGAGGTAAAATATTTTTAGTTTTCGACATGTTCACTCATCAGGTCGCGCATGATTGTGTGGGCGACAGATCGCTTGTACAGGCATCAACGAAAATTTGACCGAAATTGTCGCTCATCAGGTCGTGCATGACAAAGCGGACACTTGTATGAAAATTTTTTCGACGATTTGTATGGACGGTCCCCACCAATATCTATTAAATTACCTCCAAATCTTATTTGATCTACGCTCAACTTCTCTCAGACCCCACCAGCCATAACATTCATGTACTCACTTTGGTGACACATTTTTCTTTAGGGGGGGTACAACCCGACCAGAAACCAAAACCAGAAAAAAACATTACTGAGCTTTGGCCGCTTTATTGTTCTCCTTTAAATTGCTCACTTCTAAGTTGTTTACTGTGAAAGAAAGAGGGTGCGCTTGTATGTATATGTGTGTGTGTATGTTGCCGTGACAGTGTGCGTGTTTGGCAATCGTGCGTTTGTGACTGTGTGATAGTTACAACAGTTTCTGTGATTTTTGCCGACTCAATGTTTCTTTCTTATCCGATTTGTTGCTGTTTTCGACTGACTTTTGATGTTTAGCCGACAAATGTCGAATTCATTGATGTATATCTGTATGTGTGCGTTTGTTGTTGTGGTATATAGCATATTATACACTTTGGTACTCTAAGGTATTCAGTTACATAGATACAAGATGCAATGCAACAGGGGATACCAAAAGAGCAATAGTTTAGTTTTTTTCGCGTCTTGAAATCACTAAAATTTGTATTTATCTTAAGTTTTATTATTATTTTTTATTATTATAATTAGATTTCTCCAAATAAAGCTGTAAAAAAGGAGCTAAATTTCCGTTCAGCATAAAATAGGTGGAATATTACTACGATACTCTTGGGATCTCACATTGAATTGTGTGGGAATCCGTTGATATTCATAGGAATAACTTAAAGTGACTTCATATCCTTAACTAAGCAGTTTTGGGGAAATATTAACTGGTGCAAAGTTTCAAAACATTTGGTTGCGTCTTTCGAAAGTTATCGTGCATACCAGCCGGACAGCCAGACAAACAGACAGACAGACATGGCTCAAACGACTTAAAAGGTCTTGAGTCGAATTTGGTTCAAAGAAAATTAGGATCTGAAGTGACTCCTTCTATGTGTTAAACTTTTGGGTCGTATCAAATAATATATACCCTCCTACACGGGTAACAATTGGCTATAGCGTTGCCCTATAAGCAGCATCCTGATTAGGATGCATTAGACGCTATGCGACATTCGTCATCGTACAAGGATACGTCTGAGCGCCGTTTTTTTATATCCTAACACGGTTGCCAGAGAATGCGCAATATGCTGCCACTGTATATCGGGAACGTCAGAAGTAGAGGCGTTGTGGCGTTGGGAGAGCTAGTTGGAGTAGGCAGTGGCTATCTCTGGGGTTTGCAGCTTCGCAATATCCTGCTTTCTTTGTGATTGGTTTCGTGCGTTTTTCGCTTTGCTCAATCTTGTACGCACCTTGGCTGCAACCAGGCAATGTTCCGAGCCAATATTAGCATCATCGATCACACGCACGTCCATGACACTAGATGCATGGCTGCCATCATTTACCATGGATGGACCAAGAACATCTTCCCATCCTATTTTTGCATTAAAGTCTCCCAGAACAATTTTAATGTCGTGGCCAGGGCAGCGGTCGTATGTTTCCTCTAGGCGCTCGTAAAATGCATCTTTCATCACATCGTCTTTGTCTTACATCGGGGCATGAGCACAAATCAGCGTAATGTAGAAATATTTTGCCTTGATGCCGATTGAGGCTATTTGATCACTAACAGGGTTGAATCGCGAGATAAGATGTTTAAGTCTCTCGCCAACTACAAATCCACATCCAAATTCGTGCTTTTCGGCATGGCAGCGAGCATCCTTGTCCTGTCCATCTCATCACCTAGATGGCGGTGATGTCAGCCTTGTATTTTTGAGAAGATCCGCCGTTCGAAAAGTGCTACCTTCTCTATAGAGAATCCCCCATTAAAGGTGCATATCCTTAAATCATGGTCCTTATAAAGTTTACGGGGTTCATCAACATTTTGGGGGGTTCCGTTTGTTACTGGTTCTTTCTCGTGTTTTCTTAATCATTAAAGTACCTGAAAGCTGGTGGCTAGCCCAACCATCAGGGTTATCTGCCGCCAATCATGATAACAAAAAATATCACGTATAACGTTGCCCAGGTTCGCAGGAGGTTGTGCGTCGGCTTGGGACGGCTTGGGACGTCTCTTTACATTCTGAACGGCACGCCTTTACCTTGCAATAATATCTGATTATTGTAATGGACCGGCCGTGGCATAGTGGTTACAACACGCGACTACTATGCGGGAGATCCGTGGTTCGATTCCCGGTTCCAGTCATCTACATCTTTCTTTCATTGCCGGCCCCCTCGAAATTGTCGACAGCAACTTCACAGTATAAGTGTCTAGTCAATCGGCATGTCTAGTAAAGCTTTTCAAACAGTGACGTTCGCATTCGTCGATAAACAAGTAGGTGCCGTTTGTTGAGAATATAAAACAGAAAGCGTGTTAGTTCACAACAACACGAGAATCATCCCATACCTCATTCATGGGGTGTAAAGGGAAATTAAGTTTTTATTATTACTGCTAATAGTGTAAACTTTTCCCAAACTTTTAGTAAAACTTTTAAATATGGCCCTTTTTTACACTCACCCTACGGGTAGGAAGGTATATATCATTTGATACGACCCAAAAGTGTAACACTTGGAAGGAGCCACTTTAGACCCTAGGTTTCTTTGAACCAAATTCAATTTATGATATTTTAAGTCGTTTGAGCCAAGTCCGTCTGTCCGTCTATCTGTCTGGCTGTCCGGCAGGTAAGCACGATAACTTTCGAAAGACGAAACCAAATGTTTTTAAACTTTGCACACGTTAATATTTCACCACAACTGCTTACGGTATTGCAAATGGGCAACATGGCCACGCCCCTTCTGATACCCCACATACAAATGTACCTTTCCGCCCACTTTAGAGATGGAGTAAAAATATCAACCCACCCAGCGCGATCGTGCCCAAATCTATATTTAGAATAACTATAGCAGGATAAAGTTTTGGATAAAAAACTGGAATTCTAGCCACGCCCCATCTGCTACCTCCCATACCCATCAGGTACCGACCACTTTAGAAATCGATTAATATTATTAATAGATCCAACACTATCGTGACCAAATTCTGCATTTAGTAATGCTAAAACAGAATGACGTTTAGGAGAAAAAATCAGGAAGTCTAGCCATGCCCCTTCTGGTATCTCCTAGACAAATTTGATATTCCGGCCACTTTAGTGATAGAGTAATAATATCAATACACCCAACTCGATCGTGCCCAAATTCTTTATTTTGTTAAGCTATAACAAGATACAATTTTTGAAAAAAAAAAACTTGGAAGTCTAGCCACGCCCATTCTGGTACCTCCCATTCAAATGTACCTTTCCGCCCACTTTAGAGATTGAGTAATAATATCAATACTCCCAACGCGATTGTGCCCAAATTCTGTATTTAGTAAAGCTAAATCAGGATGAAGTTTTGGAGAAAAAATTTGAAGCCTAGCCACTCCCCTTCTGGTACCTCCCATACAAATGTACCGCCTACTTTAGAAATCAAGTAATAATATCAATATACAAGAAGATTTTATGTTTTACTGAGGGTATATGTAAGTCGGTTTTCCCGACTTAAACTTTCTTACTGGTTAAAATGAATTTCAATACTTTTTCAAAACTTTAGAACAATTTCGAAGCTTTTATTCCATTATAGTTTAAACATTTTACAAATAAACTTTAGTGATTGCGAAAAGTCTAAACTCGCTATATGTTAACACTCCCCCTTTGCCACAGCAAGATAAATCATTACCGCATTAACAACTTAATTTGTTAACGTACATTGTTTTTCTGATAAAAAAAAAACAAATAAAACTACATCGCCGGTTCATTAAAGGTACAACAAATAAACTTTATCGTTGTTACTCCCAACAAGTTTTACTATGAAAAAAAGTACGCTACCAGGCATTTATAAGACAAAAACTATTAGGAAATATCATTACAATGCTGCATATTATCATATTATCCACAAAAACCAAAGCGTATATTTCATCAACTGCCCAAAGCCTTTTGCCCTTAAACATTCACGGCCACCAATAACAAACCACTTCAGCATCAACGTTCTTCCTGATTGGTTAACACAGGATAACCACCAACAAAAACAGCAGCAACAACAACAAAGAATTGTGTCAGCAGCAGAGTTTTGGGGGGATAAAAGTTCATTGGTGGATTCTTTAGCAGTAATCTGAAGAGACAGAATATTATCACATTAAACAGAGACGAACGCTATCATGATCTTTCAATACTTGGGGATTTTTAAATTTTACATTTTTGCAATACTTGGCATGATTGTTAGGTCATGCGACTATCATGCGGTAGATCTACATTTCTAGTCTACATTTTTCTTTCATGTTGTCGACAGCAACTTCGCAATACAGTGTCGAGACAATCGGCATGTCTAGTAAAAGCTTCTCAAACATAGACGTTGGCATTCGTCCATAAACCAGTAGGTGCCGTTTGTTGTGAATCTAAAAATATACCTCATTCATGGGGTGTAAAGGGAAATTAAGTTGTTTTATGTTTAAATACATATTACCTACATATCTTCAGCCAATAAAAAAAAGTACAAGTTGGCGGTTGCTATAACTTTTGGGCTGGACACACGTTTCTACCTATTAACACAAGGAGTTTCGAATTTCCTTGATATTAAATGCGTTAATAAAACAAAATTTATAAAATATTTGTTATTTGAAATTAAATTTACTATGAACACAAAAACCTTAAGGAAAGATGTAAAAATAAATAAATATACAAATATTTTGTTCGCTAAGAAATTAAAAAACCTATTAGCTTTTTCTTACCATATCAAGTCATCTCAATAGACTTTCAATACTACATTGCACAGAGAAGGCCTTTTGAGAATTCCGCTGCTGTCATAGTAACATGACTTAGTAAAACAACTAACAGACACCGATGATGATGATGATGAATATAATCGTGATGATGACGACGACCACCGCGCATTGGCCAAGACGAAATTGAATGCAAACCGAAAATAATGACACACTGCCACAATGGTCGGCTTGCTAGCTGGCTGGCTGTTTATCATGTTGGGTTAACCGAATTCGTTTTGTTGTTCGATTCCGCCGGCATTTACTTGCAACTATATTGCCTGCGAGCACGATTGGCAAATAGGCCGTCCGTCCATTTGTCTGCTTGGGCTTGTCTTCCCACCCGGTATGTTTGCTGCTGTGTCTGCTTTGCATTGGTGATGGTCAATTTAGCGATTTTTGCAAATAAAGTTGGAAAATGTGTTGTCAAAGCGCCAAAGGGAAGCAGAATTTAATTTGTAAACTTGTACTAAGAGAAAGGGAAAAGAGAAAGAGAAAGGGACCGGCCGTGGCATAGTGGTTAGAACACGCGACTACCATGCGGGAGATCGCAGGTTCAAACCTGGCTCCAGTCATCTTAAAAAAGAAAAAAATAAATAAAATTTTCTTTCATTGTCGGCTCCCCTCGAATGTTGTTTGACAGCAACTTCGCAGTATTAAGCGTCGATTCAATCGTCGTGTCTAGTAAGAGCTTCTCAAAACAGTGACGTTCGCATTCGTCGATAAATAAGTAGGTGCCGTTAGTTGTGAATCTAAAAATAGAAAGCGTGTTAATTTCACAACAACGCGAGAAGCTATCCCATACCTCATTCATGGGGTGCAAAGGGAAATTAAGTTTTAAGTTAAGTACTAAGAGAAAAACAAATGTTGTATTCTTTTTTCTAATGAGGCCGGTGTTGGAATTTTGGTTACAATACGTGATTATCATTCTGGTAATCTGGAACTCTTTCATAACTTTTTATAGATCTCTAGCATTAGGGTAAAAACTGGTAAGTCAGTTTTTTTTGCAAAATGGTTTTTGTTTACTTGATATGTCTTTTAGGACTTTTGGAACAAGTTGGACAAAGAATGATATATTAGATATAAAATACGGCTGCACTCGTGCGGACCGGCCGTGGCAGGATAATAAGAACACGCGACTACCATGCGTGAGTTCCCAGGTTCAACACCTGGCTCCTGTCATCTAAAAAAATAAAAAATAAGTTTTTCTTTCATTGCCGGCACCCTCGATGTTATCGTCAGCAACTTCGCAGTACAAATGTCGAGTCAATCGGCATGTCTAGTAAAAGCTTCTCATACAGTGACATTCGAATTCCGCGATAAACTAGTAGGTGCCGCTAGTTGTGAATCTAAAAATAGAAAGCGTGTTAATTCACAACAACGCGAGAAGCTATCTCATACCCCATTCATGGGGTGTAAAGGGAAATTAAATAAGTAAGTAATCGTGCGGACAGACAGACGGATGGATACGTTGATCCTTTGTATATATACATTAGGGCGGCAGCGAAACGTATGGACGATATTTTTTGTGGAAATTTAAAAATGCGCGACCGTAATATTGTGCAACTTCACGTTAAAAATACAAATTTGATTAAGATCGGACAACTATTTCCTGAGCCCCAATGAGGTCGCAGGTCAAAATCATAGTAAATTCATAGTAAATTCTATATTTTTACTAATGTACAATAGTATTTTTTCTTGCAAATATGTAATAATCATATATCGAAGTGCGCGGTCGGGGTCTCGGCTCATTATGTCAACTTGAGTTCCTAATAGCCTGGTTAAATCTCCACCAAACTGCAAAATTTTCAGGACGATCAAACTATTATTATGGTTGTTCTAACAGTTTCTTTTAAATGGGGAGTGGCACAGCCCACTGTCAGCCTGGCTGTAAATCATACTGTAACAACAACATATACCAAATATCATTTTCATCACTCTTATAGTTGATGAGATGCAGCCGTTAAAAGTTTCAAGTTGCTGCCAAATGCAAAAATAGGGTCCAATTGGCGGGACCACGCCCACTTGATGTATTTAAAAAGCAGGTAGCATTTTTTCGCTAGCGAACACACCGCTACAATCTGTAAAAATTTCAAAAATTGGTCAAGCCGCTTTCGAATCCATACATGACAAAAAAAGTGCAAATAAACAAACCCAAACTCATTTTGATATAGATGGATTTGACCTTTGACCTCTTTGGCGCACGGCTCAAAGTTGTCCGATTTTACCCAAAATTTTATCACAGCCGTTTTATAACAACTGACACAATATTCCGCTCGGCCATTGCCAAAATTCCAAAATTGAAATTTGCTGCCACCCTAATGTATGTACATATATGTGTAATAGAGCGGATCAACTTTTTTCTCGGCCAAGCTCTTATCAAAATCGTAATATCCGAAGAATTCTAAGAAAATTTCCAAAGAAACCATGGGTCAAAAATTAAAATTGAGCCCCCGGTTTTTACCGAGAAACTTTTCGTATGGGGGAAAAATCCACAACAAACCCCACAACTGCCCCGAAATCGTCCTTAGAGGGTTCAAATGTACGACCGACCCCCAGCCATTCACATTTTCCCTAAATATAATTACTCCCTATCTTTGCCCCTTAATGGGTCTCCCATACAGATTTCTTTTATGAAATTTGCTTTCACCGCTCTTACTGCCCCGGAGTAGCCCCTAGATGAGACAAATGTAGGACGAGTCTCCAATATGGTTTCAACCCCAACAATTTCTCAGATCATATCCAACCTATATCTTTAACCCTTAAGGTGGTCCCCATAGAATTTTTTTATTTTTATATTTTTTTTTATGAAATCAGCTCCCGCTGCTCCCAGGGTGCTTGATTTTTAATTTTTACCCATGGTTTCTTGCGCAAATTTCCCTAGAATTCATCGTAGATTGCGATTTTGATAACCGCTTCTTGCATTTTTTTTCCTCCATACAAATTGACCCACTCTAATATATACATATATATTGTCATAGCTTCCACGTCTCCGGTTTTACAAATGGAAGTACCAACTGAATATAACCCTGGTGATGGGTATAAAGACATACAGTCAATTATGTCTGTATGTTTCTTATAGGTTTTCATACCGTCTATAAAATATCGATACAATTTTTGCTGGTGTTTTCTTGAATATAAGCAAAGGTTATAAGATATTTCGAAAGACTCGAATATTCGAATTGTAACTAATTTGATGGATCTTTTCACACCCCATAAAGGAGGAGTTTGTATGGGAGGTGGGTGTAGTTTTATTCCGATTTTTATCGTTATAGAACTTAATCTCCACTTAGAGAATAGAGGATGGAATTTTGTATACCTAATTTCAGCCCGATAGCTCTTAAATTGTAGCTGTAATCAGACTGATCGGGACAGACGGACAGACAGCTTTAAATCGACTGAGAATTCGAGTTATTTCCATTGCATTTTTTTAAATTTCATCCTTTTAATAAATCTAATTCAATAATATTCAAAATCTCTTCTTTATAATTAGGATATCTCCGAATGGGACCGGCCGTAGCATAGTAGTGGTTCGATTCCCGAATCCTGTCATCCACATTTTTCTTTCATTATCGGCCCCATCGATTTTGTCGACGGCAACTTTTCAGTGTAGGTTCCAGTCAATCGGCATGTCAAGTAAAAGCTTCTCAAACAGTGACGTTCGCAATCGTCCATAAACGGTAGGTGCCGTTTGTTGTCAATCATAAATAAAAAGCGTGTTAATTCACAACAACGCGAGAAGCTATCCCATACCACATTCATTAGGTGTTTTTTTTTTTAATTTTATCTCCAAATCTATTAGCAGAAGAAAAATATCATTGTAAGCCGTTGTATGTATTGAGTTGACATCACTTATTTCAATTGTTTCGTCTGTTGTCGCATTGACTGTTTCAGTTTCCGTTTTGTTATTTTACGAATGCCACAACCAGTTGGATTCATATATATGTTTCACTCAAAATTTGAACGCACGTTTATATTGTAAATATTGGAATCCAGAGAAGATTCGTGAGATTCTGCTGATAATTTTTTTTAAGTTTACCTAATTAATAGTAATAACACCCTGATGCAGTTAATCGGAACTTGGACAGTAATTTAGCGCATGTTGTAGGTCTGGTCATGTACAACAGGAATCTGCATTCCAAAGTTCCCTTACGCCATCAAAATATTGACTTGGGGTTGAAAACCCCTGTTTTTCGTTACTTTCCTAATTCGAATGCTTATTTTTGCACTAAAAAATCGAAAATATGCTCTTATAACTTGCACTTAAAATTCAAAAATATGCACTTAATACTCTTAAAATATGTAATTAAAAATTATTTAAATGTTTATTAAAAATTATTTTTTTTTTTTTTCAAAATGTGTACACTTGAATGCGTTTTTACAGAGATATTTATTTTTTCATTTGATATAAGAGAATTCGGTTCAATAAAATGACTTCGGTAATAAACTTTAATTCAATAAACAAGTCAAATGCAACAGCGTTGATTGGTTTTGTCTATTGACTTTGAGCAAAGATTTTATGTCTCGCATATCGCATATAAAATTCCCACAATAAAATTTGCTTCCTAAATTTGTAAAAATATTTTGTAATTCAGACTAATACTGTTTAAAAAAATAAAAAGCATCTTTTACCCAAAGGTGTTCCACAGAACGCTAAAGGCGTTTTACTTTTTAAAGTGGTTGTTCACCAAAAAAGCTAAATTATGCATTAAAAATGCATTTATTGCAAATTTTGCTAAAATATGCGCATAAATATGCAAAAACACATATTTTTCATGAAATATGCAAAAACGATTGAATGCCATGTTAAAGTATTTTTCATGATTCGTAAAAATAACTTAACCGTTTCCATTTTAGGATTTCCGGAAAAAATATGCATTTGCATAAGATTCCTTGTCTTACTTATGACTAAGTCAATTCTTATCTGAGTTTCGACATCTTAACGGTTTTGGAAAAAAGAATCTTAGTAATTTCTAACGATATATACATACATTTATATAGATAACTTGTTGTACGAGTATCTGTCAGCTTTTGCTTCGAAATCACAATTTTATTGGATTTTTTTGTCACTATTTAATAAGTTTGATGACGTTTTTGTACACTATTTTAATAGGATATCCTAATGTTAAAAGCTTATTCAAAAAGTATATGCTTTCGCGAGTAAAATTCATATTTCTTTTGAAAAAAGACTAGGTCACTCACCTAATTCCTTTATTTCCATTCTGTAGCAGGCTGTTATTAATGAAGAGTGATCCATTTAAAATGTTTTTTTTTTTATTTAAAGTAAAACGCTTAAAATAAAGTAAGATGTTGGAATCTTTGACCTGACCTGAAACAACAATTACTGCCATCTACTTTTAATAAATAATTACTTTAAAATGTTGACTGAGACGAAAGGTGTTACAAAGTCTAACTATTGATCGCTCTTATCATCATTGCCACTGGTATATCAGAAATTACGCTAGCTTTTCGACAATGGGTTTGGCTTTACAAATCGAGTTTATATATCGAATTTAAAGGATGTACTGCTCCATAACCATTAATTTTCATATAATAATTGCCAATCACTGCGTTCATATTTTGTGCTTAACCGTTCACGGATGTGTGCATGAATGAATGCTAAACGTATTTGTTGTTATAGTTAAATACGGACAAACACACAAAATGTATCGACACAAAAAATAGTCTAGACACAGACTAGACTCCATAAAAATAATTATTATCGGTTGCAATTTCTTTTATCGTTCTGCCGACGTTGACGTCGTCACCATCATCGTCACCGACATTTTTACCACCTTACTTCCATTTATGTATATGTATGGGAGAGGGGAATTGCATTGAATGACTGAGTGACTGACTGGTTATGCTATTGGTCGTAGTCGCACATTCAGAAAGCAAACAAAGTACTCAACATGACTTTTGGGAAGCTTCATCGTGTTACAATTATTTGCTCTGTCGACACAGTGGTTGATTTTAATACAAGGAAAAAGTGAGAAACTTTGTAGTGAGAAGGGGTGAAAGTTGGAATTATAGAAGGGCGGCGATTTGTGATGAACTTAACAAATTTCGGAATTTAACAAGTCCGATACAATTCTAATATTTTGGATCGTGACAGTATTTAAAAGTGGATAGTAAAGAAATTAAATAAAATAGATTAAAGATAAATTTGAAAAGAAATTCTAATAAAACAGAAGCAGAAATAAAAACATAAAATCAAAATATATACAAAAATAAAAGTAAAAATAAACAAAAATATAAATTTAAATAAATACCAAAATAAACATAAAAATAAAATAAAAATAAAATTAAAAAAAAAATAAAAATTAAAATATAAATAAAATTAACAAAAAATAAAATAAAAATAAAAATATTAATAATAATAAAAATAAAAATAAAAATTAAAAAAAATAAAAATAAAAATAAAACTATGATAAAAATTAAAATAAAAACAAAAATAAAAATAAAATTTTAAATAAAAAAAAGTGATACCTTAAATAAAAATAAATTTAAAAATATAAATATAAACAGAAGAAGAAGTCGTGAAACCCGACTTACATATACCCTCACCCTCAGATAATATACAATTTTCTATGTTTTTCCGACTGTAGTGGGCGGAGTGGTACATTTGTATGGGAGGTACCAGAAGGGGCTACACTTCCAATTTTTTCTCCAAAACTTTACCCTGTTATAGCTTAACAAAATACAGAATTTGGGCACGATCGCGTTGGATATTATTATTCGATTTCTAAAGTGGAAGGGTCAGAAGGGTCGTGGCTAAACTTTAAATTTGTTCTCCAAAGCTTTAACCTGAATACAGAACAGAATACCAAATTAACAGAATACAGAATTTGGAAACGATCGCGTTGAAAGTATAGATATTATTCTTCGATTTCTAAAGTGGGCGGAGTGGTACATTTGTATCAGAGGTACCAGAAGGGGAGTGGCTAGACTTCCATATTTTTTCTCCACAACTTTATACCATGTTAGCTTTACTAAATACAGAATTTGGGTACGATCGCATTGGGTTTATTATTATTATTACTCGATTGCTAAAGTGGGCGGAATTATATAATATAATTGTATGCGAGGTACCAGATGGGGCGTGGCTAGACTTCCATATTTTTTCTCCAAAACTTTATACCATGCTAGCTTTACTAAATACAGAATTTGGGTACGATCGCATTGGGTTTATTATTATTATTACTCGATTGCTAAAGTGGGCGGAATTATATAATTGTATGCGAGGTACCAGATGGGGCGTGACCATGTAGCTCATTTTCTATACCGTAAGTGGTTTTGGGAAAATATTAATTCGTGCAAAGTTTCAAATCAGTTGGTAGCGTATTTCTAAAGTTATCATGCGTAGCACACAGACAGACGGACATGGCTCAAACGATTCAAAAGTCATGAATAGCCTTTGGTTCAAAGAAGTCTAGGGTCTAAAGAATTTCCTTCTATGTGTTACACTTTTGGGTCGCATCAAATGATACATACCCTCCTTCCCGTAGGAGTAGGGGAGCACCCCAAAAGAGATAAGGCGAAACGTAGCATTGTAAGGTAGGTTCACAAGCTTCCAGTCATTGATATGCCGCCAGCAAAGTTGCATATGTCGTCAGAAACACAAAACCGTCGAAAGCGTTTGGCCCTGATGGAATCTTGATGTTTATGCTTAAGCATTTCGATGGGCAGAGATCCGAGTATTTGACCAAAGTCCTTAACTTGTCTGCCAGAATGCAGCACTAAAGACTGTAACGCGCTGTCTACAAATGTCCTCAAAACACCATCTTAATGAGTTGACGAATATCCTGACAGTCAATGGACATAGTCAACTGCTGGCGAAACATGTCCTTCTGGGATGTCATCGAAGAGGCCATCCGAACCATCATCTTACGGAAAATGACGTCCACTTACATCATATCAGAAGTCTGCAAAGTGGCCAGAGTGGTCCCGGTTTTAAAACCTGGGAAGAATGCAAGACAGGGGGAATCGTATGACCGATTTCCCTGTTGTCACCGGTATTGGGGACACTTGAGTCACTTCTTCTTCCTAGTTTAACACGGCATTTACCAACAGCAGCACATCAACATGGATTCCGAAAACAACACAGTACAACCACAGCATTAACCGATATAAACGCACATCTAAGACATGGCCTCAATCAAAACAGACCATGTGAGCACACTATTATGATAGCGCTTGACCTGTCGAAAGCATTTGTCAGTCGCTTGTGGAGTTTAGAGAGAGCAAGTCTAAGGCTCGTAGAGTTAAACAGGGTGTACCATAGCGTGGAGTTCTCTCCCCGATCCTATTTAACTTGTACCTTTCTAAACTCCCAGCCCCACCACAAGGAGTGGAGATAATATTATATGCCGACGACTGTACAGTTATGGCGAGGGGCCACAATATTGACCAGCTTTGTGGAAGGTTAAATGCATGTATCCACGATCTTAATCACTTTATTACTGCAAAGAACTTGCACCCGTCGCCCGCCAAGTCATCGGCGACGCTCTTTATCACCTAGACGAAGGAAATATTGCTGGAACTAAATGTAATTGTCGACGAGGTAAGAATTCTGACGGTAAATCACCCCAAAATCCTGGGAGTAACATTTGACACACTGTTTTCGTCCTCGGCGCATGCCACAGCAACATGCAACAAGTTGAACAGTAGGAACAAGGTCCTCAAGTCGCTAGCCTGCAGCACTTGGTGCAAGGACAAGAAAACCTTCCTCAATACTTTTAAGGCAATTGGCCGGTCTGTGCTACATTACGCTGCGCCTGTGGGCCCCGAAAGTGAGCGACATGTAGTGGAAAAGATCCAGAGCAGCCCTAAGGACTGTAACGGGCTGCCTAAAAATGTCCCCAGAACACCAACTTTATGAGGAGACGAAGATCCTAACAGTCAAGGAACATAGTTAAATGCTGGCGAAACAGTTCAGTTTGGGAAGTCATCGAAGAGGCCATCCGAACCACCATCTTACGCAGATAGACGCCCCCGAAACATGTCAATAAAGATCTTCAGTGTTATGGGATGGTTATTCAGCAGTATGATTTAGAACACCTGGATCTTATCGCATACAGAGCAGCTCTCTGAAGCATTAATACACAAACAGTCAATTGAACATCCGCAAGCTAAAGAATGAATGTTCTGTTGGGAGACCTTCTCCCACCAATAGCACCACTCCACCGATAATTGCGGGCCTCGCGAGGCTATGGGTTGCTTGGCACAACATCAAACTCGTTCAACCATTGAAGCCGCTGTATATGAATTGACGCTTAATTATTATCAATGGTCTCTGCAACAGCTCCGAGGTATTCAAGACTAATTTTAGGACGTTTCAGGCTCAATGGCTATCCGAAGAGATAATCGAACTTTGGATATATTCACAAAAATTCCCCGTTTGGTGTGATGTCAGAAATCATTTTAGGACCTTACTGTTGGCCGCATAGTCGATATGCCTGCTAAGCCAACATTAATCGCTTGATTTGCAAAATTACGGTGGCAATATTGGAAAGTGTGATCGAAAGTTGAAGCTAATAAATTAACATCTATTGGCGTAGTACCGCCCAACATTTGACTAAATTTTTCTTTAAAAGTAATTGTTAGAGATTGTTCAAAATAATGGAACAGACATCCAATTGTGTTTTAGGTATTTGATTTAAAATCAAAAATAAAACTTTGCAATGAATCACACTCATTAGAAGGTTGCGCGCAGGCTATAAGAACATTTCCCATCAATGTAATTTTTTCCATTAGAATATTTGTCAATCTTTAGTCAATGGGAATTTCAGGCTTAATAGAGATAATCGACTTTCGGATATATTTACAAAAATTCCCGGTTATTGCGACTTTTTGTTGCCTAAAAATGATGCAATGGCTTTATTGAGAAATCACATCGATGACCAACTACTTCCGTGTTTCCTACTACTCGTCGCATAGATCACACGTATGCATCCTTTTTTTAAGATTATATGAAATCAAAAGTCCTCATTGATATGCCAGCTAAACAAACAACAAGATACCGAGGCGAGGGTGGTATGAGTGTTCGAAAGTTGGAGATTATGAAAAAACATCCTACAGCGAAGTTCCGACCAACATTTGAATAAAATGTTCCTTAGTAAGTAAATGTCAGAGATTGTTCTTTCGGGTCATAATATTAATACCGATATACAATTCTCTTTTAAGTATTTGGTTTAAAATTAAAAACAAAACTTCTAAATGAATCACACATTAGAAGGTTGCACGCTGAAATTTTCGAGCAATATAATTGCACTCGTTATTGGGACCAAATCAACCAAAGTGATTCCACTATCCTTAATTCATAATTGAAGTAAAATTTTATTTAAAATAGATTTTTATTTTCGATAAATTTCTCCTTCCAATAAATTTGTACTTCCAATTTTTTAATGCAGCTACCCATCATATAATGCTAAAAAAAATAGTCTTACCCATTCCTTTCGTAATCTATCCCATAGTGCAATTAATCCGCAACATCTATTGAGCAACCACCATGGTGTGTTCTGTTGTGCCCTAACTTCCCAACATGGACAACAATCATACGTCTGGCTGTGCCGACTGGGGGATTTCGTTGAATGCACTTAAGTGTCGTGTCTCCAATTCCAAATACGTTTGTGTCATTTGATGAAATGTTCACCCAATCATGCTGTGAGTAGTTATAGATGTCCTGCAAATGCTTTAGTTCGGACAATATGATTTTCTGCTCTCTCCCTCTGGTCAACCCTTGCAATTGCATCTTGTCACCAGCATCCTCTGAGTCATGTGATTTCAAAGATTTATTACAAATCCACATCACATAACGCCCGTTTTCGTCACATATGGCCAATACTTGGAGAAACAGATGAAAAAAAAATCCACTACAAAGCGAAAAGTTCAAAGAATTGCTAATACCCCAAGTATCCGTCTGACTGTCCGTCCGTCCATCTCCCTCCCGCTGTCTGTCGCAACCCATCATAATGATTGACATGAAAAGACGTTAGTTTGTTTGTTTGTCCATGTGTGTGTTTGCGCTTTTGTGCTTTTCTAAAAGTCCGCTGCTGCTCTCATACGAATTCCAGATATCGGTCGACTTGGAAAAAACGGCCCCAGACAATTGACAGCTGCTCAAAATGTCAACCGGCTAACCAGAACAGCAAATGCAAAGGCGCAAGCAGTTGTTGGTGTTTCTGCCAGCACGAAAACGATTGCGAAAAGGAAAAGGCGCGTTGTTGCTGTCGTGCAACGCTGTCGTGCAACACGGCAAATGCTCAATGTTGAAATATTACCAATATTCTATGGAGACAGCAGGCAACTGAAGCAACAACAAACAACAACAACAACTGCAACAGCGGCGACAACAATGGCAATAGTCAAGCGATTCAAGTCATACGCGATGTCTAGACATGAAATAACAGTAGTCCACGGATGACACAGTCTAAATGTTGCATGAGATACTGTGAGCGTCATATTTGGGGTGATACAATTTGGCATTGTTAGATAATGGGATTTTAAGTGTATCCCTAATGTGTATAACATTTGAATAATATAATGATTAATAGGGTTGATAAAACATTTGCTACATACACATGTGTTTGTAATAAAGTTGAAGTGGACATTAGAGTCGAAAAACAAAGCTGGGTCAGTAACCACATAGACTTAAAGATTAAGCAAAAACAAATTCTAGAACCAAAAAAAAACTAGCTTGCACCCGAAATACTGTCCTTTTTACCCATAATCTAATGGATGTTTGTAAAAATATGGCAAAATTTTGCTTTAAAATGGGAAATAAACGATGATTCATTAGGAAGCTTTTTCTTAAATTTTAAATAAAACACTTAAAATAGAATTTGATGCCGGAAAATTTAATATCAACTAAAAGAACACTCTCTGACATTTATTTTTTATATATGTTATTTAAATGTTCGCCGTAAGTGGTCTTTTCGAAAGCCGCGGCATAGTGGTTAGAACACGCGACTACCATGCGGGAGATCGCAGGTTCAAACCTGGCTCCAGTCATCTAAAAAAAAAAATTGTTCTTTCATTGTCTGCTCCCCTCGAATGTTGTTGACAGCAACTTCGCAGTATTAAGTGTCGAGTCAATCAGCGTGTCTTGAAAGAGCTTCTCAAACAGTGACGTTCGCTCACTCTTTTACTCTCCAAAATGTGAACCCTTTTTCTATAAACTATATCCAGTTTATTATTATTAAAGCGTGTGAAATTGTCACAAAGTGGACGACGATGCACACAACAACAAAAAAATAAAACTAAATGCATTCACTGTTGTCTTCTTCACCCCCAGACACTGTCTGCATTTGTATTCCGCTGCGGTGTGTTTGTTGCTGTTTTCTTTTATGTCGCTGTTTTTAAAAAGTTCACTTCCATAGTGGCCATAGTGTTCATTGCAGAACCGGACACATAAGTGGTCAGTGGTCATCATCAATGTGAAGCCGACAAATAAAAACAGCTGCTGTTGCTGCTATTGGTTTTTTTTCGGTGTCCCGCACAGACGGTAAAAAAATGATCTACCACCATCGTCGTTGTCGTCGGTGCCACCACCATCCATCTCAGTGTTTGGAGTTTATCCCTTTTAGTCTGTTTTATGTGGCCGATTTTAGACGATGTCTGTTGTTGCTATTGTTGTTGTTTTGCTGTTGTCCATTTTAGTAGCCCTCAGACAGGCAACAACAACAACAACAGCAGACAGACGTCAATGTCAGGATTGACACTTTTTGCAGCATGTTCAATATTGCATGTCAACAATTGCACATTTAGAGGAAATTTTCAACACTCGGATGTGTTTGAGTGCAGAGCTTGAAAGTGGCCGAGTGGCGGCAGTGGTTCTAAATGTTTAGAGGAGAATTTGTGAGGGTGAGCGGACATTAATGGGATCATAAAGGCGTAGTACAATATATGTATAGGTGGCTAGAAAAAAAATCCGATGGGTCTTTTAAGTTGGTGGCACATCAGCAATAGAAGCAATAGAACAGTTAATAGAATTTTGGTGGTATTAGATGTGTTGTTTATATATTTAAATTCTGGTTATTTGGTTTGGTAGGTAGTTGAAATTTTGATTTTTAACCCAATGTGAGAAGTAGGCGTGGCAAAACTTTTTATTAGAGCTAGAGAGATAAAATTTGATACCCAGTTGTACTCGACAACACGAATATGATATGCAGGCGAAATTTTAATTTTTAACCCAATGTGAGGAGTTGCCGTGGCAAAACTTTTTATTAGAGCTAGAGAGATAAAATTTATTACCCATGCAAACAAAATTTTAATTTTCGATCAGTGGGCGGAGTTGGCGTTGCAAAACTTTTTTTAGGGCTAGAGATATACAATTTAATACCATGATACTCCTCGACAACACAAATATGAATATGGAGACAAAATTTTAATTTATGTTCAGTAGGCGGTGTGGGCTTTTTAGAGTTAGAGATATACAATTTGAGTAAACTAATCGGCATGCTACCACCGATGCGTCTTAGGAATTAGGTAACAGAAGTTACTGAAGCTCAACACAGGCTCTGTTAGTGGCTTTGGCAAGAAACTAGGATCGGCAGCGGTGGCCTAATAAGCCTCTTACCTTAACCAACATTTATTATGAAAACACGAAGAATAGAAAAAACAACAAACCCCCCAAATTTTGACGACTCCCGCAAAAGATATAAGGACCAATATTTAAGGATATGCACCTGGAATGTCCGAACTCTGTACAGAGATGGTTCATCTATCCAACTGGCGGATGTCCTCGACAAATACAAGGCTGGCATCACCGCTATACAGGAAATGAGATGGACGGGACATCTTTTACAGCTGTCATGCAGAAAGACACGAATTTGGATATGGTTTCATAGTCGGCAAGAGACTTCGACACCTGGTCTCGCGGTGTAACCCTTTAAGTGACCGAATAGCCACCTTTCGCATCCGGACGAAATATTTTTACATTACGCTGATTTGTGTACACGCCCCGACGAAAGATAAAGACGATGAGATTAAAGATGCATCTAACAAGCGCCTAGAGGAAACATACGACCGCTGCCCTGGTCACGTCATTAAAATCGTTCTGGGAGACTTTAATACAAAAATAGGAAGGGAAGATGTTCTTGGTCCATCAATCGGTAAATTCAGCCTGCATACCGACACGTCAGACAACGGGTTTAGGCTGGTTAGCTTCGCAGCGGGAAGTAACATGGTAGTGAGTGGAACCAGATCCCAGCACAAAGATATCCACAAGACAACTTGGCTATCTCCCGATCAAAACACCAAAAATCAAATTGATCATGTGGTAATTGATGGCAGGCATCTAGTGTCATGGACGTGCGTGTGATCCGTGGTGCTAATATTGGCTCGGATCATTTCTTGGTTGCAGCCAAGGTGCGCACAAGATTGAGCAGAGCGAAAAACGCACGTAACCAAACACAAGGAATAGTGGACATCGCGAATCTGCAAACCGCAGAGATAGCTACTGCCTACTGCAACCAGCTCTCCCAACATTTACGGCACAACGCCTCTACTTTTGACGTTCCCGATACATAGTGGCAGCAACCGTGCTAGGATATGAAAATCAGCGCTCAGACGAATCCTGGTACGATGAAGAATGTAATCTGAGGAACAGGATGCTGCTTATAAGGCAACGCTACAGCCAATTGTAACCCGTGCTGTTAGGGAACGGCATAAGGAGAAAGCAAAACAGGCGAGACAGCTATTTAAAAAAACGTCAGATGAAGGAATGTGAGAACAAGGATATAGAGCGATACAGGGATAGAGGTGAGGCCCGAAAATATTACCAGAAAGTAAAAGAAAAAGGCTCCGGTAATGGTCTCCCCTCCTGTAAGGACAATGATGGAAATCTGGTCACGGATACGCAGAGTGTGCTGCATATATGGAGAGAACACTTCCAACAACGGACTTGGAGGTCATATTTACTTACGGCGATTTGGCGATGACAAACAAACACGGATATGTCGCACAAGAGCTAAACTCAGTAAAATACCCAAAACACAGACGTGGAGACACGCGAGCGTTAAATTTGTCCAAATGTACTCACGATATTTCATCAATGCTCGTGGCTAAGACAAACTTATGGTGGGTTGCATGCAAATTACGGTGAACCGAGGTGGCGCGTGTTGCACTGACCGATGTCGTGTGGCTTAGAAATGAGTGGCTGTGTAACAGCTGAGTGGATTTTAAAATTTTTTAAAAAGTACAATGAAATCTTGGTGCGGCGATCGCTAGACGCGAAGGTACGTACGGTGGGATTGGAGGCGATATATGTTTGCAGGTGGTATAGTAGCTTTAATGACACTGTTCATTGGAATATGATGTTCCCAACATTTTCGCCAATGTTGCACTGAAGTTAGTGTAAGTAGGAATAGAATGTTCCCAATATTTTCCCCACTTAAGTTAACGTAAGTGATGATGCACAGATTTTTGAAAACCGGTTTCACTTTTCAAAAATTGGCATGCCAAACAAATTCCTAATAAATAGAAAAATTAATAAAAAGTTCGTATTTGGATCTTCATTAATCTGAAATTAGCTGAATTTCAAGTCTCTCGGCCTCAGTCCTTGAACGAGTTGGTTCTTTGAAGCCTTCAAACATAGATCCGAGGGGGGAAAATATCCTACAACGTACTTACAAAAAAAAAACTTAATTTCCCTTTGCACCCCATGAATAAGGTATGGGATAGCTTCTCGCGTTGTTGTGAATTAACACGCTTTCTATTTTTAGATTCACAACTAACTGCACCTACTTGTTTATCGACAAATGCTAACGTCACTGTTTGAGAAGCTCTTACTTGACACGCCGATTGACTCGACACTTATACTGCGAAGTTGCTGTCAACAACATTCGAGGGGAGCCGACAATGAAAGAACAATTTTTTTTAAGATGACTGGAGTCAAGTTTGAACCTGCGATCTCCCGCACGGTAGTCGCGTGTTCTAACCACTATGCCACGGCCGGTGCCCAATGTACACTGACTCTTAAATTAGTGGATGGTTTCGGCAATAGAGTCCGGAAGATTGATTTTGCACCCCATTATACTATGCAAGGTGCTCGAATACCATTTTCACATAACGCTGATTTTCGTAACATATCGTAAACGTTATTGCGACGACTTTCTTATTGTTATTGACTTCTATAAATATTGTCAAATAATACTGAAAAGAAATTCGAAGTCATATAAATAATACTCACGCGAAATCTGTGTTAAGAAGTCAAATTTTAGAAAAACCTTTAAATGAATAACACTTTATATAAATTATATTTTTATTAAAAGGACATACACATTGTTTTGTCGTTTTTACCTGAGTTTCTAAAATGTCATAACACCAACCCTTCTACTACACAGTCCAACATTTTTCAGCTCATTGACTTGGCTACTCAATTCCTAATACATGACAAATTCCCCTATACGATAGTTACTAACTTCAAATCGATATTAAATAATTATGGCATGTAACTTGACAAAACGAATGATGCAGAACTTCTTCTTTTTGGGGCTACTTTCACATGCAGTTTTCAGAAATGAGTCCCAAAATCATGTGTTGTACTGTTCTATGAAACTGTTGATTTCGTATGTAGTGTAATATGTACTTCCTTTTATAAATGGATGGGTGGATAGTGATTTACTCCTAACAATGAATCAAACTGCTAATTAACCATCAGGGTATATATCATTTGATACGACCGAAAGTGTAACACATAGAAGGAGTCACTTTAGACCCTAGCTTTTTTGGAACCAAATTCGATTCATGACATTTTAAATCATTTAAACCATGTCCATCTATCAGTCCGGCTGTCCGGCTGGTACGCACGATAACTTTCGAAAGACGCAACCAAAAGTTTTCAAATTTTGCACGAGTTTTGCACGAACATTTTCCCAAAACTACTTACGGTATTGCAAATGGGCTACATGGCCCCGCCCCTTCTGGTACCTCCAATACAAATACATCATTCCGCCCACTTTAGAAATTGAGTAATAATATCAATACACCCAACGGGATCGTACCCATATTCTGTACATAGTTAACCTATAACAGGATAAAGTTTCGGAAAAAATTTTAGACCCACGCCCCTTCCGGTACCTCCCATACAAATGTACTTGTCCGCCCAATTTAAAGATGGAGTAATAATATCACTAAATCCAACACGATCCTAAATCCAACACGATCCAACACGATCGTACCCAAATTCTTTCTTTAGTAAATCTATAGCAGGATACAGTTTTTGAGAAAAAAAATTGGAAGTCTAGCCACGCCCCATCTGGTACCCCCCATAGAAATCGATTAATATTATAAATAGACCTAACGAGATCGTGCCCAAATTCTGTATTTGGTAAAGTCCAAGCTGGAAAAAGTTTTAGAGAAGAAATCTGGCAGTTTAGACACGCCCCTTCTGGTACCTCTCATACAAATGTACCACTGCGACCACTTTAGAGATGGAGTAATAATATCAATAAACTCGACACGATAGTGCGCAAATTCTGTATTTAGTAAAGCTATAACAGTATAAAGTTTTGGAGAAATAATCTGGAAGTCTAGACACGCACATTCTGGTACCTCCCATACAAATGTACCACTCAGCCCACTTTCGAAATCGAGTAATAAAATCAGTATATTAGAAATTTTTTGTTGTACTGAGAGTGATGGTATATGTAAGTCGGGTTGCCCGACAGAAACTTGTTTACAAAATTTTAAGATTTTACAAATCGGTGTAACCGATTTTCCATATTTAATTACACCACCAATTATTCAATTACTCAGTCAATCAATCACACAATTGCAATAACATTACAACCAATTATTAACTATTTCAATCCCAATCGCTCATTTAAATTTCTCACCGAGCCCAGTGTTACGTCTGTCGTCCATCACCTACGTACGTACAAATAAAGTCACAACATACAAATAGTAAAGTGACTGTTTGTCTGGACGCCTGCATATATATGGCCAACAGTAAGTCCAGACATGTATCAGCATAACAATAACAACAGCAGCAGCAGCAACAAAGCCTCAGTGATGTTCATGTGAAACAAATAAACCGGACGAATTTCGATTCGAAACGAAATAAAACTAAGCTAAAGCCAAAACAATCAACTCACAGCCGACCACCACCAATACGACCAACCAACCCAGCCAGTCTGGCATGGCATGGTCGGCCAGACAACAACATACCAGACTGTCTGACGCTGTTGGAGCCCACGTTTATGTACAAGCAATCGGTTGGTCGGCAGGTCGATTGTTGCTGTTGCTGCTGTATCTGCTGCCGTGTGTACGTTGTGGTTGTAGTCGTTGTCGTCCACCATCACTACCATATGAGCGTGCAGAGTAAGTAAGTGAATGTATTCGAATGGGCGCACTACTTGCATATGCACAACAGCTGTAGATACGTGAAGAAAAAACCCAAAATTCAATGACAAAAAGTGAGGAAAATAAATATCAGGGGCGTTAGTGAATGTAAAAGTTCGTTATGGTCATTCGAATTTTTGATTAACATATACGAAAAGATATACACAATTGATTTGAAGAAATTTGAGGAAATCTTTAGTATTCTGGAGAATTGGACTGAATTGGTAAGGGAATTGAAACTAAATTCGACTTTTAAAAAAATCAGTATCAATTCTTTAAAAATAAAAAGACTTCCTCTGACATATTTTTGTGGAATTTGTTGGCTTGTATTCCTAGTTCGACTTTTTCAAAGCTGTTATAAAGGATATGCATTAGGGTGTGTACCAAATAAGTCAATTTAATAAGATCAGCCAATACAGAAATTTCAGTCAGTTGAACTGACTGCTAAATACCCTCAACCTTAGTATGGCATTACGTTATACTGTACGAGCTCGATTTTCGCAACCGATAGCAGGCCAAGCCGGTTGCATTTACCGAGATTGTTGCGCTTACCGAACATCTATTGAAAATTAATGATTTTTGAACTTTTTTTTACTGGCGCTTCTTTTATTTCTTGAATGACAAAAAAATACTGTACTATAACAGTCATTTGCTCACCCATATTGAACAGTGTTGTAACTAGAGTGTTCAAAACCGAAACCGAAAACCGTTTAACCGGTTTTTTTCTCCGAAACCGTATGCCCGTTTCTTCAAAAATGCCAATTTCGAATACCCGGTTTAATCGGTTTTTCGGTTAACCGGTTTTTCAAAAAACAGTGTTTCTCAGAACATTGCTAGGTGAATTATAGGTAAATCAGCGAGGAAGGTTGTTTATGCTTATCCCATATTTTGCAGGCAAATCTCAAAGGATACTCTTATTACAATTTCCTTACACAATACGAAAATTTGTTTGGAAAATGCTGTTAGATGACTTTTTCCTCTCATCTTTAAATGGGTGGGATGACTTCCGTATTTATATAAAAAACTTTCAATTGTCTCTATCTCCTTAACTAATCATTCAATCGCTAAAAAGGACTATTTCACTAAGATATAGTTTGGAACTCATCTTGTAATGGCTAGGAAGCCGTCCATATTTAATGAACAAGTTTAAATGCAGTTATCTCCTAAAGTAAGTGACCGATCGCAAAAAGGAGCTTAGGTTATGATTACCATACACTAGTTGGGAAATAACCCAGTTACAGCTGGGATCTAATTTTGAAATAGATTGGGATCTCACCTCGAAATGAGCGCGAAGCCATCGATATTCATATGAAAAACGTTGTGCTTTCTTTCCTATGCTAAACGCCCAATGGTAGAAAGGAGGTTAATTTGTGGTCATATTGATACCATAATTCTAAACCATGCTAATTGTAAGGAAATCTATTTGAAGTTTGTGAGTAATATAAATTCCACTTATACGGCCATGTTCTGGAAAACCTTTTTAACGATTTTGCTCTGTTTTCAAACCGAATTGTTTTCCAGAACATGGCTGATATACAAAGTTTAGATTTCCTAATAATATCTGTTTAAGTGAACAGGATATACATTGAATGGATTAATGTATCGATATTCATATCTTTTAATATTTGGTTCTATTTGACAATTTCCGAAAAACCGAACGAAACCGGTTAACCCGGTTTTTTAGTAAATCATGTATTCGAAAACCGATTTGTTGGAAAAATTCAAGTATTTGAACACTAAAGTTGTAACACAGCATGCAAGTAAAGAAAAACATATAATTTCTGTGAATACATTGAAAAGTTGCGCTCATCGAGACTGCTTTTTTGAACGTGTTGCACTTATAAAGACTCATGTGTAAAAAAAAAGCGGTTGCCCAAATCGGGGTGTTGCAATAATCGGTAGTTGCGAAAATCGAGCTCGTACTGTAATTATGATATGATATAATTCACCAACAGAAGTAAAAGTTCTTTAATATCTCAAGGCCCTTTTTCGGCAAAAACTGAGAACTAAGGCAAAATTCTCACTATAATCTCAAAATCATAATTTCTAATATGTGGAGTAAACCTCTCGGCTTCTTAAGTATCACTTATGAATACAATATATTTAAAGTAAGCTAAAAGTTAACAACGAATTGACAAGTTTCCGACAGAAATTATTAGGAAAATATTAATTTTACATGCATAAGAGATACGAGAAGGGGCAGCACAACGAGTTCTATTTTTATTCGTAAGTCAATTTTTTTCAATTGAAATTTAGAACATATGTTTCTTTTATCACGTAGTCACCCATTAAGAAGGGATTTTCGGAAATTCTGACTAAAAGTGGGTAAAAAGGGCGTGGCACCGCCTATACAATCCGAAATTTTTAATGGCTCTATCTCATAAACCATTTCAGGTTCGATGTCGAGTTATGAAATATATGTTGGCCGTATAAGAATAATAACTTTTTTGTAGAAATTGGGCAGTGCCACGCCCTTTTTTTAAAAAGTCATTACACTAGCCAAATAAAATGACCGACTACAATGAAATGTTCACAGTGGAGTACTGACCGTAGGTCCGCTGTCATAGGCTATATAGTAAAAATGTTTCAGTCGGGCAATCCGACTTACATATATCCTCACCCTCAGTAAAACATAAAATTTTCTATTATATTAATATTATTACTCGATTTCTAAAGTGGGCGGAGTGGTACATTTGTATGGGAGGTACCATACGGGGCGCGGTTTTTTCCAGTTTTTTTCTTCAAAACTTTGTCCTGTTATAGCTTTACTAAATACAAAATTTGGCCACGATCGTGTCGAGTGTATTGATATTATTACTCCATCTCCAAAGTGGGCGGAGTGGTACATTTGTATGGGGCGTATCAGTAGGGGCGTGTCTAGACCACCAGTTATTTTCTCCAAAACTTTGTCCTGTTATAGATTCACAAAATACAGAATTTGGCCACGATCGTTTCGATTGCCTAAAGTGGGCGGAGTGGTACATTTGTGTGGGGGATACCAGTAGGGGCGTGTCTAGACTTTCAATTTTTTTCTCCAAAACTTTATCCTGTTATAGCTTTACTAAATAAAGAGTTTGGGTACGATCATGTTGGATTTATTGATTTTATTGCTCCATCTCTGAAGTGGGCGGAAAGGTACATTTGTATAGGAGGTACCAGAAGGGGCGTGGTTAGACTTCCAATTTTTTTTCAAAACTTTATCCTGTTATAGTTTTACTAAAATCGAGAATTTGGGTACTATGCCGTTGGGTGTATTGATATAATTACTCGATTTCTCAAGTGGGCGGAATGATGTATTTGTATGGGAGGTACCAGAAGGGGCTGGGTCCCATTTGCCCATTTGCAATACCGTACATAGTTTTGGTTGCGTCTTTCGGAAGTTATCGTGCGCGCCAGCAGGACAGCCAGACAGACAGACGGACATGGCTCAAACGACTTAAAAAGTTGTGAATCGAATTTGTTTCAAAGAAACTTAGGGTCTTAAATGACTCCTTCTATGTGTTACACTTTTGGATCGTAACAAATGATATACATATACCTTTCTACCCGTAGGGTGAGGATATAAAAATAATTAGACAAAGGGGCGTGGCACCGCACACACAAACCGAAATTTAAATCGTTCTTAACTCACGAGCCATTAGAGGTATGAAGATGAGATTACCTGCATATGTTACTGATTAAAAGAGAATTACGTTTTGCTGGGATATGGGCGGTGCCACGGCCCTTTTGGAAAAATCGTTATGTCGGTCATATTAATGGACCGACTGTAATCAAATATTCACAATTTTTATTTCATAACTGATTGATCACTCCCAGCCCTTCTGTGACGTAGGTAAGGGGTAATAAGGCCAATAAAGAGATAAAACTAGTACTATCTCTCACAAAGCGAAAACACGGGTGACTTTTTATTTTGTTTTACTTTTCCATGATTCGTTTTGTCTAGTTGGCTGCAATAATAATTAAATGGTCATACGTTTTTTTTTGCTCAAAGTGGATTTTCGCGCATTATTGAATTTTTTAAAAAGTTAAACCCAGGTTATTACTATAGCTTATTGTATCACAAGCTGTAGAATTTTCTTTAATAAAAATCGATTCTGAGCTACTTTTATTAAAAATATATATATGTCAGATATTCCAGATATTCCCAAGGTCCTCACTTATAATCTATTTTTTGACAGAGTTAACAAAATCCTTTCACATTTAAAATTATACAAGTTAATCCATTGAAAATTGATTCCAAACCACTGTGCGTCATTTCCAGTAACACCGAATTTCTGTACTATCCACATATACCCAACATGCAATGGGACATTTGCAGCCAATGTTAATGTCACAAATATGACTGTGGCAAACAAAAAAAAATTGCTACCACATACCAGGACAAACGTTGTTACCTTTTTTGATCCAGCTTCGCACTAAATAAATAAGTCTCGTTGTTGTTTTCCCTGTTGGTCTGATGCGGTGGTGTCGTTCTTTTTTCCTGTGGTTTTCATAGTTAACTTAAGTTAGTGAATGAGTGCGCTTAACTTTGTCTAATGCCAGAGACAATATTAACAACAATGGACACAATCAATTGATTTTGAAAGTTGTACAGTGGAACGTTTCGGTAAAAGAGAATTTATATGTAAGAATATAACAATGTTCGCGAAGAAAATTTCTTCATATACTTGTTAAATTGAAATGCATATACGGACCGAATGATATATTAAGTATCGCCTTCCCTTTGTAATGCCTATAAGGAGGCGGGGTAGGGGTAGGTATGTAAATATATATATGGGTATTTCCTGGCTTTGCGGACGCACGTTTTTTCTTATTTTGTAGTTTATTCAAAAAGTTCAAATAAATTGAAAATTATGTTTATATTAAAATATTTAGATTTTGGACAGTATTAAAATGTTCTTTAAATGAAACTTTACTTAAAATGTTTTATTCAAAATTATGACTTATACAAAAAGCGTTACGGACACACACAATTTTCCACAGCAACTTGTAGTGTCAACGAAAATTTGTGAAATTAAGCGAAATTTCTTATGTAGCTAGTTTAGTCTTTTTTTCTGAAATAAAAATACATTTAAAACACTTTTAACTTTAATGCTTCACCACGCGCATGAACAGTGTGAAGGATATATTAAATTTTTTCGGCAAAAGTGCAAAATATGGCGACGCCGGGAGCCCAAAAAAAAAATATGCCACTCCCCCCCAAATACGCCCTAAAACACGAAAATCAAGGTCAAAGTTGGCGCTAAGGTCCACGGGGGCCTGGGGGCCCAAAAAAGGGGCCCATTGGGTTCTATGATAACCCCCATTTCGAGATGAATCCAACAGTGGTATTTCGTCATCTTGAACACATTATGGTTCAAGACGAATGCGGTGGGGGGCACGCCCATCAACATTACTTGATTACGCGATATTTTTAAAAATTATTTTTGTTTTTTGGTATATCCCGGAAATTTATTTATTTATTTTTGGCTCTAACTCGTCCCAGGGGACTCGTAGGAACTTATCATTTGAGTACCCGCACATGGGGGGTCATCATAGAACCGAAAGTGGCCCCTTTTTTGACCCCCCGGGCCCCATGGGCCTGAGCGCCAACTTTGACCTACCATTCCGATGTTTGAGGACCAAGATGAAGACAATGGCATATTTTTTTTTAGTCGGGCTCCCGCCCCATATTCTGCGCTTCAGACATTATTTCTTCCATTTGTAACGCCAAAAAGGAGGCGTGGTAGGTATGACAATATGTATATATATTGTCAACAGATCAACAGATATATATATAAATGATCAGCATCGAAATCGGAGTCGATTTAAAGGAGACCGTCTGTCCGTCTGTTTGTAAGCTTCTATCATCAAGGCGGAGGTTAAGTTCTAAAATAAGCCTGATTGGTCAAAAACTACTCCACCTCCCATACAAAATCCCCCTTTTTGGGGTCTGTCCCGACGACAGCTGTAGTTAAAGAGCAATCAAGCTGAAATTTAGTGTGCAATCTTCCCTACACTTAGGGAAGGTTGAGATGAGACCGATCGGTCAAAAACTAATTCCACCTCCTATACAAAATCCCTCTTTTTTCGAGTGTCAGTATGTCAGTCCCCGCGATTACAGCACTAATTTATGAGCAATCAAGCTGAAATTTTGTACGCAAGCTTTGCCGCCCCAAGTTCTAAGATGAGCCCGATCGGTTAAACCTACTCTCACTTCCCATACAAACTTTCCCTTTTTGGGGTCTGTCCCTGCGATTGCAGCCGTATTTTAAGAGGTATATAGCTGACATTTTGTACGCAAGATTCTATATTCTAAGCGGAGGCTACTTTCTAAGATGAGCTAGGTTGGTCCAAAACTACTCCCACCTCCTATACAAACTCTTCCTTTTTGGGGTGTCCGCCTAACTTCTCCCGCGATTACAGCCGTAGTTTATGAAATATCGAGCTGAAATTTGATATGCAATCTTTTATCCTATATATAAGCTTACGTTGTTAGATGAGCAAGATCGGACGAATACTTCTGCCACCTTAAATACAAGCTCTCCCTTTTTGGGGATGTCCGTCTGTATGCCCCTGTAGTTTATGAGCTTTCGGGCTGAAATTTGGTAGTTAAGCCTCTGTCTAAAAGCAGAGGATAAGTTCTATGATAAGCAAGATCGGATTTAAACTCTTTTGTGGTACAAAGTTTAATGAAATATTGTTGTAGTGCAGTTTTATCGCCATTTTTACAAATGGTGAACGGTATCTGAGCTTCGGCATAGTTATTAGTTTACTATGAAATCGTCCGTCCTTCCGCTGAAAATACCTATATATATAGTTTTAAAACTTCGACTTCCTTTTAAAATTATAAAAATTGAACATAGCAACTTTTCCTATAATTTGTACATTTCAAATAATTTATTTTGTGTTTTCTGTTCTATATTTTTTTGTATTGACCTTTTTCGATACTTTGTAAGTATTAAAAATAAATTTTTAATACTACTTCATCAAAAATACTGCAAAACTTGACCAAATACTTATGATCGTGAATACCCCTAATATTTTTTTTGACCATTTACTTACTAGTTTTAATATAATTTCTAATTTTTGTGAATAAAAATTTTGTATAATATGGTTAGAAAATCAATTAATATTCAATATTTTCAAACACAAAAAATAATTCTTTCTTTCAATTGGAAATTATATACGTTCTGGTAATTCAGTTCTACCCCCGTACTCAGTTTAATAACACATGATCGCCGCATCACCTCCACTGTGCACACTCACCATCACCACAGTAAGTCCACCGTCAGCTAACATCAGCTAACCTACACCTACACCCACTACTCACTTGTATCCCTTGAGTGAGTGTCGTCCGTGTCAGCATGTGTTGGCGAGACAATAATCTTCTAGCCTTGTAACATACGAATAACTACAACTACAACTATGCCATGTAACATGAAATCCACATTAGCATGTACCAATTTTACCGTTTTCAGTCGGTCTTCTCTAGGTCTTTGCCACTGGCAGAGCTCGCACACTAGGACTACTAAGTGTTGGCATACAATTATCTTGAGACATGACATGGATTCCAGAGAACGTGACTATTATTATTTTTTTTTGATGACAGTATCGTAGTACAACAAAGTGGCAGAAAATTTTCAACAACAAAAAACCACAAAAAGTCTTTGTCATTGTGGGGCATATAATAAAAGTGTATATTAGATAGGTGTGTTGTATCAGTGACAGAGGTTTACACTTAGGTTCAAACCATTATCATTTCTTTTGATAATAGTCTTTACTTTAGACTTACTAGTTAAAGTTTAAATTTCTTATTTAACTGAAATAATGTTAAAAAAAATTAGACAATTTGGAGATGCGGGGCATCGATCCCCGTACCTCTCACATGCTAAGCGAGCGCTCTACCATCTGAGCTACATCCCCATATAAAAATATCATATTAAAATTAAAACTGATGGTCACTACAAAGTTTACACTATATAAATGCATATTTAAACCTTTAAACGCATTTCAGTTTACAAATCATGCCGCTTACTTTAAAATTTATGAGTTTCATAGCCTTGTCTTCAAATCGAACTTATTGTGCCTACATTTTATGAATTTAAAAGGTAAACGCTATAGGTCTATTGGTGAAAGGGAATCTGCATTACATGCGTTAGCACATATAACGGTAATGACATATGTGAGTTGTAAAATTTATAAAAGTAATCACGATAAAAGCTATGGTCATAATTTGTCTACTATGTTACACCTGACCTTTGATAATGTCACCTAACATAGAGAACTAATTGTTGCTAACAACTTTGTTTAACTAGCATCAGTCGAATTGAACACAAATATCATTTACTTAATTTCTGTATTTTCTTTTTTTAAATTTTATAGAACAATTTTTGTGTCTCTTTTTTATTATATTTTCATAAATTTTTTATTTCTTAGGCTTCCAAGACACTGCTAAGAGTCATTAACAAAACTTGGTGTTTACATTGGTCTTAACGAGTGGCAAAAGAGTGCAGAGATATCTATTTTTTTATTTTACCGTCTCCATAATTCACTTAATTCAATTCAATTTGAATTAATGACTTGTATGCTTAAAACGATTTGTGTTCAGTACGTGACATTGGGGGATCTACTAACATCGCATTCAACCGGTTTTAAAGGGTTATACATGAAATGCATTTTTACATTTTGACATAATTTGCTCACCTAATTAATAATTCAAACTGTTCTTTCATATATGGGGATGTAGCTCAGATGGTAGAGCGCTCGCTTAGCATGTGAGAGGTACGGGGATCGATGCCCCGCATCTCCAAGATAATATTTTTCTAGAAGCTTTTTATATATATTTTATATCCCCTGCAAATTTTGCTTTTTGGGTCAACCACTCAATATTTTTCAGGTTTTACTAACTTTACAGCTATGGAAATATTATTTTCATCAACTCACGAACTTCGAAGGTTTTCAGCTGTAAAAAGTATGCAGACGTGTGTAAGCTTTTTTTTGCAAACATTTGAATATGCAGGAATACCATAAATTAAAAACCGAAATTCCCTTTGCATCCGTAAATTCTAGATGCCTATCAAGACTGAATTTGAGATGCTAAAGGATGAGATATGACATAACTTCTCTTAAGAACCTCCATCCAATGGGAGTGCTTATTTTTCGGGAAATGGTAGCTTTCTAAGTCTTCCACAACTAGAAATATGCACTAAAAATCGTGTTTTATGCGCTTCAAATAAGCCCTAAAATAGCCAAATATGCTCTTAAAATCTCAAAATATGCTCTTAAAATCATTTCTAGTGTTATTACCAGGGCAACTAGAAATATGCACTAAAAATCGTGTTTTATGCGCTTCAAATAAGCCCTAAAATAGCAAAATATGCTCTTAAAATCTCAAAATATGCTCTTAAAATCATAAAATATGCTCTAATAAATGTACGGCACACAAATGTTCTTCTTCTTCATCGTTTATTTCCTTAGGATCTTTGAAATGCCTTCATAATTGTTCACATAACAATTTACCGATTCAAGCCATGTTCCCTAATATGTAGTTATAGGTTCTAAATGTAATGCAAGATCTGGAAACATTTGTTAAAAAAGATCCAATCCACATGGAGCTTGCATTTCTTCTTAAATCAAGTAATTCCAACAACTATGAGAAAGTATCTTCGCTTTTGTTGCATTTGCCTAGGCATTATGTCAAGGATCGAAATCGGTGGTTGTTGGAAAACATGTTTTATGTTTTGTTTATTAATTGAACAGGAACGCGTGTGTAAAACCAGATTTTTAATCGTTGTTTTAGGAACGAAAATTAACGTGAAAAATATGAAATATGCTTAAAAAGGGGAATTTTTTTTTAAATATGCTGTAAAAAATATTAAATGTGCTTAAAAAAAGGATATTTTTAAAAATATGCTCTTAAAATCAAAATATAATTTTATGTGTAAAATATGCAAAATATGCTCTAACAAAAAGGTGTCAAAAAAACTTGTAAAAGTATGAAACATATAAATACCTTACCCATTTGATAGTATATCGTTCTAACAAAAACATGCATTTGCATATTTCCGGTTGCTCTGGTTATTACCTAGGGTGATGTGCCTTAAGCAAGATCGGTAACTCTAGTGCGTGGTACGTTTGAAGTTTTGTCTATCGACATAACAATGCCCTTATCAGATCGACTAAATTCACATCATTGACATAACTTCCTTTATTTTCTAAAGTCAAGATAGACTAAATTATCTACCACCTCCAGCTTATAGAGGGTGATTTATTTAGAACATATATTTTTAGTTTGAAATAAAACGCTTAAACTTTTATTGAATATCAAAATTTTGCTATTGACTTGCAAATCTAGAATCGTAACTGGTTTGTCGGCGCAAAATTTTAAATTCATATAATATCAAAGAAATAAATTCAGAGGTGTCTAGGCGGCCAGTGATCTAGGCATCCAGTTGACAGGTCCGAAACGCCAAAATAAGTATTCGCGTACCCATTAAGCTAAACATATTTACGACAATGTCAAAATAAATATGGGCCTAAATAAATATTCGGACATCAAATTCTATTTTAAGCATTTTATTCAGAATTTAAAAAAAGGCCCTCAATGAATCACCCTTCTATTGTCAATGATTCAGAAAAGTAGACGCCTTGTTTTTTTTTCAAAAACTTGGCTTTTTTTCAATAACAAATACTTGTGAAGGATGCAGTAGCATTTCTATCCTGTCTCTTTCCTTCAATGATTCCTATATAATCATCTTTGTCTTCTGCCAAAACAACACATTTTTCGTAATCTTCGTAAAATTCGCCCTGCTGTCAAGGGCTATCGCATTTCAATTTATAGAGTCAGCAAAATATGATATCCCAAAAATATTACTAATTTACAAAAGTTGTGTAAATCACTAAAATAATAAAAGAAAAACATAATTTTGTTGGTCGAGTTAAATTTTACACACTAGTGCTTAAACGCAAATACAATTCGTCTGACAAAACCGTTAAGAAAATGCACACCTTGTAAAGCTAATGAAAATGTTTACGCGTCTGCATATTTGAAAACTAAAATATTTACTCTCTTTAAATTAATTGAAATACTAGTCTCATAGTTCATTTGTCTTGTGTGCCAGTACGTGACATTAGGCATAACTACTGTAATCCAACCGGTTTCAATGGGTTAAATATGAAATTCACTTCAACTTGAATTTTTTAATTTGCGACTACAAGGGGATGTAGCTCAGATGGTAGAGCGCTCATGTGAGAGGTACGGGGATCGATGCCCCGCATCTCCAAAGTAATATAGCTTTCGATACTTTTTATAGTCTCTAATGTATTTAAACCATTTTTCTTACTAAAGTTTAAAAAAAAAATCTGTTTGTTGTCATTTATGAAAAATATCACTGAATTCATATGTGTTGTATGCCGTATTATATAACTTACCCTACTATATGTAGTAATACTATTACATCTTGCTTGTTTACACTGACATTGGTTGATAGAGCAATCGTTAGAGCACTCGGCAGCATATAAAGATATGCTTCTACAGAATGCGGTTCAACTCCTACCTCCAGCAAATACAAAAAAATCATTAAATATATTTCAACGCTTAGTGGATGGCTTAATGACGTTCTTATTTCTAAATCGATTGAACGACTAAACATACTACAAAAAGGCAATATTGTTGGTGTATTCCAGAAAAAATAGCCCTCAGCGTTATCCCAGCCCAAAAAATGTAGAAGTACATTAGTAGCAAAATACTGATAAACTACTTCCGATACTTCATTTCTGGCAGAAGTGATTTGAAATAGTTTTCGAAAAAGAAGTTATACATAAGTTTAAAGCAAATTAGAATTTAAGAAGAAAAGCAAATTAATGTTAATGTTAAGTTTGCTACCCTGTTTTGGTAGGTATATGTAGGCACAATTTCACTATATTAACTCTTTACTTAATGATACTAAATCCATGATAATAATCCTATATTCAATTAGTATTTATTTCTTTTAACTAGTTTGAAATACAAAATTTTGTATGTATGTTAAGATAAACCAAAAACTAGATTATTAAACCTATACATAAAAAATATAAATCGAATAGAAGTATAATATATCACAATACTATTATCAACACAGTGTTAAAATCATTGGTGTTCCTGTAAAACTAGCACAAACACATTTCAAGTGCATCAACCGTATATTACGCGACTTCTTGAAAACCATTTAAAATATTTTGCCTCTGCCAAAAACTACATTATTTGGTATATTTCTGTTAGCTTTAGCCACCATCGCACACTGCCGTTAATAATATTGACTATTTTGACGGCAAATTTGTACACTTGGTAAATGGTATGCTTAAGTTCAAATCTGCTACGTGACATAATGTAAAAGAGTTGTTTGCCATCACTTTCAATGGATTATACATAAAAAGCACTTTAACCATAATTGATCATGGTTAGCGCAGGTAATTCAAACAGTTTTATTTACAAGGGGATGTAGCTCAGATGGTAGAGCGCTCGCTTAGCATGTGAGAGGTACGGGGATCGATGCCCCGCATCTCCAAGATGATAATTTTTTTGTAAATGATATCCTTTAATCTTGGTCAATGTATCTAATATAAGAATAGATTCAAATACTCAAAATGTTTATGCAACTTCTTAAAATTGTGTTTTGTGTACACTTGTATATAATTTCTATAAATAACACAGTGCAACACACTCTTTCGGGGGTGATCCAAACCAATATCAAATGATAGCATTTGACCTCAGTAACAAAACCCTAACCTCCATTTTTCTCCACTACGTCACAAATTTTTTTACAGTGGTTTGAAGTTTGAATTTTTTGGTCAAAAGTCGATCCAAAGAATATGAATAATCATCTATAAAAGTACATTTGGGGTATTTCATGTCTTCGGAGACTTATACTAAAACATTCAGGGAAATATTTCAACGGAACATTTTAACCTTCTAGTTGCCAACCGTGTGGGACATTTTTGGCCCAATTTTGAAAAACTGTTTATATGTCAACTTTTAACGGAGGGAGAATCTGTGATAGATATATTCTTCGGAAAATTTCACTAAGAGTCACCAAAGACAAATAGCCTCTATGAGTCAAAGGTTCCAAAATAAAATCTAAATGAAATGTTAATGGAACGTTAAAAAATCAATTTTTGAGCAAACAGTGCAACACACTTTTTCGGGAGTGAACCAAACCAATATCAAACAATAGCATTTAGCCTCAGTAACAAAACCCAAAACTCCATTTTGCTCCACTACGTCACAATTTTTGTTTACAGTGGTTTAAAGTTTGATTTTTTTGTTCAAAATTTAAAAAAAAGAAAATGAAAAATCATGTGTAAAAATAGATTTGGATTAATTCATCTCTTCAGAGACCTACATTAAAACTCTCCGGGGAATATTTCCTCGGAACATTTTAACCCTCTATCTGCCACCCATGCTGATTATTTTAAGAAATTTAACTTTTAAGCTGTTTTTTAAAATTCATCCTAAGATGTCCCATACGGGTGGGAGCTAGAGGGTTCAAATGTTCTGATGAAATATTCCCCAGAAAATTTTAATGTATGTCTCCAAAGACATGAACAATCCCAAATGTATATTTACACATGATTATTCAAATTCGTTGATTCGACCAAAAAAAAATCAAACTTCAAACCACTGTAAAACAAATTTGTGACGTAGTGGAGCAAAATGAAGTATAGGGTTTCGTCACTGAGGTCAAATGCTACCGTTTGATATTAGTTTGGTTCACTCCCAAATCGCTTGTTGCACACTTTGCACAAAAGTAGTATTTTTTAATATTTAATTTTGATTTTATTTTATAACCTTTGACTCGTAGAGGCTATTTGTCTTCGGTGACTCTTAGTGAAATTTTCCGGAAAATATTTTTATTGAAGATTCTAAGCCTTGACCTCCCTCGAAAGTTGATATATAAACAGTTTTCCAAAAATGTCCCAAACGAATGGAAGCTAGGGGGTTCAAATGTTCCGAGGAAATATTTCCCTGAATGTTTTAGTATAGGTCTCCGAAGACATGAAATACCCCAAATGTACTTTTATAGATGATTTTTCATATTCTTTGAATCGAATTTTGACAAAAAAAATTCAAACTTCAAACCACTGTAAAAAAAATTTGTGACGTAGTGGAGCAAAATGGAGCTTAGGGTTATGTTACTGAAGTCAAATGCTATCGTTTGAAATTGGTTTGGTTCACCCCCGAGACAATGACCCTCAAATTGTTTAATAGTGTTATAAAAACATGTTATTTGTTATTCATTTGCGTATATAAAAATCCTTTGGAGATGCGGGGCATCGATCCCCGTACCTCTCACATGCTAAGCGAGCGCTCTACCATCTGAGCTACACCCCCATATATGAAAAACCTAATCGAATTGTGTGCAGCCAAATAATGTGAACAATTATATAAAATGCATTTTATGTACTTCATAACCCATTAAAACCGTTACAGTACAATTATTTGGTGTTATGTCACGTACCTCCCAACAAGTCAACCTAGCATTACAAATTCGTACAAAAGAGCATTACTATTGAATTAATTCAATTTAAGTATAGACAGCCAACAAACAACATTGGCCAAAACAGCGCCAAGCGCTTACCAACACGTAATGTAGGTTTTATTGTTTCCGGCAACTGCTTTGTTACTTTGTTGCAATTAAGCAAAATGCATTAATATGCATTGCAGGTAGCATTAATAAAATGTATTTTGTCTAGCTTTACTTTTTTCCCTTACATTAGTTTTATTATTTTATTTACAACTAGATTAAACTAATGCAAATAGTAAACGATTGTGTTACAATTAATTTTATAAAATGCAAAACAATAAGTTAATAGTTTCTCAAAGGGGATGTAGCTCAGATGGTAGAGCGCTCGCTTAGCATGTGAGAGGTACGGGGATCGATGCCCCGCATCTCCAAAGGATTTTTATATACGCAAATGAATAACAAATAACATGTTTTTATAACACTATGACACAATTTGAGGGTCATTGTCTCGGGGGTGAACCAAACCAATTTCAAACGATTGCATTTGACTTCAGTAACAAACTCCATTTTGCTCCACTACGTCACAAATTTTTTTTACAGTGGTTTGAAGTTTGAATTTTTTTGTCAAAAGTCGATTCAAAGAATATGAAAAATCATCTATAAAAGTACATTTGGGGTATTTCATGTCTTCGGAGACCTATACTAAAACATTCAGGGAAATATTTCCTCGGAACATTTTAACCCCCTAGCTGCCACCCGTGTGGGACATTTTTGACCCAATTTTGAAAAACTGTTTATATGTCAACTTTGGAGGCAGGTCAAGGCTTAGTATCTTCGATAAAAATATTTTCCGGAAAATTTCACAAAGAGTCACCGAAGACAAATAGCCTCTTCGAGTCAAAGGTTATAAAATAAAATAAAAATTAAATGTTAAGAAGACTTTTTTTGTGCAAAGAGTGCAGCGAGCTTTTTCGGGAGTGAACCAAACTAATATCAAACGGTAGAATTTGCCCTCAGTAACAAAACCCTAAACTCCATTTTGCTTCACTACGTCACAAAATTTTTTTACAGTGGTTTGAAGTTTGATTTTTTTTTTTTTTTGGTAAAAAGTCGAATCAACGAATTTGAATAATCATGTGTAAAGATACACTTGGGATAGTTCATGTCTTCGGAGACATACATTAAAATTTTCTGGGGAATATTTCATCAGAACATTTGAACCCTCTAGCTCCCACCCGTATGGGACGTCTTAGGATGAATTTTAAAAAACTCCTTAAAAGTCAAAATTCTTAAAATGTTCAGCATGGGTGGCAGAGAGAGGGTTAAAATGTTCCGAGGAAATATTCCACGGAAAGTTTTAAAGTAGGTCTCTAAAGACATGAACTAACCCAAATCTATTTTTAAACATGATTTTTCATTTTCTTTTATTTAACATTTGACCAAAAAAATCAAACTTTAAACCACTGTAAACAAAAATTGTTACGTAGTGGAGCAAAATGGAGTTTTGGGTTTTGTTACTGACGCTAAACGCAATTGTTTTATATTGGTTTGGTTCACTCCCGAAAAAGTGTGTTGCACTGTTTGCTCAAAAATATATTTTTTAACGTTCCATTAATATTTCATTTTGATTTTATTTTGGAACCTTTGACTCATAGAGGCTATTTGTCTTTGGTGACTCTTAGTGAAATTTTCCGGAGAATATTTCTATCGAAGATACTAAGCCTTGACCTCCCTCCAAAGTTGACATATAAACAGTTTTTCAAAATTGGGCCAAAAATGTCCCACACTGTTGGCCACTAGAGGGTTAAAATATTCCGAGGAAAAATTCCGCTGAATGTTTTAGTATAGGTCTCCGAAGACATGAAATACCCCAAATGTACTTTTATAGATGATTTTTCATGTTCTTTGAATCGACATTTGACCAAACCACTGTAAAAAAAAATTTGTGACGTAGTGGAGCAAAATGGAGTTTTTGGTTATGTTACTGAGGTCAAATGCTATCGTTTGATATTGGTTTGGTTCACCTTCGAATCATCATGAGTATAAAATGAAAATTTTTAAAAATCGTTGATCCCGTATGGAAAATGTCCTGTAGTTTGTAAAATAAGTCATGAAATGGCTGTGATTTTTTAAGTTTTTTTGCCCAAAAATTTTAAAAATTCCTTAATCCTGTATGGAAACTATTCTGTAATGTATGAAATAATTCAGTTAGCATATTCTCATAATCCGAATAGCTATGAGTATTTCTGATTCTGTCACTAATCCTGATCATCACACTTGATATAATGTTTGTGAAAAATTCATCAAATCATATGCCTCAGAATGCCATAACATAACACAGTACAACACATGATTATGGGACTCAATTCTGGGAACTGCACGTGAAAGTAGCCCCAAAACGAAGAATTTCTGCATCATTCGTTTTGTCAAGTTACATGCCATAATAATTTAATATCGTAGGGGAATTTGTCATGTTTTAGGCTCTTTTGTTTGACATAACTCGAGAACCACTAGTCCGATTTAGCTGAAACAAATTTAAAAAAATAAGAATTACAATTTCATTAATCTGTTCATATAACGTTTTCCTACATAAGCAACAGTTTCACTTTTCCATTCATTAAATGATTTTGAACTGGGTTTATTTTGTAGCAGTTACAATAAAGCTGTTGGCGTATGATTTACGTGCAATATTATTTATGATAATCATACGCCACCATATAGTATTTATGTTCTGTCAAACAAAAGAGCCTAAAACGTGACAAATTTCCCTATACGATACTAACTTACTTCAAATCGATATTAAATTACTATGGCATGGAACTTGACAACACGAATGATGCAGAACTTCTTTTTTTTATGGGCTACTTTCACGTGCAGTTCTCAGAAATTAGTCCCAAATCAATGACCTAAAAAATGTTGTACTGTGTAATGAGCATTCTATTTTAAGTGCATAGACTCGAAGAACTTCACCAACAATTATATATAAGATAACATAGCATTACTTAGATTTGTTAGATTTGTCTTATAATCATTTGTTTCAATCGTTTTCTATTGCATTATCCTCATGAAAAATTTGTGTGCACTTTACTTTCAATTGCTACCAAAACATTTCTCATTACTTATTCCCCTCTCACGGATATAAAGTTCAAAGTAGATCTTTCACATTTTACCTTGACCATGAAAATAAACCAAAAAAAAAAACAATGCCGAGCATGAGGAATTCCACCATTCCCTAGGGAAATTCTTTAAAAAGAAATTCTCAAATTTTTGTGAGTTTTTTCTTTATTTTTTGGATATAAACAAAAATAGGCTCGAATGTTACATATCATCTTATCGCTGATACAGAAAATTTCTCAGGCTCAAGAATGTTGGAATTTTTTCAAATTGTGATGGTGTAAAATTCTATTGCAATCGATAGGATAGAAAATATTTGAACGTACGTCAACGTTTTACCTTTTTAATGGCACACTGCTGCTGATACTGCTGCAGTGTACTCTCTTCTGGTGGCTTGAGGAATGTTTAGCATCGAAAACATTTTGAAAGTGATCACTTTAATTGATGTGGCAAATTGTTTTATCATCACCTGTTCGATGGCTATTTTTAGATAAGTACTCTTTTTTGTCTGCTTTAGAATTTACTATAGATTTTTATTATTATTCAGTTGATATAAAAGGGAAGTATGTTAATTGCAGCAACGACTGGGAGAATGTAAAAAAATTCAATTAAATCTTTTTAAAATCTAATGCAATGAAAACTTGACTTTAAATACAATTAATAAATGTTAATTTAATGAATACATCAAAATACATAATTAACATAATGATAATATTGTCTGCTTTGTAATTTAAAGGTTGATTCATTTCGAAATTCTTTTTTTAATTTTAAATAAAATTCACAAAATCGATTAAGTTGTCGTAATCAGCATTATGACACGAAAGAATAATTACATTTACTTTACTTGAATAGTGTAATTAAAATTTTGGCCGTGACTACATCGCAGCTGGTCTATTCTGAAGGTCCAAGTTTCAATTTAAGGGTTTTAGCTTACTTATAAATAAAACACTTCATATAGAAATGAATATCGAAATATTTATTATAGTTCGTCAAAACAAACTCTGAGATTTACTTTATAAAAAAAAATTGTATTCAAATGTCGTCAAGGACTACGCCGTAGGTGGTCTATTCAATAGGTTCAACTTCCGATCACTGTTTTCAGCATATCCAGCAGCATCTCAAGAATTACTTGAGTAATATTGACCTTTACGTCTTAAATCGTAGCAGGCATATCAACGAAGACTGACAACTTCACAAAACCACAAAGTAAAAATGAAATGATATCACAAGGGTGATTCAGTTATATGTTTTATTTTTAATCCCACTTAAAGCAATTAAAATTGAATTGAATGTATAAATCTTTGTTATGATCCGATGAAACATTCTTTGGCATTTACTTTTTAGAAATAATTCCATTTAACAATTAACGGCAATTACGTCATAGGTGAAAAATGGTCAAAAACAGCGAAATTTCATTGAGTAGCTTGCCGAGACCAAATCTGGCGGCTTCAATTGTTAAACCAGTGATATTCTAGTCACTGCATCGTGTATCGTCCAATAACATACACTTAGTCTAAAATTTGCGGATGGTATTAGCAATAGTGAATTAGGGACAGTCGATTAAGCGCATCTCATGTTGTGAGCTATGCAAGAAAAAGATTTTTCGTAATACGGCTAAATAATTTAGAAAAGTTATTGCAGTGCGAGTTTTTTCCTGAATAACTGCCAAACAATACTTGATAAAAGTAAGATGACAGCTTGTGTACCGTGGTTTTCGCGTGAGCTGAGGTAAGTCCAGTCGTCGCCAGTGTCGCCATAAGGACCAACAAAACCTTACAGAATAAGTACTCAATAGATTTTCCCTGACTAGGGCAAAATAACAATATTGTTTATTGACGGTGTTATTCAAACTTATAATCTATTGGATAAAGTATTTAGATGCGAAAACAATTCAGATTCGGATTCAGTGATAGGGATGTTGTACTGTCCGGTAATTTGTACCCAGGCCGATTTAAGATGTTCGAGAACTTTTAGAATATGCTCGGCGAGTATTGATGTGACCTATGACTGCAATGATAGGTTTTGGAAATCGGGTCGGTTTAAGTTAGTCGGAAACTTTATGAATCGGTCGATTTTGTGGTGATAAGGAATATTGTACTATACTCCCAAAACTATAGAGGTCAGATAGGTCTGGATCGTTTCACAACTCAGGAACGTGATGATTCAGGTACTTTCGATTATTCAGGCTCGTACCAGCAACGCGGTAGCGTATCGATGATTCAGGTTCGTCGGTTGTTACGATTAATATCAGCAGTATGCTGTCAGCTTGGTGATTCGGGTTTTGTCGGGGTGTCAGGTGAATATCAGCAAGTGATGATTGATGACTCGAGTTTGTCGGTAGTTTAGATTTATATTAGGAATAGTCAGTCTTGGTGATTCGGGATTTGTCGGGTATTCATGTGAATTTCAGCAATTCAGAAATATATCGATGCTTCGGCTTTCGTTGGTAAATCAGTTGGAATTCGCTACTCAGGATCGTGTTGATGACTCGCGTTCTTCAGCAAATCGATTTTTGTTACTCGAGGTTGTATCGACGATTCGGCTTTTGTCGGAAATCAGTTTCGTATCAATATCGTGTTAATGACTCGTGTTCTGTAGTGAATCAAAGTTCCGAAGTCCGATTTAACAGACCGAAGTCCGACTTAACAGATCGAAGTCCGATTAAACAGACCGAAGTCCGATTCAACAGACCAAAGTCCGATTCAACAGACCGAAGTCCGATTTAACAAACCGATGTCTGATTTAACAGACCAAAGTCCGATTCAACAGACCTAAGTCCGATTCAACAGACCGAAATCCGATTTAACAGACCGAAGTACGATTCAACAGACCGAAATCCGATTTTACAGATCGAAGTCCGATTCAACAGACCGAAGTCCAATTTAACAGACCGAAGTCCGATTCAACAGACCGAAGTCCAAATCAACAGACCGAAGTTCGATTTAACAGACCGAAATTCGATAAAAACAGACCGTAGTCCGATTCAACAGACCGAAGTCCGATTCAATAGACGGAAGTCCGATTTAACAGACCGAAGTCCAATTAAACAGACCGAAGATCGATTAAACAGACCAAAGTCCGATTCAATAGACGGAAGTCCGATTTAACAGACCGAAGTCCAATTAAACAGACCGAATATCGATTAAACAGACCGAAGTCCGAATCAACCGACCGAAGTTCGATTTAAAAAACCGAAGTTCAAATTAACAGACCGAAGTACGATAAAAACAGACCGAAGTCCGATTCAACAGACGAAAGTCCGATTCAACAGACCGAAGTTCGATAAAAACTGACCGAAGTCCTATTTAACAGATCGAAGACCGATTCAACAGACGAAAGTCCGATTCAACAGACCGAAGTCCGATTCAACAGACCGAAGTCCGACTTAATAGATCGAAGTCCGATTCAACAGACTGAAGTCCGATTTAACAGTCTGAAGTCCTTTTCAATAGACCGAAGGCCGATTCAACAGACCGAAGCCCGAATCAACAGACCGAAGTCCGATTTAACAGACTAAAGTTCGATTTAACAGACCGAAGTTCGATAAAAACAGACCGTAGTTCGATTTAAGGGACCGGCCGTGGCATAGTGGTTAGAACACGCGACTACCATGCGGGAGATCACAGGTTCAACTCCTGGCTCCAGTCATTTTAAAAGAAAAAAAACATAAATAAATTTTTCTTTCATTGTCGGCTCCCCTCGAATGTTGTCGACAGCAACTTCGCAGTATTAGTGTCGAGTCAATCGGCGTGTCTTGTAAGAGCTTCTCAAACAGTGACGTTTGCATTCGTCGATAAACAAGTAGATGCCATTAGTTGTGAATCTAAAAATATAAAACGTGTTAATTCACAACCTCATTCATGGGGTGTACTGGGAAATTAGGTTTTTTAAGTTGTCCGATTCAAAAGATCAAAGAATGGAATTTGGGTTACACCAACAAAAGTTGGTTCAACAGACCAAAGTCCTACTTAAGAAAAGAATATTTCTTTCGATAAATTATTGTCCTAAGAAGGGCATGGGAGATCAGGTGCTGAGCAACTTAGCAATAAACTTCGCTGCGGTAGCAACCGACGAATTTACCAAGAAAAATTATCATTTAAGTAAATGAAGCTCCCGATGCACAGTGGTCCATTTACCTGATCTAGCGTAACAAATTTATTAACATAAAAACTAATACTATTTTCGTCAAAATGACAATTTTTCTGGAATAATATACCAAGAAGGAACAAAAGAAAAAAATTTTGTTCACCAAATTTTTTTTTAATTTTTAAAAATTTTTGGAAAATTTTTTTATTATAATTTTTTTTTATTTTTTTTTTTAAATTGTAGACGTATTACATTATATTACTGAATTATTTCGGGTCAATACTCCAGTCTGAATCGGACTGCCATACTAAAGAATGGGAGCGGATCGACATGGTGCCTAAAAATTACAACATTGTGAGCAAAAGCAACCGAAAGCAGCAGATGTTGGATATTTCACAAAATAGACGAAACATATTAACATAAAAGAATAGTCTCGGTATCTTGGCCAACTAAGTTTTACTTTACAGAAGTTTAAATTCGTTCACTAAAAAGGATTTACTAAAGGTGTTGATTTCTACCACAATTCTCTACCACCTCATATATTGCACAGGTTACGATACACATTTTTTTGTAAAAAAAAATTTAAAAATCCCAAAAGAAATTTGCAATATGAGCTTTTTAAAATTTTCAGCAAAATCTGCACACTTGTAAAAACGCGACAAAATGTTTTGTTGCACCTGTTTTGACAATTGTTGTGTTCGAAAGCCGACAGTTGATCAATTAAACCAAATTTGGAAGTTACCTATTTGCTAAATGAACAGTAAGTTATCTGTGGAAAATCAAATTTTGGTAGATTTCGAAGGTCGACAATTTCAATTTGGTTACAGTAGATCAGGGAAAAGGACCACTGTGTACTGCATCGATTAACAATTTCCATTAAGATTAATGTGTTTAGTTGTTAATTTAATTTTATTATTAAAATAAAAATCATTAAAATCATTGTTTTATCTTTTTGGAGTAGAATAGTAAAATTTAGGGCATTCCTAATGCGTTATTAGCAACTCTTTTTTAGTTAATTGTGAAGTTAATTTCCATAATTTCTAGTTGTCAAGCTGAGTTTAAACATTTAATGTTAGCTTAATTCACTTGAAAACCCTCATTAATATGAATGCCTTCGAAAATATTTCAACTGCTAATGAAGCGAATCCCTCATACGCCTCACTGCATTATTAATTTTTGCATTTTTTTCTTTTTCTTTTAATTTTAGACTATACTCTACATTTACTTTGTGCCGATTAGAGCACCTTCGTCACTTACACACTTTTGCATATAGCGATCACTATAAATCGCACCACATACAGCAGATAAAGATACAGTTTCACTTAATTGCCTCGTACACACATCGATATCGATTGGCGTTGCAATGTGCCGTCGTTGTGTGTCGTCTTGGTACATTAATCTCTATAAATATTTTTGCGAAATGTTAAACTGTCGCACAGTATTAATGGCCAAATGGTGGCACGCCAACAGACGCACTGGCGACTGCAACAATGTTGCAACAATATGGCCTTTCATTGTTTTTGCAGCCGTTCGCTTTTGTGTTCTGTTCTGTTTTGTTCTCTTTACGTAGGATTTACACTTGAATAAAGAGCTATAAATATGTATGAAAATGCACTGCATATAGAGAATGTAGAGAAGTTTAATGCATAGTGCATATGATCTCGTTCTCGTTGTTGGCGTTAACATATTTTTTGTTTATTAGTTTTTGCAATTGTATTCAAATTTGATAAAGATTATTACAAAAATGTTATATATTTAAGTCAATTGCATTGATTTAAGAAGTTGAGAATACAATGCATTAATGCCTTAAAAAGTTTTAAGATTTATATTGTGATCACTATCTAACCTAACTTAGAAAATCTTAATTTCCCTTTACATCCCATGAATGAGGTTTGGGATAGCTTCTCGAGATATTGTGAATTAACACGCTGTCTATTTTGGATTTTAAACAAACGGCACCGACTTGTTTATCGACGATTGCGATCGTCACTCTTTGAGAAGCTTTTACTAGACATGCCGATTGACTCAACACTATACTACGAAGTTGCTGTCGACAATATCGAGGGACCGGCAATGAAAGAAAAATGTATATGACTGGAGAGTTCGAGAGCTTCTTCACATGCTAATCAATTCAAATGTGACAATTTCTTATTAACATAGCCATTGAGCCAGAAATGTGCATCGGATCTTGACTGAACTTTTGCAGAGCCTTTTAATAATAATTTGAAATATTAATTTGTCCACAACAAATTGTCAAACAATTTGCAATAAAAATAAGCTGACAGCTCGACAGCAGTCATGCATGATTTGTAAAAAAAAAACATATTAAAACCTAACCTTTAAATGAATCAAATTTTTTAATACATGAACTGGAAGAATTGTATAAACTAGAATGGATCTGTAAATCTGTATGACTCAATTTACTTGTTGTATTTTCTTTATTTACATATTTCTCGGCGATTTTAGAAACAGCCGCTCTATGAACGATATGATTTGTGTCCCCTGTTTTATCCTAAAATCCTTAAATCCCAGTTTTATACTAGTATCAACGAGAATTTTCACATCAACTGTGACGTACAATTTTAAACATATGGCAGATAAACCAGATTGGAATTTAAGTTTATCGACTTCTTTCTTTTCCAAAGGTCCCATGACTATTCCATTCCTTATAGGTAACACTAAGAACAATTTTCGGGGTCATTGTCTGGGGGGGGTAAGAAATTCCAAGTCAATACAACGGTGATATTTTGATAAAGAAACCACAAACCAGTACAGAAATTTCAGTTAGGGGAACTGACTGATAAATACCCTCCCATTGCGAGTACTTATATTATTACTTGATTTTTAAAGTGGACGGCACTTGTATGGGAGGTATCAGAAGGGGCGTGGCTAAACTTCCAGTGTTTTCTCCAAAACTTTCTCCTGTTATTGCTTTGCAAAAAAAAAATTTGGGCACAATCGCGTTGAGTGTATTGATAATATTACTCGATTTCTAAAGTGGGAGGAATGGTATATTAGTATGGGTGGTACAAAAAGGGGCGTGGCTAGACTTCCAGATTTGTTTCTTCAAAACTTTATCCACAACTTTATCCAAATTTAGCTGTATTAAATACAGAATATGGACACTATTACGATGGGTGTATTGATATTATTACTCCATTTCTAAAGTGGGCGGAGTGGTACATTTGTATGGGGGGTATCAGAAGGGGCGTGGCTAGACTTCCAAATGTTTTTCTCCAAAACTATAGCTATACTAAATACAGAATTTGGGCATGATTGTGTCGGGTGTATTAGTAATATTGCTCTATTTCTTAAGTAGGCGGAATGGTACATTTGTATGGATGGTACAAGAAGGGGCGTGGCCATGTAACCCATTTGCTATACCATTTTAAAACAATTAGAAGCGTCTTTCGAAAGTTATCGTGCGTACCAGCCAGACAGTCAGACAGACCGACAAACAGACAAACGGACATGGCTCAAACGACTTAAAAATTCATGTATGTTCAAAAAAACCTAGAGTCTAAAGTGACTCCTCCTATGTGTTACACTTTTGGGTCGTATCAAATGATATATAGCCTCTTACCCGTAGGTTGAGGGTATAAAAGGCAGAAGAGTGTAAGATCAAATGAATGTGAATTTTGATCAAACCAGTGTTTTGTACAAACAAATGCACTTAGAAATGTTATTAATGGCAGTAATTAATTGAAATCAACGTGTTTTTATCCCAAGAAGTATATTAAGTACGTTTATTGTACCAAAAAGTACAATTAATTGTACCAAAGACGTATTTGTACTGTACCAAACAGTACAATTAGTTATAGCAAAACTTAAATTGTACCAAAAAATACAATTTCTTGTACCAAAGAGTACAATTTATGGTACCAAAATTAGTTTTATTTTACTAAAAGATAGTTAATTTTTCCAAAATTGCAATTTATGATAACAAAACGTTAGTTTATTGTACCAAAAGTTAAATTGTACCAAAAGTTAAATTTATTGTACCACACAGTACAATTTATTGTACCAAAAAGAGCAATTTATTGTTATTGTTTGCTATTGTTATTGTTGCAAATAGTGCAATTTGTTGTACCAAAAGATACATTTTATGGTACTAAACGTACTTTTATTGTACCACACAGTTCAATTTATTGTACCAAAAAGTAAAATTTATTGTACCAAAACGTACTTTTATTATACCAAAAGCTAAATTTACTGTACCACGCAGTAAAAATTATTGTACCAAAAGTTTATTTTATTTTACCAAACAATACAATTAATTGTACCAAAAAGTACAATTTATGGTAACACACCTTACTTTTATTGTACCATAAAGAAAAGTTTCTTGTTCCAAACAGTACAATTTATTGTACCATAACGTGCAATTTATGGTACTAAAAAGTAAAATTTATTGTCTCAAAAAGTAACATTTTTAATATCAATACGTACTTATATTGTACCAAAAGGTTCACTTTATTGTTGCAAACAGTAAATTTTATTGTACCAAAAAGAAAAATTTATGGTTCCAAGCGTAATTTTATTGTATTAAAACTTGTACCATACAGTACAATTTATTGTACCAAAAAGTATAATTTATAGTACCAAAAGTTCAATTTTTTGTTCCAAACAGTACAATCTACAAAAAAATACAATTTGTTGAACAAAAAGTTAAATTTTCGAACAAAAAGTACAATTTATTGTACCGATAAGTAAAATTTTTTGTATCAAAATGTGCAATTCATGGTATCAAAAAGAAAAATTTCTTGTACCAAAATGTAACTTAACCAAAATGTAACTTAATTAAAGTACTTTTCTTGTACAAAAAAAGTACTGTAATTCATTTTATCGCATCTTTTTTTGTACCAAAAAATTCAGCCATTTTACAAAAAAGTAATCTCTGATGCAAAAACAATAGCACTAGACCGTATCACCTTAAAGGCACACAAAAAAAAATTATCCGTACACCAGCGAATATAAAGCACTGTTCCAAGCACATTTCAATAAAAAAAAAATTTTATCGCATCCGTTATCATCGGTAACAAAACATTCTCAGGGTGGACAAATTTTTGTTAGTAGTAAAGGTAACTTGAGGTCAAAGACTTTTGAATTAAAAAATATTGGTCTGCCACAGACAAACACATCGATATATCATACTTTAATATCTGAATGTAAATACTGAAGCTATGAAAAATTTAAAAAGGTGACCCCTACGATCTGCAACAATGAATTTATAAAAGCATTTTTTAGATAGTTGTGCTGTATTTATCGAAATACTTTCTTCGCAAAAGTTTTGTTTTTTTTCGCGAGCTATAAATTTCTAACATTAGGGTGTCACATTATGGAGGTAGGAAATTAGATTTGGGGGTAAGTACTAGAACGGTACACTTGAGGTCAATGGACCTAAGAGCAAAAATATTGGCCTACCTGAGACAAAAAATTCGCTTTATCAAGCTTTAAGATCGAACTGTTAATGTGGAAGATATAACGAAAAAACTAAAAAGGCGACCCCTACGTTCGGCAAAAAAAACGAAAAAAAATTTTTTTTTGAAATGTCCACTCTATTTTAGCAAAATTACAAATCATTCAAATTAGAGACCTTTGGAGAGCTTATCGTGTGAACAATATGTGTTATTAGTTTGGTTTGAAAAACAAAACACAAACAATGCACTTTTTGTTTCTCCTTGCATTAATGTATAACTCTTATTTTGGTTGCGAATGTCTTCCAAACATTGCTCAATACAGTGAGTCAGTTGTTGTGTTGGAAAAGCAATTGAATTTTTGAAGGGCTCTAGTAAAGGACCGGCCGTGGCATAGTGGTTAGAACACTCGACTACCATGCGGTAGATCACAGGTTCAACTCCTGGCTCCAGTCATCTTAAAAGAAAATTTTTCTTTCATTGTCGGCCACCCTAGAATGTTGTTGACAGCAACTTCGCAGTATTAAGTGCCGAGTCAATCGGCATGTCTAGTAAGAGCTTCTCAAACAGTGACGTTCGCATTCGTCTATAAACAAGTAGGTGCCGTTAGTTGTGAATCTAAAAATAGAAAGTGTGTTAATTCACAACAACGCGAGAAGCTACCCCATACCTCATTCATGGGGTCTGAAGGGAAATTAAGTTGTAAGTTTTTCTAGTAATGATGTAGTTTTAATCCAAATTTTTACAAATTTTGAATGTCATAGTAATATGCATTCCAATTGCCATAACTACTGTTTTATAGAGTTGGGGTTTTATTGTTTTTTAGTCGTTTGGTTTAAAACATAGTTATATCGTTTTTTAACCTCTTAAAATAAATATACAATCGAACTTCTCTATAGCAAATTTTTCACTATAACGATTTTTTCAAAAACACTACATACATTTAGCCGTTTGGTATATGCGGCAGTATTTGTTACCCACATGTTGTCTATTATTTTCCATTATAGTACGGTTCACCAAAAATCTCTTTTTTCTGCTTGAACCTGTAACATTATAAAATAACAACGTTGAGCCTTTTCATATTGCTTTGCCTTTACCTCGTTCACCGCAATTATTGCACTCCATTCCACTGCTCATTCGAACTTCCATCAACAGCCGTCTTTCAGCCGTTAATCAACTTTATCATTTAACACTTTAACCGCTGAGATTTGCTAAAATATGTTATTAATAATTTCATCACATCTTCCCCCAATGAAGGAGGAGTAGTGTCAAAAACCATTTGAAACGGATGTGATGCTCTTGAAAACTACTAAACCAGATACATGATTGCAACACAAACAGACACAGCAACACAAACAGTACACAGCACACAATTTCACAGTTGCAGTGTATGTGTGTGTTTGTATGGAACTATATCGCATTGCACTCAGACAAAAGTCCTTAGACAGACAAACTAGACAACGACAACAACTTCGGGCCTGTCTCAATTTTTTTCGGCTAACGTCTAAACGCACTCACATGCTTGCACAAACACACACACACTCGCAGCTATTCGCAAATTCAGAATTCAGGAAGTTCAACGTGGCGGCATACAAATGCAAATGTGAAATTGCTGGCAAAGATAATAATCATGCAACACGGAGTGCAGAGATATAACAACAACATAACAAACATATGTATTAAAGAGGATGTGTGTGTGTGTGCAAAACTACCACATTGCAACCAACTCGTGTACTTATGCTACACCAGCAATTTATTCTAAATTGCAAACACTTAAGCCAAAAGCCAGTAACGCATCGGTATAGCACAGTATAGGGCGACGAATGTTAAGCGCGTTTTAATTGTCTTGCAAACGAGTGGGAAACTGCAGGTGTGAGAAAACTTGTTCGTCCACTGCAGTCTCATTAATGTATGATGAATGACACTAAAATGTTATATATACGCTCTCATGTCCTATTTCAAATAATATTAGTTCGGTACACATTTTCGCATATACGAAAATATTCGTTGCGAACGAAGAAAGAGTACACTATAGCCCTTAAGTGGCCGACTACCTGCAACGAATATACAAGTAATGTTCGCTGGTTGCATATAAGTTTTTTGCTAATATATTTGCTAACTATAGTATATTAATATATAAGACTTGGTCAGTGAAAAGGGGGCTTACGTACAAAAACCAAAATATCGAGAAAAAAAGATCTTAACATCTTCACGCTTTAATGGCTTCAAACTGCTAACTCGGAGGTTTTTGGGATCGTTGATTACAAATCCGATGTTAGTTTTTGAAAATTCAAAATTTCGGATCCAATATAGCTGACAAGCCGAAAAATTTTTCGGATGTGCTTAAAACTGGTTACTCGGGGGTTTTCGGGGTCGTTGAATACGAATCTAGCATGATATTTTAAAAATTCAAAATTGCGGATCCAATATGGCTGACAGTTATGATAAATTAATATTAATTGAATAGAAAACTTTTAGCCAGGATTTAAGGGTAAAATTCCAAATTTTTTTATTGATTACAATAAAAGTATTTTTTGGAGCACTTGAAGTACAATAAATACTTTTTGGTGCAATAAAAGTACTTTTTGGTACAACAAAAATTCTTTTTTGTACAATAAAGTTTTGTTAGGTACAAAAAATTACTTTTTTGGTGCAATAATAGTACTTTTTGGGTACACTAAAAGCTCATTTTGGTACAACTTTTTGGTACCAAATAGTACTTTCTAGTACAATGAAATTAATTTTTGGCACAATAATAGTTCGTTTTGGTACAATAAAAATATGTTTTATACAATAAGTACAATATTTTATTGTACCCAAAAATTAAAGTACCTTTTGGTGCAATGAAAATACTTTTTGGTACAATAAAAATACTTTCTGGTGAAATAGAAGTATTTTCTGGTAAAATAAAAGTACTTTTTGGTACAAAAAAATATCTTTTTGGGTACAATAAAAGTTATATTGGTACATCAAAGTTATTTTGGTCCAATAAAAGTAGTATTAAGTACAATAAAAGTACTTTTAAGTACAATAGAAGTATATTTAAGTACAATAAAAGTACTTTTAAGAACAAAGTACTTTTTGCCGTAATAAAAGCACTTTGTTTTTTTAGTACAATAAAGGTACTTTTTGGGCACACTTATAGTACCTTTTGGTACAAATAAACACTTTTTTATAACAAATAGTACTTTCTAGTACAATGACATTTATTTTTGTTAGAATAAAAGTTAATTTTAGTACAATAAAAATATGTTTTAGTACATTAAGTACAATAAAAGTACATTTTGGTGCAATGAAATTACTTTTTGGTACAATGAAAATACTTTTTGGTAGAATAAATCAAAAATACTTTTTGGGTACAACAAAAGTAACATTGGTACATAAAAGTAATTTTTGTTCGAATAAAAGTAATATTGATATATAAAAGTACTTTTTGGTACAAATTAACACTTTTTGACACAAAATTGTACTTTCTATTACAATAAAAGTACTTTTTGGTACAATAAAAATAATTTTAAGTACAATAAAAGTACTTTAATTGCAATAAAAGTACTTTAAGTACTTTTTAGAACGATTAGTACAATATTTTATTGTACTTAAAAATAACAGTACCTTTTGGTGCAATGAAATTACTTTTTTTTTTTTAATATTTTAAATATTTATTTCAATTTAGATAAGTACTTCAATATAAAAAATAATACAAACATATAAATAAAATAAATTTGTAATTTGGTACAATAATAGTACTTTTTGTACAATAAAGAACTTTTTGGTACAATAAAAGTACTTTATTTAATTTAAGTACTTTTTGGTATACCAAAAGCCCTTTTTGGTACAATAAAAGTACTTTATGTAATTAAAGTAATTTTTGGTAGACTAAAATTCCTTTTGGGTACAATAAAAATACTTGTAGGTACAACAAAAGTACCTTTCGGTACAACATATGTACCTTTTGGTAAACAAAAATACTTTTTGGGTACAATAAAAGTAAAATTGGTACATAATAGTACTTTTTGGTCTAATAAAGTAATATCGGAACATAAAAGTACTTATTGGTACAAATTAACACTTTTTGATACAAACTTGTAGTTCCAGGTGCAATAAAAGTACTTTTTGGTACAATAATAGTACTTTAAAGTACAATAAAAAGACTTTTATGTACAATACTTATTGCAATTAAAATACTTTTTGCCATAATAAAAGCACTTTGTTTTTGGGTGCAACAAAAGTACTTTATGGGTACACTATTAGTACCTTTCTGGTACCAAATAGTGCTTTCAGCTACAATAAAAGTACTTTTAGATATTGTAAAAGTAATTTTTGGGTAACATAAATTTTCGTTTTTGAGTAATTAATGTAATTTTTAGTACAATAAGTACAGTAAAATTACTGTAGCTTTTGGTCCAATAAAATTACTTTTTGGTATAACAAAAGTACTTTTTGGTACAAAAAAATTACTTTTTGCTACAATAAAATAACTTTTTGGCTTAATGAAATTATTTGTCGTTACATTGTAAGTACTTTTTAGAACACTAAAAGTATTTTTTTGAAAAAAAGTATTTCAGCGAATGCTAAAAAATAATATTTATACCCTCACCCTACGAGTAGGAGGGTATATATCATTTGATACGACCCAAAAGTGTAACACATAGTAGAAGTTACTTTAGACCCTATGTTTCTGTGAACCAAATTTGATTCATGACTTTTTAAGTCCTTTGAGCCATGTCCGTCTGTTTATCTGTCTGTACGTCTGAGTGTCTGTCCGGCTGGTACGCACGATAACCATTTGTCTTGAAACTTTACATGGTCACGCCCCTTCTGGTACCTTCCATGCAAATGTACCACTCCGTCCACTTTAGAAATTGGTAATAATAATTTTAATACACACAACGCGATCATGCCTAAATCCTGTATTTTGTAAAGCTATAAAAGGGTAAAATTTCTGAAAAAAAATTGGAAGTCTACCCACTCCCCTTCTGGTAACTTCATACAAATTATTACCGAAAAATAAAACTTATTTTCAAATAAACAAAAAACTATGCCTGAGTGCTAAATTCAGATTACGTATTTGATTTTCCCATGTAAGCCCAAGAAAAAAAAAACACTTATCGATCAGTGTAACCTACGCTACTCTTCGTTATTATTTTTTGTTTTTGACACGCCTTCTTGGGAAAAGTGGATGTCAACAACTTTGAAACCATCATGCAGAAGTGGAGTTATGCTTATTTAGAAAATGGCCTCTGTGACGGCATTGCGGCTCTATAGAGCCATGAAATTGACCCAATGAGTAACAATTTGACTTCAAAGGCCTTAGGGCCCTAAAACCTAGATTAAAAATACCCACATTCCTCTGCACAATTTCCCTACCACGCACTGTACTCTCACCCTCACCAAAGTGCAGCGCAAAAATCCAACTCACATAACATTTGCAGCAAACACAACACACACACGCACATCCACAAAACTCGAGGAGACTTTTTAAAGCCGCTTAAAAGAAGACCCAGTTTATTTCCTGACTACACTCGCCCATCCGCCAACCAGCCAGCCAGCGCGTAGTGACAATCCGGATTGTGCCACACAAAGGCAGAGGAGCACTCGGTGTCTACACAAAACATCGAAGGGGGGAGTGGTAGAAAAGAAAAACAAGCGTACAGAAGATGAAGCAAAAGAGTTCACTTTGTAATTCAAATGTTTTGCAGCTGTAAACAGCCGTGGAATGTTACTATTCGCCATAGCTTTCAGCTCAGTGTGGAGGCTGAAGAATGGGGGATGGACTTCAAAGGGATCCGTTTCTATTTACTGCACAAAGCAAAAGTTCTTCTGTGTCTGGTGCTGCTACAAGTGAGTACCGGTAGATGTTCAGCTGATATGCGACTGCTTGCTGACTGATGTCGTTGCAGTTGCAATACAAAATTCACATTCGGTAGCCTTTTTGTTGTTGTTTAAAAAAAGATTTCTGCCACACAACTCGGAACTGATTACGGCGGCAAGATGACGTCGCCGCCGCAGATGCCATATCACCGTATCGTCTATCACCAACGCTGATGATGACACAAAAACCTGAGCAAAGTCAGGGAGCAGCAGCGAGCGTTTTGAAATTCCTTTAACATCTTAAGAACACTCCAGTGCACACATTTAGCAGTCATAGCAAAAGCATATGAATATGTTTGTGGGAGTACGGAGAGAGAGAGAGAGTGCGAAAGGTGGTTGTATAAACAAAGTTTTGTTATTCAACGAAACGTTGTGTAAAGTTGTCCTTTGCTAAACAAATTACTATCGAAATCTCTTCAAATTCGATGAACTTTTTGATGTGAAGTGGAAAAACTTTTCTGAAGGTGCAGCTCGTGTGTTAAGCTTTGCTTTAAATAGGGATTTACATTTTGATGGAATTAAAATGTATATATTAGGATAGAAAATATAAAAAAACTGGGAATTTTAAATTTGAATATTTAAACAAAACATGGTTTATTGCAACGTATCTTAACAATTCAAACAATATGAAATTATAGGACCTAAAACAAATAGAACAGCAACTTTTTTTTTTTTTTGTATCATTTAGAGAAATATTTATTGAAAATTAAGATGTGCCACTCATAAAATTATACAAAAAAACAATGACATACAAACGAGCATAATTTCTTTTAATGCCAAAACTTTAGCTCACCATATAAAATAAATTTTGCAAAAACATTTCAAAATTTTAAAATCTTTTATTATGCTGCAGTTAAATGCATTTAAATCCTGTTCCCACTACACACATTAGTAAAAACCGAAATTTACGCTTAGTTTCGATGTTCTTCCTTACATAAATTCACTATTTACTATTCACATTGTATAGGTAGTGGCGAGTCCAATTGACATATCAAGATAATAGATTTATTATTTTACCCCCAGAATTGATAGTAAGATGCTGTATCATTCAAACAAATCGATCGATTGAATTGCCACCTACCGGGTTCAATTGTGAATCTAATCCATCTACCATAGATATAAAGTGTTTAAGCAAATATTCCCCCATATATGCATACCATAAAAACTTATGAACATACTTGTGTTCACTTAAATGCCTATAGCTCATGATTCATGACTCATGAACTAATACACATTCATAGACCGTATATAAACGAAAACAGTGTTTTTGGTAAAGAAACAAAGCAAAAGCAAGACAGTGCTTTGTAACTAAAAATATACTTAAATATATTATTCACGACAGTACAATTTCGTGTACCAAAAATAAATTTTTTGTTCCAAAAATGTTTTTATTGTACCAAACAGTACAATTTCTTGTTTCAAAAAGTACTTTGGTTGTGCTACAAAGTAATTTGGTTGTATCACGAATACTTTTCTAGTACCAAAATGTACTTTTATTGTTTAAAAAACTAAAATTTTTTGTGCCAAAAATAACTTTTACTGTAACAAAAAGTTTTTTTTGGTTTTGTACCAAAAATTACAATTTATTTTAAATAAAGTACATTTATAAATATACCTAAAAGTACTTTAATTGAAACAGACAGCAAACTTATTTTTCCAAAATTAAAATTTATTGTAGCAAAAAGTGCCTACTTTACCAAAAGTACATTTATTGTACCAAAATGTACTTTTTTCTACATTATAGCAAAGCAATTTTTTTGTACAAAAAAGTAATTTTTTTGTACCAAATAGTAAAATTTATTGTTTCAAAATATAAATTTATTGTTCCCAGTACAATTTATTGTACCAAAAAGTTTTTTTATTGTACCAAAAAGTACAATAATTGTACCAAAAAAGTACTTTTATTGTACTAAAAAGTACTTTTGTTGTACTAAAAGTACTTTTATTGAAGAAGAAATAAATTTATTGTTCCCAGGAGATCGATTTATTGTACTAAAAAAAAATATTTATACCGAACCTTAAAGCACTTTTATTGTAGAAAAATTATTCTTACAAAAATCACTATTATTGTACTAAAAAGTAAACTTATTAATCCAAAAAGTACAATTTATTGTACAAAAAGTAATTTTTTCCACAATAAATTATTTTAATTGTACAGAACAGTACTTTTATTTATTTATTGTACCAAAAAGTACTTTTATTTTGTCTAAAGTACATTTATTTTCCAAAATGTATTTTTATTCTACCAAAAATTAAAATTCAATGTACCAAAAAGTACTTTTATTGTACCAAAAGTAATACTTTTGTACAAAAAGTAGTTTTTTTGTACCTCGAAGTACATTTACTGTACCAAAATGACAATTTATTTACCAAAAAGTACTTTTAATGTACCAAATCATACAATTTATTGTCTCAAAAAATAAATTTATTCTTCCAAGATATACAATTTATTGTAACAAAAAGTACTTTTACAGTACTAAAAAGTACTTTCATTGTTAGAGAAAGTACTATTATTGTAAAAAAAAGTGCTTTTATTGTACCAAAAAGTAAACTTATTGCTCCAAAAAGTACAATTTATAGTACCAAAAGTAATTTTTTGCACAACAAAATCTTTTTATTGTACCAAACATTTTTTTTCTTTTATCTAAAGTACATTTATTTTTCCAAAAAGTAAAAGTCATTGTACAAAAAAGTACTTTAATTGTACCACAAAGTATTACTTTTGTACAAAAAGTACTTTAAATGTACCAAATAGTATAATTTATTGTGCCAAAAAATATCTTCATTGTACAAAAGGGTACAAATTTTTGTGCCAAAAAGTAATTTTATTGTGCAACAGAGTTTTTTTTTGTACCAAAAAATATTTTAATTGTACCAAAAAGTAAAATTTCTTGTATCAAAAAGTATTTTAGTGTACTAAAGAGGGCATTTATTGTACCAAAACGTTAAATGTAAAGATTATTTCTGTACATAAAGTACATTTATTGCACCAATAAGTACATTTACATTTACTTACTTCTATTTTTTCAAAAAGTACTTTTATTGTACCAAAAAGTACAATTTATTGTATCAAAAAGTAAAATTAATTGTACCAAAAATACGTTTACTGTACCAAAAAGTACTTTAATAATACCAAAGAGTACTATTGCTGTACCAAAAAGTTTGTTATACCACAAAGTATTATTTTGTGCAAAAAGTATTATTTTGTACAAAAAGTACTTTTTTGTACAAAAAGTATTATTTTGTACAAAAGTACTTTTTTGTATCAAGAAGTACTTTTAATTAACAAAATGACTTTTATTGTACCAACAAGTACTTTTATTTACTAAAAAGTATTTTTACAAAAAAGTACTTTTATTGTACCAAAAGTAGTTTTAATTGTAAAAAAAAAACATTTTTTGTATACAAAATTCTTTTATTATTTCAAAAAGTTTTGCTGTTGTACTAGAACTACATTTTAATTCTCTTCCACGTACAAAAACGACAGCATTGATTGTCACTCTTTTCCAGCTATGTAAATAGAAAAAGCCCGACTTCAAAACATTCAAATGTTTTACTGCATTTATTGGCATAGAAGGTAGTTATTACTGTTTTGGTTTGGTGAGAAGTGAGCTGAACCCTTATATCTGTAGTGCCAAGTACCATCTTTGCATTTAATTTTGATGCTCTGTGGTTAAAAAATATGTTGGCCACACAATTTCGCCCAAAAATCAAACATATATGGCTTGGGTCTGTATACTCATAACTGCAGTGCCAAATCTTTTATGAGCGTAAACCTCTTGGCCAAGCAAACCTACATTCTAAATTTCACTTAAATTGATCCATTCGGTCAATTTGTTGATATAAATTCACCCCAGCGCCACCTGGGTCCATTTGTAAATACATTTTTTTCTCATGATCAAACAAAAATATATTCTAAATTTCAGTTAAATGGGTCCAAACGTTCAAAACAAAAAGTTTTAACATACTGTGTTTGAGTAATATCCGACCATCAATATATATTCTCGAAATTAGTCCACTCCACAATATATACAACAACTTTGTTCTCATGGCCAAATAAATATACATTCTCGTTTTTAGTTAAATTGGCCCATTCATTCAAATATACGATATAAATCCACACCAGCGCCACCTATCGGCTCCATTTGTACATAACATTGTTTTTAATGATCAAATTGGTCTATTAATTCAAATTTCGATATAAATCAACCCCATCTAGCGCCATCTATTCTCATACCTATCAAATATACATACAAAATGTCATAAAGATTGATTGATCGGAGGATTGTTATGACAAACACCATGACACAAGAATTTTTTATATAAGATTATAAAACCTTTTTTACAGTCACTTTGAGAAGATCCTTTATATTTTGTCCATCACATTAAAGAGTAACATGGATTTGAGCCCTATCCACAGTTATCTGCATTTATGGGTTTCCCTCGATGTTGTCGATAGCAACTTTATAGTAGTCGAGCCAATCACGACTTTTCTTAAAAACTTATGTTGGGAACCATCGTTAAACTGCAAATCTTGTTGTGCGAGGCTGAGACTAGAAGTTTTTTAACTACACCGTTGTGCCAAAAGTTGATATGTCTAATTTTACAGAAGACCGATTGAAAGTGTTGAAATCTCTTAAAGACATATGGTCGTATCAGCATTTATATAGCATTTTAGTGGACTTCCACTTGCCTCAAACATATTATTGTTTGCCTAATGGTTTTAATAGTCCAAAAGGATATTTCAAATATTAAATATTGTTAAAAAAAAAAACAGACATATAAACTTACCATAATGGTATAGATATGATCTACAACTTCTCTATAAATCCAACTAGACTCTATTCTGTCTTTTCCAAAATCTATAACTTGTGCATCTTGGTATTCCATCTGCTTCCGCTTGGGCATCATTTCCCTGTTTCTACAGACATTAAAATCAACGGAAATTATCGCGAAATTCCATAAAGTTTTCCATAGCGATTATTGTCAAAATCAATAAATTTTCCCACTGCATGAATTGCAATTGTCTTTTGTTTCGTGCTGTAGTTTTGTACATAATTGCCTCATAACTTCTCGTCTACCGTCTAGACATAGTCACTGTGGCCACGGGCACTCTGTCACCACACCGCATCACTAATTTATGCTGCCATCACAGCCATGGGACGACTATTCAACACAAACAAAGTCCAAACAAAAGTGTTCAATTAGTTAAACATTTCTCGTGAAATTTTAATAATTTTTGCGGCCGTCTGTCATTTGTGGTTTACCTCGAGGCAGTAAAAGAGTTTTTCAGGCAGTCAAGAAGGACTAACTGGGCGCCAGGAATATTGGTGAGTGTTTTATTATTCTGTTGTTTATGTAATGTCCGCCATGTTAAGTGATCACATTTGGGGAGCAATGATGTAAGAAATGCTAAGAGTGAAGTATTTGTGATTCGTCTACATTTGCCAAATGTATGTAACGGCTAAACTCAAAAACTACTTAAACGATTTTGACAGTAATTTATGTATTACATCACATTTGAACAAAGCAAGAAAATAGGCTAATTTATAATTCACATTCATAAATATTCATTACATAATTTTTTACCCATTTCACTTACAAGTGCGGTAACAACCTCCGTACCTCCTCAACGAGTACCTACTTCCGAAACTTCCTCCTCCGGCATTGTAATGAACTTGTCCTGTGCACGCCACTGCACCTTTTGCAATTGAATATTGCAGTGGGGGTGGTCGTAGGGGAGATGAGGTTAAATATTGAAGATTTGCCGAGGCAGGAAATTCATCACAATCCAAGCAACCACTGATGGGGAAAACTTGTGAACTGCAAAACTATTCCGGCTGAAAAGTTTCTTTTGTGGTCTTGAGTGTGACGTTGAAAAAGACAAAGTGTTCTTTGCCCTCAACTTTTCTTGAGAATAGTTCAAAGGAAATGCGCCAAGTTTCTTTGCGAAGCATTTTACTCGCTCACTCAGACTACGGTGACGACGACAACGACGACGACGATGGCGTTTAAGTTTGTAATATGGTAATTTTTTTAAAAAAAATTTTGCTGCTTTTGTGTTCGCTTGCTTTGTGTACCCTACACAAAGGTTTTGTGTGTGTACAAAGATAAGACAGCACTCCAAGAGTAGGTCTTTTTTTAATTTTCATTTAAAAGCACTAACAAATGATGACAAACTGTCAGGCCAAAGGTCTCTTTTGATTCGTATGTTTTGAACGAAGAGAACTTTAGTTAAAACATTTGTAGTGTTCTCTTTAAAGTCGTTGTCTATCAATAGAAATTCATTTGTTCATTTGTTTAATTGCTGCTGCAGTAATACATTTAATGTTAAATCACAAAAGTTTCGACTTTCTTAACTTGGTAGTAAACGCAAGGATTTGCGGTGGCCTAAGTGAACATTTGTTTGCTATCATTGTTGTTTGTGTTTCTGTACATTTTGTTTCCTTGCATTTTGTTCCCTTTTGCACTTTGAGCAAATTGAGTTTTAATTGTTTCGAAAATTAGCGGCATCGCACTTTTATATTAATTTGTCAAAGGGATATTAAAAACAAGATATGCGAGGGTTGTTTTGAATACAATGGCTTGTGTAGCATATAAGGCATTATAGTTCATTGACACGATAATAACTGACGTTAGAAAGAAAAGGTTTTAATAAATATGACGATTGGTTAACTAACCGAGCCTCAGTTAGAAGTATATGCAATTTTAAATATAGGATGATTCATTTAGAAGTTTGTTTTTTCAATTGTAAACAAAACACTTCATATGTAATTAGATGTCGGAATCATATTTATGCCCGAAAGGACAATCTTTGTCATCCACTTTTTAAGGATAATTTAATTTTAATGTTGGCCAGGACAACCTCGTACTGGGTCTATAAGGAAGTGTCCAATTTTATATGACTCTTTTCAACATCTCGTCATTTATGACAGTAATGCTGACTTCCATATCGTGAATCGACATTGTTGCCATGTGATGTGAAATGCCCAACAATACTGAATTAAAAATGATAACAGATTGATATAAGTCATGAGTGATTTGTAAAGAAAAATATATTTAAAAAAAAACCTCTAAATGAATAACACTTTATATCGAAAACACAACATTATTTGCTTTTACGCCATTTAATTTAAATAATATTTCAAAGCATTTTAAGAACATAAACTTCAGCAAAGGTCACCCACAGCAAAAAATATTACAAATATTTGTTTTCTAATAATGAAATCACGCTTTGAGGGACTTTCGCACATAATTGACAAATTCGAAAGTTTATTTGTTTTTGTAGAATTTTGCCGCATTTTCCTATTTTTGTATTTAGGCATTATATCCGCAAAGACAATTTAATATTACGAAATAATGTTTAAGGACATCATTAAGAGACTGGTCCTTGAAGTAGGAAAACATACACCCACCGCCATAGAAAAGTCTAATTTTAAATATATTTATTAACTGTTTAACAATGTTTATATTTAAGTTCATCACTCTCAATGGCAATATAAAAATATTGAAAAATTATCAAGGACATTAATGGGGGACCAGGTCCTTAAATTAGTAAAAACAAAAACCCATTTAACCTGAAAAATAAGTAATTCACCATGTTGGGGAAAATTCACAATTTTATGTTTAAATATGTTACCCACGATAATAACTTGAAAGAATATTATATTTTGCAAGGACATTGCAAGGGGCATGATATTTGTACAGTCATACCAATGTAATACCAATATAACATCATCTGGAAAACATTAGATAAGAATCATAATTCATAATTAACTTAATTCTATTAAGTATGCCACCTGCTATGGTAGTCAGAAATTCTAAAAAATTGTTCGTAAGCCTTGAAGGGGACCAATGTCCTTGAAATAGTTAAAAGTATGACGAAAGGATCGATAGGAACTAATTAATATTTAAATTTTTTTATAGCATTTTGGAAAAAGTTGGCCCTTTTATATTTAAGTATATTACTCTCAATAATTATCTGAAATTATGGAAAACTTGTCAAAGGCAAACTAGGTCCTTGAAGAGGCAAAAAAATGCTCTCTGTCTTACAAAATTAGAAATGTAAAATTATTATATTATAAGAATATGTAGTTCATTATTTTATATTAAAGTATGTTAACCGCAATGGTGATATAAAATTTTAAAGCATATCGAAAAGGGACTAGATCCTTGAAATATAAAAAAACACTCCCAAATTTGTTCAACTTGCAAAGGTTTGGTAAATGTCACATATTATAAAAAGTATGTAAACTAAGTCAAATATTGGCTAAAAGTCACACTTACGCACTTACCTGATGTGATTGTCAGATATTTTGATAATATTTTCAAGGACATTGAAGTGGAACTAGGTCCTTAAAATCAAATAAAAATATGGGATATGGCCATACAGTTAACTAATTTGAAAATTTAAGTAATCGTAATCTGATATAATATTCAAGGAAATTAAAGGGTACAAGGTACTTGAAATATTTTTGGAAAATTCTAGTAATTCATTGAGAAACAATTTATAAGGACATTGAATGGGGACCATATCCTTCAAATAGCAAAAAAAAGGCCACTTCGCGGTAGTAACGACAAATTTAACAATTTTTATAAAATTTTGGATAAAGACCACATTTTAATTGTAATCATATAAATTCCACTGTCAAAGACATTAAAAGAGTCTAAAGTCCTTTAAAAAAAAGTCCTTCAAAATTATTAATTTTAATTTTTTTTATAAAATTTTGTACAAATTTATCTGTTTCATATAAAAGTTATCCCGAATGATTATCTAAAATAATGAAAAAAATTTCAAGGAAATTCAAATGTCCTAGAATAAGGAAGAAACGATCACTACAAATTCCTATTAAATTTTGAGGAAAATTCGTAATTTTATACAAAAGTTACTCCGAATAGTTATCTAGCATAATAATAATAATAATTTTAAGGACATTAAAGAGGCGCCAGGTCCTTGAAATATGATAAAAATGCAAGGACATTGAAAAAGGAATAGGCCTCTAGAATAGCAAATTCGGAAATATGTTGTAACATTCATATAAAAGTTAACCTAAATGATTGTCTAAAATAATGAAAATAATTTCAAGGGCATTAAATGTGGACCATGTCCTTGCAATAAAAGAAACTTTAACTACTACTGTTTTTACATTTTTGTGAAAAATTCGCCATTTTATATAAAATTTACCCGTAATGGTTATCTAACGTAATGAAAAAAATATCAAGGATATTAAAAAGAGACCATGTCCTTCAAATATCAAAAAAGTTCAAGGACATTGTAAAAGGATTAGGCCCCTGGAATAGCAAATCCGAAAATTTTTAGTAACATTTATATAAAATTTAAACCAAATGATTGTATAAAGTTATGAAAATAATTTTAAGGACATTAAAAGGAGGCCAAGCATTTGAAATAAGAGAAAAGTTTCAAAATTATTTTCTAAAAAATTCGATATTTTATATAATAGTTACTTCGAATGGTTATCTACCATAATGAATATAATTTCAAGGACATCAAAAAAGGGAGAGGTCCTTGAAATATGATAATAGTTCAATGACAATAAAAAAGGACTAGGCCGCTGGAATAACAAATCCGAAAATTTGTCGTAACATTTATATAAAAGTTAACCCAAATGATTGTCTAAAATTATAAAAATAATGTCAAGGACCTTAAAAGGGGCCCAGGTCCATGAAATATGAAATAAAATTTCAAGGACACTGAAAGAGGACTTGGCCCGGTAAAAGCAAATATGAAAATGTTTCGATACATTTATATAGAAGTTAAGCCAAATGATTGTCTAAAATCATGAAAAGAATTTTAAGGACATAAAAAGGAACCATGCCCTTGCAATGGAAGAAACTTTCACTAACATTTATATAAAAGTTACCCCGAATGGTTATCTACATAATATAATGGAAAGGACATTAGTAAAGGTCCAGATCTTTGAATCAAAAGAAAAGTTCTAGGACATTGAAAAAGGACTTGGGCATTTGAATAGTAAATCCGAAAATTTTTCGTAACATTTATATAATAGTTCAGCGAATGAAAAGAGGAGCAGATCCTTGAAATAGGAGAAAATTGAAATACAATTTTATAAAAATGTATCCTATATTCAAGGACATTATAAGAGGTTTTGACATTTGGAATAGCAAATGTGATAACACTGTGGAACGTTTTCGAGGTCATTGTCTGATGGGTGAGAAATTCCAAGTTAGGGTGAAGATACTAGGCCAGTATAATAAAATCTCCATAGCTTTTAGCGTTCTCAGACTAAAATTTGTGTATGACCTTTTCTATTTAACTTATCTTTATATACGTTCTCTTAGTTTTCAGGTATAATTCAAGAACCATAATGAGGATTTTTCATTTCATTCTTCAGCAGAATTGCAGAGAACCCCAAATACTTTGGGGGTTTTACTATACTGACCTTTTATCTGCACCTTGACTTAGAATTTCACACCCTATTAAACCATAAATCCACAATATTGGAATGAGGTGCGTATGATTAATATAAAATCCGCATATAATTAAGATTACTCATACGCTGTATATCTGTATGTAAAGAGTACCATATGCAAACAGTACAGTATGTAGATGGGTCGGGTTCGTCATATCACCAGCAATGGCCAGAAATTTGGAGTTGTCCGCAAAGTCTGTTTTTCGTATAACCTGAGCAGTGTAGTCCAGGTGCTATCACGTTAAAATCATGTCTGCTTAAGATGCAAGTTCTGCTTTATAACCCAATATTTGATACCCCTACAAATACTTAACAAATGCCTCTTATTCAACCCATAAACCATAAATACAATACACACTTTTGTGTTAAAATGACATATGACTACAGCTCAATGTCCTCTACCTTTCAACAAAAGGACAAAATGCAATGAACTCTGGCCAAACGATGCAGCCATATGGGCACATGCCCTTCATAGTTCCTTTTGTATAAATTGAACCATTATTCTCTAATAGGTTAAAAAGGAATACTTGTTGATTACACGACGACGACGATGGCGACGAAGTAGAAAAGCAACATGCAGTCGAATTGTTAACCAGAACACACACATACAACTACTATAAGACTGCTCACAAGACAGGCGAAGAAATGTGTGTTCAAAAAAGGATCCCCTTTTTGATTAACTCAATGTTTTAGAATTTTTTACACTAAACAACAATTTACGAGTAATGCGTTCATATCAAATTTCCTAGATTGTTGCATGCATGCATGCATGAGTCCCTAACCCACGCTCTATCTCTCTCTCTCGCTACAAAGGAAGACACAACAGCAGGACTTTGACGAAAACACTAACACGCACACACTCACATACTCTCACAAAGCAATGGGGGAAAGAATTGCAGCGACCAACAAACGAATCGGATGTCTTTCAAAAATCCTTGAACTGCAGCGAGCGGAGTTCAATACACTTACTGCACTACTGTTCCATAGCGTTCAGCGTTCATATGGGGGTTAATAAAAATAAATGCATTTTATTGCATTCATTGGCCGCATTCCCATCCCACAGTTGGTTGTAAGTGCAAAAGTGCATTGAATGCACTTCATTATGTTTCCAAGGACAAATGAATGTGAAGCGAACAAAAAAATACAGGATATGGTCCGTATGTGAGTAACTGTGTGAATGAATATGTTTTAAGCAATAATTTTCTGGGAAATTTAATGTTTTAAAGAAACTTTAGGATAAAGTCACAGGACACAAAGCTCAGTGCAATTTTAAGGATAACAATGATTGACATTAAACTAAAAGTTGTGTTATAGGAAACTGCTTAAAAATAAAAGTAAAAAATGTATGTTTAAACAAGGTTGGAAGTTGAATGGGACTCTACCAAATCTGGATAACCAAAAATTTTATAATTTTTTTTTTATTTTATTTGTTTATTATCTTCAACATTAAGTAAAACAATATTTGTACAGCTCTTATCATAGATTCAGGTCCTTAGTATTGAGAGCAACCCGTCGCCGTTGTTATTGTTACTAATGTAATGTCAATATGAGTATACCAAAGCACAAGTCCCTTATGGCAAAGATCTGCGACCCACTAAGGAATTGTGAATATGTTGCATTCGGCCTCGAATTTACAGGTCACGGTCTTTAGTCACACTCTCTACAACAGCCGCAATATTCTTCCCACTACCGACTGGATGCAGTCTTTTCGGTAGCGTATCATCCAATAATGTTCAATGAGACTCAAATTTGAGGATGGTATTGACAACGATGGGCTCGGAAGATCGATTATTCTCACCATATATTGTGAGTAGAGAACGAAAAACATTTTTTACAGAGCGCTGATTTTTGTAATATGTACAACTGAACAATTAGGTCGTACTTGTGATGTAATGAATATAATTTCAAGGACGTCAAAAAAGGAACAGGTCCTTGAGATATAAAAAAAAGTTCAAGGACATTAAAAGATGCCTTGGACCCAGAAATAGCAAATCCGGAAAATTTTCGTATTATTTAGTATATAAAAGTTGCAACGAATGGTTATCAAACCTAATGAAAATTATTTCAAGGACATTAAAAGGGGACCATGTCCTTGCAATAAAAGAAACGATCGCTACAAATTTCTATTAAATTTTGTGGAAAATTCGCAGTTTTATATAATAGTTGGCCCGGATGGTTATCTAACCTTATAAAAATAATTTTAACTACATTAAAAAAGGGACCATGTCCATGAAATAGGAAAAAAAAATGTTCAAGGACATTGAAAAAGGACTTGACCCCTGGAATAGTAAATCCGAAAATTTGTCGTAACATTTATATAAAAGTTATCTCGAATGGTTATCAACATGATGAAAATAATTTCAAGGACATAATAAAGGGACCAGGTCCATGAAATAGAAAAAAAATGTTAATGACATCTAAAGAGGACTTGTGGCGGGAATAGCTAATATGAAAAAATTTCGATACATTTATATAAAAAATAAGCCAAATGATTGTCTAAAATATCCTTGCAATAGAAGAAACGATCGCTACAAATTTCTATTCAAATTTTCGATAAATTTATATAAAAGTTAAGCCAAATGATTGTCTAAAATTATGAAAATAATTTTAAGGACATAAAAAGGGGACCAAGTCCTTGCAATAGAAAAAACGTTCACTACATACTTTATATAAAGTGTAACGCGAACGATTATCTAAAATTATGAAAATAATTACAAGGACATTAAAAAGGCGCCAGGTCCTTGAAATTTAATAAAATTTCAAGGATATTGAAAAAGAACTAGGCACCTGGTAAAGCAAATTCGAAAATTTGTCGTAATTGTATATTGTGCGTAGAGGATCAAACACATTTTCTACAGAGCGGTGATTTTTGTAATATGTACAACTGAATAATTAAGTCGTAGTTGTGATGGTAAATTTTTCTATGGCAAATTGTCAAACAACACTGAATAAAAATAAATTCACAGTTTCACACCAATCTTGAATAATTTGTAGGGAAAAATACAATGGAAAAATAAACCTCTAAACGAATCACACTTTATATATCTTAAACATCTTTTACATTTTTGTATTACAATTTATCTTTATCATTTATCTCACTCAAAATCCGGTGATGCTTGATTCACGATAGGGTCTAAAATCCATTAAAGCAAATCCCATGACACATTCCCCGCTTAAAGCATAATAGATTTATGCTCCCCCTAAAGTGTTAGCAACATCAACTCCTTACCTATATACATTATTTCAAGTGTTAAGTACAAGAAGGTATTGTACTTCACATTTCACTTAATTTAACAACAAATCTCTTGATAACAATAACTAAACAACAACAACAAAAATAAAACAAATGTTGCAATTCAAAAAATCTACACGAGCGACTGAAGTGAACATAACAATGGAATTTTAGTCATATTTACAAAAATGATTCCAGACATTCTTGACGAATGCCTCTTGGTGGTCGTGATAGCAATGGTGGTGGTAGCGGTAAAGTTTGGGATGACAATGCTGACTATGATGATGCATCATAGCACTGTTTCACAAGTCTGGCAACAAATAGCAGTCACAGTGTTTAACTAACTGACATCCATTGTTCTATGTGTGAGTGTGTGTGTGTGTGTGTGTCTCTCGAGCTGCTAGTCTATCTAACCTATGCAATGAGCGATGTTTGTCTGGGTTACAGTGCTTAAGATTCAAAAAAATATATATTTTAGAGACTAATTCAAAGGTAATCAAATTTGCGTATCAGAATGAAGATGGGTATGACAACAATGCAACTTTTTAAATTGCATCTAAAGCCTATCTTTTCTAAAATCCGCAAATGTTAAAAAACAAAATGGTCACAGATATTCCTTTCTATTTTAAAAATCATAGATTAATAATAAAGCCTTTCCTTTTCAACATCCGCAAATGTTAGAAAAAAAAACTTGTCACAGATATTCCTTCCTATTTTGGAAATTCTAGAACAAAAACTACACCATACGGTTATTATCAAAATCGGGTATTCTAGATCAGTTGGTAAATAATTTATATTTCTAACTTTTCCAGCCCACTGTGACGAAAGGCTCGTCCGTCTGACTGTCTAACTATGAGTATTTGTGCATTTTTCAGTTAAGCACACTTGTCGTCGTAGCCGTTGTCGTCATCACCATCATCATCATCATCATAGCCATCGCCGTCAACATCGTCATCGTCATCATCGTCGAGAGGAATACTACTACTGATATTTGGTTTAACACTGTCTAGCCAAAGTCTAGACAAGTGCATACCACGAAAACAAATGTCGAAAGTATTTATGTATGACTACTTAAACGCAATCATACAAACATACAAAATTCGTGTGTTTGAATATGGCGTATTAACAGGGGCGAAATTGTCGTTATTACTACAGGGCTCCGGAATGTAGTCAAGAAACTAATATATGAAAATTTTTAATATTTATAATATATTTGATATTTTTTAATAATTTGTAATATTTGTTATTAATATTTGTAATTTTTTTTTATTTTAATTTTTTTTTTATAATTTTTATATTTTAAGTATTTCTAATTTTTTTATAATTTGTATACTTTTAGAATTTTTTGATTTTTTTTAATATATAAAATTTTAAATACTTTTAATATTTTTACTTTTTTTTTTTGATATTTTAAAAAATTTATATTTATTTAAAATTTTTAATAGTTTTAATATTCAATATGTATTTAATTGTTTTTCAATTTTAAATATTTTCAATTTTATTAATGTTTTCAATACTTTTGATATTTTTAATTTTCCTATTTCTAACCATTTTCAATTTTTTTAACATTTTTAAGTATTTATATTACTATTAATATATTCAATAATTTCAATATTTTTAATATTTTAATATTTTTAACTATTTTTATTACTTTTAATATATGTAACATTTTCAATAATTTGAATATTTTTGTATTTTTAATATTTTGAATATATTAAATTTTTTAACATTTTCAATTTTTTTAATATTTTTAATACTTTTAAATTTTTAAATAATTTTAATATTTTAAATATTTTTAATATTATATTTTTAATATTTTTAATATTTTCAATATTTTTAATATTTTCAATACTTTTAATATTTTTAATATTTTTAATTTTTGTAATATTTTTAATATTTTTAATATTTTTAATACTTTTAATATTTCTACTATTTTTATTATTGTGAATATTTTCAATATTTTGAATATTTTGAATATTTTGAATATTTTGAATATTTTTAATATTTTTAATATTTTTAATATTTTTAATATTTTTAATATTTTTAATATTTTTAATATTTTTAATATTTTTAATATTTTTAATATTTTTAATATTTTTAATATTTTTAATATTTTTAATATTTTTAATATTTTTAATATTTTTAATATTTTTAATATTTTTAATATTTTTAATATTTTTAATATTTTTAATATTTTTAATATTTTTAATATTTTTAATATTTTTAATATTTTTAATATTTTGAATATTTTAAATATATTAAACATTTTGAATTTTTTTTCTGTTTTTAATCATTTTATTTTTTATTACTTTTTAATATTTTTAATATTTAAGTATTTCGATTGAATTTAATATTTTTAATAATCTTAACAATATAAATAATTTCAATATTAATAATTTAAAAGGGCGCTGACGAGACATTGTGGTTAATGTCGAAATGACGTCATACGCCTAACCTGCTGTCAAAATAAAACATTTCACACTCTTGACTAAAAACCTATTGGCAATAATAAATAATTGCCAATAGAACTGATCTCAAACCGAACTATGACAATATCACAATTTTAATAATTTCAAAAATTTTAATAATTTTAGAAATTTTAATAATTTCTAATATTTTTTATATTTTTAATATTTTTAACATTTTTAATATTTTTAAATAATAATTTTAATATTTTTAATATTTTTAATATTTTTAATATTTTTAATATTTTTAATATTTTTAACATTTTTAAAATTTGAATATGTTTTTCATCGTTCGGTTTGAGATCTGTTTCTATTATCGCTAATAGAATTTGTTTTACAAGAGTTGTGTGAAATGTATTATGTTGACAGCTGGCAGGGCAGATAGCTATTTCGATGGTTGCCAAACCATCATCATCAGTGCCGTTTGCTGTGCCTTCTCCACTCATTATCACAACCTTAAGTGTTAAAAGCTTCACACAATCAATGTGAAGCTCACACACACCGGTGCGAAAATGGTATCAACGAAGACAACGTCAACATAACATAACATAACATTTTAACAAAAAGTACTTTTATTGTACCTCAAAGTACTTTTTTGTATGAAAAATTACATTTACGTAAATATTTTTTGTATCAAAAAATAATTTTGTCGTAAGCAAAATGTTTTTTTTTTGTACCAAAATGTAATTTTTTTACTTAGAGTACTTTTTTATGGCAAAAAGTAAATTTATTGTACCAAGAAGTTTTTTTAATTTACCAAAAGTATATTTATTGTACAAAAAATGATTTGTAATGTACCAAAAACTACATTTTACATTTCATTCATTGTAACGCGAAATACTTTTATTGTTCCGAAAAATATGTATATTTTTTTCCACAAAAAAGTACTTTTATTGCAAAAAGTACTTCTATTGTTCCAAAAAGTAAAATTTTATTCGTACCAAAAAGTACTTCCATTTTCGCACCGGTGTGTGTGAGCTTCACATTGATTGTGTGAAGCTTTTAACACTTAAGGTTGTGATAATGAGTGGAGATGGCACAGCAAACGGCACTGATGATGATGGTTTGGCAACCATCGAAATAGCTATCTGCCCTGCCAGCTGTCAACATAATACATTTCACACAACTCTTGTAAAACAAATTCTATTAGCGATAATAGAAACAGATCTCAAACCGAACGATGAAAAACATATTCATATTCCTAACAGATCGACAATAACAAACAAGAGCATTTTTAAAATTTTTAATATTTTTAATATTTTTAATATTTTTAATATTTTTAACATTTTTAATACTTTTAATATTTTTAACATTTTTAATATTTTTAATATTTTTAATACTTTGAATATTTTTAATATTTTTAGCATTTTTAATATTTTAAATATTTTTAATATTTTAAATATTTTGAGTATTTTTAATATTTTTAATATTTTAAATATTTTTAATATTTTTAATATTTTAAATATTTTGAATATTTTAAATATTTTTAATATTTTTAATATTCTTAATATTTCAAATTTTTTAATACTTCCAAAATTTTAAATAATTTTAATATTTGTAATATTTTTAATTGTTTTAGATTCAGAGTCTTCACAGTTAAGTTTAAATGCTTATAATCGTCCCTCAAACTCTGTTCTCTAACGCCTTCCCATCAGAGCATTCCGCCGCTGAATTTTTGTGCAACAATAGCTTTAACAACAACAACAATAACATTATGTCGACTGACAACAACATATTTCCAACATAACGTATCCGTACCGTAGTCATCGTCGTCGGCCGTGTTCGTTTTTGGGATGGATGAATATTTTTTTATGATTTTTTCCGCTTGGCTGAATGTTTTGTTTCCTTTTTGTATATTTGCAAGGATCTGTTTCCTTTTTGTGTGCTCACACAAACAAAAACAAAAATCCTTGCAGGCATTACAATGTTTCCGATGTTCGTTCGATGTAGGTGTTTAGTAATGTTCGAATGCAAAGGACTAACTACTGCACTGTTGTAACAAACACCGGATTTAACTGATAGACAAATGATGGCATCCGGCGAACATTGGTTGTGCCCTACGGGCGGCACAGGGAGGAAGTATTTAAACATAAGATAATTAGGATCATAGTTAAATTTATTTTATACAATTTACAATGAAGAAAAAATTCGAGTTGAAAAAAATTGGAAAAAAAAATCACTGAAAGGCTTACAATTCTTTGATTTTTTGTTTGCCTAAGAAAACTTCTGGACAATTTTGAAAAAAAAAATAGTTTTTTTAATTTTTTTAAAGAAATTCACACAAATGTTTTAATTTTTACCAAATCAATTTTATTCAATACAATTTTTTCGGAATTTTTAAACCAAAATTTTGTGAATAAATCCATTCCATGGCATATTCAGCATATATAAGTTTATTTATTAACCTCTACATTGAAAATGCAATATATTCTTTTATGCAAAAATTAACTTCAGTTAATATTTTTATTTTATTTATTTCATTTGTTAAACAAATCTCATAATCTGCCTTCTCTACCGCTAATAGCGTAATAATATAGTAAATACCTCCCTGAGCGGAGAAAGGAAGGGCCAACCTAACAGTTAACTTCAGGCTAAGGTTTGGTTAAATTTGCATGTTATTTTATTGTAGTTGCTGTTGTTGTTCTGTGTGTGTGTGTGTTTTGTTTTCTAGCCTGATTCACTTTTTGTCCAACCAAAATGACTGGCATTTGTATTCGTTACCGGTTATAAACTCGCTGGGCCGAGCCCATCCTTCCTTAGCTTCCTTAAAACTCACAGGGCGAATACGAAACGGAAACAGACAATTGTAAAGCTTAAACAAGAATAAGCATACAAAAAAGAACACACTCATACACACACAGACATACTTACATACAATCAACCAACCAGCAAAAGCATGAAGCATAAACATAAACATATTTTTCACTGTCTAGGCGAACCAAAAGGACAGACGGCGAAAACAGATAGACAGATAGACCAACTAGTGATTTGTTGCAGTGAATTTAGTGGTAGCCATAGGTGGCTTTACAGCCAACAGATTGAAAATTTGTGGTGGCACATTCGAATTTATGGTAGGAAAATAGAAATTGATACTCTGATTTAGGTATCGCTCTATATGTAGAATAAAGTATAGGATGAGAGGATAGTGTATTATATTATGTGCTATATTATATAGTATAGCAGATAGTTTTCTATAACGTAAGTGATTCAATGATCAATATTTACTACAAGTGCTGTGAGAAGAAACTTTTCAGACAGAAAGACTAATTCATATACACTTTGACGCTGAATAACAATTCCCTGGGAATTTTAAACAAAGTCTCCTTTGATATTTTTCCTTTTTCTTTATTATTAATGGACTTTAAATATATGTAGGCAAATATTTCCCGGGTTGAAAGTAGAAATTACGAATGGAAATTAAGGGGAGATTTTGTTGACAATATTTAAGAATAATTCCGCCAAAAAATTTTAAGGGAATTATATATTTTTCTTCTTTCTTTAATGGCAGCAACAACAGAAATTTATCCATCAGTAGCCGCACGTATAAATGTATTCCAAGCGCTTCGGTCTTTTGCGCTCCGTAGATAGTTTGTCACACCAAGCTTAGTTAACAGCTCTTTCACCTGGTCCATCCATAGGAGTTTTGGTCGCCACATCCTGCGCCGCCCGTCGAGTTTTTTGCCGAAGACTTTTCGAGCCGGAGCGTTTTCGTCTATTCGTACAACGTGTCCAAAGCCAGCGCATTCGGTCTATTTGAACGCGCTTGACTACGTCGATGTCGTTGTACAGCTCATAATTCATTCGACGGCGGTACTCGCCGTTAACGATGATGGTTCCAAATATTTTGCGTAGTATTTTTCTCTGGAAGACTCTCAGAATAAATTTATCCGCTTGTGTCATTACCCAGGATTCTACGCTGCAGAGCAAGACAGGTAGGATCAGAGTCTGGAAGAGTTGGATCTTTGTTCTTCAAGAGAGCGCTTTGTCGTTAAATCGCCCGCTTAGCGCATAGTAGCAGCGGTTTGTGATCAATACTCGTCTTTTGATTTCCAGGCTGACGTTATTATTTTTGTTTATGGCGGAGCCACTTCAAAGTTATAGTTGTCAACGTTAACGCAGCGTCCCAGACTAGTGGAATCTTTGTTCGTTGAAACAAATAACTTGGTTTTGTCCTCGTTTATCACCAGACCCACTTCAATCGACTGCTATTCAATGTTCGAAAAAGCCGCAGTAACATCTCGCAATCCACGTCCAATAATATCTATATCATCAGCATACGCGAGCAACATGTGACTTTTGTTGAAGATGGTACCAGTTTTGTTCACTGCAGCCTTCCGCATGATCATCTCCATTACGATGTTAAAGAGATCACAGGACAAACTATCACCTTGTCTAAAGCCTCGCTTGGTAGAAAATGGCTCCGACAGATTTTTGCCAATTTTCCCTGAAGACTTTGTGTCTATCAGTGTCATCCTACAAAGTCGTATAAGCTTCGCGGGGATACCAAACTCAGCCATAGCATTCTACAATTTCTGTCGTATTGGACTGTCGAATGCAACTTTGTAGTCGATGAACAGATGGTTGGTGTCGATTTGCATTTCTTGGGTCTTCTCCAGGATTTGTCGAAGTGTGAATATCTGGTCGGTTGCGGATTTACCAGGTCTAAAGCCACACTGATAAGGTCCAATCAGGTTCGCCAGAATGGGCTTTAGTCTTTCACATAACACACTTGACAGGACCTTGTATGCGATGGGTAAAATGCTAATCCCGTGATAGTTGGTACACACACTTGGGTCGCCTTTCTTAAGCACGGGACATATGACACTCATATTCCAATCATCGGGCACGCAGTCCCTGAGCCAAATCGTGTTTATGAGCCAGTGCATGCATGTTACCAGCTCATCGCAGCCGGCTTTAAAAAGCTCTGCCGGAAGTCCATTGGCTCCCGCAGCTTTATTATTTTTAAGCCGTGAAATTGCCGTGCTGATCTCGTTTTGGCTCGGTGGTGGACCGTCTACTCCATCGTCGATGATTGATGCGTTTTCGTCACTTATGCTGCCTTCGGGACCAAGTAGAGATTGAAAGTGTTCCCTCTATATTTGCAGCACACTCTGAGTGTCTGTGACCAGATTTCTGTTCCAAAACCTTTACTTTTTACCTTTTGCTAGAACCTTCGGGCCTCACCTCTACCCCTGTAGTTTTCGATATCATGGCTCTCTATTTTCTTCCACAGACGCTTTTTCTGTCTGAACAGGCGTTTTATCACCCTCCTTTTCTCTTTGGGCTGCAGTTTTGCCTTGTATGCAGCATCCATTTCCTCAGACATTTAGCGACATTCATCATCGTACCAGGGCTTGTCTGAGCGTGGTTTTTCATAACCCAGTACGGTCGTTGCGGCAGTGGTCATAGAATTCTCAATATGCTGCCACTGTGTGTCGGGAACATCAGAACTAGGGGGGTTTGTTTGGAATAATTGAAAGAGTTGGTTGGAATAGGCAGTGGCTATCTCGGTGGTATGCAGCTTTGTGATGTCTAGCTTCCTTTGCGTTTAATTACCAGTGTTTTTAACACTACTTAATCGTCGTGTGCGTACCTTGGTTACAACTAGGTGGTGATCTGAGTCAATATCTGCAACGCGCATCACACGCACGTCAACATCTCATATAAATCAACAAGCCAGCTGGCGCCATCTTTGGTGGAATTTGGCGTAAAAACTCACAACAACAACACCTAACAATCCTTGACACAAACCTTGTTATCTACAAAAGGAACTAACAGAGTTGCCAACAATGATCGTATGATAATCGGATTATATGCCCGATCGAGTGCCGATAAATAGAAAATCGGTATAAAGAATTATCACCCCAGCTACCACCAGCTGTTACAACAACAACAACAACAACACGCACGTCCATAACGCTTTTATTGTGTCAAACAGCAAAAACTACAATGTTTTTTTTTCTTAACTTTTTTGTAAATTTTTGGTCGAAACAACTGACTGCGATTACTTGAAATTTATCTCGCTTGCAATTCTCTATAATGACTGTTTAGAATAGGAATATTCTCAGCCAACTAATTTCTCAGACAATTTTTCAAATTGGGCTGTTGGAAAAGTTTCTTAATCGAAATATTTCTTATTAAAAAGTACGATTTAAACAAAGATAAAATAAAGCCAAAAAAAATCATATATTTTGAAGATTATTTCATATGAAATACATACATATATCGAATATTTTTGGCAATTATTTTACTACATACTAGTTTTACATCAAAAACCAGTCCCTTTTTCTTTAATTTTTAAATTATCTTTTAGAATTAATTGAGAATTCGATTTAAGACCATATTTCTATTAGCAATCAATTATTACTGCTAACCTTTAGTTTTCCAGTTGTTACCAGCAAATATCATCGAAAAAAATCAAAATTTTTTTTTTAATTCCGATGAATTTCACACTCAAACCAATTGCTATGTGTCTCGAACCCTTTTTTACGTTTGCTGCAACATACGCGACGAGTAAAAAATCACGCAGACACCTCCATCTGTAAGCGAGAGTGAGTTTTCTTGTCTAAGTGCACACATATCACCGCTATGTGGTGGTACTGTTTGTTGTTGTCAATGTCGAGATGTTGTTGCTGTTGTATGGTCGTAAAGTAGACAGCTTGACGCTACTTTAGTGCAATTGTATCACATGTAATTGTAGTGCTTTGCAAATACGAGCGAGTATTTTCAAAATATTTCACTAAATAAATTTTGCTTTTTTTAGCCGGAATTTCTACTTCCCTCCTTGCGTTCATCTAAAGAGATTTAAATGTTCTATTTTGACGACAAATGTGTATTTGTTGGTTTGGTTGTTATTTTTAGTTGATGCTTAAGAATGGGAATGAATCCCTAGAGGGAGGAGGATATGTTAATGTAAGGATTGTATTAAAACAATGAGATGCAAAATTTTTAATACAAATGGAAATACTGGTACCATAGGAAGAAGACATAACTCGAGTAAAAATTTGTAAATTGGAATATTTGGTACTTTTGGTACAACAAAAGTACTTTCTGTTATATTAAAGTACTTATTGGGGGGCCTTTTATTTATTCTGAAAAATGCTTATGAACATACTTCCATTTTTTGGGTCCAACTCCCTTGAAATTAGTTGGTGATATTAACAAATTTTTCGCCAATTTGTCTTTAATTTGATGGTTTAAATTAAAAGAAAGATAAAAATATATTACATACATATTATCTTTTTGTGCATGTGTACTATAATTTTTTATATTATGTTAATAAAATAGTTTTTTCTTTGCAATTTATTGAAATTTTTAAAATAAAAAATAATTTAATCATCTTCCATATAACCCCTCCTGCAATCAAAACTTCAACAACAAATAAACTTTCTTACGTTAAAACAAACAAAACAAGTTGCAATAAACGTATGTATTTAATTTCTAAAATATAATTTTAATACATTAAACTTAAGTAAGAATTCTAGGCTACAATTTACAAACTTTTTACATAGTTCTAAAGAGTTTCTCCTTAAATGGATTGGGTAATTGGTCAATTAGTGTCATGGGATTAGCGCATACCGCCACCAATTCCTCCGAATTTAACCAACAAACTTGAAGCAAATGCTAAAAAATAAGATAAATAACCAAATATTAAATTTATTGCTCTTAATGTGCACATAAATCACACTCTCACCTCATATGTCTTCTCCATTTTCAATTTCAAACAATCTACTTTGGATTCCTCTGCTCTGGGAGATTTGGACTTTTTCAATGACTTTATTTTGGGTGTTTCTTCTGCCGCTTCTTCGATTTCTTCTTGGTGTTTACATTTTTCCAGTACAAACAACTTTGAATCATTTTGCATAATAAAGATATTGGGATTTCGAGCATCTAATGTAATATTGTTGATGCTATAATATTCCGAATTTGCTACAAAACGATCTCTATCCGAACAGGTGAAACACATTTCCTCCAAATCATATTCAAAGATTTTACCATCGGCAAATGCAGCCACGAGCCGAGGCACTTCACTGTGTATGGTTAAGGCCGTAGTTGCCGATGTGTAACGAGGCAGATTCAGCAGATGTTTATAGTTTTTACCATCACAGGCCGAAAAAACAGCTATAGAACGATCGGCACTAGCTGCCGCTAAGTAAGCACCTGAGGCGGACACGGTGAATAATTTGATGGAATCTTTTATATGCTTGCTGGTATCAATGCATTCCACAAAATCCAATGGTGGTGATATTGAAGTGTCCAGTTCACCTTCCCTTGATGCAGAGAGTATGGCAAATACCAGAATTTGTTTAGTTTCACGGTTTACCACCAGCAAACGCAAGGAATCTTCGGTAAAGTACACATGTGACGCCGGAGCCATTTGTTCGGGTAAATCTTTAATTCTTACTAATTGTGTGGCACGTTTCTTCTCGCCTTCAGCTGTGCCAGGAGCGAAGTGGAAAAGCCGTATCTCATTGTGGGTGGAATAGCATAACCATCTGCCGTTAGGAGATAGTGATGAGCACACAATAAGTTCTTCATTTCGGCTTTTAAATTCCAAAAGCTTTTCAGGTACTGTGTCTAGGGCTAACAGCTTTTGTTCGCTTCTTGCACTCGCAGCAGTAGTTTGTGGTAGTCCTTTTTTATCTGCAGTGGAGCCCATTCGCCAAATTTCCAATGATTTGGCATAACGTAGCAGTACAAGGCGATGTGAGGCTGCAACTGTGGCGCATGGATTCTAAGTGGAGAAGAAAGAAGTAAATTAATTAATGAAATACATTACAATTTAAAAGTAATTTATTATTTGTAGGGAAGACAAGGAAACGTGCGTAAGAGACTATTTTGGTTCTAGCTATGTATAACAAAAATTAGTACCATGTTTAAAAACAATCATGGTCTAGTTTATGTTGATGCATTTACATCATTCTATTCATACCAATTAAGGCTCATATATCCGAACACAAACTAAATTATCGAATTCTTCGTTAGATGCCATTAGTAGGTTGGACAACGAGCCACTTTTAGAACCAAATCGGTATGACTTACTCCAGTTTATAAGCCTTAATATCGCATTCCTAAACGCTACAAATTCCTGGCTTTAAGTTATATATATCTTTTGGCTCCACATACATTTCATCTGCCTCTGCAACAATTAATTACAATATTTAAATATTTTCCACATTTGCTTACCTGTAAAAATGGACCGTATTTTACAATAGTTGAACGTGTTTTCGTAGCCGACGATACTCCCAAATAACCATCAACGCCACCCGAATAAATGTTCTCTCTCGCGTACACCAAAGCCTTTACGTCATGATCATGAACACGTCGCTGCAAAAACTTAACCCACCGGTAGAATATCATATCATCGCGTTTTATTTGAGTTTTGGCATATATACGAATTGTGGGTTCTATGCCGGCACAAAATAATTTGTCCTCTTCCTCATTCACTGTCACTGCCAATACATCGGCCTTCTGAACCTGGTGAGATTCAATTTGTGAGGCAGTTTTGCCATCCCACATAGTGACATAGCCACGGGAATCACCTGAGATTATGGTGAAATCCTGCAAAACTTGCAAGGACCAAATAATAGTCTCTTGAGGGTTGGACTTGGTACCCTTATAAGTGACCGTCATCTTGTGAATGGCATGACCAGTACGTGTATTCCAAATACGTATGGCTCCCACCGAGCCAGTAACCAAAAAGTTTCCTGTGGCATCGAAGCGGCAGCACAGAACACGACCCTCTTGCTTGTCAAATAGATTTTTGTACTGAAACTGGTCATCCTCAATAGTAAATATGTTAATATAGCCCTCTTCGGTGCCAATGGCAATATCGTTGCCCTCACGGTTAACATCCAAACACCAGATAGCATTGCCAGTGACATGTTGCTTAAAACGTGGCTTCAGCGTCTGCAAATTCCACTCAACCAATTCACCATTGAGGCCGGCACTGAATAAACGTTCAGCTGACCAGGCTAAACCTTCAACGGAATTCTCCGGAGTCTTAGGTATGGTACGTTCCAAACAGGGTGCATGCCTTGTATCCCAGATCTCTATGGAGCCATCATTTCTAAAAGTAAATCAATTTTATAAGGCGGCACTTCTTGGACGTTCAACAATCGTACCTAGACAAAGCCAACTTCTTCCACAAAGCATTGTAGGCCATGCACTGTATGGACCGAGGCTGCAGATTGTAAAATCTCACATTGTGTATGTGGGTACGCCCATTGGACGGTGGGCACTCTGATTCACTTATTCTTTTCATTTTCATAGTAATTTTGTGATAAATTAGAAAAAAATAATGAAATATTTAGCGGCAAGGAGCTCTTATTGAAACGTTAAAACAACACGTGTTGAAAGAATGAAGATATAAAGAAGAATTTCAACAAAAACAAAGTGGTTTGTGAGAGGGTTTTCAGAGTAGACAGCTTTTGTATGCAGACATGATACCGTGTTGCCACATCTTCACTTAGAAAAGTGCTGGAACATCAATTAACTGTAGTATTCATTTCCAATAACGGTTAACAATGTCTGCGTGAAACTTAACTTAATTTGTATGGCCACAAAAAATTAAATTAACATACATTTTTATCCAGAATTGGCATATTTAAAAAAAAAATTGAAATCTGAAAAAAATATTATTTTTTTTTAATTTTTTTTTTGTTAATTTACATTTTTAGCAACAAATTAAAAATACTGCAAATATTGAAATAATTGAAAAATTCATTAAAAATTAAGATATACAAAATTAAAATTTGAAACATCCACAAAAAATTAAAACTAAAAACAAACTAAAAAACTAAACTAAATTACATAAATAGTTTAAATTTGTAAAGAAATGGTTTTTATTTTTAAAACTTGTTTTTCTAGTAACTCATTTTTTAAAACTGTTTTTTATTTATTTTTAGAAAACAGAAGTGCGTTTTTTAAAGCCATCCACACACAAATTACAATATTTATATTAAAAAGACAACATCGTTTTTATTCTTTAAAATTTTTTTTACAAAAAAATGACTTAATTTTCCTAAAGAATTTACATTTATTTTTAATGATTTGAGAGACATACAAAAAAAAACAATTTTCACAGAAATAACAAGCTTTTTTTATTAAAATATGTATATTAAAATTACTAAAAATACAAATTAAAAAAATATGTAACAATTCAAAAAAACAATATAACAAAATATAAAAAAATATATAAAAAATTTATTAAAATCCACCAAATAACAATAACAAATAAGTTCAAAATGAAATAACATATTAAACACATATTTTAATCAAATTATTTTTATGATCTTTGCTTCATGGCTTTAAAAACACAAATATATATCTAAATTGCAGATATTTTGTATTAGTATTTTTTACATCTATTTCCTCATATTTGTTAAAGGCAACACACCCGCTAAAATTCATTCAGTCGACAGCCAACAATCTGGCCACATTATTAATTAACCCTCAATGTGCGAACAGTTTGTTGCTTTACCGTTTGTATTTTTCTACCCCAAAATTTTTCATTCATAGATTTTTTTGTTTGTGTGAGACGACGAAATTTTTTTAACATCTTGCAAACCATTTTTTAAGCTAATTCAATTAAAGGAACAGCAGTCCTTCATATTTATAATCATTCGGCGATAGAATGCATTCCGTCATATAAACCAACTTGATAACAGGACACTTAAAAAAACTGAGAATCGAAGGAAAGGATAAGTTATGGACTTCGTCAATCACAATTTGGGTATAGGCAAAATCGCCAGAGGTGAGTGGTGTTACCAGTTTTTCTTCGTTGTAAAATTATACTAATTTTTTTGCCCGCTTAGCTCTGCTGCTGCTGTTGGCCACACCCTCATTGTTTAGCTGGAGTGATGCCGCCGCTTCTAGGGTGTTTGAGCTGAGCGATCGTTTCATAGATGTACGTCATGAGGGTCAGTGGCTGGTGATGTTCTATGCGCCTTGGTGCGGCTACTGCAAAAGAACTGAGCCGGTATTTGCATTGGTCGCCCAGGCTTTACATGCCACTAATGTAAGAGTGGGTCGCTTGGATTGCACCAAATACCCGGCCGCTGCCAGAGAGTTTAAAGTGCGCTCCTATCCTACCATTATGTTTATCAAGGGGAATATGGAATACACCTATGGCGGCGATCGTAGCAAAGATGAATTAGTTGATTATGCGCTCAGGATGAGTGGTCCTCCCGTACAGTTGGTTACACGCACAGAAAGTGTGGACATGCTTAAGGGCTCCCACACTATCTTTTTCATGTTTGTTGGCTCTCAGGATGGCATAGTTTGGGATACGTTCTATGGCGCCGCAGAAAATTATCAAGAACATGGTTTCTTCTATGCCACCTCGGAGGATATAGCCGCCCAACACTTTGAATTTGAGCATTTGCCTGCCGTAATCGTTTTCAAGGAGGAGCAACATCATTTTTATCCGCATGCCCACAAAGCTCACGAAATGGATCCCTTGTTGGTCAATGAGACCATACATCAGTGGGTCAATGTAGAGCGATTTGTGGCCTTCCCAAAAATCACACGTTTCAACATCAATCAATTGCTTAAGACCAAGAAATATCTTGTGGTGGCCGTGGTCGAGGAGGATAAACTTAATCAAGTGGCCACACATGAACTGGAGTTTAGAGACATGGTGGAGACGGTTATACGTAAACATCGTGAACGTTATCATGACAAATTTCAGTTTGGTTGGGTAAGTAAATACAATAGTGTGTGGATTACCTGATTTTATTTGCTATGTATTTTCTATGTTGCAGATTGGCGACCCCAGTATTGCTCACTCCATAATAATGGATGAGATGCCTACACCACACATTATAGTGATCAATTCAACTACACAGCAACACTATCTTCCCGACGATGATCCCATGCAAATGACTCCCCAGGCATTGCACATGTTCCTCGAAACTATCCACAATGAAAGTGCCATAGCTTTGGGTGGCGATACTTACTTTGTGCGCGTCAATCGTGCCTTGTTCGAAGCCAAAAAAGCGCTCATTGAAATGTGGCGTGGTAATCCAGTATTGACCTCTGTAATCTTTGGATTACCTCTAGGATTCCTCTCGCTTATTCTCTACTCTATATTCTGCGGTGATTGTCTAGTGTCTGAGGAGGAAGAAGACGATCACGAGAAAAAGGAGTAAAAAAAGTGGTGATCACATCACAGACTGGCTTCGGCAGGAAACGAAAGCTACATTAGCTCACCTGTTAACAGTAGATCTCGAGAGAGAGAATAGTTCAATTGTATTAAATGCAGTTTTCCTCCCCTGCTAAGTTGTTATGCCAAATTTTCTAGTCCAATTGTAGGTTTACAGCTCTTTTACTACAATTTGTATGATTTTTTACGTGCTTATTTTCAAAACTATGTATTTTCTTAGATCTCTTACCACCAACATTATTGAAATGTACAATAATCTTTAATTATTTTATGTTTTTTAAAAATCTCCTTTGTATTATTCTTTTTTTGTTTTTTAGTTAAGAAAAAATATTTTGCAAATGAACGGAAACTAAAACTAAACAAAACGTAAGAAATGTTTTTAATTATCTTAAATAAAACGAAGCCTAAATAAATGTCGTCCCCTTAGCGTGTAGGCGGGACAAATACGTCATCCATCTTCGTGTAGTCACAATCAGCAGCCATAATCATCATCATCGTCCGAGTCGATGGCAGCACGACGTCTGTCGTATTTTACAGTACTCTTACTTTGTGGCATTTGAGCGTTAACACTTTCCAGAATACTCACGAACTGGGCATCATCTAATTTGCCTCTTAATTGGCCGGTTTGAGCCATTCTCAAGACCATGTTCTCAAAGATGGCAGCCTTTTCGGGTTTGCTGATTTTTAAAGTGTTCACTGCAATGTTTAAATATTACAAAAGGTTATTTTTGTTGGGTATATAACTTACGTCTAGCTCTGGCCTGTTGATCTAATACTTGGGAGAGTATAGAGTGTTTCATTTCTTCTTGCTGGCGCATTTGTTCCTCCTGGGCCTGTTGTTTTTCGGCAGCATTGCCACCACCACCGCCACCCTTTAAAAGAAACAATCGTGATAAGTAATGAAGAGGAATGTAGCAAGTTGATCATGAGTAATGGATTGCAACTAAGATTTGATTCAATTTATTGTTAATGAAGACTATGCTGTATGAGGATATCTATAGCAAACTATTTGCAATGGATGGAACTTCCTTTTCCCATTTGAAATTTGTATAACTTTGAAAATAATAAATTAATCGAGTTAGTGATATCCGGCTAAATTAATAAAGTTAGAAGAATAACAAATACATCTAATGCCCCTATTACTCAGTTTGAAATAAAAGAAAGAATTATCACTAGGACCTAGAAATACTTTTAAATATCTCTGGGAAGTGTTTAGTATAAGTTGCAAACTCACTAACTAAGATTTCGAAATGGCTTTCAAATTACGACAGAAGAGTCTAGTTTTAAAAAAACTATGGACTATGGAAGTGATTGGAAATTCGATCTTTTAAGTCATTATAATAAGAGTCGTTATTTAGATTCTTAGAACTCACAATATGTTACGTTAGAGATTCCTAACAGATAACTAGAAAAGTGCTAAAAAATTACGACTTAAGGATTCCTCAATAATGAAAATGTTGTTGAATTTAAAGAGCCCAAAAGTGGTTATAATTCATACAGAAAATGAACCAAATTCATCTAAATAAGATTTCTTTATGACTCTCTTAATTAACGTAGAACGAAAAACGTATTTTTGTTTTACTTTTTAAGAATACAGGAAAAAGCAAAACCCTTCCGAAATAAGATTCTTAAAACGACCTTATTGTTTTAAGAAAAACGGTTTTATAAGCAAATATAGCATACAACGTCCTTGACATGAAAAAAATGTATACAAACAAATATTTGACAGGGTTATATTATCGTATAAAGGAATGGAGACATATAAGGATCTTGCCTTTTAATTATGTTTGGTATGTATGATTCATATTTTTTAATCTACTTATGTTTTGATATATCAAAAGTAAAATTAATGTAAAAAACCCTTAAATCCACAAATATATGTTAAAGTATCTATTAAAATAAATTTTGGAAAGTGATAAAAATATTTTTGTTTCAACAATTTGGTCATTACAGAGACCTCATAGGACACTATTGTGGAAATATTGGTCCTTCCCTAGCTTTCCTTATGTTGACATAGGTAATGTACATATATTTATATATGTAGCTCTAAGTGCAGCCATTTATTGCCAGGACAAAAATAGGAACTATATAATTTTACTTTTGTTGTGTAATCGTTGTTCCTAATAAACTTCTTGCCCACGTTGTCCTCTTTAATGGAAATGGTTACATTGTATGCGTGTGGGATAGCAGATCCTGACTTTTCTAATTACCTTGCAGTTCTTTACATACATAATTCAGTCTCCACTCCCCCAAAGTCCTTCAGAGCAAATGTGTATGTTCGAGCTGTATTTCTTTTAGAAGTTCATATGCACATAATGCCTTAATAATAACACTATCCATTTAATACTTTAATCCATAAATATGACAAAAATAACCACGTACACATTCCAATGCAGGTATACACATATTAAGTAGCAACTACAACCTAACAACCAAAAAAAAATGACTCATTTGTCCTTAAATTCCTTGGCTTAAAAAAGCAAATGCAAACAATCAATCCTTGATACGGCAAATTTTCCCCATAATCTCTTGACATTGCCATTTATGGTAGCAATACATTCCGCTCCTTTATGGCAATTGTCTATTGCTCCAACATGTGTATCTCCCCCGTAGGTTACTAAACCACGACAGGCAGACAGACGGACATAATACATATGTATTAACACCGGTGGTGACGATACAATGACCCCGGAAAAATGTGCAGTAAACTTTATTATGTAGCAAATAACTTACATATTGTGATTGCATTTGTGCCATACGCTGGGCACGAATTGCGTCCAAATCGTCTGCCATTCTTGAGAATGTAATTTATAAAAAAATATCTAGTGTTTTTAACAAAATTGCGAGTGAGATTATGAATGCTTATTTTTTTGTATGACAAATGTGTCAAAATTCAGTCTTATACTGTTGGTGTTGCCACTGTTGGTTACTGTTTGAGAGATAAGGAATTGCCAGATGTGAAATAAAGAGAGCTTAAAGAAGGACACAGCACACGTTGGAGTGATAGCAGAAAATCATTTGCCGTTACTCATAACTACTTTATCCAGCAATATTTTTTTATATTTATTAAATTTATAACGGAGCCATATGACCATATGTGGTTAATTTGATGCAACATATAACAAATTTCCTTGAGGTATACGTCCATTTTATTGAATGCATGAGAAAGGTGTGTGACATTGATTAAAAAAATATATAAACATCTTTTAAAAGGCAAGTGGAGGGCATAAATTCTAAAGTATTTCGATAATTTTAAACTGTTTGTTTGTTAGTTTTAGTCGATCGTGTTTTATATATTAAATTTACGTTAAAGTGTATCAAATGATACATCAAATTCGGCTTACGATCAGAAAAATGTTTTTTATTGTTTTGATACGCGTTGAGAACGCGTCATCCTAGTGCGTGACACACTGAATTTGACCAAAAATATCAAAACAATAAAAAACACTTTTCTGATCGTAAGCCGAATTTGATGTATCATTTGATACACTTTAACGTAAATTTAGTATTTCGATAATATTAAATAAAGTTGATAACAAAAGATTACTTCTTTTCATTGCAATAGTATAAACGTCAGTGGCGGGTTGCAAGCCCAGCGCACCACGAGTTTACCTACCTCGGATCTTCCGTCAACAAGAAAACTAATGTCAGCCAAGAAATTAAACGGAGAATAGTGCTAGCCAATAGATGTTTCTACGGACTTCGGCAGCACTTTAGTAACACCACCTTATCTCGGAATACTAAGAAACAGCTTTACCAGTTGCTAATCTTACCCGTTCTTTTGTATGCTGCCGAATCATGGGTGCTTACGACAACAGACATACAAAACCTGGGAGTATTCGAGAGAAAAGTACTCCGAAAAATTTATGGACCTATCTGTGTCGACGGCGAGTTTCGCCATCGGATGAACCATGAGCTGTATGAGCTTTACCACGACATCGACGTAGCTAAAAGAGTCAGAATGCAACGACTACGATGGCTGGGTCATGTTGCCAGGATGGATGTAAATGCTCCAGCGAGAAAGGTGTTTGAAGGCGAACCTGAAGGACGGCGCAGAGCAGGGAGACCCAAACTCCGTTGGAAGGACCAAGTGGTAGGCGACGTGCCACCATCTGGTAGGACTAACTGGAGAACACACGCACAAGACCGAAGCGTGTGGAATTCTTTAGTACTTCAGGCCTCAAACTTATGAACCATGTTCGTAAGTTGTAATGGGTCACTTAAGTAGGTAAGTAACAAAAGATTACTTATTTGACATCAAGAATAGGTAGTCAGGGCGTAGAGCTTAAAAATAAGAATTTTCAAGGACTGAAGTTACCTTTTGGATTTTTTTTTAGAATACAATTTATTGAGAATTTTCTGATAACACAATGCAACAAATTTTTGATCCCGGCTTCTAAATAGTTGATCCTTATGTAAAATTTCATGCTGAATTCAAATCTGCTCTCAGATATGTAAAAAGTAGAACGGTTTTTCCAAGTTAAGTGTTTTGAAAAAGGTAGGTCTATTAAAATGCCATTTTCTCTGGTTTTAGTTCACCGATGTTTGCGTACGAAAATAAAAGATAATAAAATTAAATGTTACATCAGCTGTTGTCATTTCTTTCATGTTATCGATTATCAATCGACGTCGTCTCATTGTAGTTACAGAATACCGAAGTAGCATTGATGTGACGACGATATTGAATCGGAATTTTTGGAATTTTTTTAAATACATTTTATTGAGAATATTCTTAAAATATCTTAAAAATATCAAAATGTACAAACAATATTTTGAAGCGCAACAACCAAGGAACACCTGTAATTTTTTCGCTTGGCCAAATTTTCATGGAATATTACCCAACCTACTATAAACAAAAAAAAACAAACAGTTTGTGTATATGCACTTAGTTGCCTTCTTTATTATAACGCATAAATAATTTGTATTTTATTTCTCTTGAAATCATGATTAGCAAAATAAATTAAATGACATAATATTAAATATCGAATGTATGTATGTATATATGGAATAGTACTTACATAAGCTAAGCCAGTTTAACAAATACATAGTATATCAGCATTAATATCGTTCGATTTGTACAATATGCAAAACATATACATTGATATAGGTATATATAAATAAAAATATATGTGTAGATACTATATTATGTAATACAACTCAATATTTTTAACAATAAATGGGAATGTAATGAGATCACACAAATTGAATAGAATAGAATACACAATTTTATGAAGATGAATATTAATAACTAATTAAATAATACGAAATATATATACGGTAGAGTCATTAACTATCATTCAGCAGAATGTTGGGAATAAAAGGGAAGGAATTCACATTTATTTGACTAGATAGAATCATGTTTTTGTTTTATAGATTTTGCACTGGGACATTATTTTAAAGTTGTTGGAAACACATTTCTAGGACTAGTAGATTAGTCAAATACAACTTTTTTTTTTATCAATTTGTGTTAGTGTATCAAATTATATACAAAATTGGTTAAACGATCAGAAAAGTTTTTTTTTATTGTTGATATTAATGGTCAATTCATTGTCACGCACTAGGATGAGGCGTTGTTAAAATATGTATTAAAATTTAGGGGTTTTCTTTTACTTTTAATGTCAAATATAATTTAACGAAACCCTAAAAGTTTACGAGCTATTTGAAAAAATTTCCGGTCATTGTATTTTTTAAAATTGTTTGCCACAGGCAGAAATTAATAATTTCCCTTGTGTCTATATGTTGATGTATGTTTAAAAATTTACTAATTCAGATTCAGCATCTTTGTAATTATTTTAGAATAATTTATATTTAAATAGTTAAAATTCATAACTAAGGAACCGTTATTGAATTTCTGTTTTATAGATGTAAGGAAAAGTTATTTTAAAAGCAGTACCATTAATTTTCTTAGCTGGGATGCTGTAAAACACCAAATCATTTCTTCTAATCAGCAGTAACCTGAATACTGGATATTTGTAGTTACCCTGAATTGAACGCAATGCCAATTCTCGAAACATGAAGTTAACAACATAAACATGTCCTTTTATAACTGATTACTCCAACCCTCCAATCCCTTAGTCTGCGCAAAAATATATAGTTGAAATGACTCCTGAACTTACTCTAGAATATTAACTTATGAAAAGCTTGCCACCGACAAGTGCTGCCATTGACCCTAGAAGATTACAAAAGATGAACAAAAAAATATTAATTGTACAATTTTTAAGTTTCAATGTCCTCCTTACCGGTATACCCATGCTCCAGCCCGAACCGGCTGGATTGTCTTTAGTAATACCACAACGCTTGCACAGCACACCATTCATGGCCACCGCCCAGACTTCTGCACCCACTGATACAGATTTAAAGCCAACATGAGTGTCTGTGTGTGGTGGTATATTGGCTACATTAGGCAAGAAGTACCAGTGGGAACCCTCAGGGAATGTTTTGGTAATTTCTTTACGCACCGCCAGACGATTGCAGTTATCCAAAGCCCAAATGCCTGCTTGACCCACAGAAATGGCTTTGAATTTTGTGCCGGCAGGCGCTTCAATGGGTTGCCAAGCGTCACCTAAGAGAAAAAACATTTCAACCAAAATTCGTTTCAGTTTTTTTCAACAAATCTCTTACCCAAAGGATTTAATCGTGACACACCATAGCGATAGAATACTGTGCCATTTTTACCCACCACCCACACTTGACCTGCTGGCGATATGCTAATACCTATTAAGGGCGTTTCGCTAGCAATATGCTCCCAACTCTCGCCCTTGGCATTTACAGATGTCACTCCATAGCGGTAGAGTACATCACCATTCGATGCTATAGCCCAGGCACTTATTGGTATCTCATCCACCACTTCACTGATCACACTATCGCTATCGTTTTGCAACACTTGCAGGGCAGCATCGAGTATTTTGGAATGACTTAGTTCCTGCCAGGGACCACTAGTCACCAAGCGGCATTTCTTCATCCAGCGACGACGTCTCACACAATCTGTTAGACGTTTTTGAGCATGATAATTGGCTGGGAAGTCTATGGCGTATTGCCATCCTTCCTTGTCGCAACCGCCGGGTATATTGAAATCAATCATCCAGTCCGATATCCATTCATAATGCGAAGACAAAAGTTTGGTGTGTTCCTTACTACGTTTCTGGCGTCCGGTAATATCACTCCACATAAAACGATCTGTTGGCAAACTTTTAGTAGTAAAACCGCTGATCGGATTCCATCTTTGATTCTCATAGACATAATAGTTATGGGTATCAATCATGGTATTGATTTTACCCACGCTGCCCTCAAGACCTTTCAAGAAATTGCCACCCCAACCGCCATTGTATACCCAGGCGGCGTTGTCGCACGTCATACCCCATACCACGCCGGCGTTGCAGGTGAATACCTTTTTAATGTGGCCACCAACGGGTCGCCAAAACATTTGTTGCAAATTCACAATAACCGTAGGGCAATGATACACGATATTAAACAATTTAACGCGTCCGCTTACGTAGAGACATGTCACAGAGTCGGGGTCGACACGATATTTATAATCCGCAAAATAAGAATTATTAACAATAATGATGTAGTGATTTTCGGCAGCCCTAAAATGATAGGAGGGAAGTAGTATGTTACATGGGGCTTAGGTATTAATATGTGAAATACATAAATAAATAAAATAAATAAATGTCTTTAGTGGTTAGAGTGGTACAATGCTTACTTTATTTTGAGCGTGAAAGTTGTTCCGGGTGCGAATACCATTTTGTCATAACGCGTCTCGTCTTGCCATTCCGAATTTTCCATAGTATTAAGTACCATAGTTTTTTCGTTGAATCTACAATGAAAAGAAGGAAGGGAGTAAGTAAAATTAATGATTGCTGAAATTAGGCGTTCATATTTTTGTAATGTACTTTTTGTGATAATCTTTTAGAATTCATTTTTCTATTTAGATTTTTCAAACTCACCTTGGATTAATGTGCATAGCAATCACTCGATGTTTCTCTACCTTGACACCAACCTTTATTGAGGGATGACACTGTAAATCGAATCTTATTTGATCTGCATCATCATAAACACAACCAGAAATTATCAACTCGGAACCACAGCGCATACTGAAATACATCAAATCAATTAACGTTAATTCAAACTCACTTTTCTTTCCAGTCTTAAACCGTTTAAGTAATATTGTTGTTTACTTACCCATTATACAACGTATTGTAATATGGCGTTTCCATTGTGCTCACATCCATCTCTTGCTTATAACAGTTAACCGTTTTATCCCATTGTTGACTTTTCGTATTACTCGGATCATATACGAACACATCTCCCAAATCTGTTGTAGTCCATATGGCATTGCTGGGTGGTTTCGCCATAACCTCATTCATTTGACAACACACCGAAGTAAGATGTGATAGCCAATCTTCCATTTCCGCATCACTGGAAAACATCAGACGCACTGGGGAACAATTCGATGGCAAACATGGTGCATGTATGGCAAGACGTGGCGAAGCAGGTTCACTGCAGCATTGAACGCAAGTTATGGCCGATAAAGAGAATTGAATTTTCGTGGTTACACCATCTGGATGTAGGACTGTGAATGTACCCGTATCGGAGTCTTTCTGCGTCGAAGGATTTAGTGAAGTAGGCGTAGAAGCCGAACTGCCACTTACCCATTCCAATTCTATGAGGCAATCTTCGAATTCCAATGTTACAGGACGTTGATAGCGTGCTTCGGCTGATTTAATCCACGATGAGAGTTCTACTGCCTTTTCATATTTTTCTAAATTGGGTAAAACATTAATTTTTTCCTGCCTTTTTTGTAATTTCCCTAAAATATCTTTGCGCCAGGGTGCATCGATATTTAAGAGACTATCGGTGGCAGACTGTTCGTTAAACCAATTAGGTATATTATGGGGGTTAACGGTAACCGCTCCAGCTGCCACATAGGACCACATGACTTCACATTCCGTCCAAAATTGAGAACCTTAAATAACATAATAAATATAGCACATAAAAGCAAATTACTCATAACGAAATTAAGACTTACCCGTATGATCATCATCATCCAAAAAGGCATCAGAGCCATGGTGAGTAGAATCTGCATCGAATACCGCTGAATCGCTTTCAGGATGTGCTTCTGTGCCTACCATAGAACCAACACTGCGTACCGGTGACCAGGCTCGTGGATTTTTTAAATGTGTCTCATAAGCCTTGCCCGTAACTTCAGCTACTTCAGTGGTTCCCGGTGCACTGGACGCATGCGTAGGCTCTCGTAATGCAGAGGTACGTTTCTTGTGTCGCTCATTCAAGTTCAAACTGCCTATATTAGGCGGTGATTCGGTGTAATGTCGATAAAGATCTCCTTTAAGCCGTGGCGTAGCACCATTGTTCGATCCCGATACATGAGCCACTACATTTTCTATGGGGGCACATGTTTCGACGACACCCTTTTCTTTTTCTTTGCTGTAGAGATTAGAGAAACTTTGATGCTTTGAGCCTGGTGTTGACGAGCTGCCACTGCGGCGGGAGACGATGGACATAGAGCTAGATGTACGACTGATTTGCATGGGCAATTGTATTTGCCGCCATTTCTTACCAGTGGGATCTGAGGGTGTCACACCAAAGCGATAGTAGAGAGCGCGATCTGAGGAGCCTATAGCGAATACCTGTGATAATAGAATATGATAAAGAAAATAGTTAGTAAAGTTTTTATAAATGGCGGATTTGCTGGCGTCAGGCCTTTTACTTTGGGAATTTATAAAGGAAGTGAGAGTTTATATACATACATATAAAATAATGTCCGTTGATCAAAAATGTCGTTATTTTAAGTAGCAAACAAACATTTGTATATAAAATATATCGAAGTCCTAAATAATTTTTTGTTCTAAGAATCATCTTCGAAAAATAGAAAACAATATTAAAACAAAATGGAATACAATAAAAAAAAAAACAAAAATAATGATATAAAGTAGACAACATAAATACAATAATTTAAATAGATAAATAAAATAAAAAAAAAAAAACAAAATATAAAATAAACTAAAAAACAATGAAATAAAAAAAAATAATAAAGTAAATAAAATAAATGAAATAAATAAAATAAATAATAAATGAAATAAATAAAATATATAAAATAAATATAATAAATAAAATAAATAAATTAAATAAAATAAATAAAACAAATGAAATAAATAAAATAAATAAAATTAATAAAATAAATAAAAGAAATAAAATAAATAAAATTAATAAAATAAATAAAAGAAATAAAATAAATAAAATTAATAAAATAAATAAAAGAAATAAAATAAATAAAATTAATAAAATACATAAAAGAAATAAAATAAATAAAAAAAGCAAAATAAAATTAATAAAACTTATTTTTATAGGTCACTATCGTCAGTTTTAAGACAACTAATATTCCAAAAACGTTATGTGTGGATATTCAAACAATAGCATATTACTTGCATTTTTTATTTTTTTTTATAGGCCCACAGAAAATAAGCTCACATATTATAAGCTCTGTGGCAGTTATGATTTCAATGATAACGACTTCTTTTCAATAATCGCATGAGCGTTTGATTTTGACGTCGATCATTTGGTATACAATTATTATTAACATTCCCTATTTCATTCATACCTGATCATTAGCTGCCACCGACACCATAGACACATTGCCAATCATTTCCACCCAACCATTGCCAATGGCGGCATCCTCCGATATTCCAGCAATTTCTCCTTTGATACCACGTCTAAACCAAACACTATTGTCATTACAAACACACCATACGGCATTTGTGCCCACCGAAACTTGGGTTATTTTCAAACCATTTGAAGGTTCCGAACCGTTGCCATGTATGGGTGGTTTTACATCTAACCACGATTCACCAGAAAGATTTTCACGAGTTACGCCGGAACGTACAATGGCGCGACCATTGAAAAGTACAGCCCATACAAGACCTGTAGGACCAACGCTCAACTGCGACAATTCGCAATTGGCAGGCGTGGATATAGTTGTCCAGCGTAGACCCTCAGGAGCAGCTACAGAGACACCGCCACGGAACATGGCCTTAAAGAGAGGGAAAAAACGATTTAAAATAAATAAAGCTTTTTAGAATATTGATGACATCTTAACATACCCTTCCGTGAGCGGTGATAGCCCACACCACCAGTGTTCCCGTCGCCGCATTGGGTACATTTGTTCCCCCTATGGCCACATCGATAAATGGCTCCTGCGTGGGATCTTTGTGCAATGGCGCCACTGCGCACCAGCAGTTCAAGGCGCTGTAACGCCTAAACCTCACCCATTTACGTCGTCTAACATATGAGTTCCATGATTTTTTAGCTGAGTAAGTGGCTGGAAAGTCTAAAGCGTACATCCAACCATCTTCACCCAACGATTGACCATCCAAATCTAGTTCCAAATGCCATTCACCATCCCACTGCCAGGCCATAGAGGGCAGGCGTATCTTTTCAATCGTTCGCTCCTGTTGACCATCGGCTGTAGAGTATTTATAGCGATCTGTGGGTAACAATTTTTTGGAGAAACCCTCAATGGGCAGCCATCGTTCGTTCTCATACGATTCCTCTTTGCAGCGTATGGGCACATCCAAACCGTGTACATGTACGTAAACTTGACGGTCGCCACCAATGGCCCACATAAAATTTGACACTGCGGAGATTTTCTTGAACTCCATACCGGTATAGGGAAATTCTCGCCATGCTGCTGAGTTGGTGGACAAAGTGTAGACTCTACCTTCGCTACTGTTGGCAAACAACAAACTGCTGGGCATATTTGCAGTGGGCGAGACCGCAGTGGCAACTGCTGCACATAGACCAAGCTAACCCCTTCCCCTGGCAGTAGGTCCCGGAAGACCAAACCGTGTGAGTCACAGACAATAACCCTGTGGGGAAAACGATGGAAAATTTGTAAATACTTCTTTTGTTTATTTCACTCTCTCACTTTTAAGTGTTCCACTTTCTCTGCTCCCCCTACGCGTTACTTTTGTTTGTTTCGTTCGTTAAAATGTTAAAGTTATGTTTTTCTTTAAAATTTCTTATTGTCTAACACAAAAGGACTCGATAAAAATTGTGTAAACGTAAAATCTGTAACAAAAGTCCTTTGAAGTGATAAAAATTGGATTTGCCAACTGTTATTTTGCAAACAGCTGTGATCAGCTGTTAGTTGCGGTGTTGGCGACAGACAACAGCTGATAGAGATTTTTTATGATTGCTGAGAACAGCTGTAAAATGTGGTTGATGAATTGGGAAAGAAATATATAAATGGTCATACAATATGTATGTTTGGCAACACCCTGTGATACTTTTGTATTTTGTTAGATACAAAAATATGAGCTATTTTGTACAACTTCACAAAAAAACACACTTGAAGGTAATGAAAAAAGTGTGGATACAAAAAAAAGTACGTAAATTTCAGTCAGGTGAACTGACTGATAAAAACCCTCACCCTCTGAATGAGCTATAGAAATTAATCAAGTTTTATAATAAATAATAATAATTATTATTAATTATTTGCCAAATTTTATTCGTGTCAAAGTTCAGAAAACTTTACGGGATGTTTTTTCAAAATTTGTCAGGACATCAGATTTCGTTTTAGAGGTATGGTTCCTCGGGCAAAGTTTCTTATTTTGATCCCTAGAATACGATTTTCCTTGTCACTTAAGCGATTTTTTTGCCACATAACAAATGGCCTCGCCCTAATACATACATATATACCCTCATCCCTTAGGTTGAGGATATAAAAAAATAATACCGCCCCCAAATAACCTATTTAAACACAAAAACCAAATTCAAATTTAGGGCTATAGCGCACAACTATTCCAACCATGCCGTTTTTAGATCCCTATTCATTACCAAGTCAAGCCTATTTCAGTACTTTTTTTTGGTGAATTTGGGTGCGAACTTATTATCACCTTTATTCTGACTAACAATAACAATATAGCGCACAACTATTCCAACCATGCCGTTTTTAGATCCCTATTCATTACCAAGTCAAGCCTATTTCAGTATTTTTTTTTGGTGAATTTGGGTGCGAACTTATTATCACCTTTATTCTGACTAACAATTTCCTGAGAATATTTTCCCTATTCCTTATTTGCCTATTCTAAATAAAATCTCCCCGAGATATTTTTCTCCTCTCCATCGAACATTTATTATACCCTTACCCTACGGCCTTGGACTTCTGGATGAATTTGTTGAACTGCAATGTACAGTTGCATATTATCCTTTATGGCTGTCATGCAAATTTAATGGATAAAAATTTCATTAGCTGTTTGCTAGGACACAATCATATGCCACCACATTTAAGATATATTAAAATATGTGGATTCACTGTATGTGGGTAAGAAAAAGTTGATAGGTTTACTACTAAAGTCAGGGGCAAATCAGGATAGCACTGGCAGAATTCACAAAAACGACTTTCAAGTACTATTTTGCCAATAGTTAATATGCCCAATTTGTATACCATCACCCTACGGGTGGGAGTGTATAAAAAAAACAACTTAATTTCCCTTTGCACCCCATGAATGAGGTATGGGATAGCTTCTCGCGTTGTTGTGAATTAACACTCTTTCTGTTTTTAGATTCACAACTAACGGCACCTACTTGTTTATCGACGAATGCGAACGTCACTGTTTTGAGAAGCTCTTACTAGACACGCCGATTGACTCGACACTTAATACTGCGAAGTTGCTGTCAACAACATTCGAGGGGAGCCGATAATGAAAGAAAAATTTATTTTTTTCTTTTAAGATGACTAGAGCCAGGTTTGAAACTGCGATCTCCCGCATGGTAGTCGCGTGTTCTAACCACTATGCCACGGCCGGTCCCGGTGGGAGTGTATATAACATTTGATAAGTATAACACATAGAAGGAGTAACTTTAGATCCTAGGTTTTTTTGAACCAAATTCGATTCAAGACTTTTTAAGTCGTTTGAGCCAAGTCCGTCTGTCCAGTTGGTACGCATGATAACTTCCGAAATACGCAACCAAATGTTTTAAAACTTTGCACGGATTAATAATTTGAAACTACTAATGGTCTACATGGCCACGCCCCTTCCGGTACCTCCCTTACAAATATATCAATCCGCCCACTTTAGAAATCGAGTAATAATATCAATATCAAATTCTGAATTTAGTAAAGCTTTATCAGGATAAGGTCTTGGAGAAAAAACTGGTAGTCTAGCCACGACCCTTCTGGTACCTCCCATACAAATGTACCACTTCGCCCACTTTAGAGATCGTGTAGTAATATCAATATACTAGAAAAATTTAAGTATTACTGAGGTTGAGGGTACATGTAAGTAGGGTTTACCGACTGAAACTTTCTTACTGGTTCTTTCGAACTTCAAACGAAATTATTTTTCTTTTATTATTCCATTAAGTACTTTTATTGTACCGAACAGTATTTTTGTTGTACCAAAAAGTACTTTCGTGGTACAAAAAGTAAAATTTTGGTACCAATAATAATTTTATTATACCAAAGAGTACATTTAGTTGTACTAAAAAGTACTTTTGTTTACCAAAAAGTACTTTTATTGTATCAAAAAGGACTTTTATTGTACCAAAAAGTACTTTTACTGTACATTAACATAATTTTATTGTACCAAAAAGTGCTTTTATTGTATAAATCGGTACTCTTATTAGACGACAAAGTACTTTTGATGTACCGAAAATAACTTTTATTTTTCCAAAAAGTACAACAAATTGTAATAAAAGTTTATTTTTTGTGTCATAAGATAATGTTACTGTACCAAAAAGTACAATCTATTGTTCAAAAAAGTACTTCTATTGTACCGCAAAGTACTTTTGTTTTACCAAAAAGTACTTTTGTTGTACAATAAAATACTTTTATGGTACCAAAACGTACTTTTGTTGTACAATAAAGTACTTTTATTGTACCAATACGTACTTTTACTGTACCAAAATGTACAATAATTGTACCAAAAAGTACATTCATTTATTGTACGAAAAAATTACTTTCATACTCAGAGAGTACAATTATAATTGTACATTATGCCGAAACTTAATTTTGATGTACCAAAACGTATAATAAAAAAACTTAATTTCCTGTTACACCCCATGTATGAGGTATGGGATAGCTTTTAGCGTTGTTGTTAATTCACTACTTTTATTGTACCGCAAAACAATTTTTTTTACCAAAAAGGACTTTTGCTGTACCACAAAGTACCTTTATTGTACCAAATTGTACAATAATTGTACCAAAAAGTAATATTATTGTACCAAAACGTACATTTATTGGACGAAAAATTACTTTCATATTGCCATAAAGTACAACTATTACACCGCAAAGTACTTTTGATGTACCAAATAGTACTTTTGTATATATCAAAAATTACAATTTATTGTACCAAAATGCGTAATGTATTGCACCAAATAGCTCTATTATTGTTTCGATAGTACTCACGACCGCAGAACTTCCATTGTGCTTCGCTGAATGACGTCAAGGCACTGCTTTCCTTTGGCTGTTCTTGCATTTCTCAAACCCCTCCGTCGCATTCCGCTGTGACTGCTTGACGCAGCTACCGATTCAAATGTAAACGGATTTTTGTCCCACTCTGTATGAAAGTATCCGAATTTAACAATTTACATTAATCATACCTCAATATAATATGAACGGATCAACAGATTCATTTGTCATTTAAATACGAGTATGAATACAAAATGCCTTTCATTGTATTTCAATTGCATAAGGAAGAAGAAAACAAATGTTTGCGCAATCCTATGCTTGACATTTGTATTTATTTAATGAAAATGCTAATGGAGAATAATTAGAATAAATATATTACTTACAGCAACTACTCTGCTAATATACGGTTACATTAAAAGAAATATGATTTATAAAAGCTAAACATTCAAACAATTTTATTTAGTATAATAAAATGCCTGCCACTCGTTGGCAATACACCCAAAGAAAAATGTTAGTTTAATCAAAATATAACAAACTAAAAAACTGTTTTTGGCAATATTTTGATTTCATTAATCTCCTGGGCAGGACAATCAAATAACATAGTACAACATTTTCAGCTCATTGATTTGGGACTCAATTCTGAGAACTGCACGTGAAAGTAGCCCCAAAAAGAAGAAGTTCTGCATCATTCGTTTTGTCAAGTTATGTACATGTCATAATAATTTAATATCGATTTGAAGTTAGTAATGGAAGTTGAAAAATTGTGTATGGTCACTGTGAGCTATTACCTCTAATGCCTTTATTGCAAATGAGAAACTATTTAAGTTGATATTTTACTTTAAATAGAAAAGAAACATCAAATATTATTAAAAATATAAACAATTTCTTAGGTAAAATGGTAAAATATAGAATACTATTAAATTTGTCTCTTAGGTCCTGCATTTTAGTAAGGCTTGTTGCTGAACAAATGTTATTTATATTAAAATAAAACCTATATAATAGTTAACAAATTTCGTATGGAACCAAATTTCCTTTAATTTTTAGCTCTCGTAGCTAGAGGTTACCTTACACCTACTACATTACATCCAATTTACTTGCACTACCACCACTCGTCGAGTGAACGCAATATGTACAAATCGCCATCCAAATACCCTATACAAAAAAAAAATTTGCACACATAAAAATGTCTATTAAATGTCATGGCAAAAGAGAGAAAAAAAAATAAAAATATAACTACACAACAAAAAACAACAACATTATTTCATTATTTGAAAGTTGAATGTCCTAACGTTCAAGGTACACATGTGCACATTGAAAATTGTGGCTACAAATTTCCATGAAATATTCGAATAAATGACATCCATTACAGGGATACTTGATGATAGACATACAGGCTTGTAAATAAATAACATATATGTGCTTAGTATCCATGCATAGTTATGTATCTATGTATATAGGTCTGAAGCAGACGTAGACAGACGTTTATAATTTGTCATTTGTTATGCGTCAAACTAAAATGTATTTTAGCCATAGGAGTAATAAAACCATTATATTTAATAGTTATTGTCATTAGAGCTCATAAAAGCTCATTGTACCTGTATATCACATGGTAAAGAGTTTAGTGTACGATTTGTCAACTATGGTACCATGTCAAATCATTTAGGAGTTCTTTAGAATATTGCTCCAGAATATTGATAAAAGCGTTTTGTCTGTTAAAAAAGTATTAAAATCTAAATTAGATATAATGCTTCATATACAATTTTAATAATTTCACCATACTTCCTGAACAGCTTGATACAATTCATCAAATTCTGTTATGATTCAATGTCCTGTTATAAATCTCTGTGACTGACAATTTTAAGATTCCAAGATTTTCTTTTTATACTATTTTTATTACTTTTAATATAATTCAGTTTCATTTGTGTAACATCAAATGATGCAAAAGTCTTCTTAAAAGCTCTACTCTTCTTTTCACAATAGCATTGCATAATTTTAGCAAATAACATCCATAATAATTGTGTCTAATACCATTTGCCTTATATGCCAGAGTATCATATTTAAGTAATGAAAATTCAAATGAAAATTCATATGTATTTTTGGCTCAAGTGCTTTACATACGAATATACATGACCTCTCTGTCCCCGCTCAAGTTTTTCTCACGCAACGAGCGTAGTTGTGCGGATATTCTTGGGTTCACCGCCACCACACAATCCGCAGAGCACCAGCGACAGCGAATTGTGTCCACGACAAGGTCAACTGTAATCAGGCAAAATCCCATTCACAGAAATACCGAGACAATGGGTTCCCTGTCATGAATGTGTTGTAAATATAAAAGTATTTATAGTTCGTTGTGTTTTTTTTTTATTAGAACATAAATTATTTAGAATTTGTTGTATAATTTAGCCGTCATAATACAATTCGTATATGGGGACTCAAAGGTTTACGAGGAATGAATATATTTAAAGCATACAAATGTAGATTAGTGTGACGTTGAAGTTAGTGGAGTATTTTAAAAGTTATAAATGGTTTGATATTTTTGGAAAAATAATGGTTTCTTATGTTCCACTCTGTAACTCTTAGCATTTAGTATTAACATTTTTGACTATATGATTTGAAATATTCGTTTTTTTGTTGGGGTCATTTGGTCATCATATCCCACAGTTCTAAAGGGGGAGTAATAAATTAACATTTTATCAGGTTTTTAGAATTGGTATAGGTTATTGGGAAAATGCATTTATTCTTAAAGTTTTAAAAGCTATTACTACAAATATTGGCCACATTTTGCCATACTTACTTAATTACTTACTAAAATGGCAAATTACAACTTACGAACGTGGTTGAAGTATTAAAGAATTCCACAAGCTTCGGTCTTCTGCGTGCGTTATCCAGTTAGTGTTACCAGATGGTGGCTCGTCGCCAAACTCTTGGTATTTTCAACGAAGTTTGGGTCTCCCTGCTCTGCGCCGTCCTTCTGGTTTGCCTTCAAACACCTTTCTCGATGGAGCATTTACATCCATTCTGGCAGCATATCCCAGCCATCGTGGTCGTTGGATTCTGACTCTTTAAGCTACGTCGATGTGGTGGTAAAGCTCATACAGCTCATGGTTCATCCTATGGAGAAACTTGCCGTCGACACAGATATGTCCATATACTTTTCGGAGTAAGTTTCTCTCGAATACCTCCAGGTTTTGTATGTCCGTTGTCGAAAAATGAGCACGTGGTATAGCTGTTTCTAAGTAGTTCGAGATAAGGTGGTGTTACTAAAGTGCTGCCGAAGTCCGTAAAAATATCTCTTGGCGGAAGATCCGATGTTGGTAAATTCATCTACTACCTCAAAACAATAATTATCAACGTTCAAGGAGCGCCCCCATTGAGAGGACTCATTGTCCGTCGAAATCATTATTTTTGTTTTGTCCTCGTTGAGCGCTAAACCCATTTTTGCTGACTCCTTTTTAAGTAATGAGAACACTGGAGGAACATCCCGCAGATTTCGGCCAATGATGTCTATATCATCGGCATAGGCAAGTGGCAGGTGGCTCTTGTGGAATATGATGGCAGACATTTTGACACCTCCCTTTCTCATCACCTTCTCCATAACTATATTTAATAGTGTACAGGACAAGCTATCACCCTGACTGAGACCTATTTCCGTGTTGAATGGTTCAGAGTGATCCTTGCCAATCTTAACCAAGGATTTGGTGTTTACCAAGGTACATCTGCAAAGTCGAACTAGCTTTGCAGGAATACCAAACTCAGACATGGCTTCAAATAACTTATTCCTTATTGGAGAGTCGAAGGCAGCTTTGTAGTCAACAAAGAGGTGGTAGGTGTCGATCTGCTTTTCATGAGTTTTTACCAGGATTTGTCGTAAAGTAATATTTTATCCGTCTTAGATTTACCAGGTCTATAGCCGCACTGATAAGGTCCAATTAGTTTTTCTACAATTGACTTTAGACGTTCACACAATATGCTCGAAAGGACCTTGTACACAATTAGTAATCCACGGTAGTTCTTACACTCACTACGATCTCCTCTCTTGTGTATGGGACATAACAGACTAAGACTCTGTTCCACGCAATCTTTTCTTAACTCTCTGGTAAAATTTTCGGGCTTCCATCATCCTCACTTAGCCTGTCTTCTTCAGCTCAGACTTTTTCCGTCTAAAAAGACGTCTCTTCTCCCTATTCTCAAACAAACAAACAGCTCGCGTTGCCATCGGCTGCAGTTTTGCCCTGTATGCAGCATACGTCTCTCTCGTGGCATTGCGACATTCATCGTTACTAGGCATCATCTTGAAACGACTTTGAGTACCCAAGAACGCTTCTCGCAGTCCTTTCTATATGCTAGGTAATATTATACGCTACCTCTGTGGTCTGCAGTTTACCGATGTCCAGCTTTCGTTGTGCCTGGTAACGTACGTTTTTCTCCATGCTTAGTCTTGGGCATACGCTGACTGCGTTAGGGTAGTGATCGGAGCCAATGTTCGCACCCCTGATTACTCGTACGTCCAGAACACTCGATATGTGCCTTCCATCGACTACCATGTGATCTATCTGATTCCTTGTCAATTGATCTGGATATAACCATGTTGCCTTATGAATATATCTATGATCAAATCTAGTGTTGCTTACTACCATATTTCTTGCCGCAGAGAAATCAATCAGTCTGATGCCATTGTTCGACGTTTCGGTGTGCTGACTGAATTTTCCGGTGGTAGGCACAAATACGGTCTCCCTGCCTATTTTATCATTAAAATCGTCTAGTAAAATTTTGATATCATGGCTTTGACTACGGTCATATAGATTCTCTAGGCACTCATATAACTCGTCTTTGTTCTCATCGCTTTTTTCTTCTGTCAGATAATTCTACCAGAGAGTTATGGCAAGAATGCGTGGAACAGGGTTGCCTTCCTGCAAGGACAGCGATGGCCAGCTAGTGACGGACTCGGATAACATTCTGTAGATATGGTGAGAACATTTCCGAAATCTACTGTATAGGGACAACGGTCCAGAAGACCCCGCTCCTATCCATGACGATGGTATTAATTGTCCACCTCCGAGCCAGACCGAGATATGTGTAGCAATATCCCGCCTAAAAAATAACAAAGTGGCTGGAGCCGATGGACTCCCGGCTGAATTGTTTAAGGCTGGTGGGGAGGACTTGATTAGGAGCATGCATCAGCTCATGGAGAACATGGGCACATATAAGTGTTATGTGGATAAACTTTGTTTTGACTCTTATGGTGGCTATTCGTTCACACACCGGGTTGAACTGTGAGACTGTGTGTTGCTATTTCTTGCCAACCACAAATCCATATCCAAACTCATATGGAGTAGTAGTAGAATAGTACTCAAATAATAAATGTTTTTTTCTGTTTATCAAAGATTATATTTGTAATTGTTACTACACCATTTTTTATTAAAAGTTTAGAATTTGTTAAAAAAAAAAAAATTTGTTGTATTCTAATTTACTTAATTCAGCAATTTCTTAAATATTTATTATTTCATTAAATCTCAAACAATTATACTTTATATATTATTATAATTTTTATACAAATTAAAGAGTAGCTGTATAAGTGGAATAGAAATAGAATTTAATTAAAAAATTAGGTTTTTTGTCAGAAAAATTTTTAAAATAAATTGTATTATTGTAATTTAATTTATATTGGCCACAAGGCTTAAAATTACAATTTTGAATATAAATAAAATAAAAATAAAATAAAACTCGTGTTTGTCCGCATGGCAACTATAGTAGATATCGCACGTCTAAAAGCGCGAGCACACGTGTTCCGTCCCGCCCGTTTTCTCCTCATGGCAGGATTTTATTACAGCCACCCATTCTGGGTCAGACGCATCCTGGTCAACGTCACTCTGAGCCGACGTGCCTGGGTTTTAGGTTTCGCCCCTCTGACGGGTGTAAAAAGCACGTTTCCAGGCGTCACCACGTAGAGGCAGCGCAGTAATACTAGTACTACGAATACGGAGCACTGTGAGTAGACTTAACGTGTGATTGGCAAGAATCACTCTGAGTTTGTCAAGTTAAACCGATCAGAAGCTTTACCTTGCATCACATCCCCGACGCCCATCTTACAATATTTATAGTTTCTATATGGGCCGTGTAAGAAGTGTATATCCCTCCTGATCTTATAAGATCCGATAAATGGCTATATCTGATTGGATCAGATGAGATCAGATCTGATACAAAAATTTGATTCTGATTTTATCGGAAATATTTTTGTACCAATCGGATCCAATTTGATAGATTTATATGGCAGATATAATCGGATCTATGTAGATATAATGATATCTGACAAATATTGGATCAAATTTTCTTTTACGCGAGCGTATGATTTTTACCTCTACTCTTACAAATGTAGTAAGTTACAGAACTTATTCCAAAACAAAATATTTTGACATGACTGTGATGTTTCCTAAAGAACGCACAAATCTTCACAACAAGTAATTTCAATTGTATTCACCTTACCTTTTTGAACTTTCACTTGATTGTTCTAAGAAACTTGCAACCACAGAAAAAAAATTGTGTCAATTTTTTTTAACCTAAAAATGGTAATACTTAGAACCGAGCTGTCGAGTGTTTCGGTACGTTTGCCATTCCAAGAAAACATAACTAATTAAGTAACTTAGTTGCGACCACTAGTAACAGCAAAACTAATACAAGTGTAAACGTGTATGTTGTATGTGTATATAATATACATACAAACGTATGTATATATATAAATTTTCACTAAAATGTGTATATTTAGCATAAAAATGCCTTGCAGACACCATTATGCATATGTGTTGGTAAAGTTTACTACTACTCGTTCCTTGTTCTACCCACATGTTACCCTCAGTCAGTCAGTGTAGTAAGGATTAATAATTTTGACTTTCTGTCGGAAACATTTGATATGGATTTTATACGTACATATAACGTAGCCACGAGGTTACAAAGTTTTATGTTAGTAAAAGTTTAATATTAAACCGGAAAAGCAATGTGTTCATTAATAATAAGTAAATCCCCCCCCCACCGCTTGTTTGTAATCTATAGCAGGAGTACAAAGCGTTGAAAGCTTAACATATCACGTAGTTGGATGTATTTAACCTATCACGCATTATGGAGTCATTAACTTTTCTATCAGACTTTTGTAGTTAAATGTGTCAGTCGTAGTATTTCCTTAAGTTGTTGCTATTTGGCGAAAAGGTGTATCATGTCCATATTTAGCTGACATTTTGACCGATTGCACTAATATGTTAGACAATCACTTATATACTGTACTCTTTGGTGTTGGGTAAAATAGAATGAGCATTTTCCCGTTAGTATATTATTTATCAATCATTTTTGACATTAACTGCCTCACGCCAACTCTCTTGTCATCTACAGAATTATGAGAGAGAAGGATAGGATTTTATGCCTTAATGTTAGCTGTATGTGAATGTAGAGATTTTGGCGTATGAAGTTTTGTTTTTTTAGCTAAGAGTGGATTTAATTCGAAATGTTTAGGTTTTCTGAGGTTTTACTTACTATTACACTGTAAGACAAATTTAAACTTTTGGCCTCACCCATGATCAAACTGACCAGATTCTGAAAATATAGCTCATATAAAATTACAGGTATCTCCCAGTTTTTCTAGATCAGCTCATTTACGTTTTTTTACGAGCAATTCATTTTTTGGAGTGAAGCTCCTATACAGCGACTCGAAAATGAATGTTTCCTCTTCGCAGAACTCTTCAAGTTGTTAACAGAATTGGATGAATTTAAATGAGTTTTAAATGGCCATGAGCCGATCCTGACGAAGCAAAAATTTGTCACAAATTTAATTTGTCAACAGATTTTGATGAACTTGTTTTGAATATGTTTCAAATGGCCAGGAGCGGGTTCTGACGAAGTCCACATATAAAATTTTTATAAAATTAAAATTGTCACAAATTGTCAAAAATTAAAATTGTCACAAATTTTTTTTTAATTTGTGACACATTATTTATTTTCTCTTCGTCAGAACCAGATCCTGGTCATTTAAAACGCGTTTAAAAAAATCATTAAATTCAGCTAACAACTCGCAGAGTTTTGAGAACAGGAAGAAATCACTTTCGAGTGGCTGTATGGGTGTTTCACTCCAAAAATTGAAATGGTCGTAAAAACCTTAAATGAGCTGATCTAGAAAAACTGGGAGATACGTATAATTTTATTTGAGCTATATTTTCAGAATCTGGTCAGTTTGATCATGGGTGAAAAATCGTATCGTACAGTGTTACAATTAAACTAAATACATTCAAATATACTGCAGTTTTCGGTTTGGAAGTAATGGGAGAAATATTAATTTTCCAAAAAGATGTAATTTTGTATGGGGTATATCAGAGGATATACTGCCTATTTACAATCCCGTTACCACATTTTGGAAAATATTAATACTGGTGAATTTTTTTATCAGGATCAGTGAAGGTGTACCGATTTAGTGCCTTTTTATTCCTAAAAGTATGAATTTGAAAAGATACATTCATATCGCATACCAATTTATTTCCCCCTAAATGTTCGAATTTCTTAAAACCCCATCTGGCATCTCTCTAATTCTATAGGGAGCAATTCTATATACATTTTAGATATTTTTTTACCCAGAAAATATCGGGTTTTAAAAAACAACCTTCAATCCAATTTGATAGTGAGCATGCTCATATCAATTTTCACGATTATAGCATTAGCCGATTTGTCTGGGTGATGGTATAACTTTTATCCTTTATTGGTCTTATTGTACGCCTTAAAGTACGAATGTCCAAATATCCATTCTTAGCTGACATTTACTTGATAAGGGCAACAAACACCCCATATTTCATCATCAGCCACTAAGCAATTTTAAGTCGAAAGGGGCGTGGCACCGCCCATTTCCAAGAGAGACGTTATACCCCATGTAGCATTTACATATCTAGGAAATCTTATCTTCATACCTTACAAGGCTCGTGAAATATGACCGATCGAAATTTTGGTTTGTATGGGTTTTGGTTTGTCTAATTATATTTTCATTTGCATATCATAGAGGCCTTACGGATTGTACTACACAGTGAAAATTTTTTTGCTATCGGTCCATTTATTTCGCAAATATAGAGATTTTTTCAAAAGGGGCGTGTCACCGCCCATTTCTCAGCGATACGCAAGTCTCCTTGTATCAGTAACATATATAGCAAGTCTCATCTTCATACCTCTAACGGCTTGGGAGATATGACCGATTGATATTTCGGTTTGTGTGGGCGGTGCCACACCCCATTGTCTAACTATGTTTTCATGTAGTCTTAAGATAGAGGCCTTATGAACAGTATCAAACAATGAAATTATAATTGCAATCGGTATTAAATTATTATGGCATGTAACTTGACAAAAAGAATAATGCAGAACTTCTTCTTTGTGGGGCTACTTTCACGTGCAGTTCTCAGAATTGAGTCCCAAAATCATGTGTTGTACTGTGATATATATTGGTAATACTGTTTTTTTTTGCTATTGCATAGTGTTATTAGTTTATGTATGACCATATCTTAATTTGTTCATGTAATTATAAAAACTAACGCCAACAAAATCTAATGTTTAAAAAATTTTGCCTATAAAATATTCCCTTTAAAAAATCACAATAACCACACGCACACAAGGACACACACACACACCTTTATGCCATACACACATTATACACGTCTACAAAGGAACATAGTTTTCTTGCGTGACACTTCCTTTCACTTTTTTTTCTATTCCCAACACTTAAAGGCCATACGAGCAGAGGTAGAGGTGGTTTATTATGGTTTCTTACTTCCTATGTTCCACCTGCAGACCCGCAGATAAAGCAACTAAAGTGAGTCTACTAATAGTTCTTCTGGTTTATGAGAAAAAGCTAAGAAGAAAAAAAATAAATAAGGTACCAGAAGGATGAAATGCGAATTTCACTTTCTTGCCGGCTTTGTGGCCGTCGCCATTCAAAAGGAATTTTGAGCTTAAGCTTAGAGAAAATGAAAGTACAAAACAGCTGAGGTAAGCAGTTGTATGTGGGGTGTTATGGCTAATCATAGGTCTCTGGTGGGCCATATATTGTTGTCGTTATCGTCATCTTTGTATGGTGCGTAACATACACACACATACACACGTCAGCATTAAATTGTACCGTACGCCTCTTTTTGTGTACATTTTCCGGTTATTTTTGTTTGACATGAGTTGAGGTTGAGGTGTCGCCTTCATTTTCCGACAAGTCTTGCTCTCAATCCCTTTTGTTGGCCATGATTTATTTACTCATGCTTCATTCTGGCCTTAGGGACGAAGGTTCTGTTCTTGTGTTTTTCTTTCCTTTGGCTCCCAGAGAGCTTTGAGTAAATTTGTTAGAATTTGTCCTTTGAGTGGTTTTAGTTTCTGTTTATGATTTTTCTTTTGTGTGCGTACTAGTGTGTGTTTGTTTGTTTGTGTTCCAGCACAGCAAACTTGGTAAACAGGAATTGCTGGCAAATTTGTTCGTTCATTTATTATTGATGTTGCTTTATGTTTTTGTAGTATTTGGTGTAATTTATTATGTGCAAATTAATTTTGTCACGTGTTTTATAATTAAATTGTAATTTATCATTTAGTGAAAGTAAGTAGGCGCTGTTGGATTGTTTTGATGCGATTTGACATTAATTAATAATACAAATTTCTCGGGGTGTTAATTAATTGATGCTGTTTGTTGCCAACACTATAATATTGCGGTGCTGCTGCTGAATGGGCAAAGTATTTAACAACTAATATATGTGATGTGATTAAATAAATGGGTGTCCATGTAAGGTAATTAAATTGGGGGCTAAACAATGCAAAAACAATGGGAAATTGTACAGGGAAGCAATTTTCATATACTGGATGATAAAAGGTAGACAAAGAGTTGGAGGTAGTGGAAGAAGTAGATATTAGTATATGGCTATGAATTCAGTGAGAGAATATGACACCATTCTGCAACAAATAAATTGACATTGTCTTAAGCCCGGACTAACCAGTAGCAATCCTAAAAAGTTACAATAGTAATGAAACAGTTTGCCTAACATCTTCTGACATCCCTTTCAAATGGCATTAAAACTTAAAATGCACAGTGGACCAAAAGTTTGTTTATATTTCAGTCGATAGCTGCATTCATCAGGCACAGGAGAGTGGGGCGGAGGAGGAACGGAATTCAAGAGCAGCCAATGGGAATTTAATACTATTACTATATTTAGCTGAGCACAACGTGAGTTCTGTATACGTGAGTACTATCAAAACCATGATGGTTCGACTGTAGTGCAAAGAAAGTTTTTCGCTCATTACAACATATGTCAGAGCAGTGAAAATCCATCTATTTAATTGATTAGTAAACGGGGGCAGGCGTCGGGAGTTTAATGCAAGGTAAGGCTTCTGATCGGTTTAACTTGGTAAACCCAGAGTGATCCTTATCAATTACACCTCAAGTCTACTCACAGAGCTCCGTTTTCATGGAACTACTGCGGACGGAGTAAATCCATGTGTTGACGCCTGGAAGAGTGTCTTTGATACCCGTCAGAGCATGACTAATTGTGAGGGGCGAAACCTAAAACCCAGGCACGTCGGCTCAGAGTGAGCGATACCCTGGTCAACGTCTGAACCAGAATGGGCTAGAAAACTGCGACGTGGTGCGCGGGGCTTGCAAACCACCACCGACGTTTGAAATATTGCAATGAAAAGAAGTAAAATAATAATAAAATGGAACACCAAAAATGTTGACGACCACCGCAAACGAATTAAGGACCATGATTTGAGGATATGCACCTGGAATGTTAGAACACTGTATAGACCAGGTGCCTCCATCCAACTGGCGGAAGTTCTCGAAGAATACAAGGATGAAATAACCGCTTTACAGGAAATCCTGTGGACGGGACACGGGTGCTCGCTTATGAAGACGTGCGACATCTATTATACTGGCCATGTAGACAAGCTCGAGTTTGGATGTGGATTTGTGGTTGGCAAGAGATTGCGACGCCTACTCTCACAGTTAAAAGCGGTGTCAAGGAAAAGTTTTTCCACATAACACTTAGAGGTGCCCATGCTCCGCCAGAAGAAATTTGGACAACGACGAGTTCTACGATAGCCTAGAAAATATATATGACCGTAGCCCGAGCCATGACTTCAAAATTGTACTGAGCGATTTTAAAGCTAAAATAGGCAGGGAGACTGCCATTGAGCCTACCAACGGAAAATTCAGTCTGCACACCGAAACGTTAAGCAATGGCATCAGACTGATTGATTTCTCAGCGGTAGTTACCAGCACTAGATGTGACCATAGAAATATTCATAAGGCAACATGGTCAGATCATGGTCATGGTCTACAGATAGATTACGTTGTAGCTGATGGAAGGCACGCATCTAATGTTCTGGACGTACGAGTGATCAGGGCTGCGAACATTTACTCCGATCTCTACCTTACCGCAGTTAAGGTGCACACAAGGCTAAGTATGGCGAAAAACGTACGAAACCAGACACAACGAAAGCTGGGCATCGGTAAACTGCAGACCACAGAGGTAGCGGATGCCTATTCCAAACACCTAACTCAACTGCTAAGGAATGCTTCAACCCCTGGTAATATTACCTCGCAGTGGCAATATATAGCCGACTCCATAGAACGGACTGCGAATAGCGTACTTGGGTACTCAAAGGCGTTTCAAGATGAGGCCTGGAACGATGATGAATGCCGAAATGACACGACAGAGACAGATGCTGCATACAGGGCGAAACTGCAGCCAATGGCAACGCGAGGAAACTTGTCTCTTTAGACGGAAAAAGACAGAGCAGTGGAAGAAACACTATGAGTGCACATAGTTGCTTCGAAGTAGAGAGGAAGCCCGGAAATTCTACCAGAGAGTTAAGATGAGAATGTGTGGAACAGGGTTGCCCTCCTGCAAGGACTGCTATGGCCAGCTAGTGAAGGATCCTCGATCTAAAGATATGGAGAGAACATTTCAGAAATCTACTGCAAGATACGGACACCACTCGAGAAGATCTCGCCCCCAATCCATGAAGATGGTATTAACTGTCCACCTCCGAGCCAGAGCGAGTGGCAACTCCTAGCCTTAAAAATAACAAAGTGGCTGCAGCCGATGGTCCCCCTGCTGAATTGTTTAAGGAAGGTGGGGAGGAGCCGATTAGGAGCATACATCAGCTTATGAAGAGCATCTGTTCTCTAGAGGAGAACATATCCGGTTTGGTGTCTCAGTCTGTTATGTCCCATATACAAGAAAAGAGTTTGTGGTAAGTGTAAGAACTACCATGGAATAAGCCTATTTCCAATTGCGCACAAGGTCCTTTCGAGCATATTGTGAGAACGTCTAAAACCAATTGTAGAAAAACTAATTGGACCTTTTTAGTGTGGTTCTAGACCTGGTAAATCTACGACGGATCAAATTATCACTTTACTACAAATCCTGGAAAAAAAAACTCATGAAAAGTAGATCGACACCTACCACCCCTTTGTCGACTACAAAGCTGTCTTCAACTCTCCGATAAGGAGTAGGATTTATGAAGCCACGTCTGAGTTTGGTATTCCTGCAAAGCTAATTTGACTTTGCAGATGTACCTTGGAAAACACCAAATCCTCAGTTAAGATTGTTAAGGATCACTCTAAATTATTCAACACGGAAAGATGTCTCAGGCACGGTGATAGCTTATCATGTCCACTATTTAATATAGTTAGGAAGAAGGTGATGAAAAAGGCTGGTGTCAACATGTCTGGCACAATACAACAGTGTAATCAAATAAACTGTATTTTACTAATAACTTCTAAATAGATCACTGTTTACGTTTATGTGGAACGTTTTAGAATATAAGACTTTATTAGGTTCATATGTCATTTCATTCTAAATTCCGATCTCAATTAAAACTATTATCGACTACTTATATGTCTGTCCAATCGAAGTACAAAGTCTAAGCATTGTGTACCGTATCACATTTATGGTATAACTAGTATAACTTCCAATTCATAGAATTAGAATTTAATAAAATAAAATGCTGTCTTGCCATATATATCAACATTAACTAAACTATAATTTCCACATTCTTTTCTTTTAATGCTAAAAGTTAATTAATAATTTACACAGAAAATTAGCTAAATAAGCATTCTTATATATATATATATTATTTACATAGAAAATTTAGAGGTAATTTTAGCTAATAGTGTAGAGTAAGCAAAGTTTCTACTCGGTAGACCTTTGCTCAAATTACTTAAAGGGGAAGAGAGAGAGAGCGAGGTGCTCGAGTGTGCATGAGTGTGTGTTCGTTTCTAAAAGAAACATGTTGCTTTTGTTTTTGTTGACTAAACCAACACATCCCGAGACGCAAACACACTCACACTCACACCCTCTGCACATTTCCTCTATAAATGTTGAAGCCTATAAAACAGCTAAATCGTCCACCAACCACCCCCTACCCTCCCTGGTTTTTTTAGACGACCCCTGTTGATATTAGAACTTTAATTTTTGTTTTCTTTTTAGACTTTTCGTTCGTCTTATGGTGTTGTTGGTGCTGCTGCTGCTTGGTCTTATGGTGTTGCTGCTCTTCTTACAGTTCAATGGTAGTAGAGTAAACATTAAAGAATGGGTTATGTGTGTGCGTATGTGTGTGTGTTTATGTATATATTTGCTTATTCGTCTCTGTATGAGTTGAAGGCCACTGGGGCAAAGCAGCGTTGAATTCATTTTAAGTGACATTTGCTCATTTGAATATTTGATTTGACTTAAATCAAATCATGAGCAATAATTTCTTAAGTTTATTGGAACTATTCATACGTTGGCAATGCAATTTTATGAATATGGTCCCTTAGCTGGGACTCTTATATACGAGTCGCTGCCACCAATCAGTTTTCCTATGCATTGAAATGTTTAATTAAATATTTTATATGATTATAATTGACTTGAGCCTATGGAAGTGTATGGCGATATGTTGTTTACAGCTATGAAAGTAAATTTTCTTAATACATGTTAATTAATAAAATAAGTTTAAAACACTTTTATATTATGTTATTGCAAAATACAAGAAAATGGTGAATGTTTAATTGGAATTGATAATTGTTTTATGATATGGCAGAGGGTTCAATAAATTGTGAAGTTCTTGATGAAAAAGGTGTGTCTATCACCTAAAGCATATGAGTAATGTAAGAATCATTTAAATAATAAAAATATCACTCATACGCATCGTGGATAATGAATTTAAATTCGTACTCCCAAAGTTTAGCTTATCCAGAAAACTGACAACATATTATTTATGTTCATGTATAGTAATTTATAAGATAAATCTACTTTTTTATTTGAAATTTATTCATTTGCAACTAGAAATCAATTGATTTTGCTATTAAAAAATGTTTGTCTGGTGAAACATCCCCAACACATGTCCTTTCTTTAAAATTCCTGTAGATATTGTTTAAGTCTGACTTAATAAAATTAACCAATTTTTAAGTGAATTTACTTATTTATTATAACACAGTACAACACATGATTTTGGGACTTAATTCTGAGAACTGCACGTGAAAGTAGCCCCAAAAAGAAGAAGTTCTGCATCATTCGTTTTGTCAAGTTACATGCCATAATAATTTAATATCGGGCCCGGCTGTGGCATAGTGGTTAGAACACGCGACTACCATGCGGGAGATACCGGGTTCGATTCCCGGCCCCTCGATGTTGTCGACAGCAACGTCGCAGTATAAGTGTCGAGTCAATCGGCATGTCTAGTAAATGCTTCTCAAACAGTGACGTTCGCATTCGTCGATAAACAAGTAGGTGCCGTTAGTTGTGTATCTAAAAATACATAGCCTGTTAATACACAACAACGCGAGAAGCTATCCCATACCTTATTCATGGGGTGTAAAGGGAAATAAAGTTTTTAAAGTTATTATAAGTATCGTATATGGGGAATTTGTCACGTTTTAGGCTCTTTTGTTTGACATAACATAAATACTATACGGTGGCGTATGATTATCATAAGTAATATTCCAAGTAAATCATATGCCACGGAGTACAACAGTTTTATTGTAACTGCTACAAAATAAACCCAGTTCAAAATCATATGATAAATGGAAAACTGACACTATTGCTTATGTAGGGAAACGTTATATGAACAGATTAAAGGAATTGTAATTCTTAATTTTTTTAAATTTATTTCAGCTAAATCAGACTAGTGGTTCTCGAGTTATGTCAAACAAAAGAGCCCAAATCGTGACAAATTCCCCTATACGATACTTACTAACTTCAAATCGATATTAAGTTATTATGGCATGTAACTTGACAAAACGAATGAAACAGAAGTTCTTCTTTTTGGGGCTACTTTCATCTGCAGTTCTCAGAATTGAGTCCCAAAATCAATGATCTTAAAAATGTTGTACTGTGATATTACTACACCCAATGTGTGAGGGTATTTATCAGTCAGTTTACCAGACTGAAATTTCTGTACTGGTTTCTACTATACTTTGTTATAGGTATACGCACGAGTATTAGAAATCGATCACATTTATTGTCCTTTTCGGTCATCACTATTGTCTGCCACTGTACGATTTATGAAATATTTATGTACAAATGTCCGCGTGTTTATAAATACAATACACTCAAATGGCATTCAACTTTGTCGTCCTTTTAGCTAACTTTTGTTCGTTCGTCCATTTGATTGAATTCATGCACAACAAGTTATGGTCACTGAAATTTCATACCTCATTCAATGGTTTAATCGACCTCAAAATTGTGCGTGTGTGTGACCACACACAGAAAACTGTACATATTGGGGAAAATAGCGATAATATGAGCGGACCGCTTAAATTAGTCATTATTGAAATGTACACTCGACACTTAAGCGAACACACAAATTTATATTTAGTTTAGAGTTTTAATCTTGGATTTACTCCCCCACCCTCCCTCACACACACACACACACACACACACACACACACGAGTAATTGGGACCCATGACCTCATGTGCATGAAAATGTTATTGGATGCCATTTTAGCTACTTAGTAAGGGGTTGATGTTGGTGCTGCTGCTATTGTTAAAGTTGTTGTTTAATAATGCTAATATGGCCAAAAGTTAATTCAACAAAAACTTCGCCTTTGGGTTGATGGGTTATGCGGATACGCGAGTTGTACTAAGCATATATGTACGTATATTCGCGAGCATGTTGGCTAAAGTTCAAAATGCCAAGTAAACACCTCGTAGGTGAGTGAACACGAAGGCAACGGGTCACATTGGAGCTTATTGGAGTTTGGACATTAACATACACGTGTGTGTATATAAACAAATTCACATGCATGTTGCTCGGTGTTGTGATTACACCAGGGGAAATAAGCACTGTGACGAAAGGGTTAACATTTAACGAACGTCTTAGCATGATTTACATGGTATATTACCTATAATAATCATACGCCACCATATAAAAATAGCAAAAGAGCCTAAATCGTGTCAAATTCCCCTATACGATACTTACTAACTTCAAATCGATATTAAATAATTATGGCATGCAACTTGACAAAACGAATGATGCAGAACTTCTTCTTTTTAGGGCTACTTTCACGTGCAGTTCTCAGAATTAAGTCCCAAAATCATGTGTCGTACTGTGTTATCTAAAACGTATCTAAATTTAACCTCTTTTAATATTATCTAAATTTAATCTCTCCTAATATTTCCCACATTAAGTTACAGATTCTTTCACCTCTCATGCTAACATCTTGTTTACTTTTATTATACACCATCACATAGTTTCCTCGAGTGTACCCCCAGGTGTATAAACGTAGTACATTCCGTTCCTATGTCTGCGTAAATCCGTATCCGTGTCCCATGTAAATGTAGTTGTAATTGTTTCAAGCAAACAAATGGTCAGTGTTTATATGGAGGAAACAAAAACAAAAAGATGAAAAAAAATAGGAGTCACGACTCGGCTACAGTTGTTGAATAATGGCGCCCAGTGACCAGTGGCCATCATAGCACTGGCCAAAGGTAAAATGAAACGCGTTTCTTGTATTTAGTTGCTAAATAGCTGCGTGCTTAAACACGTCTGCTCCAAAAACGATAACAATAAAATGGGCAAACTGAATTAAATTCGAAATAATTTCCATCACTTCTATCGAGTATTTTCTTTTTTTATACTTATAATATACCCACTGGAAAAATTCGATACAAATTAGTGCTAAGAATAATGTACAAACAAGTGCAAATTGCTTAAAACAATCGCCACTACCAACTTGTGTGGTAGCATAACAAATAAAAAATATACAACAAGAAAACCTACCAAAAAAGAAAACTAACTCACACAATGGGCTGTGCCAGCAGTTCGCCTATGGTACAAACCGCCGGAAGTGACATGTTAAAAGCAGCCACACATGTTGCCGACGATGCAACAAAAACAGCCGAAGATGCAGTCCAAGGTAATAATAACAAGTGAAAATGTGAAAAATAGTGAAAATGTTGAAACAACATCGCAAAGTGTTTTTCTTCTTTCGCGCTATCTACTATTTATTCTTGTGGGAGATACGTGGTGGTAAAGATGATATGTTGGTGCTTGTGTGGCGTGCAAAAAAAATATGCTGGAATATTGTTTTAAGTACTTACCATGTAGGGAAACAGTGGGACGAGAACATAAGTGAGAACAAATTTGTTTTCATTAAATTTTCGATAAATTGTTTCGGCAGAGTTAACTTTTTAGAAAAAAATAACTAAATAATCTCAAATTCCATTCTATTTACTTTATGTTTCTAAAACCCATATAAATTGTTTTGCTTCTCAATAAATATGATAAAATGTTGACAAAGAAGTCCTAATAGTTTCTATTAAATATTAAGTAAATAAAAAAATCATGGTAATAATTTAAATAAAAACTTAATTTTATGAAAATGAGTATCCGGGTAATCATAGAGTCCAAGGGGCACTTTTTTTAACTCCCCAGAGCCCCATGGTCCCGGCTCCAATTTTGATCTACCATTCCGGTGTTTGGCGACCAAAGCGAAGTGAATGGTATATTTCTATTGTTGTTTGGGCTCCCTGGCAATATTCTGGACTTCCGCCAAAGGCAAAAATTCAAGAATTTATAAAAACTGAATTTCTCTATGCTAACTTTCAGATGGCATAACTTTTTATACACTCCATAGTTTCTCTTTTGCAATACCTTATTTTGTTTGTTTAGTTGTTAGCTTTATGCTGAAGGTTTCAGCATGTATCACAAGTTTTAAATTTTTTCCGATTTAAAAGCTAAAAAAATACTTCAACCTGAAATCTTCATGCTTCTTAGCGGGAGCTGTTAATTGATTTTAGACACGATGTTCTTGGTGAATTTTTTATAAAATTCATCATAGAATCCGATTCTAGTGTACGATTACAACGTTTTTTTTCGATCCGAACCCGCCCTTATATATACGCTGTCTCATCTGAATGATAAGCTTTGGAATGAAAAATAAACAAAACCCAGTTTTTTAACCGTAAGTCAAGATCTTGAGGGTTTGTGGGAACTTTGGTATACAGATTCATTTTGTACTCGAACAGACCTACAACATGCACTAGTTTACTTCCCAAGTTCCCATTCTGTAGCACGATGTTGTGAATACATTCTATTAAACGTTGAAGTTATGTTGTTTTTAGCACACAAATTACGTAACTATACATTATTTTGGGAAAATAATTAACTCAACATCGACAAAATGTGAGATAAGTGGTTATCTTTGAAAACTACAGATTTATCTTGTTCAAAATTTTATTGTATTCATTTTGGGATGTTCCAGAATGCTACGAACGATATTGGGTGAATTCGGTAATTTATTTAGAAGGCACCTAAAGTGGTGTGGCTAATGTTTGGGTCATCTGAAGTTTGGCCTACTATTACATTATATTTAAACCAACCAAATTCAAATATTCTGTAGTCTCATTTATTCCCTAGTGAGATTTTTATAAAGATTGCGTGTACTTACAAGTTATATATATCTGGTGAATACGGTTATTTGTTTAGGAAGTACCCAAAGTGATGTGTTAAACTAACCAAATTCAAATTTTCTGTAGATTTCGGTATTTTTTTTGGATCAGCCGTGGCATGATGGTTAGAACACGTGTCTACCATACGGGAGATTCCATGTTCGACTCCTGGCTCCAGTCATCTAAATGTTTCATTCATTGCCGGCCCCCTCGATATTGTCGACAGCAACGTCGCTGTATAAGTGTCGAGTTAATCGGCATGTCTAATAAGAGCTTCTCAAACAGTGACGTGCGCATTAATCGATAAACAAGTAGGTGCCATTAGTTGTGAATCTAAAAATAGATAGCGTATTTATTTATAACAAAGGGAACAGCTATCCCATACCTCATTGATGGGGTATAAAGGAAAAGTAAGTTAAGTTCTTATAATAATTTTTCCAAAAATAATTAATTTTGTATGGGAGGTACCAGATGGGAGGTGAATGTATTTACAATCCCATAACTGTAAATTTTCATAAGAATCTGTGAAGTATTACTTAAGTTAGACAGACGGACGAAGCAGGCTCAATTGACTTAAAAACTCCTTAACCGAATATGGACCTAAGATACATGGGGTTTAACTCGTATTCTTCAATGCATTATAGTTTTTCTCGTATCAATCCCTATAATAACAAGAATAATGGTTGCAGGAGTAAAAAATAAAAAAATTTCCCTATAGATTAGCCAAATTGTAACGTTGCAATAATTTTGTTTAAAATTTATTTATTAGTTTTTGAGTTTACGCGTTACATACAGAATCCATATAAATTATTTTATAAATAGAATAATAAAATTGATATAAGATTAAGGGGGAATATTTATCATTAAAGAATTCCATCCTTAATGTGATAAGCCCATACAGAGTTCATTGTATCCACATTAAATTTAAAGAGCTTCCGAACATAAGGGAATAATTACACAGTGCAAACATCCAATCTAGACGGGTGAGAAATTCTAAGTCAAGGTGAAGGTCCTAGGTTAATAAAGTCGAAGCCCCAAAGGGTTTTGCCTTGTCAGGCAAGGCACTGTAGCCAGTTAACACACATATTGTATTCTCTACCTACATATGTACGTATGAGTTATATTATTATTAGCTAAATTTAATATTAATCATACGCTCTTCGTTCCAGTATTTTGGGTGGTTTAATAACACAGTGATACAAACGTGAAGGAAAAAAAAATATACAATGGTTCTCATGTAGCATTTCTGATAGACTGGGGTCCATAGAGTACACAGATACTTTTAGTTTTTCTCGGTCACTTCGTTAAGTAATGTTTTTATAGAAAATTAAGTGAAATGACGATATTCCTAAAATTACAAGTTCCAAATATCATACGTCTTCTCTTTGTAAACCAATATTCAAAAGCTGACATTTATTTTAATGATATCATTTTCACATTTTATTAAAAAAAAACAATTTGGAAATTCGGTTAGAAAATAGTAAAATGACGGCTGTTTAAGTAAAAGAAAAACGAAAAAATTGTTTTTTTGCATAGCTGCGAAACTGCTGGTTCTTGAGTTATACCTGAAAGACAGAGCAAAAACATAAATTTAATCAAAAATATTTTGCACTGTGTAATTATTCCTTTATGACCCCGAAAATGTTCAACAGTATTATTAAGGTGTTATATTTGGTGTTTTTTAGAGGCATAGAATTTTTTTTTTAATAAATCGTAATTAATTCAATGGAATCACCATAAATTTTTATTAATTGGAATACAAATTATATGGCATTTAATGTGTAAAAATAATTTCATATGGCATATGGCCTCCTCGACTGCATCCCATGAATCCCATTCTGTTGGTCAAATTTTTTACCATTTTTTTTTCGACCATATCCGGTCTTATGCAGTCAATAGTGCCTCGAATGTTGGTTTCTTAATCGTTGCTGGTTTATCAGCATAGACCAGAGATTTGACTTACCCCCTGAAACAGTAATCCAAAATCACTAGAACGAGGTGGCCAATTCACAAGTCCATTTCTTTAGATAATTCGGCCACCAAACTTTTGACTCAACAAAATGATGGTTTCACGCGCTGTATGGCATGTTGCACCATCTTGTTAGAACCATTTTGTTCTCTTAAGAAAAAAATCATTGTTTGACTGCAGCGTTCGGAATTTACGGTAATGTTGGCACAGGTTTCGGATTAAAAGACAAATGGGTCTATGAAGACTTCGGCATGTTAACTCATGCCGAACACATGTAAACAGACAGTGATTTTTTTGAGAATTCTGGCTGTTATGCCAGAAATAAGTACTCAAAAAGTACTCTTATTGTACTTTTTGGTACAAAGTACTTTATTTTGTGCTAAATCACTTTTTTTGTTAATTTAATGAACTTTTTGGTTCAAAGTATTTTTTGTACCAAAGTATTTTTTTGTACCAAAAGATACTTTTACTGGCCCAAAAGGACTTTTCTGTTGCACAAAGTATTTTTTTGTACCACAGTACTTTTTTGTACCAATAAATACTTTTAATTCACTTTTCCGTACAGAGAACTTTTTTTCGGTGCCAAAGTACATTTAGTGTAATTTTCGGTACAAAGTACTTTTTTTGTACCAAAGTACTTTTTTGAAGCAAAAAGTACTTTTAATGTGCTTTTCGGTACAAAGTACTATTTTTTGTACCGAAGTACTTTTTTGTACAAAAAAGTACTTTTATTGACCCAAAAATACTTTTATTCCCAATGTACAATAAAAGTACTTTTTGGTACAAAAAAGTACTTTAGTACAAAAGAAAGTACTTTTAATGTACTTTTCGGTACAAAAAGTACTCTGGTACAAAAAAAATATTTTGTGCAACAGAAAAGTACTTTTGGGCCACTAAGAAAAATATTTTAGTATAGAATACCTTTAGTATATTAAAAGTATTCGGGTACACAAAAAGTACTTCGTGCAACAGAAAAGTGCTTTTGGGCTAATAAAAGTTATTTTTGGTACAAAAAAAGTAATTTGAACCAAAAAGTACAGTAAAAGTACTTTTTGGTATTTTCTTGGTTTTGGATTTTATTTCATGACTTGCTCTTTTTCTAAAAATTGCCTCTTAGCTCGCGAGCCAGCTTGAGAGCCCACTTGAAATTTTGTAACTCTTGGCTCACGAGCCAATAGAAATACTAGTTTTTAAATTTCAATATCATGTCAATAACGATTTACCTGCCATTAATATTGCGAAATATCTACCAATCTTATCCCACATTGCACTGTCTCCGCCTTTCATGTCCACAAGTGAGTACTACAGAAAGTCACATCTTGTATGTTTCCTAAATTTCCCTTGACTCTGTCACACTGTCATATGATGCCACTACTAACAGGGAGCTTGAGTTTTTCTCCCCCCCCCATTCTTTAGTGTTAAGTGTTGTGCAGTTGTTTTTTGTCATTGTCCTGGCGTTGCCTCTACACACGTTCGCTGTTGCTGTTTTTATGTCCTGTTATTGTAGTGGCTGTGTCAGCAGTGGCCCTAGTGACAGTGGCAGTCACAGTCGCAGTCATAGTCATAGCAGTATCACTCGCACTACTTTATCATCTAAACAACAACAACAACAACTACAAAAGAGTCATTGTCACTGTTAGATGTTTTAAGTTATGCTGTTGATATTCTAAAGTGACAGTTTTTGTGTGTTTGTTCGCTTTTGATAAAAATAAACTTGTTGAAGACAACTGAAATGTTTTTAACGTTCTACACTGAGTTGTCTATGCAGGAAGACGCTATGGCAGCAAGCTACGACGTTCGCCAACAGCTAACTTTGCGTCATAAAAAAGACTATTTGCTTTATGGAAAAGATTTGACTGTGTATTGCCTTTTTGAGAATGTAAGTGCTGTTGTTGATGGGGCAATGTTAAATGCGTCGCTAGGCCATAACATAAATTGACCAATTACTTGTTTGAGCTATTTATTAATTTGCTGCGAGTCGACCGAGACTGCGGCGATATGAGCTAGTAAATTGTTGTTACCAGAAGTGTTGAGTTTACTTAACTCAAATGACAATTAATTGCATGACAGTTAATAAATACTTAACGAGTAACTATGTATATTATGATTTTGTTATATTTAACTAATCCCACGTGATTCATAAAAAAAATGTATAGGGAAGTAGCTGAAGCTATGACTGTTAATATCACAGTCAACATTTTTCAACTCATTGATTTGGGACTCAATTCTGAAAACTGCACGTGAAAGTAGCCCCAAAAAGAAGAAGTTCTGCATCATTCGTTTTGTCAAGTTACATACCATAATAATTTAATATCGATTTGAATTTATTAGGTATCTGATAAGGGAATTAGGCTCTTTTGTTTGATATAACTCGAGAACCACTAGTTCGATTTAGCTAAAACAAATTTAAAAAATTAAGAATTACAATTCCTTTCACCTGTTCATACAACGTTTCCCTACATAAACAACAGTTTTACTTTTCCATTCATCAAATGATTTTGAACTGGGTTTATTTTGTAGCAGTTACAATTAAACTGTTGTACTCCATGGCGCACAGTGGCACCGCCCCATACATTTCTTGGAAAAAAATAGAAGGAGTGGTCGTAAAGCAATGAAATTTTGCAGAAACACTTCTCTGGGCTAAATTAAGAAATTTTGAAAAAAATCTTTGAAAACCGCCTACTGCCACACCCACCTTTCATATAACTGCACTTGCCAAAATTTTTATTTTTGGACCTAGGTACTCGAAATTCGGGGCACTTCTTAATTGAGTTATCCTTATGAAAAAAAATGAAACATATTGGGGATGCCACGCCTACTTTAGATTTTACGCCCATTGAAAGTTGTAGATTTTAGGTGTTTTTCTTCCCTGTCTAGAATCATATGAAAATTTCATATAAGTTGAAAAATGTTAAATTTTATTCAAAAGCTAAACATGTGTTGTCTCGATACAAAAGAAGAGAATATACCCATCAACCCTCCTCGAAAGATATTAGCCTTAAAATACACCGAAAATATCGCACAAATACATGCATTAAAATCGATGTTACTAAAAGGGACGGTATTTGGCGGTAAATTTTTTTTTCTTAATTGAAAGTACAGACTCGGACCTTTCATTTTTTTTATAGTTAGAGGGCTAAGCAAGGCAAAGCACATAAAGTTTTTTTCCATCAAAAAGTGAAAAGTTAATATTTTTAGTATAATATTTGATAAATTATAATAATTAGTTTACTTTTCCAATTTCAATAATTTTTTTTTGTATAATAAAGTAAAAATTTAGCACTTTTCATTAAAAAATAAAAACAAAGTCATAACTATAAACTTACACACAAAAAATGTTCTTTATTTGGACAATAATTTTAATCTAATTTCATTGAATAAATTTCCGTTGACTTCTGTTAGTTTTTTTAACTACAAAATTTCACTTTTCATAAAAAACTTTGTTGAATTATTCTTATCCAAATATTTCTGTACAACCCCACATCATTAAAATTTTGAAATTGCATAGTTGAAAAACACTATTTTTTCCACAGAAATGCCACTGTGTGGCGTATGATTTACGTGTAGTATTACTTATGATAATCATACGCCACCATATAACCCCTATACCCCTATACGATACTTACTAAATTCCAATCGATATGAAATTATTATGGCATGTAACTTGACAAAACGAATGATGCAGAACTTCTTCTTTTTGGGGCTTCTTTCACGTGCAGTTGTCAGAATTGTGTCCCAAAATCATTTTTTTGGTATAAATAATATTTTATTTGTAATGTTATTTCCGGAATCTTCACCCACTTCTCAAATAGTATTTATGGTTTTAACACTAGCCAACACTATGATATTTGCAAAAGATTTGAATTTAGATTCTGGAAGATGAGCATCTCTACCTCCCAGAAAATGTTAAACTAAAGCCCCATTAACATATAACCATAAATTCACAATAATTACACATTTCTATAAATAACGTTTTACGCACAATTCATCATAAATACCACAAAAAAAAGCTACGAAATGCCTGCCATATACAAATTCATGTTAAAATTTATACGAATTTCGCATTATATACAAATTTGTATGATGATAATTGTACAACACCCCATCAATAGATTGTAAATTTTTTAGCATTTAATAGTAATTTTTACCTAATAATTTCTTAGAAAAAACAAACACCAAAAAATTGGTGAATTGCGTGTGAAATATAAATACAAACACACCTGCTACATACACGTGCAACACTTTTCAATGTTGTTGTAACTTTATATATTTAAGTATTTATATACAAATATGAATATAAATAACAATAAGTAGCTTTAATAAGAGGGTGTATGTACACATACATCACATGTAAATGCTTAATATTTCTAAAGAGTATCGTGTTTTTGTATATTTTAGTTAAACAACAGCACAATAACATATTAATCATTATGGGGAAGGACAAGTTCATTGGAATTTCCAATTACATATTCAGAGTTTCCGTTGAGTTTCCAAATCTAATGGTGTAAATCTGACATTGAATTGACGATAGCCTTAGAGGTCATCGGCTTATTAGTAGTGAGTGGGAGGTCCTGCCACATCATCAAAACATCTATTACGCTTACATGATGATAAATAAACAGTAAAAATTTTGAGGAGCGCCAAAATATGCTTTTAGGTAATACATATATTTAACGCAATTTATATTGTGATCATTGCATTCATAGATTGGGAAATAACACCATACGGAGTTATTTCCACAGTGAAATAAAACCATTATGGGATTATTGCTCCTTTGGTAAATGTTTGTGTAAAACATTGCACCTAGCCTTTTACTTACTTGAAAAATTATTTTTTTTTGGCATTATAATGGGTTTTCCAATGAGAGGTGTTATTGTGAATGGCCCGCTATTTTGGTAGCTATCACTTTTGAAGCATTTATTCTTTGACATTTGGCAAGTAGAAACTACGCCATTACTAAAAATGGAACGATACACGCTTCAACAACGCATTGGAATTATTAAAATTTACTACAAAAATGATGAAAATCTTGCAGTCACAGTTCGCAAAGCTAAAGCATTTCTTTGGTCGTCGTGAAGCACGCAATACAGAAATTGGTGGAAAAATTCGAGGTATTGGGACAAGTTAGTGATGTGAAGAACAAAACCCTTGCACGTCGCTCAAGAACAACTGACAATATTGCCGCTGTAGCCCAAAGTGTTAAAGAAAACCCAGGTTTGTCCATTCCTCGTCGTTCTTCGGAATTGGGCTTTCCACGAACGTCATTACACCGTATTTTGCATAAGGACTTGGTTCTTAAGACTTACACAAGAACACAAGCCGGCCGATCATCATCAACATGGTGTCTTTGCTGATTGGGTACTTGAAATGCATGAAAATTATCCGGAATTCCATCGAAAAATCATCTTGACTGATGAGACCCATTTCCACCTCGGTGGCTACGTCTACAAGCAAAATTGTCGCATCGCGGGCTTGGAAAACCCAAGAGTTATTGTTGAGAAGCCTCTCCATCCTCAAGGTGTGACTGTTTGGTGCGGTTTATGGTTCGGAGGGGTCATTGGACCTTACTTTTTCAAAAATGAGGTTGGATCAACAGTTACGGTGAATGGATTGCGCTATCGAAGGGTGATTCAAGATTTTTTATATTCGTTATTGGATGGTATTGATCTGGACAACGTTTACTTTTAACAAGACGGCGCTACGTGCCACACAAGCAACGAAACCATTGATCTTTTGCGGGAAAAGTTTTCGGACCGTCTCGAAGAGGTGATCACAATTGCCCACCGAGATCTTGTGATTTAACACCTTGCGACTTCTTCCTTTGGGGCCACGTGAAAGATAAGGTCTACGCCAACAGTACAGCGTCGACTCACGACCTCAAAGATAAAATTCTTGAGGCTATCGAGGACATAGGGCAGCCACTTTGCTATATTGTTATGGAAAATTTCTTGAAAAGGATATGGTCCTATAAGAGTGCTCGTGGTGGCCATTTGGCTGATATTGTTTTTCATTACTAACGGCAGACCTTCCTTATTATTATGAAATAAACATCCGATCATTTATTTTAAAAATGGCATTTTTCTTTGAATATCAAAATAACACCTCTTATTGGAAGACCCTTTATAACCATAACAATTAGTTAGGTGCCCTTTTACACTATGATGATAAATTTAAGGCCAATTCATCCTGGCAACATGTCCCAGCCATCGTTGTCGTTGGATTCTGACCTCGTTAGTTTGGTAAACTCATCTACTACCTCAAAACAATAATGTTCAACGTTGACGGTGCGTCCCCATCGAGAGGACTTTTTGTTCGTCGAAATCATTATTTTTGTTTTTTCCTCATTAAACGCTAAACCCATTTTTGCTGCCTCATTCTCTTTATCATCGGCTCTTGTGGAATATGGTGCCAGACATGTTGACAACAGCCTTTCTCATCACCTTGTCCATAAATATATTAAATAGTGTACAGGACAAGCGATCACCCTGCCTGAGACCTTTTTTCGTGTTGATTGGTTCAGATTGATCCTTACCAATCTTAACCGAGAATTTGGTGTTTTCTAAAATACATATGCAAAGTCGAATTAGCTATGCAGGAATACCAAACTCAGACATGGTCTCATATAGCCTATTCCTTATCGGAGAGTCGAAGGCAGCTTTGTAGTCGACAAAGAGGAGGTAGGTGTCGATCAGCTTTTCATGAGTTTTTTCCAGGATTTGCAATTAGTTTTTCTACGATTGGCTTTAGACGTTCACACAATATAATCAAAAGGACCTTGTACGCAATTGGTAATAGGCTTGTTCCACGGTAGTTCTTACACTCATTACGATCTCCTTTCTTGTATATGAGACATAACAGACTGAGACTCCAATCGCCGGGCATGCTCTCCTCTAGCCAGATGTTCTCCATAATCCGATGTATGCTCCTAAGTAGCTCCTCCCCACCGGCCTTAAACAAGTCAGCAGGGAGACCATCGTATCCAGCGATCCTTTATAATTTTTTGGCGGAATATTGCCACACGTATCTTGCTCTGGCTCGGAGGTGGACGGTAGTAGGGTCAAAAAAAAAGTTTATGTTTTCTTCCCCCAGTCTTGTAGTATGTCTGCAAACAATTTGAGGACATCAACTTTTTTGCGGATCCGTGCACCCTACCACCCCCCGAAATATTAGTTATTATGCTGTATCATTTGATATCCGATCGAAACGAGGAGCATATCGTTATTCATGGTTAATCAAAAGCTACATTTTGTCTATTGGTCATTTTTGACTCTGACGTCAATTTTAGTTTTTGATTTCCTATTTTAGCATTAAAATCGCCAAGTACAATTTTGATGTCATGGCTTGGGCTACAGTTATATATATTTTCTAGGCTCCCGTAGAACTCGTTTTTATCCTCATCGCTTTTCTCATGTAAGTGTTTTGACCCTTATGGTGGCTATTCGTTCACACACCAAGTTGAACATTGATACTAGGTGCCGCCATCCCTTGCCAACCACAAATCCACATCCAAAACGTGCTTGTCCGTATGGCCGCTATAGTAGATGTCGCAAGCTTTCATGCGCGAGCACCCGTGTCCCGCCCAACAGATTTATTGTAAAGCGGTTACTTCAGACTTTTATTCTTCTAGGGCTTCCGCCAATTGGATGAAGGCACCTGGTCTATTCAGTGTTCTAACATTTCAGGTGTATTTATTTCATTAAATCTTTAGCGGCGTTCGTAAATATTTTGGGGGGTCCGTGTCAAAAGCACTTTTCCAGGCGTCACCACGTGGAGGCACTCCGACCGCAGTAGTACCACGAATACGGAGCTCTGTAAGTAGACTTGAAGTGTAATTGGCAAGGATCACTCTGGTTTTGCAAGTTGGACCGATCATCACACTCCCGACAGGTACATACATATTTTAATTTAGTACAAAATGTCCAATATTAACTGAAATGTGCTGCCGGGTCACATTTTTCGAGTGCCACTACCTTTTTATATCCTTGTGGATATGTTTTCAATAGCGCCACTACTTACTACGCTATGCTTACCTCAGCAATACCACTTTACTGTCCCTTGACCACTGTAATTATAGCTTGCGTGCTTGCAACCATTCCTCCTGACACGAAATCGATAACACTGAAAGTAGAAAAGTGATTGAACTTTAGCTAAATAACAAAATGCATGACTATTGATTTTATTTATAACAAAAATAACAGCAACAACAACAACGGTATTGTTTCAACTTTTCTCATTTGTGTTTCCGTTTTCCTTTTATTCTTTTCCGACACAGGTGTCAAAGACTCCTTGGGCAAATCATTGGAATCGGCCAAAGAGACTGTAGCCACAACCGTCGAAGAAGTTAAGCACGAAGTCGAGAATACGATCAAAGAGAAAGCCGGCCAATTGGATGAGGCTAAGAATTCCTTAATGGGGAAATTGCATTTAGGTTCAAATGCTGCAGAATCTGCAGTGGCGGCGGCAAAAGATGATGTGGCTGCCAGTGTAGCGGAAACGGAAATGGAAGCGAAGAATGTAAGCGAAACTGTAAAGCAAAGTGCTGAAGCGGTGTTAAATCGAGGTGCCAATGCAGCCAAAGAAGTTGAATCAGTGTTGGCACGCACCGATACCGAAACGGATAGTTTACGAACTTCAACGCCGGAACCAGAGATAGAACGAGCTATGGCCAATACGACAGCAAGTGGTGGGGGAGGTGGCGGTGGGGATGATGAGAACGAAGAGAGCCCACCGACACCAATGCCCACATTTTCGGAATTGGAAAACCTTAGCAAAGAGGTGCTCAGTCAACAAGAACATACGACGGTCAATGACACAGCTACGACCAATGACCCACTAATGATGATGACAGCAGGAGCGACAGCAGCAACGACAGACAACACGACAACAGCGGACACCACCGACGTCACCAAGACCACCACCACTACCACTGCAAACTCCTCTGTCAGTGCGACTACAGCTTTAGATACCCTAAGCAATGCCATGCAGTGAGTAGGTTGATTTAAACACTGTCTCTCTGTATGTTTTACCTCTCCCCTACCCCCTTCCCAACATTGTTAACCCCACTGTATGGTGTTTTTTGAATGTGATGTTTGAACTTTGAGTTGGTTCCTTCGTTCGTTTGTTCGTTCGTTCGTTGTATTTTGTCATTCAATGTAATTCTTTTGAATGTACTATTTATAATGTAGATGAAATACATGAGTTCTAATCTAACTAGTTATAGTTGTATGTGACATGCTAAAAAAAAAAAAACTACCACATACATAATGTGGCCAATGTTACTATCATCACCATCACCAACAACTACAAGAACTGCAACAGCAACAACATAAACAACATCAGCAGCAACATGAGATAATTTTGTACAACTGTTCCTTTATTGGTTCTGTGTTTTTTTTTTCTCTTGACTTGCGTGTATTGGTTATGGTCATTGCACTTTTATTGCAAAAACGTTTTTATATACAATTTTAATATTTGAAACCGTAGTCCATTAATGAAATGACCTTTTATTATGCAACATAACTTTAGATACAATTTTACTACATATTGTATACATATATGAATGTACTAGATATGGTAATGCATTAGTAGTGATAGCTTGTGTGTGTGTGCGTGTTTTTTTAATCTAATAAATGTACCAAACATTGACTTTATTAATAATTAAGTATTTTATAGCTAATTAAGCACCAATATTTTACTAATACTCTGAGAAATAGGGTGGCTCGTTTAGTGGGGGGCAGGTTTGTATTGCCAAATTCTATGAAGGAGAGTGAATGGCTTAGCATCTAATTCGCTATAGAATAATAAAAAAACTGTGACATTATAACCAACGTGGGCATAAAACTAAATGTAAATGTATCATATTCTATTGGAAATAAAATGTATATTTTAGGAGACAACAAAAATCCCGTTCCCTTTATACAATTTAATACAATTTTATTTTAAAATTAAGTTTTTAAATGTTTATGTTAGTAACGGTGATACTGTTTTTGTAAGTTCGTGTCAGATCCAACTAAAAGAGAGAAATGGATATGTTAACATATTGTATACGAATATAACACTTTGCTTAGGATGTTGAGCCAAAAATGATGTATAAGTGGAAAGTACCAATTAAAAATTTATTTAAAATGTAACATATAACATGGCATCGCAACATAATAACAATCTGCAGGCAAAATATAAATGTACAAACGAGCCTCCCTATTATCAACATATACTTAGCTAATTTAACATACAAAATATTGTACATATGCTTTACTTACTTTAGCGATATATGAAATATGTGGTTTATGTTGATATTACATAACTTAGTGCAACACAATTAATAACAATATTAATAACACTATGTAACAAAAAGAAAAAATTGGCATCAGTACTCCTACCATATTTTTATGTTGTACTTGTACCACTGACAATAATACCTACAGTTTAATGAATAAATACTTCAGCTTTTTCTGAAGCTTTTATTAGACATGACGTTGCTGTGGAATGGTTCGCCTTTTAGAGGAATGTCTGTGACCCGGGTCATCCGTATGATAGTCGCGTGTTTTAACCATCATTCCACAGTAGGGGTGTGATAGTATTGTATGGAGATCCTAAGTAACAAGATTTGGATACGACTCAGTCTCTAATTGAGGGATCCAAAAATGGTGGAGGTGGTGTGGGTTCAAATGGCTGTGCATCGTGGTCAATGTTGGTGGGGAATGGAAAATATCCACTACAAGCCCCAACTGCCCCGGAGTAGCCCCTATAGGGGTAAAACTTATGACCAACCCGCACTAATTATTTCTTAGCCTCCCCATATCTTGGTTGATAATCCCTGGCTATATTTGGTTGCAATTGGAAAAAGGGTCGTGGCACCGCCCATACAACTTGAAAATCAAAAGGGCTATATCTCATGAACGATCAGAGGTATGAAGATGATATTTGGTATATATGTTGTTGGATCAGTATTAATTACAGCTAGGGTGCCCTCGCCCTCTTTTTAAAAATCGCTCTAACGGCTTTTCTAATAGATCGATTGATACGAAAATTTTACCTGTTGGTAGTCCCAGGCTATATTTGATTGTGATTGGATAAAGGGGCGTGGCACCGCCCATACAACTTGACAATAAAAGGGCTATATCTCATGAACTATCAGAGGTATGAAGATGAGATTTGGTATATATGTTGTTGGAGCAATGTTAATTACTGCCAGGGAGGAAGAAGGCGGTGCCACGCCCCTTTTTCAAAAATAGCTCAGACGGCTTTTCTAATAGATCGATTGATACGAACATTTTACCAAGTGGTACTGTTGACCTGTTGGTAGTCCCAGGCTATATTTGATTGTGATTGGAGGTGGAAGTTTGGGTTGGTTTTCAAAAATCGATGTGACGGGTTTTCTAAAATACAGATTGATACGAAAATATTACTAAGCGGTACTGTTGACCAGTTGTTAGTCTCTGGCTGTACTTAGTTGTGATTGGATAAAGGAGCGTGGCACCGCCCATACAACTTGAAAATCAAAAAGGCAATATATCATGAACTATCTGAGGTATGAAGATGAGTAAATATGTTGTTGGTGCAGTATTAAGTACAGCCTGGGCGGAAGTGGACGGTGCCACGCCCCTTTTTAAATAAACCGTTATAACTGCCATAGTAATAGTTTGATCGTCCTCAAGATTACGCAGTATATTTCCATTCGTACACCAGGGTATTGAGGACAAATCGAAGCTGCGCAGATTAAAACAGTGATGTGTTTTGCATTTACTTTATAAATATGTGTGTTTTCAATTACTTTTCAGGAGAGAGAATCGGTAAATCTTTTAAATAAAATTGGAATTTTGTCTGACTGGGGAAACAGTTTGAATTTTCATAGTATGTCAGAGGTAGCTAGAGAGGTAAAATTTGGTTGACAAGTAGTACTCGGCAGAAATAGCTAAAATTTGCAATGAAATATTTATTTTCAATCGGTGGGCAGAGGAGGCGTGGCAAAACTGTAATTTTATCCTAGAGAGGTTTAACACAGGTAGAACTTGGCAGGACTGGTTGAAATTTGCAGACGAAATTTGTATTTCCAATCGGTGGGCGGAGGAGGAGTGTCAAAAATGTATTTTATTCCTAGAGAGACAAAACTTGATATATATATGTTACTCGGTACAACAATTATAACTTTTTGATAAGGGTGCGGAGTGTGCGTGGTCAAACTGCATTTTAGGTCTACATTGATATCATTTAAAATAGTTTTTAGGGCTAGAGCGATACAATTTGATATGCAGATAATACGTACCATAACGAAGACGTAGACGAAATGTTTTTTTCTTTTCGGAATTTTTTTTAAACCCTATTTGAAACAACGATTCTACTTTTATGCGTATGAAGGTGAACATTTAAATTCAAACAGTGGGCGGAGTGGATAATATTTGATACCCATATATACTCGGCAATATAGACAGAATATACAGGCAAAGTATTTATTTCTATACGTGGGCGGAAGGGGCGTGGCAAAATTGTTTAAGCTTTAGAGCAGTTTTTTAGTAGATAGCGCTCGGCGCTACAACGAACATTTTGTTTTTACTTAGTGGGCGAAAGGGGAAGCGCGAAAACGGGTTTTTGGTAGTATTATATGTTATACAAATAGTACTCGGCAGAATAGATATTTGCAGAAAGATTTTTAATTTCGGTAAGTGAGGGAAGGGTGCATGAGGAAAGAAAGCAAGCCCAACATGAGGGTTTAGTTTCTAAAGTATGTTTAAAAGTAGAATTTGTCAGCACTTACACGTGTTGGGCAAATCCGTTAAATATGTTATATGAAGATAATAATGTGAATTTTCTTCAATTATGCAATAGCGAATCATTGCCGGGCCCACTAGTATATATATATATAAATGATCAGCGTCGAAATCTGAGTCGATTTACAGGCAAACGTCTGTTCGTCTGTCAGAGCGATTACAGCCGTAGCTTAAGAGATATCAAGCTGAAATTTGGTATGAAAACTTCTAACAAACCTTCTCCAAAACGGAGGTTAAGTTCTAAGATGAACGGTCTTAATCTACTCCAACCTCCTATGCAAAACCCCCATTTGTTAGGTCTATCCCTGCGATTACAGCCGTAGTTTAAAAGCAATCAAGCAGAAATTTTGTATCAAAGCTTCCCTACACTAAGCGTAGATAGAGTTCGAAGATGAGCCTGATCGATCGGTCCCTCTCTTTGGGGCTATCCGGCTGATGTCCCCACTATAAGAACAATAGTTAATAACAATCAAGCTGAACTTTTGTACGCAAGCTTCCCTACTCTTAGCGTAGCTTGAGTTATAAGATGAACGAGATCGGTCAAAATCTTCTCCGTCCTCCCATGAAAACCCACATTTTTGAAGTCTGTCCCTGCGATTGCAGCCGTAGTTTAAGAGCAACCAAGCTGAAATTTTGTATGAAAGCTTGCCTACTCTAAGCGAAGGTTGAGTTTAAGCTTCTATTCTCTAAGTAAAGGTTAAGTTCTGAGATGAACAAAATCAAATTAAAACAACTTCCACCTCCCATACGCGTAAAAACTCCAGCTTGTTGGGGTAACAAAAAAGGCATAGTAATATTCTTAGCATATATAAATCAAGCTTAGTATTTAAAATTTCAAAAAAAAATTCCAACTCTCACCATCCCCCCTTTTTTTATAGTTGCAGTGGAAATATAAAGTTTTATTACCATTATAACATATCATGAAGGGTGTCAGAGCTTCAGCATAGCCGTAGCCTTACTAGTTTTATTTTAAATTTGCTCCCACCCTTCTAACTACCTCAAAAGTGCCCCTAGAGGAGTCGAATGCTTGACTGACTCCCAATATTTTTGCTACCCCAACAGTATCTCAGTCAATTTTTTTATGATATCAGCTCCTGCCACTCTCATGGTTTCTTCTAGAGGGGTAAAATGTATAACCGACCCCAATTAATTTTTCCCTTCTAAATTTTTTCCCGAAAATAGCAATCACTATACATAATAACCATCTAATGGGGCTCCTATACAAAATAAAATTTATATAAAATTGCTTTCATCTCTCTAAATGTCCCAAAAGTGCCCCTAAACTAGATGAGTCAAAAGACCGACCTCCGAAATTATTGCGACTACCATCTATATTCAACCCTTAAGGTGATAACACAAATTTTTTTTTTATAATTTTTTTAGGAGCCAAATGTGTGATCTTGCCCCAAGATTTCTGCAACTTCAATAGTTTCTCAGTACATATCAACCCTCTATTTTCAACCCTTAAGGTGGTCCCCCCAAATTTTATTTTTTTTTATAATATTTTTAATTCAATCAGCTCTTGTCGATCCCAGAGTGTCTCCTAGAGAGGTAAACTGAATCCGGACATGCCTACCCCCTATATTCACCCCCTAATGGGGCTCCTATACAAAGTCAACGTTTTATAAAGTTTGCTTCCACCACTCTTTCTGTCCCAAAGGTGCCCCTAGAGAAGCCAAATGTATGACCGACCCCAATGTTTTTGCTACCCCAACAGTTTCTCAGAACATATCTACCCTCTTGATTCAATCCATAACTGGTCCCCATAAAATTTTTTAATTTTTTGTAATTATACTCTCACCCTACGGGTAGGAGCGTATATATCGTTTAATACGACCCAATAGTGTAACACATAGAGGGAGTCACTCTAGGTTTCTTTGAACCAAATTCTATTCATGATTGTTTTTACGTCGATTGAGCCATGTCCGTCTGTCTGTCTGTCTGGTTGTCCGGCTGGTACGCACGATAACTTTCGAAAGATGCAACCAAATGTTTTGAAATTTTGCACGAGTTAATATTTTACCAAAACTACTTACGGTATTGCAAATGCACTACATGGCCCTGCCCTTCTGTTACACCCCATACAAATACATCATTCCGCCCACATTAGAACTCGAGTAAGAATATCAATACATCCAATGCGATCGTACCCAAATTCTATATTTAGTAAAGCTATCACAGGATAAAGTTTTGGAAAAAATATTGGATGGCTAGCCACGCCCCTTTTTGTACCTCCCATACAAATGTACCACTCCGCCCACTTAAGAGATGGGTTAATAATATCAATAAATCCAACGTGATGGTACCCAAATTTTTTATTTAGTAAAACTATAGCAGGATACAGTTTTGGCGGAAAAACTGGATGTTTAGCCACGCCACATCTGGTACCTCCCATACCCATCTGGTACCGGCCACTTTAGAAATCGATTAATATTATTAATAGGCCTAACGCGATCGTGCCCAAATTCTGTATTTAGTAAAGCTCAAGCAGGATAAAGTTTTTGAGAAAATATCCCTTCTGGTATCTCTCATACAAATGTACTACTCCACCCACTTTGGAGATGGAGTAATAATATTAATACACTCGACACGATCGTGCCCAAATTCTGTATTTTGTTAAGCTATAACAGGGCAACGCTTTGGAGAAAACATAATAGAAATTTTTATGTTTTACTGAGGGTATATGTAAGACGGTTTTCCCGACTAAAACTTTCTTACTGGTTAAAATTTATTATATTTATTATAACGAAAAAATAAGTAAACAATTAAATCATAACATCCATTATGCGCCGCCCTATATTAAATTGTATTTTCCCACAATCAATACATAATTTCACATATTTGTTTTTTCTTAACATTATAAGGATTATTGTTTATCACAATTTATACTTGATAATATTTAATATCCAACCACATATTTCTATATATAGAAGCACACACTTATACCTACACAAATAATTAACAATAATTACCTACATACATATTAGTTCATAATGTTTTACTAATAACAATTATATAACAATTTTCCATATAAATACCATGTAAATATTTTATAACGTTTTAATAAATAATAAACTTAACAATTTTTGAAAAATAACCTTGTACATAGTTTATATTATTGCCAAAAGTAGTTTGACATTCCTGGTAAAGATATACATAATCTTAATCTCAACTTCTTTACTTTTATGCTCCATTATGTAAATACAGCCTAAGTCGCCAAATTAGTTGGCGTCAATCACTGCAAATGTAAATATCTCCCCGCCCCCCCAATACGTAGTTAGTTCTCCATTCTGTAGTTACTCACTCACCACCTACCCATAACGATTTGTTTATGGTTATCTAATGACATTTTTGGCATTTTTCACCATTAAAACGCTAAAAACCAAACCTATTGTAATTAGCAAAACACCACTACCGATAGCAACGGCAACATCTATAGCCACAGCGATAGCGGCCACCACTGCCTCAGCCTTTCAGCTTAATCAAGATCCATTAGCAGCGATTGCCAACGATACGGCGGCCAAACCGCAACCAGCCGATGCTCAACCCCAAAAGAGCAAAGCTCAAAAGCGGGAAGAGAAAATGAACGCTGATCGGGCGAAACAACAAAAGATGATAAATAAACTACAGGCAGAGAAGCGACCCGGCACCACCGAGTGGGAAAAATATGCCGATATGTTGGCCATCTTTCGCAAATATAATCCTCAAGATGCTTTTCGGCGTGGTGGCACGCTCACTAAATTCAATGCCCACCATGTGGGTGGTTTGCCGATCAGGGAAAAGGCTTTGCATGGCCGTGGTGATGATGACAGCAGTGACACCACTTCCACCTGGGGCAGGGGCAGTCCTGGTCAGCGTTCTAGTGCACGTCTACACGGCCGTGTACAACGTCCACTCAATCGTCCCAATAGCGCCAATCATCGTAGTGGTTCTTTAGGGCGACGAACTAATAGTGGCCGCAAATTCGACTATAACCCCCATCGATCACGTGTAAATGCTCAGACGTCTAGTGTAAGTTCTGGTCAAAATTGGCCCGCTAAAACTTCTTATGGTTTTTTGCCCCCTTTGGGCCGCCCACATTCGCCTTCGCAAACGCACGAGAGTGTTAAATCTCACGCAGAAATGAGATCACAACACTCATATTTAGGTATAAACTCATCGCAACGTTTGGAACCCCTGCAACGGCCGCAACCACAGCAGCTGCTATACTATACTAAATCATCACCGCCACCACCACTAACGCAACTGCCACTAGGTGGCAGAAGTAGTATGCAACCCGATGCAATGTACATTAATTACCATCACTCAACACTAACCCGCGAATCTTCCAATACTTCTCTATCTAGTCTAAGCCCGTATCGAGGACACATACGTTCCTATAAGTCTATACAAGATTTGACAACAGCCCACAACCTGCCCGCCAACCCACCGGCAAGGAACACCTCATCGTTCCTGTCTACGCCACGTACCTCACCTTTTGGTATTACGAAATCACATACGGATCTGTACTTTAGCAGCGCTGCCAGCAGTAATAAAGAAAACCAACCGATCTTCCAGACGGATGGGAGTTTGCAAGCCCAGCAACGTGTTGCAAGAGATAAGAGTGCGTATAAAGTACGAGGAGGACATTGTGAAGTTTGCAGTGGAAGATATATAAAAACGTGATAAATCACAGAAAGAGAGAGAGAGAGAATGAAGAAGAATTAAAGTATATTGATATGTAGATGTGTTGTTGAAGTTTTATTTCGGGAATGTTTTAGGGAATCGGCTGAGTATTTTACGAAGGAAAAGGTTACATTGTTGTTCTTAGACTCACTTAAAATACGAGAAGCTCTTTCATATCTCATTCATGGGATGTAAAAAGGAAATAATTTATGTATGTAAGTATGTACTGGAAGCTTTCTAGAAAAAATAACATATACATACCAAGTAGTCGTGCGATATTGTTGTATGAAGATCCATAGTAAGATATCTTGGATACAAACCAAAAAGCCAACATTTGGGGAAGTTGGGTTGGTGGAGAAGGGGCCCCTAGCCCCTAGAGGGGTAATATGTATGACTGACCCCTGTAATTTTTCCCTCCTAACATTTTCACCAAACATACCTACCCCCATCTTCACCCCTAAGAGGCTTTCATAGGAAAATCAAATTTCTATAAATTTTGCACCCACCTCTTTAACTGCCCCAAACTTATCCCTAGAGGAGTCAACTGTACGACTAACACTCAATGTTTTTGTAACCACAACAGCTTCTCAGAACATAACTATCCTCTATCTTCAACCCTTATTGTAGTCCCCATACATATTTTATTTTTAAGAAATCAGTTTCTACAGCTCCCATTCTGCCTCCTATAGGGATAAAATGTATTATCGGCCCAGTAATTTTTCTCTCATAACATTTTTGCCGAACATATCAACCTCCCATCTTCACACCCTTAAGGGGGCTCCTATACAAAATCAATATTTTCAATTGAATAAACGACCCCAATATTTTTGCAAACTCAACAGTTTCTCAACACATATCTACCATTTATCTTTAACCCTTAAGGTGGTCCCGATACAATTAATTTTTTTTTAAATTTTTTTTTGTATGAAATTATTTTCTGCCACCCCCATAATGCCGCCTAGAAAGGTAAAATGTTCGATCGAGCCCACTAATTTTGTCCTACTAGCATTTTTTTCCAAACATACTTACCCCCCATTTTCACCGCTCTAACTGACCTGAGGTGTCAAGTGTATGATCAGCGCCCAATACTTTGTCAACCCCAACAGTTTCTCAGATCATATCTACCCTCTATCTTGAACCCCTAAGGTGTTCCCCATTGAATTTTTTTTATTTTTATAATTTTTTTTATGAAATCAGCTCCTACCGTCCCGGGATAGATCCCGGGAAAACCTAGTATACCGTTTTCCGAGAAAATTTTAACGAAAATATTATTTTGTGGATAATTTTTGTGTTTTGGACAATTTAAGTGCATTTTGTATGGGGCTGTGGATAGGGGGTAGGTATGTTCGGTAAACATGTTAGAAGGGAAATACTTTTGGGGGTCGGTGCCTCTGGAGACACCAAGGGAGCAGCAGGAACTGATTTCATAAAAGAATTCTAAAAATAAAAAAACTGTATGGGGACCACATTAAGGGTTGAAGATAGAGGGTAGATATCGCTCGTTTTGTGCAAGACCGTCATAACTCAAAAAACGTGATTTTTGTGTAAATTCATGTTAATATCTTTTACACACTCCGCATGAGAGCTATTTGAATTCCTCCATTTCGTACAAGTTGGGTGTAAATTAAAAACTTTAAACGCGTCTATCTCGGAATCGATTTTTTTGAGTTATAACGGTCTTGCACAAAACGAGCGATATGAACTAGGAAACTGTTGGGGTCCGGGCCAGTTGTGGGCCTTGTTGCCAATACGAAAAGTTTCTCGGTCAAAACCGGGGGCTTGATTTAGATTTTGACCGATTATTTCTTGGGCAAATTTTCTTAGAATACATCGTAAATTACTATTAATAATAAAAATATTAACTTTGTGTAACATATCTCACAGAATTGCCTCACAGTTAGATGTGCTGCCATATTACACTTTCAAGCATACTTTTCGAACGCTTCCTAAGCTCGATAACAACATGTTGGGGTTGCTTACTTTCCACATGCACCCACCGTTCACTTACCGAAATTAAAAAATCTGTCTGAAAATATCTATTCTGCAGAGTACTACCTGTATATAAATATTACATTATATAACCCTAAAAATCCCCTTCCCCTTTCAAAAACTACTCTCACCTCCTAATATCCTCCTTTTTGGGGGTGTCCGTATGTCAGTCCCCGCGATTACAGTAGTAATTTAAGAGCAATCAAGCTGAAATATTGTATCTGCTCTAAGCGGAGGTTGAGTATTAAAATGAAACCGATCGGTCAAAAACTACTCTCACCTCCCATACAAACTCTCTCTTTTTTGGGTTTGTCCCTGCGATTGCAGCCATATTTTAAGAGGTGTATAGCTGAAATTTTGTACGCAAGATTCAAAATCTAAGCGGAGGCTACTTTCTAAGATAAGCAATGTCGGTCAAAAACTACTCCCACCTCCCATTCAAACTACCTTTTTTTAAGGTGTCCGCGTAACTGCCCCCGCGATTATAGCCGTAGGTTAGGAAATATTGAGGAGAAATTGTAGATGCAAGCTTTAATCCTATAATGGGAGCTTACGTTGTAAGATGAGCAATATCGGACGAATACTTCTTCCACCTTCCATACAAACTCCCCCTTTTTGGGGTTGTCCGTCTGTATGTCCCTATAGTTTATGAGCTTTCGGGCTGAAATTTTGGTATGTAAGTTTCTGTCCAGAAGCAGAGGTTAAGTTCTAAGAAAAGCATGATCGGGTTTAAACTACTCCCACATCCCACACAACTTCCCATTTTTGGGGAGTTACAAAATTCATAAAAATAAGCTCCAACTCATAAACTTATCGGTAAATCGAATAAAATCGATACAAAATTACTGACAAAATGGATGTGTGAAGCTAAAAGTAACGTCTACTTCGCACCAACTCCCCTGTTTTGTGGTAAAAAGTTTAATAAAATATAGTTGTAGTGCAAATAAACATTTTTACAAATGGTGAAGGGTATTTGAGCTTCGGCATAGCCGAAGATAACCACCTTACTAGTTTTATATAAGATACGGACTGTATCGGTAGACTCCTTCTGGTATCTGGAAAGTATTTGAGTTCGATCAGGTTAATTACCTTGTAGTTTTACATATCTTTTATGTAAGTATGAAAATTTGTCACGGGAATGACTCTGAACTATATCGACCGACCCTTAATATTTCTTCCGTTACCTCCAAAATCATACCCGGAGGATATTTGAATTTGGTCAGTTTATCTTATAATAGTAGGCAAACATGCAAAAACCCAAAACATTTGCCACACCCACTACTGAAACCTCGCATACAACCATAAGTCCTATCTTTAACCGTTTACGCTCCACAAGCAAGCAAATAATAATACATAAGTAATTTCACTTAAAAATCGGTTCATTTCCATAACTCGCGAGATAAACAATCTCATTCACAAGGTAAGTAATATTATCAGTCAGTTTACTTGACTGAAACTTCTGTAATGTTTATTTTTTGTACTTTCTTATCTATATGAAAATATAGCGTAATTTAATTTATTTGTTTTAAATTATCTTCATTTACATGTGTCTACAATACGAGTACATTCCATCTTCAAAATTTGTTATCGTTTACTATAACGACCCTATAATATAATACACTTAGTCATCAAATACGAGTATGTGCATAATTTCTCATCATACTTAAACAAAATAAAAAAAGTACATACATATTTCTTATTAACGAGAGAATTGTAGGAAGAGAGAGATAGAGTTCAGTATATTTTATATTTAGAAAGTTTTGCGGTTTAACAGAGCAATTCATAGCGAGTACCCTACTGAACGTAGATAAAAAGAGTATGGTGCCGTACTCATTTGAGTGGTGATTGCTAAATGGGGCCTCAGTGGGAATGACATTTTAAATACTATATGTATATGTTGTTTTTAGTTGACATAACAATTTCTTCAAGTTTTTTGTATTAGGCTATAATGTTGTTTTTTTTTATTGTCTATAAGTATTCGTCAACATTGTGTGAAATTCTTACAAACTTTAGCTGATTTTTGTAGTCGTCTCAACCAACCCCTTTGTTATGACAAATGTAAATCCCACTCGCCGCACAATGTTTTCACAGAAAATAGTTAATAGAGTCTTTCTTTAGTCTTTCTTTACATCTCCGCCGTAGAACAGTATAAAGTTAACTGATCGTATCGATACAAGTAGAACAAGTTCAACCACCACCATGCCGCCCATGGATGCTTCCCAAGAGGTGCTGCAAGATAATACCATACTGGCACATATTTTACAATATCTCAGTCTGGAGCAACAAATCGATTGTGTGGATGTGTGTGATGCATTTTATTTTGCTATCGCCAAGACATTATGGAAGAAAAAGTATCGCAAACTGAATATATATAAAACCCCCTATATAAGTGTTATAACCAGTACCATGAAAGATCGTGAGTTGGGTGACAATGCCAAAGCAGCGCAATTCCATAGGCTTCAGCAACTAAAAATCCCTTTGAAATATGACAAATGCAATGCTTTCCTTATGCAAATTGCTAAAAGCGTCCATCACTTGCGCGTTTTCTCCGAATACTTTTCATTCCAGCAATCGCTGGGTGTCGCCTTCCGCAACATTCAAATGTTTAAGAATCTCAGCACCCTCAGCTATAACCAAATGGTGGTCACCGGGGAACAGCTGGAGCTGATTGCCAAATGTTGTACAAAATTACAAAAATTGGAATTCATCGAATGCTCTTGCAGTGAGCTAAAGCCTCTGGTGCCGGACTCAAATCTCGATATTAGGGTATTTGCTCGCATGCCTCAGCTGCAGGAGTTAATATTGGAATGTGTGGTCATTGCACCGCCTCCGGAAATAGAATGTGATGTCTTGTATGAAATGTTAACAAATCTTAAGTTAAAATGTTTAATATTGAAGAATATCGTCACCAGTGACAGTGACACCGACACAGTGCAATTGACCAATGGTCACTGTTTGAGAGCTCTGAATACCGGCTATATCTCTCTAGAGTTTTGGCCTGATTTTAAGCATCACTTAAGAGAGTTTCGTAATCTCACAAATCTTACCATCAACGTAAGAGATTGCAATACATTGGTCAATGCTTCGGTTTTGGAAATTCTGGCCCTTAATTGCCTCAAGCTGCAAAGTCTGTCGCTGGAAAACTGTGACTTCTACATCGAAGAATTTGGTATACTACGCACTGTGCAGCATTTGACCCTTAGGTCATGTGGTGGTTTTACTAATGACAACCTAGTACAAGTACTGGGCTCTTTACCCCTAAAGTCCTTTACATTGATTAACACCCGCGTTTTGGGTGTTATTGACAAAATTTATGTTTCTCCTGCTCTGGAGGTGTTAACAGTCGACACTTTACATTTCACCAATATTTCAGAGGCTTTTCAGAAGTCTGTTAACAAAATGGAAAATTTACACACCATCAAGTGGCTGAATGGGGTCATCAATGATAGCTGGATCATAGATAAATGTCCGCAGCTAAGAGTGTTGCATATACCCAACCCCTATTTACTGCGTCGTCATATCTTAAAGATGACCTCTCTAGAGGAGTTGTCGTTTACCTCTTGCACCGGTTTCTCTTGGTGTTTTTTAGTGATATTGGTGAAAAATTTAATGTTAAAGCGTTTAAATATACATACCACTGATGTGATAGATGATCTCAAAGAGATACCTGAGAATGCCTGTAATGTAAGGACGTCTTTACAGCGCATTGTCATGCCGTTTCATATTTTCAAAATGGCTCAAGATTTCTGGATGGATTTGCTGAATATTAATCGCTCAATGACATTAGTCTATTACGGAGATCATGTAGATCTTTTGAATGCCAACTTCTTGAGGAGTCTCATACGTTACGAGTATGTGTGGGATCATTTGACGAATTTGAAAATTTGTGGTTTTCCAGTGGGTAAGAAGAAATTAATAAGAATTATCATGATATCATGAGGTAAATTGTTTTTATTTTTGTTTTTTTTTTTATCACAATTTCAGATATCAAAGCTTTGAAAAATAACTTTGATGAAGTGCTATACCAGATGAATACAACCACTAGTCATTACCGAGCGAGAAATAGTAAATTTACCATAGAATTATGAATAAAAGGCTTCATTCTACAAGATCCAAGAATAGGTTTTGATTCATTTGCATGTAAGTAAAGCACATCGAAAAGAGGAAATTCCATAAAGTATAGAGCAAAACAGTTAAAAAAGAGAAACCAAATAAAAAAATAAAAATAAAAAATATTAATGGTAATTCATTGTCACTCACTAGGATGACGCGTTACAAGCTCCATGTCGAGTCCACCATCAGACCCCTTTGTGACGAATTTGTCAAATTTTTTTGATTCCCAATCGAGATAAAGTTAAATTTAGCTGAACATGTAGTAGAACTGTATATTTAAACATTCTGCCGTTTAGCGAAGAGATTCCTACTAAACGTAGATACATAGAGTTTAGTGTATCATGCATTTAAGTATTGACTGATAATTTTTGGGTTTGTTGAATGAAAGAGTAAAACTTTTACGTAAAAATTATGATAGAGACTATAAAAATTTATATATTTTGGATTTAATGAGCGAAGTGGGCGTGGCAAAACATTTTTTTTAAGCAACAGAGACAAAATTTGGTACTCCTGCAGTACTCGACACATCAAGTTAAAATTTACAGACGAAATTTGTATTTTCGATCAGTGGGCGAAAGGGGCATGGCCAACCTGTATGTAAGTCCAAGACTGATAAAATTTGATATCCCTATAGTACTCTGCAACACAATTATGCATATCCAGACGAAATTTTTATTTTCGGCGTGCCAAAACTTCAATTTAGCCCTAGAGATATATAATTTGGTACAAAGATAGTTCTCAGTAGGACTGGTTGAAATTTGCAGACAAAAATTTGTATTTTTAATAAGTGGGTGTGCAAAATTGTTTTTTTTTTTCAGTTCTAGTGAAATAAAACTTGATATATGGATTAAGGTGGACCCTCAATGTATGGGAAAACTGAAAACTCATCTGTTCCAAAACAAAAACCGTTAGGTTTGTATGAGGTAGTAAGTAGCCCCAAAAAGAAGAAGTTCTGCATCATTCGTTTTGTCAAGTTACATGCCATAATAACTTAATATCGATTGGAAGTTAGAAAGTATCTTATAGGGGAATTTGTCACGTTTTACACTCTTTTGTTTTGCTTGTTATCAGCTCTTCGCCACCGGAGAGCTCTGTCAGAAGACCATCGGCACCGGCTGCTTTATTATTTTTGAGCCGCCAACTACAAATCTATGTAACATATGTCGCAAATTTTACGTCGCGAGCATCTTTGTCCTGTACATCTCATCTTCTAGATGGCGGTGATGTCAACCCTATATTTTTTGAGGACATCCGCCAGTCGGACAGTGACACCTTCTCTATAGAGCGTCATAGAAAGTCCTCGGCTTGTTTTGAAATAAGGAATGGTTAGATGGCTTTACAACAAGTTCCAAAATTCAAAATTTTTTTTTAAACATTACCCAACGTTTAGACGTCTTGTTGCAAAAAATGCAAATGAGAGACCCCATCGTAGGATCTCCCACCATACCATTACTTAAGCTAGATGATGACCTTTACCAACCCGAGGGATAAGTTCAGATACTTCTTTAGAGGACCGTACATTAGGGTGACGCAAAAATCGATGTTGGATTGTTGACCCCCCAAAAATGATAAGTTCTTGCACATTTTGGGATAGCCAAAGTTTAAGAACGACTACCCCAATTTTGTTGAAATAAAAATCCGAAATTTAAGAATATAAATTCCTTTAATCTATAAAAAATAAGAATCTAAAAATATTCAAATTAATTTTTCTAAATTCGATTTTTTTCGGCAAATTTTTAATTATACTTAAGACCCAAAGTTTCTTTGAACCAAATTTGATTCAGGACTTTTTAAGTCATTTGAGCCATGTCCGTCTGCCTGTCTGGCTGCCTGGCTGGAACGCACGATACCTTTCGAAAGACGAAACCAAATGTTTTGAAACTTTGCACAAGTTAATATTTCCCCAAAACTACTTACGATATTGAAAATGGGCTACATGGTCAGGCCCCTTCTGGTACCTTCCATACAAATACATCATTCCGCCCACTTTAGATATCGAACAATAATATCAATACATCCATTCGATCGTCCCCAAATTCTATATTAAGTAAAACTATAACATGCCAAAATTCTGTATTTTGTTTAGTTATAACAGGATAAAATTTTGAAGAAAAAATTTGAAGTCTAGCCTTACCACTTCTGATACCTCCCATACAAATGTACCACTTCACCCGCTTTAGAAATTGAGTAATAATATCAAGGCAAACCAAAGCGATCATGAGCAAATTCTGAATTTAGTAAAGCTATATCAGAATAAAAGGCTAAACCACGCCCCTTTTGGTACCTCCCATGCAAATGTATCATTCCGCCCACTTTAGAGACCGAGTAATAATATCAATACACCCAACGCTATCGTGGTTAAATTTTGTATTTAGTACAGCTATTACAGGATAAAGTTTTGGAAAAAAACTGAAATTCTAGTCATGCCCCATTTGGTACCTCCCTTACCCATCTGGTACCGCCCACAATAGAAATCGATTTAAACACCCAACGCCATTGTGCCCAAATTCTGTATTTATTTAAGCTAAAGAAAGATAAAATTTTGGAGAAAAAAATCTGGAAGTCTAGCCACGCCCCTTGTGGCACGTCGCATACAAATTTACCATTCCGCCCACTTTAGAGATGGAGTAATAACATCAATACACCCAACCCTATTGGGCCAATTTCTGTATTTTGTGAAGCTAAATCAGGATAACGTTTTGGAGGAAAAAAACTGGCCATGCCCCTTATGGCACCTTCCATACAAATGTACCACTCTGCCCACATTAGAAATCGAGTAATAATATCAATATACTTGAAAATTGTATGTTTTACTGAGGGTGAGGGGATTTTTTCCGTCTGAAACTTTCTTACTAGTTTTCCTGTACTTTAACAATTTTGTCATCTGTAAACAAGATTTTTATGTGCAAGTTATCAGCGTGCTTCACAGAAAAACTTTTGCATTTTCCTGTTCTATTTTTTTCTGGGACCGGCCGTGGCATAATGGTTAGAACACACGACTACCATGCGGGAGATCACAGGTTTAAATCCTGGCTCCAGTCATCTTAAAAGAAAAAAAAATTTCTTTCATTGTCGGCTCCCCTCGAATGTTGTCGATAGCAATTTCGCAGTATTAGTGTCGAGTCAATCGGCGTGTCTAGTAAGAGCTTCTCAAACAGTGACGTTTGCATTCGTTTGTTGGAAATCTAACGCGAGAAGCTATCCTCATTCATGGGGTGTAAAAGGAAATTAAGTTTTTAAGTTTTTTTTTCTAAAGCTCCGGTCAACAAATTCCCTGTACGTCGTTCTAACGCACCAAGTCCCAAGGTTTTTTTTTACATATATGACTCATTGATTATTCGAATTTCACTGAATTTTTGAATTGACCGATCGGTGGCGGTCTTTGATATCTTCAGTCTTTCAAAATAGTATTATGAACCGGTATGTAAACATTCGATTAATCCCAACCGGGGTTCCCTTTATGTGATCACTTCATAATGAAACCTGATGCAATTGTGTATTCCCATTACAATATAATGCTACAGTGGTTGGCTCTCATGTGGTAATCACGGGGAATATATATAATTCTACTACTAAAATGGGTGTAACAATATTTATGTCCCTTCTATGTATCATTATTTATAGAATCAAATGCGGTTTCAAACAAACCACATCTCTAGCCATAGGCTATTATTACGCACTCTACAAGCTATGACAGCGTTACGTACAAAGTAAAGCAAACAGTTTGTATCGTGATGTCGTATAGTGTGCATTTTATAAAAATCGCGAAGTAACTTCCACTTCCATAAACTCTGTGATATTCCTAAGGGAATTTTCTATAAAAACAAAACATGGCCGATCTTCAAATGCTAGTGCCATGGTGGAATATTTTCTATAATTATAAATTGCTTAGGCACATATTTAGTTTTATGTCCCTCAAAGAGCAAATCAATATGTTGGATGTTTGCGAAACATTTGAGTTTGTGATATCGAAAGTGATGTGGAAGGAAAAGTACAAGTCGTTGTATTTACACAAAACCCCCTATGTGACCATTGTAGCAAGTGACCATGAGACCAAAGACCAAAGGGAGCTTTGGACGAATGTTGCTTATGCTGAACAACTGGATGCGATCAAGCAAACGAAAACTGCTCTTAGGCTGGCAGAATCAAAGCGTTTCCTCTTAGCTAATGCCCAAAATGTACAATATGTCAAGGTCTTTGGCGAGTATTATGATTTTAACGGCTATTTGGGTGTAACACTGAATAAGGTTGAAAGATTCGTCAATCTGCAGCATTTGAGTTACCACAAAATGGTAGTGACGGACGAGCAAGTGCAACTAGTGGGACAGCACTGTGAGCAATTGCAGAAACTAGAGTTCATTGAGTGTAATTGCGGCGAGCTGCAACCTCTTATGCTGGGCGATAACATACAAATCGAGAGTATTGCAGCCATGACCCACTTGGAGGTGCTAAATGTTAAGATGGATTCCAAATTGAGTGCTCCGCAAAATGAAATGGACTGTGAGACACTGTTAGATTTGTTAAACATATTGAAATTAAAACAATTAGTTTTGACAAATGTTACTATAGTCAACAATTGGCTGGAGGTGTCGTCGGATATAAGACTTATGGGGCCATCTTCTTTGGAAGTTCTTGATATTGGCTGTATTTCTTCGGAATTTTGGCCAAGATGTAAAGAATACCTCAAACAGTTTCCTAAACTGCGTGACTTGTCCATTAAAGTGGCTAATTGTAATACCGCCATTAATCTGCAGGTTATGGATACATTGGTCGACACGTGTAGGAATTTAGAGAAACTCTCGTTAGAAAACTGCGATCTGCAAGTGGAGAATTTCTGTGCTCTGGCTCATCTGCGACAGCTGTCGTTGTCTTCCTGTGGTGGCTTGACATTTGCCAATCTGCAACAGATTATGGGCGGCTTAAAATTGGAACGATTTACCCTAATCAATACACGAGTATTGGGAGCCATCAATCACATTTACGTTTCGCCTACGCTGCAGTCCATAACAATTGATACTATACTATTTACCGTCATATCGGAGGCTTTCGAAAAATCCTTGAATAAATTTGAAAATCTTCATACTTTGTATTGGCTTAATGGGGACATCAATGATAATTGGATTATTGACAAATGTCCTAACTTGAAGGTGTTGCATATACCCAATCCATATTTATTGCGTCGTGTGGTTTTCACCATGAAGTCTCTGGAAGAGTTCACGTTTACCTCGTGCAAAGGTCTCTCGTGGCTTTTCATATGGATTCTGGTGAAGAATTTGAAGCTAAAACGTTTGCATCTATATACAAAAGATACCATCAACGACCGCAAAGAGATTCCGGAGAGTGCGAGTGATACAATAACTACGCTGGAGACGATAACGTTGCCTTTTGCTATATTTAACACGGCCTTGGACTTCTGGATGAATTTGTTGTACTGCAATGAACAGTTGCATATTATCCTTTATGGCTGTCATGCGAATTTAATGAATAAAAATTTCATTAGCAGTTTGCTGCGACACAATCATATGCCGCCACATTTGAGATATATTAAAATATGTGGATTCACTGTAGGTGGGTAAGATATATGTGATTGATAATATGATTTACTACTAAAGTCTGTTATAAGTCAGGAGCAAATCAGAATAGCACTGGCAGAATTCACAAAAAACGACTTTGAAGTACATTTTTGTACTATTTTGTCAAAAGTTAAAATTCCCAATTTGTATTCCATCACCCTACGGGTGGGAGAGTATATATCACTTGATACGACCCACAAGTATAACACATAGAAGGAGTCACTTTAGACCATAGGTTTCTTTAAATCAAATTCGATTAATGACTTTTTAAGTCGTTTGAGCCCTGTCCGTCAGTCTGTTCGGTTGATATGAACGATAACTTTCGAAATGCTCAACCAATTGTTTTAAAACTTAGCATTGGTCAATATTTCCCCAAACATACTTACGGTAATGCAAATAGGCTACGTGGCCACGCCCCTTCTGGTACCTCCCATTCAAATGTACCATTCCGCCCACTTTAGAAATCGAGTAAAAAAATCAATACACCCAATGCGATCGTGCTCAAATTCTGTATTTAGTAAAGCTAAGTCACGATAAAGTATTTGAGAAATAGATTGGAAGTCTAGCCACGCCCCTTCTGGTACCTCCCAAACCCATCAGGTACAGCGGACTTTAGAAATCGATTAATATTATTAATAGATCCAACGCGATCGTGACCAAATTCTGTATTTAGTAAAGCTTAAGCAGGATAAAGTTTTGAAGAACAAATTTGAAATCCAGACACACCCCTTCTGGTACCTCCCATACAAATGTACCATTCCTCCCATTTAAGAGATTGAGTAATAATATTAATACAATCCACGTAAACGTGACCAAATTCTACGTTTTGTAAAGCTATAACAGGATAAAGTATTGGAGAAACAAATTGGAAGTCTAGCCACGCCCCTCCTGGTACCTGCCATACAAATGTACCACTCCGCCCACTTTAGAAATCGTGTAATCAATTTATTAGAAAATTTATGTTTTACTGAGGGTGAAGTTATATGTAAGTCGGGTTTCCCTACTGAAACTTTCCTACTGGCTATAGTGCCATTTACTTATCTCAGACATATCTCAGACATATCATCCTTTGCCAACTTGTTTTAAAGTACTAAAAGAAATATAAAGCAAAAAACACGTACGAGGGCTGCTATATATATTTCTGGCCTAATAATGAAAATGCGAATATTTATCATCAAAAATTGTTTTATTGTTTTTCAAAGTATTCTCCAGCCTGATTTATACACTTTTGCATGCGCTCAAACCAATTGTCGAAGCACTTTTTCCACTCCGATTGAGACACCTCCAAAACATGGTTTTTGAACGCTTCAACAGCATCTTCTGGGCACGAAAATCGTTGACCACGCATTTTTTTCTTGATGTGCGGGAATAAAAAGAAGTCATTGGGTGCCAAGTCAGGGCTGTACGGCGGATGACCCATCAATTCGACGTTTTGGCCGGTCAAAAAGGCGCTGGTTTGAGCCGATGTGTGAGAGCTCGCGTTGTCATGGTGAAGAATGATTCGTCTTCTCTTGTTTGTTTTTCGAATTTCTCCGAAGACTTCAGGCAAACAAATTGTGGTGTACCACTCAGAATTGACCGTCCTTCGTTGCTCAAGCGGAACAGTCGCCACATGACCAGTTTTGCCGAAGAAACAGGCGACCATTTGCTTCGAAGTGCTTCTTCCACGAACAACTTTCGTTGGATTTGGCTCGTCTTCGAAGACCCACACGGTCGATTGTTGTTTTGTTTCGGGCTCATACGCATAGATCCAAGATTCGTCACCTGTGACGATCTTATGAACATCTTTTGAAGCACCGCGATCGTATTTTTTCAACATTTCTTTGCACCAATCGACACGAGCCTTTTTTTGAGCGATTGTCAAATTGTGCGGGATCCAACGACAACAAACCTTTTTTACGGTCAGGTGTTTATGTAATATCGAATGTATGCTGGTGGGAGAAATGCCCAAGGATGCCTCTATCTCCCGGTATGTCACATGACGATCTTGCATTATTAGTTCACGCACGGCATCAATGTTCTCTGGCACAACGGACGTTTTTGGACGACCTTCACGGAATTCGTCGTTGAGCGAACTGCGACCACGATTAAATTCGTTATACCAGTTTTTCACGGTGCTATATGATGGTGCTTGATCACCATACAAAGACTTAAGTTCATCGATGCACTCTTGTCTGGATAATCCACGTCGAAAGTTGTGAAAAATGATCGCACGAAAATGCTCACGTGTCAATTCCATTTTTTTAACGGAATTGAATTGTTCAAAGCTCTGTAAGTTTAACAATTCACGATTAAATGACAACACGTTCTGAGTGATGTTATGCTAAAAAATGTCAACCTTTCCAATGGAAATATCAGATTGCACCTGGCAACACTTATTGTTGCCTAGGCCAGAAATATATATAGCAGCCCTCGTATTTTTAAAAAATACTTTTGTTGTAATGGAACAGATTTTATATTTAGTTGAGATGTCGTTATTTAAAAACCTTAAAATTTTTTATTCTGTTTTGAATTTCACAGTTAACATAATGTATATATAGGCCAAGTAAAAGTTAGTCGAATTCTCAAAGTCGTGAAATTGTAGTCTTGAAATTTTTTTTATTTTTATTTCGGATTAATATTCTGTGTGTTTGGCAATTAGCATTCTAAAGTCACTAGATCTATAACAGTGCCAGCCAGCCTACAGCCTCGCGGGCCTGGAAATTATCGCATTTCTCACACAGACACGTTTGGCAATTCACACGTACGAGAAGCTACATATGCTTGATTCAAAATAGTCAGTGTCTGCCTGAGCTTTGTGAAACCAACACTACTTAAGGAAGGAGCAACAACGGAAGCTTTTATTAGCCGTTTTTATATCTTCTTTATTAATCGTTAATTGTTTTTTTTTTTTAATTTCGTTGCAGCTATTGACGATTTGAATAATAAATTTATGGAAGTTCTACAACAACTCAACACATACACTAGCCATTACAGATCTCAAAATACGGATTTTACAATAGAGATATAAGAAAAAAAACTCTACTAGTATGAGTTGCAGATTTGCGAGACTTGTGTTTTTGATATTTAAATTAATAATTTTTAATATATAACGAAATTTAAAATAAAAAAACTGATTTTTGTAAATAGGTTTATACTAAATAGACAATATCCTAAGGACATCTTCGTTATAGTATTACAAGAGTATGCTGAAGTATTTTATGACATAAGAGTGAGCGATAGCAATAATAGAGTATTTTATACTCTAATTTTTGTATATTTATGAATCTATATAACGTAATAATTCTTATCATTTATATAGATAAATGCATTTAAATAAATTTGTAAAATATTTGTAATAAGCTATTAACGAAAATTTATATTATTTCAAAGTAGGATTGGATCTGTCATTTAGTTATTATAACTTTTCTAATGTAATTTTGTTTGTATCGTGATTTGTAGCATAAGAAAGTAATATAATGTATGGTTTTGCCAAATTGATACTTTTATTGATTGGGATCCATAAAGAAGGATTAGTATTGTAGAAGGTTGTTTTTGAACGTTTTATTAAAACCATTTCTTTTTTTTTGTTATGCAATAAGTTTACTTAGAGTTTCTCTCCTGGTTGTAATTGGATAAAGAGGCGTGGCATCGCCCATACAACTTAAAAGTTTAAAAGGCTAACTTCAAGAACTTTCAGAGGTATGAAGATGAGATTTGGTATATTTGTTGTTGGTGCAGTATAAATTACAGCCAGGGTGGAAGTGGGTCAGTGCCAAGCACCCTTTTCAAAAATCGCTCTGGCGGCTTTTCTAATAGACCAATTGATACGAAAACTTTACAAAGTGGTACTGATGACCTGTTGATAGTCCCTGGCTATACTTGGTTGTGATTGGAAAAAGGGGTGTGGTACAGTCCATGCTTACTTAATTAGCTAAGTGGCCCATTACAACTTACGAACATAGTTTATAAATAAGAGGCCTGAAGTATTAAAGAATTCCACACGCTTCGGTCTTCTGCGTGCGTTCTCCAGTTAGTCCTACCAGATGGTGGCACGTCGGCAACCACTTGGTCCTTCCAACGTAGTTTAAGTGCCATATCATAGTCGTTGCAATTTTACTCTTTTAGCTACTTTGATGTCGTGGTAAAGCTCATACAGCTATTGGCAAGCACTATTCTCCGCTTGATTTCTTGGCTGATACTATTTTTCTTATTGACGAAAGATATGAGGTAGGTAAATTCTTCTACTACATCAAAACAATAATTGTTAACGTTCACAGTCCGTCCCCATTGAGAGGACTCTTTGTTCTTCGAAATCAATATTTTTATTATGTCCCCATTCTTGTGGATTCCTTTTCAAGTAATGAGAAAACTGCAGTAACATCCCGCAGATTTCGGCCAATATTATCGGCTTATATTATCGACATGGGCTAGTGGCAGGTGACTCTTGTGGAATATGGTGCCAGACATGTTGACACCAGCCTTTCTCATCACCTTTCTATCCTTTCTATCACCTTGCCTGAACCCTCTTTCCGTGTTAAATAGTCCTGAGTGGTCCTTATCAATCTTACCAGAGAATTTAATGTTTTCAAAGATACATCTGCAAAGTCGAATTAGCTTTGCAGGAATACAAAACTTAGACATGGCCTCACATAGCCTATTCCTTATCGGAGAGTCGAAGGCAGCTTTGTAGCATACAAAGGGGTGGTTGGTGTCAATCTGCTTTTCATGAATGTAGTAGATTTACCAGGTTAATCCATCGTCATGGATTGGAGCGGGGTCTTCTGGAGTGGTGTCCGTATCCATTCGATTTTTGAAATGATCTCTCCATATCTTCAGAACGTTATTCGGGTCCGTCACTAGGTGGCCATCGATGTCAGTGCAAGAGAGCAATCCTGTTCCACGCATTCCCGCCTTAACTCTCTTGTAGAATTTTCGGGCTTCCCCTCTGCTGCGGAACAACTCAGTGCACTCATACTGTCTTTTCTTCAGTTGCTTCTTTTTCCGTCTTTTTAGGAGCCCAAAAAAGATTCAGCTCGCGAGCCAAGAGCCCAAAAACAGCTGACTCGCGAGCCAAGGGCCAAGAGCTAAGTACTAAGTTATGTACCAAAAGTATTTTTTATGCCAAAAAGTACGTTTATTGACCCAGAAACACTTTTCTGTTACTTTTATTGTACTTTGTGGTACAAAGTACTTTTTTTGTACCAAAAGGTACTTTTATTGCATTTTGTGGTACAAAGTACTTTTTTTTGTACCAGAGTACTCTTTTATACCAAAAAATAGTTTCAATGCACTTTTCGGCACAAAGTACTTTTTATGTTCCAAAGTACTTTCTTGTCCCAAAAAGTACTTTTATTGACCCAAAAACGCTTTATGTTGCACAAAGTACTTTTTTTGGTACCAGAGTATTTTTTTTGTACCAAAAGTAATTAAAATTTACTTTTTGTACTAAAGAACTTTTTGATGACAAAAATTACTTTTTGGTATAAGAATACTTTGGTACGAAAAAGTACTTTGTGTCAAAAAGTGCATTAAAAGTACTTTGTGTCGAAATGTACAATATAATTGGTACAAAATAGTACTCTGATACCCAAAAAATGTGTTTTTGGGCCAATAAAAGTACTTTTTGGGATAAGAAAGTACTTTGGTACATAAAAAGTACATTGTGCCGAAAAGTACATTGAAACAATTTTTTGGCATCAAAAAGTATTTTGGTACAATAAAAGTACCTTTTGGTACAAAGAAGTATTCTGGTATAAAAAAAGTACTTTATAGAACAGAAAAGTGTTTTTGGACCAATAAAAGTAGTTTTTGGCATAAAAAAGTACTTTTGGCAGGGGGGTCTCTCTACGAACCCGAGAGAACCACCAGTGGACCTCTTTCTGACTCTGCAAGGTAAAAAGTGGCAGTAAAGGTGGTATTATCTTTACGAGCTCCGACCAAAAAGTCTTAAGATGGTACCACGAGCAGTCGGAAGCCCAAAGTAGCGTAGCAACTACCTTGCCGGCCGAATGGGTATGGAATAGTAGTTCTGTGCCTCTGTGGTTAAACTAAAAGGCACGCTGGTAGGCTAAGAGTTGGATGCTCGGGAGAAATGAAGCTGGGTGTCCCTTGATACCATACAAGACTCGCATCTCTTATTGTACATTTTACAGATTCTTAGTCGAGTGTTTTACGTTGCACTCTCAGCGTAATTGGTGAATAGGTAGCACCAAGCCTATAAGAAGGGTGTAACAGCGATTGTAGGAACACTGTTACGTTATTACGGGCTAATTTCAATATAAAGCGAAAGAATATAACTGACTCTTGAGCTCTTCCTATCAAGTTAATGGGTAATAACTAGTGTTCAAATACCTCCTTTTTTCAAAAACCCGGTTTCCGAGTTATTCGAAAAATCGATTTTTTAGAAAACTCGGATTTCGAATACATCATTTGAAAGAAAACCGGTTTAACCGGTTTTTTTTCGGTTTTTCCTAAAAAGTTAAAAATAACAATAAAAAAAAATAATTTGGTTTAAAAAAATGCATTTATTTACAAAAAATAAGATGTGTTTTTTTTGTGTTTTTACTTTTTAATACAATTTTGTTTTTTAAAACAATATTTAAGAAATAGTATGCAATTAATGTGTTAAATTTTGAGTCTATTCTTCTGTTTCGTTTTTATAAAGCTTGATACAGAAAACATGCACTCAGTAATTGTGAAAGTTGGATTAATTGACAAAAGCGCGTTTAGAAGGATGTTGAGCTTTTCTGTCCTTTTATTAAAAGAATCGAAATAGTTAAAACCATCATATCGTCCCCTTAATAAAACAATAGTGTATAATTTTTTTGGTGTTTTGAGAAAATCTAGTTTAAAGTTTTCGTCAAATCGGATGTCTATGAAATTTTCGAAGAAGAAATTATACACTATTTTTTCCAATGACCTTTTGACGCACTTTGTGGAAGTAGATTTTGACGAAATTTTGACCAGCCATAGAATCAATGGTGGAGATTCTAAATATGCAATATGAGCACATACACTATTGTTATATTGAGGGGACGATATAGTCTTATGTCATTGCAATTGGTTTTTACTGGTGGATTTTGGATGTTATTTATTGTCCTATATAAATCGTTGCAAAGACTGCCATTAGGGGATTCCTCCATCTCACTATCTGAACTGTTACTAGACTCTGCCGTTGTTGGGGAAATTGAAGGATAAAATCTTTTAAAAAGTTCGTTCGCATATTCCATCGATTTCGTTTTTTTTAGAATACTTTACACAGGATGAGCTTGTAGGATATTTTCCGAAGCTAAGATATATAATTAGGATATTCAATGATTGTATTCTTCTTTCCTTAAATCATGGTATAACTTTGTGTCGCAGTTGCCGAGAGTATACCGAGTCTATATTATTGAGCTGTTTCAGTATAAACGCATATACTCCTTCAGCGTCGATTAGAGTCACTGAATCATTTGATAATCTTTTAATTGCGAGGGCTAAAGGCTGAAGCGCAGAGATTATTAAATCTCTAAATAATTGTTATTTGTTGTAAGCGCATGGTTGACACATAGGTTAGTTCTTAGAAACTGTTCAATCATTGCAGATAAGGAGCTCCACCGGCGTTTCACATCGACAATGAGCCTTAGTTCTTTATTGTGCTCCTGGAAAAAATAGCTCTGCAATTTTCTTTGTTTTTCGCTCGGCTTGTTAAAAGATGCTTCCACAATTTTGCGATAATTTAGGACACGTTTTTAATGAGCTCGTATGATTTTTCGACTTCCACTATTTCACCGCATCATCATCATCACTATCATCGTCGGCGAGATTCATTTCGACTTGTAGATCCTCTTAAATAACGTGTAAAAAGATTTTTCTAAATTAATTTAAAATTGAATTTTAAAATTTTACAAAGCTTCTAAAAACATTCTCGGTTACAAAATGTAAAAAGTTTATTCTAAATTAATTTCAAATTCAATTTTAAAATTTTTACTTTTTCAATAAAAACCGAGTACCCGAAGGAAAAAAATCGGTTAAACCGGTTATTCGAAAATGACACTTTTGCAAAAACCGGCATACGGTTTTAAATAAAACAACCGGTTTACGGTTTTTCGGTTTCGGTTTTGAACACCCTACTAATAACCATTCAATTTATGTTTTGTGTATTGTCCAATGCGTGGTGGCCTGAAGCCACAAAAATGGTGATGCTAGGGATACTTCGGTACCTATCAGATGGAAGTTTGATGCGGTCTGCCGGATGGGTAGCTATATGCTCCTAGCTGATGGAGACGACAAGTTAGCCGTCAGATTACTTCGGTAGTCTGGTGGTAGATGTGGGGCCGGCCGGATGGGATCTTCGGTTCTAGCAGATGGCGGCGTGGAGCAATTGAGTGCTAAGGATGGAATGGTTATTGCCCATTTAACCAAATAATAGTATAATGACACCAAGTAGCAAATAATAACAAAGGGGGGCCAGATCGGACGGAGTGCAAGACTCGAGCTTGTACTTGTCAGTCAGTCTGGTACCCCCACACAAGAGTTATTGAACAGTTTGAATATTTCGTAGCGTTTTGAAATTAGCATGAAGTATGTTCTAGTGGGGTGGAGCCCACCATCTGGTCAGGTCTACACGACGATACTAGATGTAAAACACAAACGACTCATGTCTGCACGTCTGGTAGGTACGATAACTTTCGAAAGACGCAACCAATTGGTTTGGAACTTTGCATGGGTTAATATTTCTCCAAAACTACTTACGATATTGTAAATGGGCTATATGGCCATGGCGCTTCTGATACCTCCCATACAAATGTACCATTTCGCCCATTTTAGAGATTGAGTATTAATATCAATATACTCTAAGCGATCGTGACCAAATTCTGTAGTTAGTAAAGCTAAAGCAGGTTAAAGTTTTGGTGAAAAAAACTTTTAGTCTAGCCACGCCCCTTCTGGTACCTCCCATACAAATGTACCATTACGACCAATTTAGATATTAAGTAATAATGTTAATACACCCAATGTGATCGTGTCCAAATACTGTATTTAGTAAAACGCAAGCAGGATAAAGTTGTGGAGAAAAGCTGGAAGTCTAGCCACGCCCATCTGGTACCTGCCATACAAATTTACCACTCCGCCCAGTAATAATAACAATATACTAGAAATTGTTTGTTTCACTGAGGGTAAGGGTATAGGTAAGTCGGTTTTCCCGACAGAAACTTTGTTACTGGTTTTAAGTTCACCTTATACCTTAATAAGTACTTACCTTAAGCCTCTGCCCCTCCCCTGCTCACAAAATCTTACAGTTTATTTAAACACACATATACTTCATTTATTGTTTTTTCTTCTTGTTGTTTTTTTTTGCATCTTAAAAATTACACAAAACTATAACAATTTTTTTCCGTATTTTTATTAAATTTAGTTATAAGACTTAGTATGTGTTGTTTTCTGCTACCGTATCCAGAGAGGCTACTCTGTCTATGTTGTAGCATTTATTAGTTGTTATTATTGTTGTTGCTTGTTAGCTCCTGTGAGATCTTGTAGAAATATACATCTATAACTAAATATATATATAAAATTGCACATTTATACACATTAAGAAACATTTATTTTTATTTATATGTTTGCTTTTGTCATGTGATACCTTTTTGTTAGATTTGATTGATTTCATTTAGGGTGTGTGTGCGTGTGTCTGTGTGTGTGTTGTTATAACTTTTCAACTAATATTAAAGGTAGTGTGTTAGTATATACTTGTATGTGTATAGTACATGTATGTATGTGAAATGCATATGCACACATACTATGGTATTTGTACATATATGTACTAACAGCATTTTAGTTCAGTTTACTATATAATTTTATTTGATTTTTCGTCATAAGTTCATTGCTTTGTTTTTCGTGTGTCTTTTATTGAATTGAATTATTCAGAGAGAATTGTTTAGTTGTTTTGAATTATATTGTATTTTGATTCGTTTCGTGTTAAGCATTTGAGCGTCGCCGTCTGTTTGTCTGATGCAACTAGTTGTCGTTTTAGTTAACCGGATACCGGAAATGGAATCGAAGACTTACATGTAGTAGGTTATGTGGCAAAACATATTGTGACTTGAGGTGTGGCGTATGGGTGTGTGTGTGTGTGTTTTTTTCAGTAGGTACTATATCAATACAAGCATGTACTAATTCTAATGCATATTCTATTCTATTTTAATATAAAAGTATGATAGTTGAAGTATGACTGTAATGTTTAAATAATTTAGAACTGTGTAGGTGTAGGCTGTAGTAGTAGTGGTAGTATTTGGTGGTTGGTGGCTTAAGCATTAAAAAAATAGTTGAATGGAATGTCCTATATTTAAAGGTGACTGTTTCTTTGTTTGTGTTTTGATGTTAGTGCCGAGATATGTTGTCTGCTATCCAATATAACTAAATATAGACAATTTAGTAATATTTAATAGAATTTTGTGTTACATTTACTATTTTGTAAATCTCTTTAATTTTGTTGCTTTGATAAATGCGATGTGGTGATTACTATAAAGTATTATTCTTTTGGTTTCAGTCTTGATTTATGATTTGATGGAAAAGTTGTTGCTGCTGTTAGAAATTACTTAATGTGATCTAAACGAGACGTTTCTTAAGTCATTAACTAGTAATAGGATCGTCGGTATGTAAGCATTAAAATGTTGCTCATTAAATACAACAGTACATTTTTTAGCCCATTGATTTGGGACTCAATTCTAAGAACTGCACGTGAAAGTAGCTCCAAAAAGAAAAAGTTCTGCATCATGAGTTTTGTCAAGTTACATACCATAATAATTTAATATCGATTTAAAGTTTATAGTCACGTTTAAGGCTCTTTTGTTTGACATAACACGAGAACCACTAGTTCGATTTAGCTGAAACAAATTTAAAACACTTAAGAATTACAGTTCCTTTAATCTGTTCAAATAACGTTTACCTACATGAACAACAGATTCACTTTTTCATTCACCAAATGATTTTAACTGAGTTTATTTTGTAGCAGTTACAATAAAACTGTTGTTGTACCGTGGCGTATGATTTACGTGGAATATTACTTATGATAATCATACGCCATCATATAATATTTATGTTATGTCAAAAAAAAGAGCCTACTTACTTACTAACTTCAAATCGATATTTAATTATAATGGCATGTAACTTGACAGAACGAATAATGCAGAACTTTTTCTTTTTGGGGCTACTTTCACGTGCAGTTCTCAGAATTGAGTCCCAAAATCATGTTGTACTGTGTAATACGGAGAAAAGAATCTGTAACATAAATTGTTTAACATATAAAGTTCTAAAATAGTTCTTTAGTTATTCATTTTCAAATAGAAAATTAATTCTTTCATAAATAAAACCCTTAAGAAGTTTTAATGTTTTTTTCGAATTCAACTGAAAAGTGCTTACATGTCTACTGCTTTTAGTTTAACAATTAAAACTAATTGAATGGTTTATTCCATATTCTTCTGTTAACAGGTAAAAAACTATTTTGTGTAATTTGTGTTTGTTTTGTTCTTTTTTTTACACTAACTCTAAGTACATTTAGAACATTTATCTAACTTAATAAAAAAACAACACATCAATTTTAACTATATCTCTAAATAGAGGGATGCGGGGGTGAGGGCCTTCTTATGCCGTTACCTTCTCAGTGGGGGGTAGAGGGGAGATAAACACAATAAAACCAGAGACTAGGTTAACTTACTTAAGTTTTCTACACAACTTTTAGTTGTAAAGTAATTGTATTTCTGTCATTTCTTAAGATATTAAGTTTCTTCAAACTTCTTGTCGCGTCACAGTCGCACATGTTTCCGTTTCCGCCGTGACATCCGTATCAATTTGCAGTACGACATGAGGTGCTGCAGGTTTTGTTTCCTCTACTTCCACTTGCGTTTGTTCTAACTCTAAGATTCTTTCGGGTATCGAAAGAGAACTTAATTTGCGTTCGGCTAAAGCTGTTTCGCTGTCGGCCTTTAATAGCGTTGTTCTTCGCTCGTTAATGACTTTTTCGGAATCGTAAAAATCGTTGCTATCATGTAAATTTCGATGCTCTGATCGTATATAGAATATGGAATCATCGTGCTCTTTCGGTTTGTGGGCCTTCGGTCGATCATGAGTGCGTGAAGAGTGACTGCGTTGCAAATTTTTTAGACGTTCCTGATGGTGTTGGTTGTGGTGGTGGTGATGGTGGGGGTGCGAATGCTGTGATTTGGTTAACTCGAGTATTGCCGCATTGCCCATTAGGGGCAATGAATCGGGACGCGGCTTTTTGAGAATACCACAGCGGCTGGGTGATTTAATGCCCAGTGTAGCATTTGTAGCCGGTGGAGGATCAACGGGATTGATGGTGGTTGTGGTGGTGGGAGATGAACGATTTAGTGATGTCATCGAGTCGGTTGCAGCAACTTGTATGTTCTCGTCCAACAGTTCAATGCATTCTTCGGGTACGCATGGTTCCAAACTGGATTGACCCGAAAGTTGACGTATGGCGGCAGGGGGTTCGGAACAAACCGACAGTTGACTTCTGTGAATGAGATGTGAAATATGAGAGGATGATTGTTGTGAATTGATGTTAATTGGGAGTAAATTATTTAAATGTTACAATGAATCCCAATATATCGTCGCCCGTGGATTATTAATGTGCTTTATGGCCAAAACACATACTCTGAGTAGTCGCAGCCACAGGCCTATAGAGCAAGTGGATGTAGAGCAAATTGAACACAAACTATCTATATTTTTAGAAGCGTTAGCCAAAAACGGATTGCAGATTTGGTATCTATTACGCGTCATGATCATTAACTCAAAACTGTCAAAAAGTACTATTGCTGTAACAAAAAGTACTTCTCTTGTACCAAAGAGAACATTTATTGTATCAAAATTAGTTTTTGTGTACAAAAAATGTATTTCATTGTTCTATACGGAAAATTTTTGTACAAAAATTAAATCTATTGTTTCAAAAATACAAAACTTTTATTGTACAATAAAATAATTTTTTTGGTAAAATAAAAGTCGTTTTTGATATCATAAAAGTACATTTTAGTACTAGTACTATTTTCATAGCTCCAAAAAGTACTTTTATTATATCTAAAAGTACTTTTTGTATTATAAAAATATTTATATAAATGTACTTTTTGTTCGGTATGATAATATAATAAAAGTACTCTTTTGTACAATTAATGTACTGGAAAAAGTGCAGAATAAGGGGCGGGAGCCCAAAAAAAATATGTCACGCCCTCCTAAATACGTCCTAAAGTACTTTTTGTTACTAGTACTATTCGTATTGCTCCAAATAGTACTTTTATTATATCAAAAAGTACTTTTTGTATTAATAAACATATTTATATAAATGTACTTTTTGTTTAATGAAAGTACGTATATGTACAGTAAAAGTTATTTTTTGTTTAATAAAAGTACTTTTTGATTCTTCGGTATAATAATATAATAAAAGTACTTTTTTGTACAATAAAAGTACTGGAAAAAGTGCAGAATAAGGGACGGGAGCCCAAAAAGTACTATTTTGTGCAATAAAAGTACTGGAATAAGTGCAGAATAAGGGGCGGGAGCCCAAAAAAATAAGTCACGCCCTCCTAAATACGTCCTAAACGTCACTTTAGACTCTAGGTTTCTTTGAACCTAATTCGATACATGTCTGTCTGTCTGTCCGGTTGGTACGCACGATAACTTTCGACAGAAGCAACCAAATATTTTGAAATTTTGCAAGAAGTAATATTTCACCAAAAATATTTACGGTATTGCAAATGGGCTATGTGGCCACGCCCTTTTCTGGTACCTTTCCTAAAAAACTATCATTCCGCTCACATTAGAAATCAAGTAATAATATCAATACATCCAACGCGATAGTTCCCAAATTCTGTATTTTGGTAAGCCATAACAGGATAAAGTCTTTGACAACAATTTGGAAGTCTAGCCACACCTCTTCTGGTACCTACTATACAAATTTACCATTCCGCCCACTTTAGAGATGAAGTAAAAATATCAATACACCAACGCGATCGTTCCCAAATTCTGTATTTAGTAAAGCTATAGCAAGATAAAGTTTTAGTGAACGAAACTGGAAGTCTAGCCACGCCCCTTCTGGTACCTCCCATACAAATGTACCACTCCACCCTATTTAGAAATCGATTAATATTATTAATACACCCAACGCGTTCGTACCCAAATTCTGTATTTAGTAAAGCTATAGCAGAACAACGATTTGGAGAATGAAACTGGAAGTCTAGCCCCGCCCTATTTGGTACCTCCCATACCCATCTGGTATCGCCCACTTTAGAAATCGATTAATATTATTAATACACCCAACGCGATCGTACCCAAATTCTGTATTTAGTAAAGCTATAGCAGAACAACGATTTGGAGAATGAAACTGTAAGTCTAGCCCGCCCCTTCCGGTAACTCCCATACACTCCGACCACTTTTGAAATCGAGTAGTGATATCAATACACCCAACGCAATCGTAACCAAATTCTGTATTTTGTTAAGCTAGAAAAAGATAAAGTTTTGGAGAAAGAAACTGGAAGTTTAGCCACGCCCTATTTGGTACCTCCCATACCCATCTGCTACCGCCCACTTTAGAAATTGATTAATAATGTCAATACACTCAACGCGGTTGTGCCCAAATTTTGTATTTTGCTAGGCTAACTTAGGATAATGTTTTGGAAAAAATCTAGCAACGCCCCTTCTGGTACCTCCCATTCAAGTATACCACTCTGCCCACTTTAGAAATCGAATTATAATATCAATATACTAGAAAATGTTATGTATTACTGAGGGTGAGGTTATATGTTAATCTGATTTCCCGACTGAAACTTTCTTAATGTTTTTTTTTGCCTCAACTTTTAACCAGTCTTCAATGTTCCCACATATGTACTTGTTAAACATTTAATATCATACATACAATGACCATACATCTTTCGTCTCTATACATCTCTCCCCCAATATACTTACCGAAATTCTTTTTCCACCGACGGTGTCGTCGACGGTCCTGAGCTATAACGTTTCGGTGAACGCAATATCGATTTAGGCATCACCTCCGGGCTGTGTAAATCTACTTGTATACGTCTAGAATCTATGCTAGAAGCTCGACTCACTACCGATGTTCGACTCGCTATTGAGGCGCAACGTACCGTCCAGCGGCCGCTGTACGACGAATCAGACATAGTGGAACATCTGTAAATGTAAGCAACAGAGACAACAACAAGAACAAAATACAGAAATGCAAAAGTTACAACATTAAAACACAACAACTCGATGTCAGACAACCGCATCCTAACTGCCTGCATTCTAATACATAGTATGTGGTATCAATTACCAATGGATTACCTTCGATTTCCTAGTGGACTTGGAGGTGGCTTATCCTCCTCGTGCTCTATGGGTTTCTGACGTGCCAACACGTGTCGCTTTGCCGTATCCGAACGTTTTGTTCTCTCCGCTACGCGTTCCCGTTGCTTCTCGTTCGCCCGACAACTCTCGTCGAATGAGGCCGCGTGCCAGTACAGCTTGTTCTGGGGTGGCTGCAGTAGAGCGCACTGTATCGAGGCCGTACTCTCCCGGGTGGCTCTTTGAATTAAACTATTACTAATACGAGTACCACGATTCTTGATCTGGCGACCACTATTTTGGGTCGCAGTTGTGAAGGAGGTGGTGGTGGTGGTGTTGACATTGGAGGTGGTGGTAATGTTGGAGGTAGTGATGTTGGTGGACAGAGTGGTGGGACGTTGATTGTGATGATGATGATTGTTGTTGTCGTTATAATTAATATTGTTGTTGTTGTTGTTGATATTATTATTATTGTTGTTGTGGTGGTGGTGATGATGATGTTGGTGGTGGTGGTGATGACGGTGGGTTCGATGCCGTTTGTGTTCCAGCAACACCAGAGGTTTGTGATTCGGCGAAAGTAAATGTGATATATTAGTGGAATAGGCGAGGGGTTGTGAGGCGTGATGAGTAGAGAGATTTGGCACAGAACCAGTGTGGGTGATGCGTCGCAGTTTTGGTGAAAAGCGAGCAGATGCACTAATTTCAGTTAACGGATTTTGGTGAGTGGTGGTGAGTCAATTTAGCATATAAACACATGTTTCGATCGATTAGATAAGAAATTAAGTAATTTGGAGTTCGGTAGATGAGATACAAAGTTATTTATACAGATGCTTTGGTCGAATTTCTTGTTCTTGTTCGTGTGGTCAATTTAAATTTTCAAAATTTTCAAAGCATTTTAATGTGAGAAGATTTTGAAAGTTCTTTGTACAACAGAGAAAGCATAGCAAAAATGGAATGGACTAGACCATCATACGTACGCGTTAGCTTACGATTACATACCTGAGTGATTTGGAAAATTTGATAAGTTCAGCGGTGAGAGCTTCACGATCGAAGGGTGCAGGTGCGGTTTGTGGTTGTTCGGTGGCAGGAGATGATCGAAAAACGCCAAAGTGTTGATCCCAGCGTGTGGTTTGATATTGAACGCCTTATGAGCAAAAGGGGAATATTAAAAGCAAAAAAATATAAATGATGAGATAATACAAATTTTAGTTATTTGCTGTAAGCATCGCAAAGTTTGAAAGTAATGAAACTAACTGCTATATGACAGTTTCTTGTAGGAAGAAACATTCCTCCCGATTTTAACATATTTTCCTATTGTTGTTCTCTGAACGTCAATTGTCGGACAATCTACTTACACATCCCCTACAAACACTACTTTATTGGGGGTCTATCTGCCTCCGCTATTACAGACATAGTTTAGGGTATATCAAGTTGAAATTAGATATGCACGCTTATATCCCCTAAGAGGAGGTTAAGTTCCAAGATGACAAGATCGGACTAAAACTACATACACCCCTCCCTACAAACTTCACCTTATTGGGGGTGACCGTCAGTCTCTACCCCAAATTAATTACAGCCGCAGGTTAAGAGCTATCGAGCTGATACACAAGCTTCCTCCTTCTTACCTGGGAGTTAAGCTATAAGATGAGCCAGATCGCACAAAAACTATTTACACCTCCCATACAAACACGTCTATCTGCCTCCGCGATTTGTTGGAAAGACTGTATGATTGTTGGACCTTTCGAATAAATCAACTACGGCGTAGTTGCGACCAATTTTGAAATGCCACTATATTTCCGAAACAAATGTCAGAGATTCTTCGTTCGTATCATAATAAAGATTCCGACAGCCACTTCTATTTATAGAATAGCATTTGATACGATCCAAAAGTGTAACACATACAAGGAGTCTCTTTGGACCCTGGGTTTCTTTGAAGCAAATTCGATTCATGACTTTCTAAGTCCTTTGAGCCATGTTCGTCTGTCTGTCTGTCCTGTTGGTACGCTCGATAACTTTCGAAAGACGTAACCAAATGTTTTGCATATTTGCATGGCTTAATATTTCCCCAAAACTACTTACGTTATTGCAAATGGGCTACATGGCCACGCCCTTTCTGGTACTTTCCATACAAAGGTACCATTCCGCCCACTTTTGAAATCGAGCAATTATATCAATACACCCAATGTGATCCTGTCCAAAATTTTGTATTTAGTAATGCTACTGTAATGCTTTGGAGAATAAACTGTAAGTCTAACCTCTTTTGGTACCTCTCATGCAGATGTATCACTCCGCCCACTTTAGAAATTTAGTAATAATATCAATACACCCAACGCGATCGTGTCCAAATTCGGTATTTGGTAAAGCCACAGCAGGATAAAGTTTGGAGGAAAAACTGGAAGTCTAGCCACGCCCCTTCTGGTACCGCCCACTGTAGAAATCGATTAATAATGTTAATATACCCAAGGCGATTGCGTCAAAATTCTGTATTATATTAACTATAACAGGATAAAGGTTTTAAGAAAAAGCTGAAAGTATAGCCACGCCCTTCTGGTACCCAACTTCGCCCACGTTAGAAATCGAGTTAATAATATCAATTCACCCAACGCAATCGTGTCCAAATTCGGTATTTAGTAAAGCCACTGGAGGATACAGTTTTGGAGAAAAAACTGGAAGTCTAGCCACGCCCTATCTGGTACCGCCTACTTTAGAAATCGATTAATAAAATTAATATATAAAGAGATTGTCGTCAAATTCAGTATTTAGTAAAGCCATAGCAGGATAACGTTTTGGAGAAAAAGCTGGAAGTCTAGCCACGCCCCTTTTGGTACCTCTCATACAAATGTACCACTGCGCCCACTTTAGAAATCGAGGTAATAATATCAATTCACCCAATGCCCAAATTCATTGTTTAGTTAAGTTATAACTAAATAATGTTTTGAAGAAAACACTAGAAGTCTAGCCACGCCCCATTTGGTACCCCTTACCCATCTTGTACCGCCCACTTTGGAAATCGATTAATAATATGAAACGCTAAAACAGGATAAAGTTTTTGAGAAAAGACTGGAAGTATAGCCACGCCCCTTCTGGTACCTTCCATACAAATGTACCTCTCCGCCCACTTTACGACTCATAAATAATATTAACATACCCAATGCGATAGTGCATATTTTGTGTACTTTGTAAAGCTATAACTAAATAACATTTTATAGTATAACTGGAAGGCTAGGCCAGCCCCCTGCTTGTACCTCTCAGACAGATGTACCACTCCGCCCCTTTTAGAAATCGAGTAATAATATCAATATCCCCAATGCCATCGTATCCAAATTTTATACTTAGCAAAGCTATGGCAGGATAAAGTTTTGGAGAAAAAACTGAAAGTCTTGCCACGCCCCTTCTGGTTCCTCCCATACCCATCTGGTACGGCCCACTTAAGAAATCTATTAATAGTATTAATATAACCAACGCGATTGTGTCCAGGATAAAGTTTTAAAGAAAAAATGTAAAGTCTAGCCACGCCTCTTCTGGTGCCTCACATACACCACTCCGCCCACTTTAGAAATCGAATAATAGAATCAATACACCCAACGCGATAGTGTACAAATTTTTTATTTTGTTAAGCTGATTTCGGTTTACAAGACTAAAACTGCTTTACTTGTTGAAGTGTTTTATATAAAACTATAGGAAACGGTTCTAAATGAATCATCTCTAAAAAAACCTACAACCAAAAATTTGATCTGTTATACACTCTAACTTATGCAGCGTCAGTTGAAGTGATCTGTTTTATGGATAATCAAAACTAGTAATTTTCTACCCTTCAAAGTTCTTACACCATTGTAAACTTTTTTAAATAATTCGGCGTTCTATTAAATATTTCATCCAACTTAATTCATAACACTCATAATGAAACAAATTATAAATATACTTTCTTTATCCTCCTTTAAGCATTTCTAATGTGATGTTACAATGGCTTAATACGGTGATCGAGTTTCATTTTTATCAATCCATCGCCATAAAAAGCCAGCATATCACCACATCATTTGGTTGGCATTGCATCTTAATTTACACCATATACTAGAAGCCGTGTGTTTGTGTGCTCTCAACTTACCTATTGCTCTTCTTTGCGATGCGGAACTACTTTGATTGCTACGTACTTCGATTTTGCTACCATTGACGCCGCCTCTGAAACGAGCGGGCACTACTTTGGCTGCAGAATCTCTGGCTTCAAATGTCATGACACATGAAGCAACAACGATAAAACCGCCAAAACCCATAACAATGGGACCCACATATGAGAAATTATTGAGATGGAATCCTTTGAGGTCGTTTTTAACACGTACCGTGGCATTGCCACGTATTTCAGAGCCCGTCGATAAGTGATCTGCATAGTAGCCTGTAGGGAAAAATTAAAATGAAAAGCAAAGTAAAAGTGAATGAATATGTCTTCAAGTAATGTTAAGAAATTTGATCAGTTTTTGGAAAATATACAAGTCGACGTGGCATTATTTTGTTCTAAGCTGAGTTTAGTTAACAGTTTATAAATTACAAAATCTTATTTGGAACTTATTCCCTTTTAGTGTTGACCCCATTTGACTTACCTAATGTCGCCATACCGGCACCCAGCAACAGTAGTGTCACACCCAAAACTAAAGCGCGACATGCATGCCACAGGCATTTTGATGACATTTTTCCACGCACCACTTGAACATTCCATGTTGCACCTGAGGCTGGATGGGCGCGACGCAGATTACCCAATGAATGTTTACGTCGTTTGGTGTTACCACCACCTGCACGCCGTTTGGGCATTACATCCGTTTCTATTCCTTTGGGTCTTTGTTATGGCGTTAACGCTAAGAGTAAGTGATTGATGTGTGAGTGTTATCTGATTTGTTTTTTTATGTGATGGTTCTGTGATGGAATAAGAAAAAAAAACGTTGAAAGTGAAAGATTTACATATCGCTTGCAATACAAAGAATTTCGGTAATTTCGGTGTTTGGCTGAAATATGTAAAGTAATGTAAATATATTAGCAATCGGTAAACCAATTTAGATGTTTACTCTAAAGACTCCGCTGTTTTCAAAATGACTTAAATAACTAATTTTGCTACACCCTACTACATATAGCAATTAACAATATTCCATCAATAACATTTGTTTTAATCTATAACATTCACTCTCGTATAACTATTGTGACAATTATCAGGTATCTGCTTCATTTCATAGTATGTGTTTGGCAGCAATTTAAAAAATTCAATTTCAAGCAATGATGAAATGTTTTTTTTTTGTATATTTGTAATGAATAGAAATAATGAAATAAAAGCAACATCCTCCAGCATATTCTAGAGTAGTAAACTATATGATGACAGTCATTTTGTACACGTAGTGTTTTTTTTCCGAAATGTACATCAATTATGCGAAAATAATGTATATTGAGTTAAAGGTATTGAAAAAAAAATAGTAATCAGATTTTTTATTTATCGATATACGAGTTTTAATATGAAGTGTAACGGATGACCCTTGTGTTAATGTGTAACTTTCATGTTTGACATACTGCATCGTTAATTGAGTATTAATATGAAGTCTAACGCATGACCCGTGTATAACTGAGGCTTTTATGTTTCACATATTGTGTCATTTAATTAAAATGGTGTAATTTAAAGGTGGCTAAAGAATCATTGGGTTGTTTTCCTATCCAAAACCAAAAAAAAAATCATATGTGTGGTTTTGAAATTTCTTTTACTATTCACTGCTTAATGTTTGATTACCATAAGCTCGTAAATGAAGGGTGATTTTTTAAGAGCTATAAGAAAGTTTAAAAAAAAACACATAAAATTCAGAAAAATGCATGAAATCTTTATTTAAGTCGATGGTACGGTCCATGTAATTTAATGTTTAAAGATTATTTCATACAAATGTTGACCGTGACTGCGCCTCAAATGGTCCATCCGCTTAGTCCAATTTTGGCATACTCTTTCCAACATTTTTGCCGGTATCTCATGAATAAATGCTTCAATGTTGTCTTCCAATGCGTCAATTGAAGCGGGCATGTGTGTATACATGAGCTTTAACAAAGCCCCACAAAAAATAGTCTAAAGGCTTAAATCGCACGATCTAGGCGGCCAATTGACCGGTCCCGAACGTGAAATAAAATGTTCACCGAACTCGCCTCTCAATAAGTCCATTGTTTAGCGTGCTGTGTGGCATGTGGCACCGTCTTGTTGAAACCACATGACATGTAAGTCAAGTTTCTTGCATTTTGGGCCAAAAAAAAGTTGGATATCATCTCACGGTAGCGCTCACCATTCACAGTTACGTTACGATTCGCATCATCTTTGAAGAAGTACGGTCCAATGATGCCACCAGCCCATAAACCGCACCAAACTGTGACTTTTTCTGGATGCATTGATAGCTTTTGCAATGCTTCTGGCTGATCTTCACTCCAAAATCGACAATTCTGCTTATTAACATACCCATTGAGCCAAAAATGAGCTTCGTCGCTGAACACAATTTTTCGAAAAAAAGTTGATCTTCGGCCAACTTTCCAAGAGCTCTTAACTTAAACTTAATTTCCCTTTGCACCCCATGAATGAGGTATGGGATAGCTTCTCGCGTTGTTGTGAATTAACACGCTTTCTATTTTTAGATTCACAACTAACGGCACCTACTTATTTATCGACGAATGCGAACGTCACTGTTTTGAGAAGCTCTTACTAGACACGACGATTGAATCGACGCTTAATACTGCGAAGTTGCTGTCAAACAACATTCGAGGGGAGCCGACAATGAAAGAAAATTTTGTGTATTTTTTTCTTTTTTAAGATGACTGGAGCCAGGTTTGAACCTGCGATCTCCCGCATGGTAGTCGCGTGTTCTAACCACTATGCCACGGCCGGTCCCTTTCCAAGAGCTCATTCACCAAAAATTCTACGTTGCGGTAGGTCGTTCGGCTTCAATTCTTGCACCAGCTGTATTTTGAAAGGCTTCACACCTAAATCCTTCCGCAAAATTTTCCACGTTGTTGAGTAACAGAGGCCCAATTGCTGCGAACGGCAACTAATCGATAATTGGTGGTCATTATTAACACTGGCCAATACAGCTGCGATATTTTCTTCACTTCGCACTCTAAGTAAGCGTGTTGGTGGTTTAATGTCCAACAATATAAATTTGGTGCGAAATTTAGTCACAATAGCCCGAGTAGCCGCTTCAGTGGGTCGATTAAACTGACCACAAAATGGAAGAAGCGCGCCATGAACTTTCTTAACAGAGCACGCATTTGGATAATAAAATTCAATAATTTGCAAGCGTTGTTCGTTTGTAAGACGATTCATGGTTAAATTATAGACCAAACTGAAGATGTTTGACAGTAAAACAAAACACGAAACGTGCGTCAGCTGTTTAAACCAGTGTTGCCAAAAAGATAATAGCTAAAAAATCACACTTTATATGTGACGAAACCTCAAGCAGACTATCAGTACAATGATATATAAAAAAATCCACTATTAAAAGGTTGTAACTACTTTATAAATATGCATCGAGTATTTGCGGCCGCTTAAGAAAATCATTTTTTTACATTGATAGATGTTTTTTAGTTCAGAAATGGGTGAAATAAAGTCATATATATCAATAACTCTTGAGTACATGGACATGAAAAATATCACAACTATTTACTTTGCTTAATTATTCACTAAATTTATGTCTTTGTATATGTTGTTTGATGCCGGCCGCTTTCGAAACAACTTTTGTGATAGCATTGTCCTAAAAATTAGAAGATTAATATATGAAAGTGATTTGATTTCCCATTATTTTATAGTTACAACCACTTGGTCCTTCCAACGAAGTTTGGGTCTCCCTGCTCTGCGCAGTCCTTTAGGTTCGCCTACAAACATCTTTCTCGCTGGACCATTTACATCCATCCTGGCAAAAAGTCCCAGCCATCGTTGTCGTTGGATTCTGACTCTTTTAGCTACGTCGATGTCATGGTAAAGCTCATACATCTCATGGTTCATCCGATGGCGAAACTCGTTGTCGACACAAATAGGTCTATATATTTTTCGAACTACTTTTCTCCCGAATACTTCCAGTTTTGGATGTTCGTTGTCGTAAGCACCAATGATTCGGCAGCATACAACAAAATGGGTAAAATTAACACCTGGTATAGCTGTTTCGTCGTATCTCGAGATAAGGTGGTATTACTAAAGTGCTGCCGAAGTCCGTAAAAACATCTATTGGCTAGCACTATTCTCCGCTTTATTTTTTGGCTGACATTATTTTTCTTATTGACGGAAGATCCGAGGTAGGTAAACTCATCAACTCAAAAAAATAATTTTCAACGTTGACGCTGCGTTCCCATCGAGAGGACTCTTTGTTCGTCGAATTTAATATTTTTGTTTTATCCTCGTTGACCGCTAAAACCATTTTTGCTGACTCCTTTTCTAGTGATGAGAAAACTGCAGTAACGTCCCGCAGATTTCGGACAATGATATCCATATCATCGGCATAGGCTAGTGGCATGAGGCTCTTGTGGAATATGGTGCCAGACATGTTGACACCAGCCTTTCTCAAATAGTGTACAGGACAAGCTATCATCCTGCCTAAGACATCTTTCCGTGTTGAATGGTTCATAGTGATCCTTGCCAATCCTAACAGAGAATTTGGTGTTTTCCAAGTACACCTACAAAGTCGAATTAGCTTTGCTGGAATACCAAACTCAGACATGGTCTCATATAGCCTATTCCTTATCGGAGAGTCAAAGGCAGCTTTGTAGCCGACAAAGAGGTGGTAGGTATCGATCTGGTTATCATGGGTTTTTCAAGGATTTGTCGTAAGGTGAATATTTGATCCATCGTAATGACTTTGTACACAAATGGTAATAGACTTAATCCACGGTAGTTCCTAAATTCACAACGATCTCCTTTCTTGTATATAGGACATAACAAACTGAGATTGCAATCCCCGGGCATGCTCTTCTCTATCCAGATGTTCTCCATGAGCTGATGCATGCACCTAATCAGCTCCTCCCCACCAGCCTTAAACAATTCAGCAGGGAGTCCATCGGCTCCAGCAGCTTTGTTGTTTTTAAGGCGGGAGATTGCCACTCGTATCTCGCTCTGCCACGGAGGTGGACAGTTAATACCATCGTCATGGATTGGAGTGGGGTCTGAAATGATTTCTCCATATTTTCAGAACGTTATCCGGGTCCGTCACTAGCTGACCATCGCTGTCCTTGCAGGAGGGCAACCCTGTTCCACGCATTCTCGCTTTAACTCTCTTGTAGAATTTTCAGGCTTCCCCCCCTACTTCGGAGCAACTCTGTGCACTCATCCAGCCTCTTCTTCAGCTCCTTCTTTTTCCGTCTAAAAAGACGAGTTGCCTCTCGTCTCTTCTCCCTGTGCCGTTCACGAACAGCTCGTGTTGCCATTGACTGCAGTTCCGCGCTGTATGCAGCATCCGTCTCTCTCGTTACATTGCGACATTCATCGTCGTGCTAGGCAATATCTTGAGACGGCTTTGAGTACCCAAGGACGCTTCTCGCAGTTACGTACGTTTTTCGCCATGCTTAGCCTTGTGCGGTAAGGAAGTGATCGAAGTCAATATTCGCACCCCTGATCACTCGTATGTCCGGAACACTCGATGCATGCCTTCCACCAACTACCACGTGATCAAGCTGATTCCTCGTCAATTGATCTGGAGATAACCATGTTGCCTTATGAATATTTTTATGGTCAAATCTAGTGCTGCTAACTACCATATTTCTTGCCGCAGAGAAATCAATCGGTCGGAAGCCATTGTTCGACGTTTCGGTGTGCAGACTGAATTTTCCGATGGTAGACCCAAATGCGGTCTTCCTGGCTTTTTAAGCCTAGTACAATTTTGATGTCATGGCTGGGGCTACGGTCATATAAATTTTCTAGGCTCTCGTAGAACTCGTCTTTGTCCTCATCTTTTTTCTCTTCTTTCGGAGCATGGACACATACAAGTGTTATGTCGAAAAACTTAGTTTTGACTCTTATGTTGGCTAAGTGTTCACACACCGGGTTGAACTTTGAGACTAGGTGTCGCAGTCTCTTGCCAACCACAAATCCACAACCAAACTCGTGCTTGTCCACATGACCAGTATAGTAGATGTCGCACGTCTTCATAAGCGAGCACCCGTGTCCCGTCCAACGGACTTCCTGTAAAGTGGTTATGTCAGCCTTGTATTCTTCGAGAACTTCCTCCAGTTGGATGGAGGCACCTGGTCTATACAGTGTTCTAACATTCCAAGTGCATATCCTCAAATCATGGTCCTTAATTCGTTTGCAGTTGTCGTCAACATTTTGAGGGAAACCCATTTTTAATGTTTCCTTACATAGGAACTTTGCCATTCAACAAATGTTTTTGAACTGGTTTTATTTTGCAGCGGTTACAATAATGCTGTTGTACTCCGTGGAGTATGAATTACGTGGAATACTACTTATGATAATCATACGCCACCATATAACCATATAACAAAATAACCTAAAATGTGACAATTTGTCCTATACGATAATTACTAACTTCAAATCGATATTAAATTATTATGGCATGACAACACGAAGGATGCAGAACTTTTTCCTTTTAGGGCTACTTTCATGTGCAGTTCTCAGAATTTAGTCCCAAAATCATGTGTTGTACTGTGTATTGGACCATGGAATCGATTCAACCATATACACAGTATACAATTAACTGATTCCTGCTTTGATGCTTAACATAGTGTTTATACCGCTTACAATTAATATATCAATTCCCAGATATTTAATTACTAATAAAGATATACGATGACTTCATACGGCTGATTCTTCATACGACTGCATGTGATATTCGATTATTTGGTAAAGTTATTACTTGCAATTCCATTTCATACTTCAATAAGTTTAAGTCTAATAATTTTAACATTTTTACGATGTTTTGAAAATTTTGCATAACAAAATAACTAAAACTCTAGTGTCAACATAAAAATGTGTAACACACACTATTGCACTATGTTGAACTTGAGATATATGCAAAATATCTATATGCAAAATATTTATATGCAAAATATTTATACGCACATCAATGTGAGAATAGTTGTGCGATGTTTTGAGGTTCAATATCCATGCAAATTTTTAAGGCGTAATAAAGTTTTATAGTTGCACTACCAAATCAATGTAAATTGACTTGGGAACAAAGTTAACCTAACGCATGTAGTCGTCACTCCCCCTCACATGCAGATTTACTGGCTCTCATAGGGATTTTTACATATAACCACTAACTTGCGCAACAAAATCGCTTAGATAAGGAATGATATCTAACAAAAACGAACAAAAACATACACACACTTACACATAGAAACCATTTTGACACAGAAAATGAGCAACGGAGTAATATGAAACTATTTAAAGCAACATTACAAATGTGAGCAAATATCTTTTAAATGAAATTCGAAATTTACTCGAATTCAATTTGAAACGATATTGTGAGTGTTATTATACCCAACAGCGTCAATAAAGTTAAAAAGAAACTTTTAATGTGTGTGATGAAGGTTCTAAAGTGCTGCTAAATATATTCGACTTATGGCATTATAAATTCATTGAAATTTTCTATTGGAATAAAAGACATAGGATAGGTTAATCAATTTTGGATTTTGCAACGTCATAAAAACTTTTGTATTCTACTTCAAATACACAAATTGATACAAATTTTTACATATGACTTACTTTTGCCGTTTGTAAGTATTTGAATTGGAATACAAGTAAGAAGTTCACTCACTTTCATTCATGATTATTCTGTTTCCTCGTCATCCTCATCATCATTATTATAGCTCATTTACAGATCATCATGAAATCGTATCAATACATTGCAATTCTCAAAACATCAAAGGAAACCCCCCAACCAACCATTTGTATATAAATAATGATAACGCTTCATTAACACAGAAAGAGAAACACATGAATGGAGATATGTATGTGTATTCATTTCAGATATACAATATACTTTGATATGGGCGACTCAACTGAATGGGAGAAAAAAGGAATACAATATTTTTGCGATGTAACGTTGAAATGAATATGTAAACATTGAGTCCAATAATGTGATGATGATGAAAATTGTCCATCATAGTTGCCAATAAATACAAGAAAAAGGTTTCACATTCATTTCCCCATTACTAATGGACAATTGAAAGAGGATGAGTTGCGCAGCACAGAGTTACGAGATGATTCTTGATAAGAAGGAAAAGGAAAATGCCAGAAAATATTGGGTGGCATACAAGTAATCGGGTGAGGTTTGATCATATATTTGCAACAGTCATTGTGACAAGACGCCAATGTTTTCTGTTACGTCTGAGTTCATCTAAGGAGTATCTTAAAATGTTTATATTTAGTAGCAGCATACAATGGGATGTAAATACACAAAAAAGTACACTGGAGAGCAGAAAATTATACGCTCCACTGTATTTCGATGCAGATGTACTTAAGGGGTCATAATCCAAAAACCAAATATGAGGAATAAAAGAGAATCAAAAACTACACTTTTACATCCAACAACAACAAAATTGTATTTAGTTAAGTTTGTATTTTTTTAAATTTTCGGGTGATCATTTGATTAAACGCAGTGGTTTTTAATTACGAAAAAAATTTTTTTTGTTAAAATAAAATGCAAATTTAAAATAAAAAACAGTTTGTTATAATGCTTATGACCTGCCTTATTTTGAATAAATTCAAAAAAGCTTTTCGGTCATACAATTTATCAGGGTTTTTGGGGTTGAACTTTCTAAGGAGTCTCAAGCCGCTTTTACTGCCGATTTTAGCTCTGCAACGCTACTGTATTGCCTGTTGTTGGAGTACATTTTATGAACAAGTATGCCACACATATTTTCAATGGGGTTCATTTCATGGAAAACCCGCTGGTCCCTCTAAGACTTCAACTTTTTCTGACCGAACCGAACCTTTTGTTTCCTTATTGAAGTGAGTAGACGCAATCTTTTGCTGAGAAATGTAATTTATCTCCTGGTTTCGCTTTAAGAAGGGCAATCAATTAATTTTCAGTATGTCTCGTCGGAGTTCATACTCTTCGGGGTAATGCGATAGCTAGGAAAGTCCAGCCCAATAGTTTATTTTTCAGAGAATATACATGTACATCTGCATCGAAATACAATGGAGCGTATAATTATCTGCTCTCTAGTGTAGAATAATATCTGTATATCAAATATTTTCGCTTTAGCGCTAAAATACAATTTTGTCACGACCTCTTCGGCCACTGATTGAGAATAACAATTTCGTTTGCAAATTTGCACCTGAAGGGCCGAGTACTATCAGTGGTTTACATATTCATAATCGTGTTGTCGTGTAAAATTTGGGTGCTAAATATTAGCTCTCTAGGGCTAAAATACAGTTTTTCCACGCTCATCCACTGATACAAAATTTGAATTTCGTTTTAACATTAATATTCGTGTAGCCGACTACTAATTGTGTACCAAATGGTGTTTCAGTATGACTAAAATGCAGTTTTGCCATACACCCTCTGCCCACTAAGCCAAAATTAAAATTCCATCTGCATATTCACATTCATGTTGCCGAACACTATCTGTGTATCAACTTCTATCTCCCTAGCTCTAAAAATATGTTTATTCGTGCTGCCGAGTACTATCTGCGTGTTAAATTGTATCTCCCTAGCTCCAACAATATGTTGTTTGCCACGCCCAATCCGCCCACTGGTCTAAAATTAAAATGTCGCCCGCATATGTATATTTGTGTTGCAGAGTGCTATCTGTGTATCAAATTTTATCTCCCTAGCTCTAAAATTATGTTTTGCCACGCCCAATCCGCCCACTGGTCCAAAATTAAAATTTCGTCCGCATATTCATATTCGTGCTGCCAAATACTAACTGTGTATCAAATTGTGTCTCCCTAGCTCTTAGAATATGTTTTGCCACACCCCCTTCGCCCACTGGTCTAAAATTAAAATTTCGTCCGCATATTCATATTCGTGCTGCCGAATACTATCAGTGTATCAAATTGTGTCTCCTAGCTCTATAAATATGTTTTGCCATGCCTACTCCGCCCACTGGTCTAAAATTTAAATTTCGTCCGCATATTCATATTTGTGTAGCCGTGTAATATCAGTGTATTAAATTTCATCTCCCTAGCTCTAAAAATATTTTTTGCCACGTCCACCGGTCGAAAATTAAAATTTCGTCCGCATATTCATATTCGCGCTGCCGAGTACAATCTGTGTTTCAAATTGTGTCTCCCCAGCTCTAAAAATATTTTTTGTCATATCCCCTCAAGCCACTGGTCGAATATTAAAATTTCGTCCGCATATTGAGATTCGTGATGCCGAGTACTATCTGTGTATCAAATTGTGTCTTCCTAACTCTTACAATATGTTTTGCCATGCCCACTCCGCCCACTGGTTCAGAACTAAAATGCCGAGTACTATCTGTGTAACAAATTTTATCTTCCTAGCTCAAAAAAAATTTTGCCTCGCACACTCCACCCATATGGTCAAAAATTAAAATAGCCTACGGTAACTTCCATATAGTTTACTGAAATCGTTTCAACCGTTTAGGCGTGATTGAGCCACAAGCAAACAACAAACAGATATTCACATCTATATATATAAAAATGAAATGGTCCACGTATGTCATACCATCACTTGAGAACGGCTGGAGCGATTTGGCTGATTTTTTGTTTATTCGATTCGAAATTGTTTGTGTTGAAAAAAATCAAATCCAGGTGGCGCTAGGGTGGATTTGTATCGAAAATTTGAATGCATGTACCAATTCAACTGAAATTTAGAATGGATATTCATTTGATCATGAGAAAACATTTTATGTACAAATAGACCCGGTAGGTGGCGCTGGGGTCGGTTTAGAATCAAAACTTTAACGAAAGGGCCAATTTAACAGAAATTCAGAATCTATGTTTGTTTGATCATCAGAAAAAATTGTATGTACAAATGGACTCGGTAGATGGCGCTAGGGTTGATTTATATCCAAAATTTGAATGCATGTACCAATTTAACAGAAAATTAGTATTTATGTTTGTGGAACCTTGAGAAAAAATTGTTTGTATAAATTGACCCGGTAGGTGTCGCTAGGGTGGAATTATAATAAAAATTTTAACGAATTAAACAATTTGACTGAAATTTTTAATGTATATTTGTTTTATTATGAGAATTTTATTATTATTTCGAAAATTTATATCGATTGTCCGATTTCACTTAAACTTTAAATATATGATTTTTTTGGCATGAGAAAAATTTGAATGTATGTTTAGAACCAGTTGCCGGTGTTTAGCTTATGATACACTTAATTTTTGAAATGTCATTTAGTCACTTTTTTTAACATCACAGTTGTTCAGAAGTCTATATATTTAAAAAAGATGTACATTTTGATGTCACCACTAATTGTGAAAACGCTTGACCCCATTTGTCCCAAAACTTCAGTGAAAGTTAAGGATTGGCTGTAGATGGTCACCCAGACCGCAAAAAGGCTTAAAGATGAATGACTAACTTTTATAATGTCGTACTTCCTACTAAATTAGAGAGCTTCACAAAGTGTTTTCCCCCATTTCAAAATTTTAGGGGACAATAACGAAAATAGGAATAACTGTTGATATCACCCAGACCATACGGTTAATGGGGTTGCTGAGCCCAATGAATGCATTTTTGGAAATTCGTACTCCTTAGGATAGAAAGGTACAGTCATCCAGTACACCAGCACAGAAAGTTATATGTCAGTCAATCGGCTTAAAAATGTGGTTTTAGAATATATGCCTATCAATAAGTAAGTTTTCTTCATGTCATGGACGACACTACTGATCCGTTTTAGCAATTCTTATAATAATATATTATAATCTTTAAGACATATGAATAACTGAATTTGTCCGGGAAATCCTCGCCCTTTAAATTGAAATATTTTAGAGGTCAAAAAAATAAACCGTTTTTAGATTTCAACTACACTCAACATATTTTACAAAAATTTGGGGGCAGGACGAAGTCTGCCGGGCCAGCTAGTTTATAATATTAATAGGGATAGGGATTATCATATATATCACGCCCCCTTTTGGACGTTACAAATGAAAAAAACAGAATTAATATACTCTTTACTCCGATCGTGAGCGTAAATTTCAGCCGGCCACATGCTTAAACGCTATCTATGCTAGATTTAAATTCATCATGTTTGAAATTTAATTTAATGAATATTCTTCAAAACCATTTGAATACTGAACTAAACTATTGATATGCTTTCTAGTGAATTGTATCCAATTTTTAATATTTCCTACGAACTATTTCAGAAGCAGTGAACAGTCAGCACTAACGAATAAAAATCCCTACTCCCACAATAATTTATCAAATACATTAACCATAATAAATTCCATGAAACCATAAAACAAGTTCTCCGTAAATTGATTTTTCATTTCTTTCAAATATTTCGTATATAGAAGTAATTTTAAAGAACTTCCATGGAAGTCATCATCATGCTAACAACATTTAACATTTAACTAGTACGTTTGGGGAATTGATTTAAATTTTTCATAAATTGCTAATAAAATAAACTTTGCTCGATTTTTCATTACTTTTTCATTATAATTGCTTTGAACCGTTGACTATGAACTTTAAACTAAATTTTAAATACATGACACGACACTGCCACTTGTATGTGGGTGGTCAACTTATTATTGACGCGTAAAATCTCTATCCGAGCTAACATTACCATCGCAAAAACTTTTACCTTCCGTCTGCCATAGGATGCCAAGTGCCGAGTATCAATGGCATCGTTAGTGATACTGGGAGCGTAAACGATTTCATTGAATCTTCTCGGTCTTGAATTGTGAATAGTTTTTTATTGTTTCATTGGCTTCCGTTGGAAATATTTATAAAGTCGTCGCTCTATTGTTGCTGCCATGATGCGTCTGTCACTGCAACAACTTTAGCCAACCAACCAATGCAACTTTTTTACATCGACTTCCTCAATGTGAGCAGGCAAGCACTGTGTCAAGGTAAAACATTCATATTATTATTCCTGGTTTATTGCCGATGAAATTACAAAAGTTTTTCCTCGCCGGCATTAATATTGGATGGCGGCATTGGGAGAACGATAAAAACGAAAAACGAATATAATTTTATTAAAATTTTAAATGATGCCCAGAGAGAGAGAGTGAGCGGGAGTAAAGGTTATGTTGTAAACTTACGACATGGCAACAACCCACAACAAAATCAATGAAACTTTTAATTGATTCATCGAAAAGTTATGGTATGAAATTGACTTGAAAGAAAAAGTAAAGAACACTCTCGAATCTCTTGTACAGCGTACAACAGCATTATAAATAATGAGGGTGACTCCTGTTAATAAACATTTTGAGCAAAACTTCCACAAACTAATAAAGTCTTGATGGTAGCGTATAAAAAAAACACTTTTTGTCGTGTCTTTTGAATGCAAATTATTTTTCAAGGTGGGTGGAAATATCAAAGTTGATGTATGGTAGGATGTGATAAAGTATAGCAACATGATTGAATTTTTTTTTCATAGAAAACTGAAAAATGGATTCTATCTATTAATAACACAGTACAACACATGATTATGGGACTCAATTCTGAGAACTGCACGCACGTAAAAGTAGGCCCAACAAGAAGAAGTTCTACATTATTCGTTTTGTCAAGTTACATGCTATAATAATTTAATATCGATTTGAAGTTATTAAGTATTATATAGGGGAATACAACAGTTTGTAACTTATTGTAACTACTACAACGTTACGTTTTATGAACAGATTAAAGGAATTGTAATTCTTAATTTTTCTAAATATGTTTCAGCTAAATCGGACTAGTGGTTCTCGAGTTATGACAAACAAAAGAGCCTAAAACGTGACAAATTTCCCTATACGATCAAATCGATATTATACTATTATGGCAAGCAACTTGACAAAACGAATGATGCAGTACTTTTTCTTTTTGCGGCTACTTTTACATGCAGTTCTCAGAATTGAGTCCCAATATCAATGAGCTGAAAAATGTTGTACTGTGTATAATAAATGTGAATGTATGTATGTTTGTGGCTCAATCGCACCTAAACGGCCGAACCGATTTCAATGAACTTTGGAAGGCAGTAAGTGTACTATATGTAAATTACCGTAGGCTATACAGTTTTTTAAATTTTGATTATATGGGCGTATTGGGTGTGGCAACACTTTTTTATAGCTAGGGAGATACAATTTGATACAAAGATAGTGCTCGGCAATACGAATATAAATATGTGCACGAAATTTTAATTTTGAACCAGTGGGCGGAGTGGGCGTGGCAAAACATATTTTTAGAGCTAGGGAGATAAAATTGCATACATAGATAGTGCTCGGCAACGTGAATATGAATATGCATAAGGAATTTTAATTTTGGGTCAATGGGCGGAGGGGGTGTGGCAAAACTGTATATTAGCTTTAGAGAAATATAATTTGGTACACAGATAGTGCTCGGCAACCTGAATATGAATATGCAGACGGAATTTTAATTTTGGACCATATGGACGGACTGGGCGTGGCAACACATTTTTATAGATAGGGAGATAAAATTTGATACACAGATAGTACTCAGCAACACGAAAATGAATATGCAGACGAAATTTTAATTTTGGACCAGTGGGCGGAGTGGGCGTGGCAAAGCTTATTTTTAGAGATAGGGAGATAATTTTAATTTTGGGTGAATGGGCGGAGGGGGTGTGACAAAACTGTATATTATCCCTAGAGAAATAAAATTTCGTACACAGATAGTACCCTAAAAAAAAAAACTTAATTTCCCTTTGCACCCCATGAATGAGGTATGTGATAGCTTCTCGCGTTGTTGTGAATTAACACGCTTTCTATTTTTAGATTCACAACTAACGGCACCTACTTATTTATCGACGAATGCGAACGTCACTGTTTTGAGAAGCTCTTACTAGACACAACGATAGAATCGACGCTTAATACTGCGAAGTTGCTGTCAAACAACATTCGAGGGGAGCCGACAATGAAAGAAAATTTTATTTATTTTTTTCTTTTAAGATGACTGGAGCCAGGTTTGAACTTGCGATCTCCCGCATGGTAGTCGCGTGTTCTAACCACTATGCCACGGCCGGTCCCAACAGATAGTACCCGGCTACACGAATATGAATATGCAGACGACATTTTAATTTTGCATCATTTAGGCAAGGGCGTGACAAAGCTGTGTTTTAGTCCTAGAGAGATATGAATATGCGGACGAAATTTTAGTTTTGGATCATTGCAAGAAGGGGACGTACCAAAAGTGTATTTTAATCCTAGAGAGATAAATTATGATACAAGGATAGTATTCGGCAACATGAATAAATTGTATTTTAGCCCTAGATTGATACAATTTAGCACCCAGATAGTACACCACAACACGAATGTAGAAATGTAGACAACATTTTAAATTTGGGCGAAGTACACAGATAGTACTCAAGAACACGGATATGATTATGCAGACGATATTTAAATTTTCGATCAGTGGGCGGAATAGGCGTGGCAAAACTGCATTTTAGCCCTAGAGAGATACAGATAGGACACGACAATACTAATATGAATGTGCAGACGAAATTTTAATTATAGATTATTGGGGAAAGGGGGACACAGATATGCAAACGAAATTTAAATTTTGTATCAGTCGGAGGAGAGAGCGTGACCAAGCTGTATTTTCGCCCCTGAGAGATACAATTTGGTACACAGATTGTACTCGGCACTTCAGGTTCAAATTTGCAGATAAAGTTGTTATTAAGTGACTGGCAAAACTGTATTTTAGTCCTAGAGAGTAAAAATTTGATACACATATAGTATTCTACAACACGATATTTAACGTTTTGGATCAGTGGCCGAAGAGGGCGTGGCTAAACTGTATTTAAGCCATAGAGCGATAATATTTGATAAGCAGATAATTTTCGATACCAAAAAGTACAGATTATTTTTATCAAAAAGTACATTAGTACCAAAAAATAAAATTTGTTGTATCAAAAATTACATTTATTGTACCAAAAAGAAAATTTATGGTATCAAAGAGTACTTTATTGGTACCCAAAAGTACAATTTATTGTACCAAAAATTGTGTTTTTTATTTGACCAAAAAGTTCTTTAAATGTGCCAAAAAAATTGTTATCTGTATCAAAAAGTACTTTTCTTTTCAAAAAGTACTGTTGTTGTAGCAAAGAGCAAGGTTTTTTTTAAGTTTTATTTGGACACACGTGTCAAACCTATTATAAACATTCGTAAAGTAAGAAATAGCGAAGCATTGCCGGGTCCACTAGTAATGAATATGTTAAACCAATGTAAGAGTAATGACTTAACTACTTAAACTCACAATGATTATGAACAAAAAGTTGCAAACTACTACCACATTTAAAAGTTAACCAGTCACATGCCAGACATCATAGCCAACAGTTAAAACTACTAAACTCTTAAAGCTATTGACTGCTGCACAAGTGACTTTCATCTTCAAACACTAATTATTTACACAAAAATATAGTACTTTCGGTAAGTTTCTTAAAGTTTTGCTATTGCTCGCAAGACATGTCCTTGTATGCAAGACACCTACCAGGTATTCCGGTAAATAATGTGGTGATTTGTTCTTGCGACATTAATGAATGAGTGAAACGTGATGATATAACAAAACGACAGCAATACGAGCTTGAAATTTTAAACACTGCACAGACAAGACAATCTTATAACAACAACAGCGCCCAAAAGAAGGCTGCAAGGACGAAAGTGAGGAAGGTACTATGGTTTCATGTTAGTAACACCCACAACATGTTGACATACATTCATTTAAATATCTAAAACCATAGCAGCTAGCAGTCAGTTTTATGTTATGTCACGGCCACAAGGATAACAACGATGCCAAATATCAGCAGGTGAAACAATTTAAATTGTGTGTCCTTTGTCAATGTGCGGCTGCGGCTGCTGCTGTGGCTGTTTACAGTATCAGTAATTTTAAATGATGACTATCAAAGGAATTGATATCTTAGGGAATCACCTTGAAAAGCATAAACTCCGTCATAAGATGCCATAAATGTAAATTTGTTTTGTAATCGTTTGAGAACAGTTGTAATAAATTCGTTATTTCGTTTGTGTTGCGTATGCCTTGGTATGCCAGTTATGGGCTGTCCTGGCTGTATAAGTAGTGTTGTAGGGTCATAATGCCAACATAATGGATATTTCTCTATGGGGGTTTAAAGGTCGCTGCTATTTTAAAATGGCCAAGATTAGGCGATTCTAATGACTTTTATGGTTGACTACGGTTAGCTTGAAATTTCAATTTCAAGGAAAAGTTTATAGCGCATAAACTTATTGTTATAGTTATTGTCTAGCAGCAAAGGTAAATGCAGATGGTTGTGATACGAGAAATATGTGAAGAACTCTCCGGGGGTTGAAATCAATATGGTGTTTTGAAATAGATACACATACAAATGTTGTCGATCTCAATGAAATTTTAAACCTACATTTTGTTTAACAAAAACAAAATTCAATCAATATTAGCACGAAAATGGTCGAAAATCAAATCGATTTTTTTCAGAAATTGTTTAACTTTTCTGTTTAAGATCATTAAGTGTCGATAAATAAATCTGAAAATTTTATGAAGTTAAGAGAAACCCATGACAGTCCTTGCTTTTTCCTTCAACAACATTATGTATACTAATAAGATTATATAATCGCAGTATAAGTGTCGAGTCAATTGTCTAGTAAAAAGCTTCTCAAACATTGGCGTTCGAATCTATAAATTCAAATTTTGTTTGCATATTTATATATGTGTTGGCGAGCACTATATGTGTACCAAATTTTATATCTCTAGGGCTTAAACGCAGTGTTACCATGTCCACTCCGCTCAATGATGAATAATTTTAATTTCGTCTGCGTATTCATATTTGTGTTGACGAGTACTATCTGTGGTGTACCAAATTTAATCTCTCTGGGTCTAAAATACAGATTGATCACGCCCCCTTCACCCACTAATAGTGCTATCACTTCGCCCATTCGATCAAAAATAAAAATTTCGTCTGCATATTCATTTTCGTGTTGTCGAGTACTATCTAGCTCTAATAAAACAGTTTTGCCACGCCCAAAATTTAAATTTCATGTGCATGTTCGTCTTGGCGAGTACTATCTGAGAACCAAATTTTAGATCTCTAGGACCTACAACGATCTGGAATTAAAATGTCGTCAGCATTTTCAAATTGGTGTTGTCGAGTACTATCTGTGTACCAAATTTTATTTCTCAAGGGGTAAAATGCAGTTTTGCCACACCCCATCCGCCCACTGATCCAAAATTAAAATTCTGTATGCATATTCATGTTCATGTTAACGAGCACTATCTGTGTATCAAATTGTATCTCCCTAACTCTAATAATATGTTTTGCCACGCCCACTCCGCCCACTGATCCAAAATTTAAATTTCGTCTCTCTCTCTCTAAAATACAGTTTGGTCATGCCCATTCTGTCCACTAATCCGAAATTATAGTGCAGATTGCTATCACTCCGCACATTGGGTCAAAAATAAAAATTTCGCCTATTAATCCAAAATTATAGTGCCGAGTGCTATCACTCCGCCCAATTAAAATTAAAAAAATCGTCTGCATATTCATATTTGTGTTGTCGAGTTATATCAAATTTTAACTCTCTAACTCTAGTAATACGTTTTGCTATGCCCACTCCGCCCATAGGATCTATCTGGGTGCAAATTTGTATCTCCCTAGGATCAAACTACAGTTTTGTCACGCCCACTCCACCCACTGATTCAAAATTATTACTTCGTCTGCATATTCGTATTCGTGTTTATATTATTACTAAATGTCTATTAAATTGTATCTCTTTAGGACAAAAATACAGTTTTGCCACGCCCACTCCGCCTACTGATCCAAAATTAACATTTCGTTTATCTCTTAAGGGTTAAAATACAGTTTGGTCATGCACCTCCGCCCACTAGTACAAAATTATAGTACCGAGTGCTATAACTCCGCCCATTGGCTCAAAAATAAAAAATTCGTCTGCATATTCATATTTGTGTTGTCGAGTACTATCTAATTTTATCTTTCTAGCTCTAGTAATACGTTTTGCTATGCCCATTCCGCCCATTGGGTCCAAAATTAAAATTTCGTCTGCATATTCATATTCGTGTTGGCGAGTACTTAATGTGTACCAAATTTTATGTCTCCAGGTCTAATAAAAAGTTTTGCCACGCCCACAGCGCTCATAGGGTCCAAAATTAAAGTTTCGTCTGTATATTCACATTTCTGTTTACGTGTACTATCTGAGTATCAACTTTTATCTCTCTAGCCTCAGTAATAAATTTTGCCACGCCCACTCCGCCCATAGGATATAGAATTTAAATTTCGTCTGCATATTCAAATTCGTGTAGCCGAATACTATCTGTGTATCAAATTTTATATCTCTCGGTCTAATAAAAAGTTTTGCCACGCCCACAGCGTCCATATGGCTCAAGATTAAAATTTCGGCTGCATATTCATATTCGTGTTGCTGAGTACTATGTGGGTATCAAATTGTATCTCTCTAGCTCTAGTAATAAATTTTGCCACACCCACTCCGCCCATAGGATATTTAATAAAAATTTCGTCTGCATATTCATATTCGTGTTGGCGAGTACTATCTGTGTATCAAATTTTATGCCTCTATATCTATAATACAGTTTTGCCATGCCCAATCCGTCCACTGGTCCATAATTACAATTTCATCAGCATAATCATATTTGTGTAGAAGAATAATGTCGGGATGTCAAATTTTGTCTCTCTAGTTTTGCCACGCCCCCTCCGCCCACTGATCAAAAATTAATATAATTATATAATATTCTTATGTTTATGTTCCCGAGCACTATCTGTGTATAAAATTTTATCTCCCTAGCTCTAATAATATGTTTTGCCACGCCCACTCCCCCCACTGATCTAAAATTTAAATTTCGTCTGCATATTCATATTCGTGTAGCCGAATACTGTCTGTGTACTAAATTTTATTTCTCTAGGGGTAAAATACATTTTAGCCACACCCCCTGCGCCCTCTGATACAAAATTCGTTTGCATATTTATGTTGCCGATCTCTATCTGTGTTTCAAATTTTATCTCCCTAGCTCTAAAAATTTAAATTTCGTCTGTATATTCAAATTCCCGTAAAATTGTATCTCCCTAGGAAGAAATTACAGTTTTGCCACGCCCACTCCACCCACTGATACAAAATTTAAATTTCGTCCGCATATTCATATTCGTGCAGCCAAATACTATCTGTGTATGAAATTTTTATCTTCCTAGGCCTAAAATACAAACCTAATAGAGACATAAGGGCTTTTAATATATAAATTTAATAGATTTCCGCATATCTCAGACATATCATCCTTTGCCAATTTGTTCTAAAAGTCCTAAAGGCCATATCAAGTAAAAATTAAATTTTTAACGTACATGTCCACTTTTGCCATAATGCCAGAAGAATGTTACAAAATTGAGTCTCAGTTAAAATAAGTAGATGATACGGAATCGAAAATACCACATCATGTTTTTAGTCGGGAAAATGTTGCTGCTGTAGTGGAGAGTTGGGCGTAGGACCTTGACCAATCGATTCGATATCATGCGCAGCCACTTGATCTCTGATAAGCAACAACTTGCCGATTTTACTCAAGGATATTGATTAAAAGATGTACTATATCCAGTTTGTTGAAGAACTAAGCCGTAATACTTGAATTTAGGACGTCTGTAAATATATATGTAAGTCCGATTGAAGTTGAAAAATGTAATTGATATGTAAAATAAACAATTTTTTAAAATTCAAAAGTGGCTTTCCCAAAATTTTTATTTCGAAGACATTGCAAAAAAAGTTCTTATAGTTTTAATTTTCAAAAAATACAACACTGGTGCTGGACATTATCGGCTGATATCTACTTCGCATGTACATGTTTGACATAATTGTAGATATATATACAGCTGATGATGTACCATTGTGCATCAGTTGGTCACAAAGGGGTCTGAAGATAAACTCGTCATGGAGTTCGAAAGGCGTCATCCTAGTGCGTGACACACTGAATTTGACCAAAATATTTAAACAATAAAATAAAAAAAAACACTTTTCTGATCGTAAGCCGAATTTGATGTATCATTTGATACACTTAACGTAAATTTAATTTCGCTAATTTTAACTTGAATTTACTCAAATCATTTTGTAAGCAGTACAAAGTATTCCATTAAACACTTTAGATTTAACTGAATAATTTAATTCCAAACTCACAACAAATTCGCCTCTCTCATAATTATGCATGAACCTATAACTACTAATCAGTTTTAATTACACTTGTAACTATAACCCTAGTCAATATGTTGTTTTAGTAGCCTACAATAAAATCACTATCTGACGGCCGCATGTTACACCAACCACAACACAGTGCACACCGCAACATACATGCAAACAGTACACAATCAACAAACATTTTGTTTAATCGAATCAATAATAAATTGAAATCTACAAACTTTTCCAATGACACTCCGATAGGTGTAATACAATGTTTGTCAGATTAGAAAAGTTTTTTTTGCGCAAAAAAACGACACATTTCAAATATCTGATAACACTTTATATAAAAACTAACACTATTAATATCACAGTCAAAGTGAAACAGGAAGAGCAGGGAAGCCGGAGGGGAGTATTTGCCACGAATGTCGTTGTTAGTGAATGTCATCCACCTGTTGTTGTCCTGGTTTTGGATTTTTGCCAACATCGTGCTGACTGCTGTGTACGTACATATGTTGGTAGGTAGTTGTGTATGCGTTAACTATGAATGAAACAAAAGGCAACGGTATCAACAGCCAAACACAGTGATGGCGTCACTTTTAAGCGGATTAAGACCGGAACCACACAAGTGCTTGTTCGGTGCTAGAGTTTGAGGAAAGACCCGCAGCAAGTAATGTTAAGGTATGAGCATCAAATTTTAAGTAACTCTTAAGTTGGAATGCAGTATAGCGGCGACCTGGCAACAGTTTGTATGTTTTTATCTTAAATTAAATATAACAATTACAGCTTATGAATGTAGGAATTCTCTATAAAGCAATATATCTGTACAGGATGGAGGGAACACAGAATTGTACTATGCATTCGTGTGCATTGTAGCTAGTTGTTAAAAGCAGTGGTGTGAGTATAAATAAAATATTGATGTGCGATTTAGGGAGAGATTCGTATGCTGTTTTTAAGCGATTTGTTTTCTTGGTAAAATTAAATACAGCATAAATCGTTTTAGATGAATTTTGGGATGTAAAAGAATTATAACCATATGCGATATCCGGTACCAAGAATGGAATGCATACTTCTTGCACTGTTGAAATGTGTTACTATGTACTTCAATTGATAAAATTAATTAAGAATTTAATCACTGCTGAAAAACGGAATTTACTGTTTATATTTTTTGTCCAAATAGTAGTCAAACAATGTATAATTCTAATGGTATGACCAAAGTAACAGATTGTAATCAATTAATTTTGGTAAAAAGTGTTTATATGGATTCGGTATGAAATGAGTAAACCCCAAAAACTACTGAAACTAATTAAATTATTAAATTTTCTTGTTTGTTATAGTCGATCTATACAGAATTATGAATATGTTTTTCATTGTTCGGTTTGAGATCTGTTTCTATTATCGCTAATAGAATTTGTTTTACAAGAGCTGTGTGAACATGTTGACAGCTGGCAGGGCAGATAGCTATTTCGATGGTTGCCAAACCATCATCATCAGTGCCGTTTGCTGTGCCTTCTCCACTCATTATCACAACCTTAAGTGTTAAAAGCTTCACACAATCAATGTGAAGCTCACACACACCGGTGCGAAAATGGTATCAACGAAGACAACGTCAACATAATCCACACAAGCTCTTGTCTATGCTTTGTCCATCGGACAAAATTGCATAGAATTGTTTTTGGCAGCAAATGCCAACCCAGTGTACCTCCCGTGTATGTATTCTCTTGTTTGTTATAGTCGATCTATACAAACCGAACAATGAAAAACATATTCATTATTAAATTTTTTAAAACAATTTGACTAATAGTAGCGTTGGGTACTTTTCTTTTAACGCAATTTACAGCGCTCTCTGAGTGTACAATCGAATTAAATGAAACTGAATCATAAAATTCTATGTAAGTGTAAAACAAAATAGTAAGTGAGTAAATTACTTCCAACTTACTTAGTAACATTAGAAAAGAGTGGATGTATCAGTTTGTTATTCTTGGATAGAGGCATAACATTTAAGATCGTATTTTTACATTGTATTTTTTACGAACGCAGTTTTACTATGATGGAGAGAGGAACGACTAACTAATTAAACTTAACTAAAATGTTTAATATCCTGTAAAAAATGGTCATATCAATGCATGACTGTTTAGCTGGTATTTTACTGGAAACTTTTAAGACATGAAATGGTAAAAAAGATAGGAAAGAGAATTCATTAAATTTCAAATTGATTAATTTTATTCTAGAACTTCGTCCTGCCTCCAAATAATTGTAAAAGTGTTGAGTGCAGTTGAAATCTTTTCTTTTTTAAGCTTATTAAATGACATATTACATTCTCCATTGGAGTAATGATAACACTTTGCCCCTTTTATCCCATGGAGTACGAATTTAAAAAAATCCCTTCATTTGGCTGAACAACCCTATTAACCGTTTGGTCTGGGTTATAGCAACAGTTGTATCTATTTCCGAGTTTGTCTCCTAAAAGTCGAATTGTGAAAATCCTCTTTGTGAAGGTCTCTATTTCTATAGGAAGTGCGCCGTTTGCTCTCTGGGTGACCATCTACAGCCCATCCCCAACTTTCAATGCAATTTTGGTCAAAATCGGTCTAACCGCTTACGCAGTTATAGTACGCAGTATATAGAGTTTACAATAATTTTTGATGTTAAAAAAATGTTTATATGTGATGTAATCAATGGTGACTAAATGACTTTCAAAAAATTAATTGTATCATCAGCTAAACACCAGCAACTGGATCCAAACATACATCCAAAATTTTCTCATAGCAAAAACTGGATTCATTTTATGTTTGAGTAAAATCGGATAATCGATATAAATTTTCGAAATAATTCAACTCCAGCCAACTCAACAGCGGGTCCATTTATACAAAAAAAAAAATTTCTCATTATATTATTTCTCTCAATTTTAGACAAATTGTTGATTCGTTAACATTTTCATTATTATTCTACCCTAGCGGCACCTCATGATCGTTCAAATATACATACTAAATTTCAGTTAAATTGGTCCATTCGTTAAAATTTTGCTTATAAATACACCCCAGCGCCATCTACCGGGTCCATTTGTTCATACACATTTTTCTGATATTCAAACAAACATAGATTCTGAATTTCAGTTAAATTGGTCCATTCGTTTAAATTTTTTAATATATTTTCCTTTTGTACTAGAATTTTTTTAAACCAATTTTTGAATTGTTTCGACGTGACATGGTAGGTCTCAATTCTGAGAACTGCATGTGAAAGTAGACCCAAAAGAAGAAGTTTTGCATCATACGTTTTGTCAAGTTACATGCCATAATAATTTAATGTCGATTTGAAGTGGAATTTGTCCACGTTAATCATACGCCACGGAGTACAACAGTTTTATTGTAACTGCTACAAAATAAACCTAGTTTGATGAATGGAAAAGTAAAACTGTTGCTTATGTAGGGAAACTTTATATGAACATATTAAAGGAACTGCAATTCTTAATTTTTATACCATCAAAAATAAGTGTAACGCATTAAAGGAGACGAGTTATACCCCAAGTATCTTAAAACCAAATTTGTTTCAGGACTTTTTAAGACGTGTAATAAAACGTTTAATAAAAAAAACTTAATTTCCCTTTACACCCCATGAATGAGGTATGGGATATCTTCTTGCGTTGTTATGAATTAACACGCTTTCTATTATTAGATTCACAACTAACGGCACCTACTTGTTTATTGACGAATGCAAACGTCACTGTTTGAGAAGCTCTTACTAGACATGCCGATTGACTTGACACTAATACTGCGAAGTTGCTGTCGACAACATACGAGGGGAGCCGACAATGAAAGAAAATTTTTCTTTTTTTAAGATGAATGGAGCCAGCAGTTGAACCTGTGATCTCTCGCATGGTAGTCGCGTGTTCTAACCATCATGCCACGGCCTGTTGAATAACATAGAAGAGTAAAAAAGTTGACTTTCCATACAAAAGATTTTTGGGAAATGAGAAATTATTGGGCTGTGACACATTATAAGACGATTCATAAAGAATTTTGAAAATTGCAGTCCTTTTTAGTCATTCAGATACATGGACATTGAAGCGGTAGCTTGATATAAAAAACTAAGAAAAAAACTTAATAACGTTGTTGTGAATTAACACGCTTTTTATTTTTAGATTTACAACTAACGGCACCTTCTTGTTCATCGACGAATGCAAACGTCAATGTTTGAGAAGTTTCAACTATACCGATTAACTCGACACTTATACTGCGAAGTTGCTGTCGACAACATTCGAGGGGGCTGGCAATGAAAGAAAAATGTAAATGACTGGAGGCGGGAATCGAACCTGGGATCTCCCGCATGGTAGTCGCGAGCTCCAACCATCATGCCACGGCCGGACGGAAATGACGGAAATTTAAGTACAACTATTTTCCGTGCAACAAAGAGGTCAAAAGTCAGGTTCTTCGAAAATCCTTATTAAGTACTATGATGCCTTTAAGGCAACTTGGTTTAAAATAGCCTGGATCAAACTATAATTATGGCTGTCATAACAGTTTTTGTAAATGGGGCTTGGTACCACATCGGCTGGAATTGATACTGTACCAACAACACATACCAACTATCATCTTTATACCTCTTATAGTTTATGAGATACAGCCGTTTAAATTTCAAATGGATTATATGGATTTTACCTTTTACCACTTTGAGGTACGGCTTAAATTTGTCCGATTTTGCTCAAATTTTGACCATAGCAGTTTTATAACAACAGACACAATATTCCACTCGGGCATTATCAAAAATACAATGTTGAATTTTCGCTGCCACCCTAATGGTGGTATAAATGTCAAAAGGACAACAAAGCTTCAAAGGATAAAATTCGATAAAATTTTAAAAATAGCCATAAATTTTCTTACATATATCGATACGTAAGGCGCGGATAAGTATTTAAAACATATTTTTGAAAAATGTTATCCTTTGGATAATTGTAGTCTTTTAATATGGACTGTTGGACGGTGTTACAGGTTAGTTTGTCCCTGGCCTATTGGTACCAGCAAATATAACCTATCCTTTGGATTGTAAATAATTTCCTCTAGTTAACCTTATATTTATGAATATTAACATTTAAAAAACACCTATCATATTATTTATTCCCAAATCCTTCTGCAAATACATAACATTGACTGCAAGTATATTAATAAGGAAAAAGTCAGTTTCATTTTACCTAAAACAAGTAATTCAAATGAGTTCTTCTTCAATCTTCGCCTTTGTTGCTAAAAATAACTATGAAACTACAAAAATGTCCAAAGCCTAAGTAATCACGAATTGTTTAATTCTGAAAATAACGATTTATAATACCCAACCACCCCCCCTTATGTGTATTTGTAATGAAGTGTGTATGAATCTCCATAGAAGTTTCTCAATACTATGAGTATTTTGCAAATATAGTTTATGCTTCTTACCCCAATTATTGTAAAATTCATATGAAATGCAATTAAACTTTATGAGGATATTGACATAAAGCTTTCAGCATAACTATTAAACGTTTAGTATTAGCTATGCTTGTGGGTAAACGGTTGTTAGGCACTAAGAAAGCTGGAAGCTGATCATTATCTTTATTATCTTAAACAAAATAAGTGTAAATAATATCTTGTTCTCTTGCATGTTATAATACAAGATACAATTATATTTTAATAATTTGTTTATAAACTTTCTGCTCATGAAGTATCATTATTAGAACTCTCTTTAAAATTAATGAGGAAGTGAATAATAACAATAACTAATGATGCGGAAGCTGTGAAAAATTGGACAGAATCCAAAATACTTAAGTACTAGTTCAACAACTACGTATTGTCTATGTTTGAAAGATACTACAACCATCTCTATGCAATTTGGCGTGGGTGTGTGTGCCTTAGCTGTAGGAAGTTGTTTTGTTCACAATGTCTTGTGGAGAGTATATATTGTGACGATACCTTTTAATGTCAGTTTCATATTTTCCAGCAATTTGTTTTTATATAACGTCTATTTAATATTTTACAAACAATTGATGTTGATAAGTATAATAGTAAGTTCTTTAGCAAATATTGCTTATACCGAATGACCCTATCACCATAATCTGGGTTACATTTAGAATATTCCTTTTTAGTTTTATTATCATAACTGTAATATGGTAAATGGTTCTTCCTTGTGCAGTACGACTATCATATATTTATATCATTTTACTGCCCAACACCATAAGTACTTTTTCGTTCCATACCTGTTCCCATAATGCCATATTACCAAACCTGTTAAAACTTTAACATACTACGGACATACATTCGATTACATAGATATTTGTAATCTAACATACATTCATTACATTCAATAATAACATGAATGTAATTCTCGGCTGCAAGATCTTAAAATGCTTCCGTATATCAGTCATTGGTATAATGTTACATTTTAGACACTGCAAAGTCATGGGCCAAAATAGAGCGGTGGTTAGAGATATGGCTTAGAAACTCAGGGTCCATGGTTCGAATCTCCGTTCAAGCCAAACGAAATTTTTTTTTTGTGCTATTCTCAACTTTTGTAGTTTAAGCTTTGGTTTACTAATCGACAATTTGTATAAATGTTAATGCAATAGGTGGAAGTGAGTACGCTGCCTATAGTAGCCCAGCAGTGATAACTGTTTTTCATTTTTGTATTCCTATGGTAGCTTAAAAAGACTGGTAAATGGCATGATTTTTGTAGTTTTGGAATGACTATTAGAGTTAGAGAGAGAGAGTTTGCACTGGAATGAACGATTGTAGCTTAGCTGACTTAGCTTAGGTTTAGTTATGCGTAGTTAATAAGTCATAATTCTTTTACTTGGTGGCAATTCGACGGTGGAGATCTAGTAAAATTGTGCAACAAGCTACTTATCAACGAAACTGTACAAAAATTAATTCCGGAATATTGTCTAAAGTACAAGAAAATTATATACCTTTTGCGACCAGAAAAGACAAATTTTACAAATTTAATTGCTTGATTACTTGACCATGTAAGCTGGGAAAAGTTCAAGGCTCCACAACATTCCCGAAAAACCGAAAAAAATCTTTGCTAGATCTACCGTCAGAAAAATATTTTGTATTTTTTTTTTTTTTTTTGCCACGAGTTGCGCGAATTATCTTTGGCAAATCTTAATTTCACCATTGGAAATGTGGAGTCCAGCTGTATTAAAGAGATTGCCTTAATACTGTTTTACCGGCAAACTATATAACGCTAAAGTCACTGCGGATCATATATTACCTACCAGAAGGCTGAAATTATCCCGTAAATAAGTTCTACCTACACTGGAATTTTTCTCCAAAGGAATAAATACATCAAATCTAAAATTTGTATGGTTACGCTCGAAAAATCGATTGGGCATACAACTCTTCCTTCTGTCGCTTGAACCAGACACGTGATGTTAAAGTTACCTAACTGAGGATGGGACCGGCTCTTTATGTATAAAATTCTCCGACGTTCAGCTTAAGCCATCTTTAACCAGCCATCATTATTTTAAGAAAAGTCCACCAGATAAGATTTCACATTTTTTTTATTTTTTTTACGATAAGCAAAACTTAATTATTATATTTAAACAAAACTTTAGCCTACGACACAACCAGAAGGAGTTTACCTGATCAACGAGGCCTCGGAGTTCTACGTAATTCGTCCGAAAATTGGTGAGTGAAAACACAAGTTTTTTAAATTTTGCTTATTTGTATTTAGTTTGTTTAAATTTTGGTGAAATCAAAAGAAAATCAATATTTCAATTTAATATGCGGAAAGCCACAAGCGAATTGAAATACGCATTAACCAGTAAACACAATTGACTTATCGAGAAACCTTAAATTTAAATTTTAAACAAAAAAATTTGAAATCTTATATTTTTCTTATTTAAACTTTTAAGTAATAGTTAAATTAAGTTCTAAAACGAACCAATTGTTACATAATGTAATTCTGTAGCAGATTCTGAAAGTGCCAATTCTAATAGAAACAATGTTAAAAGTGCCAAAATTACTTCCACTTTTGTTCAGCCCAGGATTGATTATAGGAGTATAAATTATAGTTATGTTTTCATATTCATAAATCATAAAATTAAATTTAAAATTAATTCTCTTTTCGAAGTGCGTTTGCAATTATCTAAATTACAATTAATATTAGTATGTTAAACTAAAATATGCATTTTTTTTCTTTCTATCTTTTTTTTTTTCATAACATTTACGATTACAATTAGCCACTGTTAAGAATAACATTATCTTCACTGTTAACTATCATTCTCTATTTTAACTATGTTAAATAACTAATGTTACTCCCACACAATGCGGTTAATGTAATAAGTCTGCTCATAATATGTATTATAGAATGTTAAGAATGAAATATAGAATGTTAATTAAAGGCCTGCAGCGTTCCATTCATTCTACTTGTACAAACAGATAAAACAAGTAAGAACCTGATATTATCGGTACAAATACAACAAATAGTAGAACAAAACATGTACTCATTCGTTTTGGATTGAGTAGATCGCGTCTCATCTCTTTCTCTAGTTCTCATTGTAGTGGAAACTTTTTTTTCTCTTTATCTGTTCTTCTCAGTGAAGTAACTGTTGTTCCTCTTTTTTAAATGGATATATCCATTTAATATAGATATTCCAGACCATACGCTTTGCGTTGATGTTGTTTTCTTACTATTTTTTTTATTCTTTTTACCAAAAGTAATGGTGTAAGTTTCATCTGTGGCAAATTTTAACAAAAAAGAAAACAAAATTGCGCTCTTTATTCTTTATGCTTGCAGCGTCACGCTCCCCACATATTCCAAGCACAGATAACAAGAATACCGATATATCTGTTTGTTATGTATGTATTCATACAAGTATTTTTGATACTTGGTACTTTCACTCTCTCATACCTACTCTATCGTTATCTAAAAGAGAAATATTCCATACGCACTCAATCCAAAGAGAGCGAAACAGTTACAAGCAGATGTAATAAAATTGAACTACATACAACAAGTGTGTTTGGATGGTTCTGTGCAGACCTATAATGTTAATCTCTGTGAGAACCATATTTTTCTGATAAATTAACGTACATTTCGATCTTATTATTTCGTTATCCAATGTTAGGTAATTTCTGATTAACAGAATTCTTATCGTTAACAGAATTGTTTACTATAAAATCATGAATCACATTAAGAATAAAACTATGAATGTTTGAATTTACAATATGAAACTTTAAACTTTAACCTTAGTTTTCTTACTGTGGTAAGGTAGTTATGTGGTAACCTTGTCAAATTTGGGATCTTAGTTTAAAATTATCAGCTACTGAGATCAAGGTAGGGAAGGGTTCAGATGCTGGATCTCCAATAACAACTGGAGTATTATATTTATATGGATTAGTAACCTATGACTGACATTGCTTTGTTTCTTTATTTCAAATATGACCATACCACAGTTGTTTGGTCATAGCTAAGTCCATCTCCTGTCAATTTTCCCTTTTTGATACCTTAAATATCTGGAGTCTATAATAAAAATTATTTGTGTCCAAGGTTGTATGTACAATTACAGATCGAAGGGGAACCCGAATCCCCCCACCCGACTGAAGCTAGCATAGCAAAGGCTCCAGAGTTCTTCATCGCTGTGAAAATTTAGTTTTGTAACATCTTTCATACATCCTCTATTCAAAACGTTAAGACCATTGGTTAAAGTTAGGCAGTTCGTCTGGTTATTTGGTTTAATCAAATATACCTTTGAAAACAGTTTAAACAAGAATTGCATTTTGGATATTACATCCTTATGACTAATTTAAAACATTACTATTAAAAGCGTAAGCTTACAATTATGCGTAATGTGGCTAATTTAATGTTTCCTCCCCAAAAAAACCCAGAACTCAGCACAAATATTCACTATAAGCTCGTTACACTCATAAAACCGGATTTATTCCCTGTTGGTTTTCTATGCAGCCTGTAGTTGCTACGACCTAACAAATTTCTGCGCCATAAAGTCTTCAATCTCAAGTTGAAGACAACAACAATCCAAGTACTCATTGTACATACTCTTACCCAACAGCAGATGTTACCATTCAGTGTATATCTGTAAGTGGATACTTTTATTATTGCCCCGACATCCTGTGGGAGTATAGGTTCCCCAAAAGGGGGAAAGGGTAGGATATTTAGAGAGATAGAGAGTGAGAGAGAGAGAGAGAGAGGGAGTAGGGTGTATGTATTGTATTTAGAAACGCCAACACTTGTCGTTGTGACATTTCTCAAATATCTTCAACAGACTAATGTTAACACTCACATACACACATACATACAAAAACCACAACACTACACAGGAGGACAAAACTTACAAGTGCTTTGTAAGCAATTGAATTGAGAATGAAAACAAAAATTAGGTTTTTACAAATGTTAAGATACTTGGCTATAAGTTGACATTTTTAAGCGGGGTATTTTGGTGAAGTAAAGATATACCAATATAGAACTTTTTGACGTGGTGTTGGTTGGTATTGTTTAATAACGTATTTTAAAAATAAAATCCATTGAATATCGTAAGTCCTATAAACAGGAAAATCGAATACAAAATAAACTAGTAAGATAATTATCGTCGGCTTTGCCGAAGCTCAGATACCCATTACCATTTGTAAAAATAGCGATACAAATATTAGGGGTATTCACGATTATAATTATTTAAACAAATATTGCAGTATTTGTGATGAATTTAGTATTTGAAATAAAATTCAAATACTTACAACAACAAAACACATACCAAATTGCAAAAAACACTAATTATTTAAAAGTTTTACTTCAAATACTCCAGACTCTTAAGATTGTGAATAAGCCAATTCTCTTTTAATAATTATGTGATGAATTGTTAACCCTCAAAGAAAATGAGTTTGTATGGTGGTGTGAGATCTTAGAATTTAAATTCCGCTTAGAGGAAAGAAGTTTCCATACCAGATTTTAGCTCGATAGCTCTTAAACTAAAGATGGACAGACAAATAGTTGGTCATGAAATTAAATCGACCCAGAAGTCGACGCCGATCAGTTATATACATATATCGTCGGTATACTGCGCAAACTGACCAACGCCACTTATTATGTGTCTGAGTTATTGATGATTTAAAGTTTATGGCCGCCTATGTCTTGATACAATAACTACAAAACTATTATAAATAGAAATAGGATTTTTTAGAGGGCATCATTTAGTCCATTTGACAAAAAAGTGTAGATCAGTTTACGCAGTACACCGTCGATATATTGTCACACCTTGCACCTCCTTACGGACATTACAAATATTAAAACAACAAACAAACAAATATACCTTTTGGGTCGTGAGTTCTCTTAGGGAGGGCGATCCATAGCTCCAATAGTTCCATTTGTATATAGTCTCGTTCTAAGAAGACAAATCGTGTCATGCAGTTTATAAATGTCAAATGATTCATTAAAAGGTTTGTTTTTCATTTGTTTCTATTTAACAGAAGACGTGTGACTGGGATAAAGTTGTTACAAGAATCTTTCTAAGTGTTGTTCGACAAATTACCATAGACAAGGTCTGAAAACTATTTAGTAGTATTACGAACACCAGAATTCTGTAAAAGATAATTTTCCTGCACTTACCACTGAAAATAAAGTGTAATTCCAAGTCTGGCGTCTTCAGTTCAAGAACTCTTTGGATCTTGTTAGCCATTAAACCAATATCCATGCCTAACATTGCGTATGTTACACCCTTACTGCGTATGGTGTCGAATCGATTGGTAATGGTCTTCAGACACACTTTCCCCTACAGCCGCAATATTATCCTCACTAAAGGCTAAATACCGGCCGTGGCATAGTGGTTAGAACACGCGACTACCATGCGGGAGATCGCAGGTTCAAACCTGGCTCCAGTCATCTTAAAAAAAAAGTTGTTCTTTCATTGTCGGCTCCTCTCGAATGTTGTTGACAGCAACTTCGCAGTATTAAGTGTCGAGTCAATCGGGTTGTCTAGTAAGAGCTTCTCAAACAGTGACGTTCGCATTCGTCGATAAACAAGTAGGTGCCGTTAGTTGTGAATCTAAAAATAGAAAGCGTGTTAATTTACAACAACGCGAGAAGCTATCCCATACCTCATTCATGGGGAGCAAAGGGAAATTAAGTTTTTTTTTTTAAAGGCTAAATATGATCTTTTCCTTTGCGTATCGACCAATAAAGTTCACTTAGACTGAAATCTGTGGATTGTATTGGCAGTAGTGGACTAGAAAGGTTTATTATATTTACAAAATATTCTGCGAAGGGTGAGAAAAATATTTTTTAAAGAATGGTGATGTTCGTAATACAATTGAAAAACTTGGACACATTCTTAAAATGTTGGGATCTCTACAATGAATTGCCAAGCAATACTGAATAAAAAGTAGGTAACATCAGTTGATACCACTGATGCATAATTTGCAAAAACAAATAAATGAAAAGAAAACCTCTAAATTAATCACCCATACGCTTTATTTGGGTGGCGCGTATCAGCCAATGCCGTTCACTAAGACTAAAATTTGTGGGTAGTGTTGACAATAGCAGCATCGAAACCTCTATTATGCTCACAACATATTGTGCCAAGTGCATGAAAATTTTATTTCACAGAACGCTAATTTGTGTAATACAGAACGCTAATGTAATAACTTACGAACAGATAGCGATGTGAGGGTTTCCATAAAAAATTGACGAATAATACTTAATTTCAGCGACAAAACAAATTGACCTAGCCATACGTTTTCTGTACAAACAAGTGAATGGAAAACCAGCCTCTAAATGAATCATACTTTATATCGTCATAATGTAACTTAAGCACGTGGTGCGGTTAGTAGATACTGCTCCAGCACAAAGGAGCAGCTTGGCAATACTGTCAAACGGTACTTAATATAAATTATAGATAGATTGATGCCAGTCACGCCTAGTCGGTATAAGGAGTAAATTAAAATCAAGCCTCTAAATGAATCATACTTTATATCGCTTAAATGTAACTTGGACATGTTAATAGATTCTGCTCCAGCACAAAGTAGCAGCTTGGTAATACTGTCAAACGATATTTTAGATAAATTACATGATATATTGATGCCAGTCACGCGTAGTCGGTAAAAGGAGTAAATAAAAATCAAGTTCTAAATGAATCATACTTTATATCCCTTTAATGTAACTTGGACATGTTGTGCGGCTCGTGGTTACTGCTTCAGCATGAAAGCAACTTGGCTTTATTGTTATACAGATCAAATTATAAGTATATAAGTGGAACTTGGTATGATGAATTACAAAGGAAAATTCGTATGTATGCGAATTCTTTTCTATATGCTCGGATGGAATTAGGTTTCTAAGTCAAATTTTAAGGTTATCGGCCGAAAAGATTACTTTTCGTAGTGAATACCTTTTAAAGCCTTATAAAAGAAGAAGTATAGATGAACGGCTGGTGGGAATTTTTATTTCGACATGGTACCAGTGTCAGGCAAAACCGAACGCATGTACAATGTACATACAAATGATAGGATTAAAAGCAAAGGGAGGCAAGTGACGAAAAGTTTATTTCGGGATATTCGCCTTCACAGTTTCAAATTCTAGTGTAAATGCAGGTATTACTTGAACTGATTTACGGCTAGAAATCAGACTGGTAATCAAAATTGTAGACAAAGCGCTCTCTCGAAGAACAAATATCCAACTCTATTAGTCTTGCTCTACAGTGGGGAATCCTGAGTAATGACACAAGCGGATCAATCTATTGGGAGTTTTCAAGAGAAAAATACTTCGTAAAATATATGGAATAATCATCGCTGTACGACAACATCGACGTAGTCAAGCGCGTTGAAATAGACCGTATGCGCTGGTTTGGACACGTTGTACGAATGGATGAAAATGTTCCAGCTTGAAAGGTCTTCGTCAATTAACTCGATTGGCGGCGCAAGACCAAAATTTCGTTGGATGGACCAGATGAAAGAGTTGTTATCTACACTTGATGTGAATAACCATCTACGGAGCGCAAAAGGCCGAAGCGTTTGGAATTTTTTTCTACGTCCCGCTACTGATAGATTTATTTCTATTACTGTTGCTTATTGAGAAGAAGAATAACAATAAAAATTTATCTCATCTAATGCTAGGAAACAGAGATAGTGTCAAGGAACACAACTGCACACTTAAATCAATTTATGTGAATTTGGCACTTGCACCCCGTTGATTCTATGTGAATATAAAGACCGACCATACAGTGACTGTTTTGATTCAACTTAAGCTTCGCGTTAGTGTACATTTTATTGCCTCGCGTGGTTATAGGATGACTATTACTGCTATATAGAAAAGGGATCGTCAGAATAAGCTGTTATTACTGGACATGTCGATCGTTACAGCATTTACCGAGCCGTCTGTACAACACAGTCAAATGACTGGATTGTGTTTGTTTTAGGACATTAATAGAACCCTGTGGTAATCCCCAGAACTACTCATATCAAGACGTGTGTGAAAATTTGAGGTAGTCAGTACCTAGCCATGCACAAGAACTCGGCTTTTCAATTTGACGAATTTTGTGTCAGAACTTGTGCCTTCATCCGTCAAGATCCAAATAGGTCGAAATCTCATTGTTAATGACCATAGACAACGCCTTTGCCCAGGAGGAAGGACCTAGAAGGCCTTATGGAACGTCTTCAAGAACTGTCAGTAATTTAATCTAGTTTAGGTCTTTCCTCTGCATTTCCTCTTCTTTTCCAAATACCATAGCATGTCGTTGGAAGGATTTCCACCGTCGCTACTTGAAGATGGAATACCTTGATACTGCCTTCTCAAAGAAGGTCTGCAGTAGTGATCTTTAATGAATGGAGGGAACATATGGAGGGATATTTACGAATGGAAGGAGAAGGCCTGTTTTCAAGTGATGACATGACTTCGGAATGTCTCAGGAGGCCTTGTTGCTTGCCTGCTTGATGTCCTTGCCAATTTTGCCGCAGCGTGGTTCTTTTATTAGAAAAAAAATACTGAGTTTCCCTTTACGTCCCATGAATGAGGTATGGGTTAGCTTCTCGCGTTGTTGTAAATTAACACGCTTTCTATTCTGGATTCGCAACAAACTGAACCTACTTGTTTATCGACTGTTTGAGAAGTTTCTACTAGACATGCCGATTGACTCGACACTTGTACTGAGAATTTGTTGTCGACAGCATCGAGGGGGCCGGCAATGAAAGAAAAGTGTGGATGACTGGAGCCGGAAATCGACTCACGGATCTCCTGCATGGTAGTCGCGTGTTCTAACCACTATGCCACTAGACTAGAGAAGCTAAAAAATAATCCTTGTCGACAAGGCTCATGTTTGAATGAATGGCTAGGGTAACAATTATACATGAATTATATGCCATGGCGCCAAATCTTACAAGGTTCTCCAGATAGTAATGCATTCTCTAAAGGTTGGCATTGGTCCATACCTTTTTCAAAACGACGTTGGTGACCCATAGTGAACGATATGGAAACCGAAGATATGTGTACAATAGATATTTTGCATGCAAAATTTGGTTTGCTCTCTTGCAGAGGTGACATGGATTTTTCACCAAGATCGTGAAGATCGATTCATCTAGACTTTTTCTTGTGGGGTTTGCTGAAGTCGCCAATAAAGATGAGTCATTAAAGTCAACATAATGCAGGTCACTGCTCAAATTAAGCTAGACCTAATTGGCGGAATCGATACAAATTAGACTACTAGGATCCAGAATGCCATTAGAAGCAACGGCAGATATTTGAATGATGTTATATTTTACACATAATCGCATATATATAATGCTTTCAAAGTGAAATAGAATTTCATAATTAACTAGTGGGCCCGGCAATGCTTCGCTATTGCATATTAACTTGTAATATATTTTACATTTATGTCTACGAAGTACTTTGAAAACGGTACTTAAGCTCGACAATAATATGTAGAGTTTATTTACTTATGTAACTTATTTAAAGTAACTCCTTAACATTAACATTGTTGTAAATGCTAATAAAAAGTTCATCAGCAAAGTCATATCTATAGTGCCGACATGTAGATTAAGTTTTTTCTGTATGTAACTATCTCTTTGGTCATAAAAAAACAATTTTTTTTTTCATAAAAACTTCTTTTGTCATGTCTTCTTCTCACACGAATCAAGAATAATCCGGAATACTATTTTTGTATTGAACTCGTATTACCATTTGTATTGAACTCGTATTACCATTTTTGAGATAATTCGGTCACCAGCGTTTGACTTAACAAAGTGATGGTCTCACGTGCTGTATGGCATGTTACACCGTCGTGTTGGAACCATTTCTCCTTCAAATAATGTACCATGACATGATAAATAAAAAAATCAATTGATCGTCCACTGGCTCTAGTTCTTCTACCAGTTAAATGTTATATGAATGTAGGCCAAGATATTTCCTCAGCATTTGCAGCGACCGAGTTGCTGAGAAAGACGTCGGTTCGATAAATTTTAGTCCCCTGCCACACTTACATCTACAGCGTCGATGGCTTTTATTAGTTACTTAGATAGATCATTATATGCACCCTCAGCTTCACAAAGGGCTCCATAAGCTTGGCGAACAGAACGTGCATTTTGAAAATAAATTTGCAAGATTTGTAAACGTTGTTCTTGTTTAGTTTTTACTATTTTAATCTGCGCATCCTCAACTGCCTGGGCCATTATTTGATACAGTTAAAAAGTTAACTGTTGAAGTGCGTGGGCAGCGCCTCGGCACTTTTAACTTATTTAGTTCGAAATAGACTGATCATTAGGGCGAATCTATTAGTTCGCGTCAAAAAAAAACACATGTTAATCATATATCAGTATAGGAATGTACGAAGAATTCTTAGAAAATTTCACTAAGAAACTATATGTGTAAAATCACTTCCTAGTTCGCGCTGAGAAGCATGAAGATTTCAGGTAGAGATATTTTTTTAGCAATGAACAATTATTCAGTTACTTCAGACCAATTGGCCCGGCTCTAATTTTTACCTACCATTCTGATGTTTGGAGACCAAGACGAAAAGAATAGTATATTTTTGATTTTTTTATTGGGATCCCGCCCAATATTCAGAAAAATGATTTTTAAAAACTTAATTTCTGTATGCCAACTCTCAGAGGCCATAACTTTTTAACAAATACATAATTTTGCTTCTACCTCATTTAGTTTGTTGGAATGTCAGTTTTATGCAGAAGGTCTCAAAAAATATATATCTGAAGTTTTCGGTTTGTGTTCATTTAAAAACAAAAAAATCTTTATTTGAAATCTTCATGCTTTCCAACGCGAGCTAGGAATTGATTTTAGACACAAAGTTTTTTGGTGAAATTTCTTAAAATTCATCGTAGATTCCGATTTTGGTTACGATTTTTGCGAATAAAAAAATTGGCCCACCTTACTGTCCATATCTCTAGGCGAACAGCAATATACCGTGGAATTTTGACAGTTTTAACCGTTTGTTTTAAAAAGGGTGTGGAACAGCCCATTTCCACCCTTACTGTAATTCATACTGCAACAACAACATATGTAACAAATCATATATATTCATACCTCTGATAGTTCATGAGATATAGCCCTTTTAATTTTCAAGTTGAATCGGCGGAGCCGCGCCCCTTTATCCAATCACAACCAAATATAGCCTGGGACTATCAACAGGTCAACAGTACCACTTTGAAAAATTTTCGTATCAATCGATCTATTAGAAAAGCCGTTAGAGCGATTTTTGAAAAGAGGGCATGGCACATCCCACTTCCTCCCTGGATGCAATTAATACTGCTCCAACAACATGTATACCAAATCTCATATTCATACCTCTGATAGTTCATAAAATATAGTCCTATCGATTTTCAAGTTGTATGGGCGGTGCCACGCCCCTTTATCCAATCACAATCAAATATAGCCTGAGACTATCAACAGGTCAACAGTACCACTTTCTAAAATTTTCGAATCAATCGATCTATTAGAAAAGCCGTTAGAGCGATTTTTGAAAAGAGGGCGTGGCACCGCCCACTTGCATCCTGGCTGTAATTAATACTGCTCCAACAACATATATACCAAATATCATCTTCATACCTCTGATAGTTCATGAAATATAGCCTTTTTAATTTTAAAGTTGTATGGGCGGGGCCACGCCCCTTTATCCAATTACAACCAAATGTAGTCAGGAACTATCTACAGGTCAACAGTACCTCGTGGTAAAATTTTTGTATCAATCGGACTATTGGAAAAGCCGTTAGAGCGATTTTTGAAAAGGGGGCGTGGCACCGCCCACTTCTATCCTGGCTGTAATTAATTCTGCTCCAACAACATATATACCAAATCTCACCTTCATACCTGTTATAGTTAATGAAATATAGCCTTTTAAATTTTCAAGTTGTATGGGCGGTGCCACGCCCCTTTATCCAATTACAACCAAATGTAGTCAGGAACTATCAACAGGTCAACAGTACCACTTGGTAAAATTTTCGTATCAATCGGTCTATTATAAAAGCCGTCTGAGCGATTTTTGAAAAGGGGGCGTGGCACCGCCCACTTCCATCCTGGCTGTAATTAATTCTGCTCCAACAACATATATACCAAATCTCACCTTCATACCTGTTATAGTTAATGAAATATAGCCTTTTTAATTTTCAAGTTGTATGGGCGGTGCCACGCCCCTTTATCCAATTACAACCAAATGTAGTCAGGAACTATCAACAGGTCAACAGTACCACTTGGTAAAATTTTCGTATCAATCGGTCTATTATAAAAGCCGTCTGAGCGATATTTGAAAAAAGGGGCGTGGTGCCGCCCACTTTTTTAAGAAAAAAAACCTTTTAAACCATCCGGAAGCTATAGCGAACAAAACAAAAAAAAAATCTTGAAAATCGGTCCAGCCGTTTTTGAGTTTCAGCGAGACAACTGCACAGCAATTCATTTTTATATATAAGATTTCATCTAGTATACAATTTTGTCCCATAAACTGCAAAAATTAATGAATTTAGTAATTTAGGCTTGTAATTATTATAACCAAAGTAAATATTTCAGTTTTCATGTAATAGATCTACATACTGCTCCCACATTGTGTCAATTTAAGAAACGCCACTTGCAATAATTGCATTTAAGCAAACAATAACATTAACACACACGCACACTTCCAAAGCCACTACAACTTTAAGCACTTTAACACAAGTTTTGTACATTTTCCTTAGACTCTCACTGTAGCTATACACTTTTCACCTTTTGTTAGTGAACGTGAACAATACACGACGAGAATGGAATTAATATTGAAGGTAAATTTCAATTTATTTATTTTTTTTCTGTTGCTTTATTCTTTTTTTATTTCTTTTTCAAAACTGACAACACACAAACCCGCTTACGCGCTCCTCTCAATGTGACACTTTTACTTTCATTCATGTCCCCCGGTTAGGGGGTGCGGGTGCTGAAGTCGCCTGGGCTTACACGCACGTATATTGGTTAGGAGAAGAATTTGTTTCATTTCGCACAGAGATTTCTACTTTTTTTTGTTTGGTTCTGCTAACCACACACACACACATATCTATACAATATGTATACAAGTAAGCATGTACACAATTTCTTTTGTTTGCCGTAGTATGATAGTACGAATTACTTTTGATTGGAGGTCTGGAAAATGAATTTAATCCTCAATTACTTTAATCAGTCGACACGGTTTTTTTTTGTTTGTGGGTTATCCCTAAATTTTGGTTGTCTTGCATCAAGAATTGAAGAACGCCACACAAACACGTACACACGGACGCTAGGCGAGCTATGGCCAAGTAAGATAGACAGAGATACAGACAGATGGACGGGTGGACAAATAGCCAAGCGTTTTGAAAACATAAACAACAAAAAATGTTGCCTTACACAATTTATTTTGCAGCGACCGTTCGTTCAACTTGTCCGTACACTAAGAGCTAAAACGCGTATCTGTCATTACGTGGCCGACATACAGGAGATACAGGCATCACACGCTCAGCATCCTTATTTTTTCGTAAGCAACAGGCTTTTGTTCAAAACTGTTATACACACGCACACCAGCAGCAAATGTAGTGGTAGTAGAGGATAGGCTGAGAGAGAAAGAGATTGAGCGAAAGAGAGACGGCTTATTAAAAAATGGTATGAGTGAAAGATGCTTAACAGTGCCTTAGAGCATACGATTTTAGTTAGCATATAACGTTTAACGGTTAACAGTATGTTAACCTTAAGGGCTAACAGAAAAGTTGGTCGCTAACTATGTGGGTTTCAAAAATAACTAAGCTCCTAAAATTTTTAGTTTTAAATTTGTAGTTATTTATTAGTATGTTGACGACCCCGCAAACGTAAGAAGGACAATGATGTAAGGATATGCACTTGGAACGTCTGGACTCTCTATAGAGAAGGTGCCACTACAATGCAACTTGGCTATCCCCTTGGCTATCGGATCATCACCTGGTCGCAACCAAGGTGCCAAGGTGAGCAGAGCAAAAAACGCACGAAACCAAATACAAAGAAAGTTGGACATCGCGAAGCTGCAAGCCCCAGAGATAGCCACTGCCTACTCCAACCAGCTCTCCCAACTACTACGACACAACGCCTGTACTTCTGACGTTCCCGATACACAGTGGCAGCATATTGCGCTTTCCATGACAACCGCCGCAACAACCATGCTAAGATATGAAAATCGTCGCTCATACGAATCCTGGTACGATGAAGAATGTCGCACAGCGTCTTAGTAACAGGATGGTGCTTATAGGGCAACGCTACAGCCAATTGTAACCCGGCACCAGGAGACTGTAAAGCAGGCGAAACTGCTATTTAAGCGAAAAAACGCCAGATGAAGGAACGGAAGAACGAGGATATAGAGCAGTTCAGGGATAGAGGTGAGGCCCGAGCTGTATATATGGACAGAAGGCTTCCAGCAATTGTTGGTACAAGAGGCAGCGCACGTTAAGGTATCACGCCAGCTGTCGACGACGGCTTAGATTGTCCACCACCAAGTCAAGTCGAAGTTAGAAATGCAATATCGCGGCTGCAAAATAATAAAGCAGACGGTGCCGAGGGACTTCCGGAACAGCTCTTCAAGTCCGGTGGCGAGGAGCTGATAAGGAGCATAAACCAGCTCCTACGCACGGTTTGACTTAACGAGTGCATGCCCGATGATTGAAATCTAAGCGTATTATGTCCTGTGCTGAAAAAAGGTCCGCGGAATCAGCCTTTTACCCATCGCATATAAGGTTCAATCGAGTGTGCTATGTGAAAGAATTAAGCCAGTGTTATCCAAACTGATCGGGCCTTATCAGTGTGGCTTTAGAACTGGTAAATCAACAACTGACCAGATATTCACACTACGGCAAGTTCTGGAAAAGACCCAAGAGAAACAGGTCGACAAATAACATATTTCGTCGAATATAAAGCCGCCTACGACAGCCCGAAATGGCAGAAAATACATGAAGCCATGGCTGAGTTTGGTATTTCAACGACACGAAGTCTTCAGTAAAGTTTGCCAATGTATGGAGCAATTTTTCACCAGACGAGGCGTAAAACAAGGCGATGGCTTATCGTGTAACCTCTTCAGCATATTGATGGAGATGATTATGAGATAAGCTGCAAGATATTCAATAAAAGCCACATGCTTCTCGCGAACGTAGACATCATCGATCGAAAACTGCGGGATGTGACTGCAGCCTTCTCAAGTATACAGAAGGAATCAGAGAAAATGGGATTGCAAAGAAGTGGCACCCAAGTAAGTAAGTAAGTAAAAATGCAAGATCATTATTTTCTGTGTTACACTTGGCTTACTTGGAAGACCCGAGAGATATAACAAAAGCCACATGTTCTTTGAGCAAAATCAATACAAAAATTAAATTGTATTATTATTTATAGAAAAGCGGGTCATAACACCCTTTCAATTGCCAAAGGAGCCCTTTTTTGTACATTTACTTATTTACGAGTTTTTGTTTGTTTTTGTGTTGAAATATATTTCAATGTACAATAATTTTGCATGGGGTTTTTGAAATTAGCTTTTGTGTTTAAAGGCTTCCACCAAACGTTGAATGTGAAGCACGGTTTTCATCTTAAACATCCTGGGACCAACAAGTATTGGCAATTTCTTTTTAACTGCAATACTTTTTTGCCTCTTATTGTCAGTCCTTAATTCCTGTCATCATTTTTGTGGTTTGGTAAATGGCTTCCCCTTCCCCTCTTTTCCAGCAGTATGGTTAATATCCTTGCTGCCCGATAGTAGCTCCATCTTGTATCCTTTAGAATTATTGTACAAGTACGGTTGTTACCTCTACTACTCTACGGTAGCTCTATCTAGTATTGGTTTTACAGGTTAAAGAATTTGATTAGAGGCAGTTGATTCCTCTAGTGTTGTATTTTAACTCCAGGATATTAAAAATCGTTTGTGGATCCTGATTTTGTTTGATAATGTAGATGGTGTGGTGAGAACATTTTTTGCAAGGATTTTGATTTTGAAGTCAGGCGCAAGAAGTTAACAAGTTGATTAGTCGGAAAGTTCAATCAATGTGCTATCCGTGTTTATCAGAACAGTTATCCTTGTTTTGTTGTATGTATGTACATTAACTATTATGTAAATATGGTTAGCAGTCAAAAAATATATGTGTAAAACTTTTGTTTTGCTTTCGTTTATAACTCAATATTCAGAATTTGTGGAATGTCGATTTTCGCACTTCTGAATATAGAGGTCACACAAATTCCAGGCATTCTAATTACATTACATTACATTACACTGCTACACACAAAATATACAGGGGTTCTCATGTAGCATTTCTGTTAGACTGGAGTCATTAATTTTTCAACCGATTCTTATAAACTTACCTATTTTAGAAAGCTACTTTAATGTTGCATAATACAAACATTAAAAATATACATTGCGCTGCTCCATGATCAACTGAGAGCGTTGAGAAAATGAGAATTCGTAATTTTTTTTCGAGTTTGTTTTGCTTAAGCAGCCGCCGTTTCACTATTTTTTAACCGATTTTCAAAATTCTTTTTTTTAATAAAAGGTGAAAGTCATAGCTTGAAGATCGGTTTACAAAGAGAAGACTTATGAATTTTGGAACTTGTAATTTAAGAAATATCGCCATTTCACTTAATTTGTTATAAAAACATTACTTTACTCTATGGACTCCAGTCTAACAGAAATGCTACATGGGAACCCCTGTATATTTTTCTCCTTCACATTTGTATCACTGTGTTATTATACTCTTTTATTAATTGATCTGGATTGTTTGTGGCCTGAATATTCAGAACTTTTTACAACATTACTGGCACAAATAATTACTACGTGTGCAAGCTCTATATACAGTAATTATTTATACATGTTAATCGAACGCAATTCGTTGCATTCGGTTGAAAGCACAACTATACTTAATAAGTTACTGGTTTTCACTAGAGTGTTCAAATACCTCCTTTTTTAAGAAACCCGGTTTCCGAGTTATTCGAAAAATTGATTTTTTAGAAAAATCGGATTTCGAATACACCATTTTAAAGAAAACCGGTTTAACCGGTTTTTTCGGTTTTTTCCTAAAAAGTTAAAAATACTTATAAAAAAATAATTTGGTTTAAAAAAATGTATTTATTTAGTATGTTATATCAATACACCCAATCCGATCGTGCCCACATCCTAAATTTAGTAAAACTATAGCAGGACAAAGTTTTGGAGAAAAAACTGGGAGTCTAGCTACGCCCCATGTGGTATCTCCAATACCCATCAGGTACCACCCACTTTAGAAATCGATTAATATTATTAATATATCCAACGCGATCGTGACCAAATTATGTTTTTAGTATCGCTCAAACAGAATACAAATTTGGAGAACCAATTTGGAAGCATAGACACGTACCTGCTGGAACCTCCCATACAAATGCACCATTCCGCCCACTTCAGAGATGGACTAGTAATATCAATACACCCAACGTGATCGTGTCCAAATTCTGTATTTAGTAAAGCTAAATCAGGATAAAGTTTTTAAGTCTAGCCACACCCCATCTGAGACCTCCCATACAAATTTACTAATCCGCCCACTCTAGAGATGGAGTAGTAATATCAATACACAAAACGTGATCGAGCCCAAATTTTGAATTTATTAAAGCTAAATCAGGATAAAGTTTTGAAGAAAAAAACTTTAAGTCTATCCACGCCCCTTATGGTACCTCCCATACAAATGTACCACTTCGCCCACTTTAGAAATCGAGTAATGATATCAATATACTAGAAAATTATATGTTTTACTGAGGGTAAGGGTATATGTAAGTCGGCTTACTCGACTGAAACTTTCTTACTGGTTAAAATAGTATTTAAGAAATAATATGCAATTTAAGTTTTCAATTTTGAGTCAATTCTTCTATTTCGTTTTTATAAAGCTTGATACAAAAAAAACACGCGCTCACTTATTGTGGAAGTAGGATTTATTGGCAAAACAGCGTTTAGAAGGATGTTGAGTTTTTCTGTCCTTTTATTAAATCTATCGAAATAGTTGAAATCATCATACAGGCTTGTGTCATTGCAATTTGTTTTCACTGGTGGATTTTGGATGTTATTTATTGTCATGTTTAAATCGTTGCAAAGACTACAATTAGGAGATTCCCCCATCTCACAATCTGAACTGTTAATAGACTCTGCCGTTGTTGGGGAAATAGCAGGATAAAGTCTTTTAAAAAGCTCGTTAGCAAATTCCATCGTTTCCGCCTTTTTAGACTACTTTACACAGGATTAGCTTGTAGGATATTTTCCCGTACTAATACATATCATTAGGATATTCAATGTTTGTAAACGAGAATGTTTTTAGAAGCTTTTTAAAGTCTTAAAATTTCAATTTCAAATTAATTTAGAAAAAACTTTTTATATTTTATAAACAAGAATGCTTTTAGAAGCTTAGTAAAATTTTAAAATTCAATTTCAAACTAATATAAAAAAAACCGAGTACCCGAAGGAAAAAAACTCGGTTAAACCGGTTATTCGAAAATGGAATTTTTGCAAAAACCGGCATACGGTTTTAAATAAAAAAACCGGTTTACGGGTTTTCGGTTTCGGTTTTGAACACCCTAGTTTTCACACACGATGAATAGAGCCAAAATGCAAGTACAAAAAACATGATTACGTTAATAGAAAGCATTTTTTATCCAGTTGAAATAAAACTAATGATAAAAACATACGAATATGTTTACGTTACGTTTACTTTACAGAGGCCGCTAAGTTAAGCTCTCTATCTATAAAAGTCACATCAAATAATATAAGTGTTGGCAATCATTGTATAGGTTGTGAAAATGATTTAGCGAATATATTAACAACAAATTGTGGGATATCCTTAATAATAAATCTTAATTTTGTTAATATAACATTCACTGCCACAAACAATACGTACATGTTATTATTTAACATAACCGAAAATAACCTTTTTTTTATCATATCATACATAGAAAAATGAAAAATAGTTTTTGGAATTTTGAACTAGCTCTTTTTACATTCGACAAATAAATAATAGTAAAAACAAATCAAAAACAAAAATGTTTAAAATCTATCAAACACAATATAAAACTCACCTAAAATAAGAAATTGCAATTCATATTAGTTATTTCTCCCATTACTAAAATTAGCTTTCATATTCTTGTAAATAGTCTGTATTAAGACCTACTGGGTGAATATGAACATTTAGACAATATAGTGTTGGGCACAGATGAAAGTATATGTGTATAATAGAAAAATTGCATAAGATGTTATATAAACCAAATCCATTTACTCTAAGATGAGCTTTATTAGATGTAATGAGAAAATATATGCTATCGTGAAGTGTAAAAGTTTACTACATACTTTTATCGAAATATTTTTTGCACAAACTGATTTTTTTTGTCACAATTTTAAGCTTTTATATGAAACAATAACGTACCGTTATCTAATGTCCGTTACAATAGTATTTGTTATATCTAGTCGCATTGTATAACAGTTGACTTACGTATAACAATATTTTATTCATAAAAAAGAACATTTGTAAGTAGAAACAATATAACTGTTATACAATTGATAAAATACAATTAGAAAAAAACAATTATGAATGGATGCATCCAACAGATATTATCAAGGCAGGAATATGAGTACTATAAAAGTAAATGTGTACAAACTTAGCATTGTATAACAATTTACATCTATAAAACGTATCAAATTTCTTCTACATATGCCAGTTTTATGCTCGCAAAGTTGTTCTATAGACATAAAGCTCTTACGAAAATTAGATTCAAAGAAGAACCATTCCTTTTTGATATTTAAATGGGGTTTTTTTTTTTTTTTTGTTGAAAAATATTGCTTGTGAGTAAAGATTTCTTATGTGTGAGTAAAGACTTCTTCTTATATACAAATAAATATTACTTATGATAAGAGTTATATATCAGTTTATCATATAATAAGTATAAAATAGTAGAGATATATATAAAAATGTGTTATATAATTTTATAAGATACTAGCTTTCCCGGCTCTCGTTGCTTCACCCGCATTCACAATGAATATTCTCAAGAATTTAAGCAATACGGGTAAAATTCAAACGCTTCATAAGACGATGTGATTGTAGCTTTATCCCCTTGGATAGGCACTTTATTTAGTCCCTTTTTATCCATAAAAGTATGAATTTTAAGAGACACATTCCTATCGCACAACTAAAAGGGACTGGTACCCCATCTTATTCTACAGGCAGCATGCCCAATGGGCATTGCCCATACACGTTTAGTCTAGGTCATGTTTCCAGTTTAATCCCTTTTCGGCCTTTTTTATCCCTATATGATCGAATTTCTATAAACCACATCTGTAGGTTGCAATTCTATGTACATTTTCAGGACTCTACCTTTAGGCATTTGGTCTAGGTGTAATACATATTTTCACACCTAAAGAACGAATTTCGAAAAATAACTTCATATTTCGGATTCGAAAAATTACTTCCCTCCTTATAATTGTATAGGAAGTAAGCATCATATCATTCGCCGTTCGGTCTGCGCGACAGTAAAATTTTTATCCCTTTTTCACTTCTTTTACCCAGAAATATCGGATTTCAAAAAAACCTCCAATGCAATTTAGCCGATTGGTATGGCTGCTGGTACCAGTTTTATCCCTTATTAGTAATTCTTACTCGAAAAGCGGAACAACCAATCCAAATTTCATCGCCTTATTTACAGCAATTTCACCCAAAAATTTTTCAAAAGGGACGTGACACCGCCCGTAATCCCCATGTATTTTTTACATATGACCGTTTGATATTTTGGTTTGTGTGGGCTGTGCCACGCCGCATTGTCTAATTATGTTTCCATGTAGCCTACGATGGAAGTCATTCGGTACTCTCTGCAAATCAAATTGTCCATTTATTTCGACGAGATAACGATTTTTTCAAAGGGGCGTGGCATCTCCCATTTTCCAGCGCGACGCAATCCTCCTTGTAGGAATAGCATGTGTAGAGAATCTCATCTTCGTACCTTACATGGCTCGTGAAATATGACCGATTTAAATTTTGGTTTGTGTGGGCGGTGCCACGCCCTTTGTCTAATTAGGTTTTCATGTAGCCTATGATAGAGGCCCTATGGATAGTATCAAGCTAAGAAAATATAATTGCAATTGGTCCATTCATTTGGCCCATATAACGATTTTCTAAAAAGGGGCGTGGCATAGCCCACATTCCAGAAACAAAGTATTTTTTCTTATCCGACCGATATACATACCAAATCTCGACTTCGTACCCATAATGGTTTAAAAGATACAGCCATTTCAAAATTCGAGTTGTATGGGGCGGTACCGCTCCCACTTTACCTCCTTGCAGTCCGAATTTCGAAAAATCCCTTCTTAGTGCGCGCCTACGTCATAAAAGGAACCTATATTCCAAATGTCAAGGTTTTAGCTTTAGCCGTTTGGCCTGTGGAGTGATCAGTCAGTCACACAAGCCTTTTATATATATAGATTGGGTGAGAACTTTTTGTATGGACATGCAAAGGTGTCATCTAAGATTTGGATAGCAAAATAAATATTTATAAATATAATAGTTGTAGTAACAAAAGTATAATAAACATGCTGGAAATTTTGATATATGTATAATACGTATGAGTAACAATATACATTAAGATGTGGTAATATATAATTCAGATAACATCGTTATATAAAGAGAGTAATACAGTGACGCTAATACGCTACAAAATTATTATGTACTCTAGGCAGAAATTCATGTAATAAAAATATATATGAGCTTTAATTTATAAAATCTTTATTATTGACGTATGGCAGTGATTTAAACTTGTATAATTGTGCATTATGCCGAAAACATAATATCTAAATGTATCTTGTCATAATTGTCAATTCCTTATGAATAATATGGCTTATATTTAGCATATGTATTACCATAAAAAAATAACTGTGTAGTAATAATATATTGTTATAAAAGGGACATAAATTGAAAAATAGTTTCTCAATAATGCTAAATGATGATAGAGTCTTTGGAATTATAAATTAGAGGTTATTAGAGGTCTATGAATATAGATATGGATACGAATATGTATATCAGTTATGCGAACTAAAATGTTATATTATTATAGCAATACATGTATAACACTTAAAATATTTCTATTATACATACAAGTATTAGTAAAGAGGGATTATAGATGACAATACAAATTTCCAAAACTGTGTTGATAGTACTACTTTGTGACTAAGAATGTGCAAAAGGTTTTAAGTTATTAAAGATATCATTCCATAAATTAGGTTCAATTCATCAGAGCATCCCTTGAATGTTTCATATACTCAAACTAATCACCTACCGTTGATTTCACCCAATGGCGAAATTTGGCAATAGATGTGATTTTACTTTGTGAGCTTTCATGCCCAAAATTTAATGGTAGCGCCAACTATGTTATTTTTTATAAATCATTTGTACCTCAAGAGATATAAATTTACAGTGTTTCATTACTCTATATAACGTGTTTATGGGATGATATAGATACATTGGAGTTATCGTGAGTTGTAGGGATAAATCACACCTTAACCCTGCTGACTTCCTAAATTCAATAACGTACTCGTAGTTGTGAGTATAACAGCATATTTTGGAATACATTAGATACGTTGTCTATGTGTAGGGATAAATGCATTTGAGTTATGTATCTTCGTTCTTAATGGCATGTGAAAAAATATAACAGTTTGGAATATATATACAATTTAGATCCTGAAGGTACAACATTGTGATGTGATACAAAAAAAAGGTAATGTTTTTAGCATCCATGTATAGAACGACATACAAATAGTACTTAATGTAGACCGCAAAATAAATAAACAATATCTATACCATTATGCCAAAAGTTAATACAGTAAAATTTTCATTATTTTGAAGGAAGCTGATTCAGGGGTTTGAAACCTCATTAAGACATAAGGGCATATCAGCTATTTATATGGAAATTTGTTAGGCTTCCACTTATCTCAGACATACCATCCTTTGTCCAATTGTTCTAAAAGACCTAAAGGATATATTAAATAAGAAAATCATTTAAAAAAAGGACATCAACTTTTGCCATAACGTTAGAGAAGTATACCTGTTTGTTTGGGCTTAAACACTACAATACTTAATACTGTATAACACTTTTCCAATATATTAGAGACTTTTAGCCGTATAAATAAACATTTGTAAAAGATTTATAAGTCAAATTTTCATAGTAATCATAGTAAAATCGTTGTATAAACCACTTTAAACTGTTATGAATAAGGCTTTTTAAATATACTTTTGTAAGTAATATTAGTAATATGTTAGTGATGTGACTATTACATTTTATGTGTATGATTCTCGCACCCTATATAAGTAACTTTAATTCTATAACAAAAACAAAATCTTTAACTGGTATATTTTTTAAAGTTGCCATATTATCCACTATTGCGGCAACTGAAGTGGAGTACAAGTGAACTGTTATATTTGCCATTATAATATTATTACATCAAAAGAATGATAGCGAATTGTGCAACATTTTTCTATTATCCTACACATCTGCTAATATTATATTTATAGCGAATGAAGAAATTATTTTATGAAACTAAGTTTATATTATCCATGGATATAAAAATGTTATAATAATGAAGCCATATTATCCGCTATTACAGCAACTACAATTTATTATTAAAAGACTGGTATATTTGCCATTATTTCATTTTGGCAACTAAAGGGTGATTCTGAGGAGTTTAATATTATTTGGAAATTGGAATTATCTTATCCGCCTGTACAAATTATTTTGAAAACGGATAAAAAGATTGTTTAATAATATTCTGTTAACGTTATCTAACGAAATGTAAATGTTATGATCTAATGTTATTATTTTATCCGTGGTCTCCAAAGCCCAAAACAATGTACTCGTTATATTGTCATCTAGTACTACAAATGTCCGCAAGATGGAAAAACTATGATATTTTTCGCTCTTTCTTTGAAGTAGTAACATTTTTTAAATAACTATTGGTTTGTAGTCATAAACTGTATCTCCTTAAACTAGTTCTATTCCATAAGTATCATTAAATCTGCTTGCCAGAAATTTTAAGGCTGTTATTGGACAAATTAGAGAGAACAAAACACATTTCATTAATTGTTGTTTTTTTTAAATGTGCCGTATAATTGCTCTATATAGTACTAAGAATGTTACATATACGTATTGATGAGACATTATGTTGCGAGCGAGTCAAATTTAAACTATAATTGGTGCTGGAAATTTTCGGCTGATACATACTTCGCATGTACATGTTTGACATAATTGTAGATATATATACAGCTGATGATGTAGCATTGTGCAACAGTTCGTCACAAAGGGGTCTGAAGGTGAACTCGTCATGGAGTTCGAAACGCGTCATCCTAGTACCCAACTCACTGAATTTGACCAAAAATATCAAACAATAGAACCCTTTTCTGATCGTTTAGCCAAATTTGATGTACCATTTGATACACTAACATAAATTAATATATGTATTAATATTAATGTATTCATATATAATAGTTAAACGTAATATACTATAGGTCTACAACCAAACAAGCATGTTTGACATATGGGGGATTACGTGTCAAGTGACCCAAATTTTGAAATCGATGTCTTCCGACCGGGATGAAATTTGCACCAATTGCATAGTAGTTTAGACACAATTTTTCAATAAGATCGGTCAAGAACTCTAAAGAGGTTCATAATTTGACATTAAGGCCTACTAGGTGTTTTTTCTTATCCAAGTAATTTTTTACCTATCATTTCTAGAAAAATGTGTCCCAAACAGTTTAGACAGCTATTATTCTAATATTTCTAAAAAAAAATATATTTAAAAAATTTAAATAAATATTTGCAATTTTTTTTTCGGTATAAATTTTTTTTTTAAATTTTTTTCAAATGTGCGCCTATTGGTCGTATGCGAGTGGGATACTTACTTACTTAGCTGGCACTTCTTTGCAATCCCACTGGATTATATAACGCTCGTAGAAAAATATTATAAGCACCTCGATCTTCTGCGCTCCTTCTCCAGTTAGTCACATCAAGTTCTGTAAGGTTCTCAGTAACCTGGTCTTTCCAACGGAGTTTTGGTCGACCTCTTCTATGCCGTCCATCGAGTTCATTGTCGAAGACTTTTCGAGCTGGAGCATTTTCGTCCATGCGTACAACATGACCTAGTCAACGCAGCGTACAGCTCGTACAACTCATGAATCATACGACGCCGTTACTCTCCCTTAACGATGATGGGCACATATATTTTACGGAGTATTTTTCTCTCGAATACTGCCAGAACCATACATTAAGACAGTTAGAACCAGTATCTGGTATAGCTGGATTTTTGTTCGTCGAGAGAGGGCTCTGTCATTGAATCGCTGGCTTAGTCCATAGTAGCATTTATTAGCAAGCAGGATTCTTCTCCGTATTTCGAGGCAGACATTATTTGTTTTGTTGATGGCGGAGCCTCGGTAGATAAAATTATCTACCACCTCGAAATTATAGTTATCAACGTTCACGCAGTTTCCCAAACGAGTATATTCTTTGTTCGTTGAAACTAATAACTTCGTTTTGTCCTCGTTCACCTTTAGACCCATTTTCGTTGATTACTTCTGTATGCCTGAGAAGGCTGCAGTCATATTCCGCAGTTTTTGACCGATAATGTCTATGTCATCAGCGTACGCCAGTAGCATGTGGCTTTTGTTGAATATCGTGTCACTCGTGTTTATTACAGCTTTCCTCATTATCATCTCCATCGCTATGTTTTAGGCCTCGTCTGGTAGAGAATGGCTCCGTAAGGTCCTTGCCATTCTTCACTGAAGACTTCGTGTCAGTCAGCGTCATTCCGCCAAGGCGTATCAGCTTCGCAGGAGTACCAAACTCAGCCATTGCCTCGAGTAAGTTCTGCCGCATCGGACTGTCGAAGGCAGCTTTATAGTCGACGAAAAGATGGTACGTGTCGATCAGTTTCTTTTGGGCCTTTTCCAGGATTTCCGAAGTCTGTGCTTAGGAGCTGGTGCATGATCTGTTATCAGCTCCTCGCCACCGGACTTGAAGAGCTCTGCCGGAAGTCCGTCGGCACCGGCTGCTTTATTGTTTTTCAGCCGCGATATTGCTGTTCTTACCTCGGCTTGACTTGGTGATGGGCAAACTAAGCCGTTGTCGACAATTGGCGTGATACCTGCACGTGCGCTGATGCAAGTGGGATATCTATAAAAAAAAAATGTTTTGAAATTCAAATCAACTCTTTTTGATTGAATTTGAATCTCGAGAATTGGTAGAGATATTGATAGTATACACATTTACTTTTTAAACATATAGATTTTAACTTGATTAACCTTAAAAAGTTGAAATATATAATTGCCCATAATAATCTATATCGGAATCCAATTTCAACATTTTTAATAATTTTTTCAAAAATACTTCAACTTCTACGTCAAATATCTCGGCGAGTATAAGAGATATGGTGAAAGCAAACACATACTATTTTAGGTCATCACTTCAGCTTTGAACGGCTTATCACTATTTCGTCTGTATACAAGAGAAAAATACTCAATGGCAATAAATTGATTTGAGAACAAATTCGATACGAAATTTCTCACAATATATTCGTAATAGCAAAAAAAAACGTAAGGTGAAGCTAAATGACCAACATCGCGATTAATACATATTTTTAACGAAAGTCGAAAAAATGTCATATAAGGAACACTCTAATGCTCTTTGTGAACAATTAAAGGGGTGGAGTATTCCCATCATATTGGTTGTTAACAAAAGTTGCTCAGTCATACAATAAGTACGTTTTTGGTAAAGATAGCAAGTAAAAACATTGCACAATGACCCAAAACTCCTTAAAAACTGATTTGTTTAAAGTAGATAGTTATTCGGTGTTACCTAAACTACAATTTCACTGAATAGAATATGCAAAAAATCTGGATTCCCTACGACCTGTATTAAAAATGGTGAAAAAATTAGAATTTTTATCGAAGTTTTTTTGAAATAAACGAGGGACATCTTCCTTTTTTGGGGAATTTTATTATATAAATTTTTTAAGCGGACTATTAGCTTAAACTTTGTTGAAGAAGAGAAGAGCTAGATTAAAAACTGAAGAAACTGTTGGCCAACAATTGATGTCACCTTTTTTTCGAGAGGTCCAAGGGATTTCAAAAAGTTTAGGGGGCAAAAAAAAAAATTTGGTAGCCAATCTAGCCAAACTGAGCTAGGGTTTTACTCAGCTCCGGTTGTACTATCGAACCTATATAGTCTCGTTCGGGTGTGTTTTTTGACTGTTGCACTGTGTAATTGGTCGGTTGATGCTTTTCACAAATAGAGATGTCTAGTTTAGGTTTAAATAAATTTTTTTAATTACCTGTGACGGTATTACACAAAAGAGCGCCAAACCGAACACGAATACGAAAAAATTGTCAGAAAGCTTCTAAATGGCTATTACGATTGCACTGCCGATTTGTTTAAAAATCCTTTTAAAACTTCACTCAAAGCAAGAAAACCAAATTTACACTGCATTATTTTTAACAGGTCTTGATAGCTTTAGGTACTATAGGAGACATTATCCGCATAGTGGTGAGTACGTCCAACATAATATCCCCTTAAAAAGGAGAGTACAAGGGTCCACTGCGTTTAACAAATTCAACATTATGTTAGTTAACATTTCGATGTTAATATATCAAGGGGATTTGCTGCTAAGGTGAAAATAAAGCTTGCCTAGATTTAAAAAAAGACATATCCCATCATATTCATGGTCTCGTTAAAAAGTGACTTAAGTGAAGCTAGTTCATAGTCAAGATAAATTATTAAGATTGTTGTGCTTATTGAAATACTTATTTATTTCATATTCGAAATTAAATCAAAAGTTAATAAAGAATATCTTTGGGCCAAAATGCTTCAACAAAAATATAGGGAATATTGTTTTTTTTTTAAAAAACTCAAATTTGTTTAATACAATGTTATAAAATTTTCGAAGGCAAGACCGGAGAGGCAGTTTTACATTAATTCGGGTACGAGGAATCGAACAGCATCATTAGCATTGACAATGACAAGTTTATACAAAATTTTAGAAGATGGAAAAGATAGTATGCAGTTTTACTGTACATGGTCACTACTATCACCACTTGTATATAGTTTCGTTCATGGGTCATAAATGGTGTCGCACCATGTCATATACTTGGTATTGGGTATAAGGTTCTAATTACGACAGTAACTTTTTACTTAAAAACTGAAACATAATTTCCCTTTGCACCCCATGAATGAGGTATGGGATAGCTTCTCGCGTTGTTGTGAATTAACACGCTTTCTATTTTTAGATTCACAACTAACGGCACCTACTTGTTTATCGACGAATGCGAACGCCACTGTTTGAGAAGCTCTTACTAGACACGACGATTGAATCGACTCTTAATACTGCGAAGTTGCTGTCAACAACATTCGAGGGGAGCCGACAATGAAAGAAAATTTTATTTATTTTTTTCTTTTAAGATGACTGGAGCCAGGTTTGAACCTGCGATCTCCCGCATGGTAGTCGCGTGTTCTAACCCCTATGCCACGGCCGGTAACTTTTTACTGTTTTTCGAAATCACACCTGGTTTTGGATTTAAGGTTTGTTCCCAAAAGTTGAAACCAAAAACGTTTGCAACATTTTTGCTAAAGTATAGAAGTTAGTGGCTGTTAAAATTGTGTTATAGTCGAAAAATCTCAAAAAATCAAATGTATTAGTGAAAACAAAAAAAAAAAATGTATAAAATCGTCATGTAACTCAAAAAACTAATGATGCAGTTCTATTCGTAGTAATCGAATTAGGGTTAATCCGTCGCGTCCCGTCTTACCTTTTTTTCGACAACCACAGTATTATTTGTATAAACAAATATAAATTGGTCAACGAATACAGAATTAGCAAATGGATAGACCACCTAATCAACTGCAACTTCAGCTTAGGAGCTGAACAGTCAAAGCTCTTTCGCATCCCAAGAGAAAAGATGATAGGGTCGCAATAGCCTTCGGCTACAGAATCATATTGGAACCTAAAAAATGCGCAGGCTATTTTAACCGACAATTTATAGAGCACCCCGAAAGAGATAAGGCGGAACTAAGCATTATGAAGAAGCTTCACAAGCTTCCAGTCATTGATATGCCGCCAGTCTTCATACCGAGCGAAGTTGCAGATGCCGTCAGAAACGGAAAACCATCGACAACAAGTTGCGCAGTAGGAATAAATCCTCAGGTCACTGGCACTTGGGTCAAGGACAAGTAAACATTGCTCACTTCTTATAGGGCAATTGGTCGGTTTGTGCTGAATTACACGGCACCTGTGTGGGCCCCAATAATGACAGACACGCAGTGGAAAAAGATCCAGAGCTGTCAAAATCCAGCCCTAAGGACTGTAACGGGTTGCCAACAAATGTCCTTAGAATACCATTTTCATGAGGAGACGAAAATCCTGACAGTCATGAATCATATTCAAATGCTGACGAAACAGTTCCTTCTGGGATGTAATCGGCGAGGCAATTCGAATGACCATCTTAACGAGGTAGACGACCTCCACCCTCCCAAGACATGTCAGCATAGATGTTCGGAGCAGAGGGAAATCCAGCACTATGATTTAGAACACCTGGATCCTATCACATGCAAAGGGACATTCATACATCAATAGTCAATCGAAAGCTACCGAATGAATGTCCTGTTGGGAGGCCGCCCCTACATATGGCAGAAGAAGAGAGAAGCTTGGCGAGAATTACGATCAAGATACTGTAGGCAGCTTAACTGGTATTGATCGAGAATAAATCCGGCAATACAGAATTCAAGCTCAGCATGTGGAGAAGGCCCACATGATACTTTCAACCTCTTCAACTGCTCGACAAAATCGACCCGACTGAATCCAACCGAACTCTGGACCCACTCCATTCAGATGGCTATATTCCAACATTTGGATGTAGACGAGTTGGAGGAAGATTGATAGAGACGAAACGCACTAATAACACAGTACAACACATGATTTTGGGGCTCTATTCTGCGAACTGCATGTGAAAGTAGCCCCAAAAAGAAAAAGTTGTGCATCATTCGTTTTGTCAAGTTACATGCCATAACAATTTAATATCGATTTGAAGTTAGTAAGTATCGTATAGGGGAATTTGTCACGTTTTATGCTCTTTTGTTATATTGCATTATGGTGGCGTATGATTATCATAAGTAATATTTCACGTCAATCATACGCCACGGAGTACAACAGAATTATTTGATGAATGGAAAAGTGAAACTGTTGCTTACGTAGGGAAACGTTATATGAAGGTTAAATAATTTGTAATTCTTAATTCTTTTTTTAAATTTGTTTCAGCTAAATCGGACAAGTGGTTCTCGAGTTATGTCAAAAGCCGAAAACGTGACAAATTGCCCTATACGATACTTACTAATTTTAAATCGATATTAAATTATTATGGCATGTAACTTGACAAAACGAATGATGCAGAACTTCTTATTTTTTGGGGCTACTTTCATGTGCAGTTCTCAGAATTGAGTCCCAAATCAATGCTGCAGCTGAAAAAGATTGTACTGTGTAATTACATATGACATAAGTATCTTACATTTATTAGCAGGTTCAGCTGTTACAACAACAACAACATTAAACAAATAAATACAAAATAAATGATATAAACAACTAATGTACACTTAAATCTTGTTTCCTTACAACTATAATGTGAACACAATATCCAATGAGGTGTCAATGGCTTATTCGAAGGACTCAGAAAAAATATACATAGGTATTTAGTAAAGTAAATGAGAATTTGTGTCGAATGTCATGTTAACAGTTGAAAACTGCCTGATTGAAATTTTCTTAAATTTATTACATTGCAATGGTGTTAGTAAAGATGCTGGGAAGGTGGAAGGGGAAAAAAATCAAGGCTAACAAACGACCAGCTTTCATTTAGGATTCAACGTAATTTAGAAATTAACCATACTTTCACTTATTTTGTAGGGAGAATTTTGTCACTGTTGACACTGAAAACTTAACTCTTTAGGCAAAAAGAGTAAATGAAGAGAAAATTAAAGAGAGAAAGAGAGAAGGAAAAAGAGGGAAAGAAATAAAGAAATACCCCTGTGTGCTGTAAAAATACACCACAGATATTTCCCCTTACGTATATTATATATATTGAGAGATGCCAAAACAAAGTTATTGAATTGTCTCTTAATTGAGAACTTAAACACTAAGAGTAAATGACATACAGGCTTTGCTATTTGCTCATTCTGCCTATGGCTTACAACGACAGGCTTTATAATGGTTTACAAAAACAGTTATAAAAAAATATTTAAATTTTAATCGTGTATGTTAGAAACGTATATGTGTATATGTGTTTAGAATTCTTTAAGATGTTTTACCTATGTATGACAGAAGGAGAATATTTCTTTTTAGTTAATATTGGAAGTCGGTAGAAAATGAACAGCCAAATAAAGAGAGTTTGTGTTAATTATAATTAAGTCATTTTATGTCCATTTTGATATAGACTATTTCAAGTAGACAATAGGCAGTGGTGAATTTTGCAATTTCTAGAGTTTCTCTATGAAGAAAAATAATAAAAGAGAGAACTGACAAGTGCCTAAACAAACATTTTACTTAACTAATAATACAAATCCAGTTACCATACTCTAGTGAATCTAATAGTGACAAAATCTGCGCGTATGTAAGAGCAAATTTTTCCCTCTCAAATATCAAAAGAGAACTCCGCCGGAACCTGAGAGAGGGAAAGAGAGAGTCTCGGCACTGCATGTATTCACCACAACCGACTACTTATTGACCTATCATATTTTTTAGGAACAAACATTATCAAGATATTAAGTTCATACCAGCTCTCTAAGGAAAACGCACAACGAACACTGGTGTACCAAACCGTGCCAAGTCTCTTGCAGTGAAAACGACCCAACGACGAGGGTGAAACACATGAGAGAGCACCACCTACGAATGCTGCCAGCATTCACCCGAATGGTAGATGGCATCAATGAAATGTTTTCGTATCCAATAGCTACCAAAATCACAAAAATTTTGAAATGACAAAATGAATTTTGTACGTAGTCACAACCGAAGTCTAAAACCGAATTGACGTATGCCCAGACGTGCGACCGACACGCGGATTGTCTATGAAACGGAACGGCCTATAAGGCATCCTAACTAATATTAAATATTAAAAATTTAAAGTATCGAGCAAGAAAAAAATAAAATCCAAACAATACAAATAAGGAATAGAAAGTTTTTACACACAGTCCTTTGTAAGGCAGTGTCGGAGTTTGAGTGATATATGAGAGATGTTGGCGCTGGAATGCAAAATCCAAAGAATTTGAATGCAAACTCAAAATTCGCGTCTGTCGAAAGTTTTGAAATCGAAAACTTTGTTCTTCGTTAAGTGTTGGCAACACGAAGTAAGTTACGGATTTCAAGTGGACGCGTGTGTGTTTGTGTTTGTTATACGAATGAGAGTGATCCTTTGAGGGATATATGATAATGTTTGTAGAGCCCCCTCAGCTTTATGCAATATTGTTTTTGGTGTGGCGGCTGCTCGTTGAGCCAGTTGAGTTGTTACGCGTGTGATATCGGGTGTCAGCACTAAAAGGGTAAATAAATGTGAACAAGCCGCCGTAGTCAAGTGAGTGAGCTCACACACAGCTACAGTTACAGCAGTTATAGTCGCAGTCACAGTCACAGACACATTTTGCACTCGCATTCACTTTCAGTTTTTCTTTGATTTGATTTCGAGAAGGCTTTACAAGTGCTCAACTGAGCCATTCAAGGATATGAATCCATTTTGGCTATAATGTGTTTGTTTGCGTTTGTGCTCATAAGTGTGAGTGCGTGTGTGTTCAGTCGTATGTGTGTGCGAATGGTAATGTGTGTGTGTGTGTATGTAAGGATTTTAAGTGTTTCTTCACAGGATAAAAGCAAACAGAAAAATTGAAATCGTTTCGCCCAACAAACGGCTATAAAAAACATTAAAGTCATATGAAACCAAACAACAGCGGGGAAACAAACGAAATATCTTTTTCATAAAAGTAAAAAAACCTAAAATTGTGGTTGAGTTGCTCGTGCGTGTGTGTGTGTGCTTATGCGTATGCGTCTGCTTGTGCGTACGTGTGTGCTCTAGTGAAAATGAAACCGAGATAATGTGAAAGGAAAATCTAATAAAAGTTACACATTATGTGTTGAGAAAAAAAATACAGCAACAACAACAAAACGAATCATATAAATGGCTACATGTGTTCTGATACAACAGCGAACAAACAGCGCTTGAACGCTTTAAGTCCTAACGAAAAAAAGAAATAACTAGATAAAGAGAACAGCATATCAATGGCATCCGATCTCGTTTCGAAATAAAAGCAAAGCAAAGTAAAAAAAAAGTAAAATAAAAAAGAAAACGGTTATTATTACGAGTTTTTGATTGTTGAATTTATCTGCACAAGGCCAATTGGATTTTAATACAGCCTTCAACAATGGTATGATAAATTATTCCACATAACATTTAAGAGAACAAACGAAAAAAAGGCACAAGTCATCATCATGACAACGACAACACCTCGCCACAAAATCGAGAGGACACCAGAGGAAGCCAGCGAAAGTTTCTAAAACACACAATAAGATAATGGCATCATCACACACACACACCCACACACTCACAGTCATACATGATGTGCCATACAAAAATCTTTGTCGCCCGCAAAAGTGATTATTATAAATGACAAATGCCAGTGTCCTGGGAACAAAGAAATTTAGGGGGCGAGTGACAACAATACAACGACAAAAAAAAAAAAAAATATGACCCGTGTTTGAGGCAAATACTAAGGAATCTTATTTATATTCACATCCACACGTATGCATAAATGCGATAGCGAATATGGAAATGATTGTAATGAATGCATAATTAATTGTTAGCATTTTAATGAAATTCAATGAAAAAGATCCCCAAATGGTGTTCGTTCAGTGATGATGATGAACCATAAATTATAATGGCAGACAGATAAATGAAATTGTGATAACAATCACAAGAAACACTCAAAGATCTTTGACTGTAAACCCGAAATACAAAAAAAAGAGAGATAAAGAAAATGAAACGGTGACATGCGAGGATTTGACGAAATGAAATGGACAAGGAAAATGCTTATATATATATTAGTGTATTGTGATGGTGATGTGCTGCTAAAGCATAGGTTTAATGTGGGATTTCTGTCTGTTATGATTAGATATAAAGAGATATTTAAATGCTAAATATATTCTACGTTCTACAGGGGAAATAAGTAAAATGAGCATGACGATTGTTAATGATTTATTTGAAAAGTAAGATTATTCTTGGTTGTATTATGAAAAAATTTTGTGTCTTGGTAAATGTGTGAGATTTTTTTGTGATATTTTGCATTAAAACACATTTTTTTGCACTGAACAATATTAGATAAAAATTTGAAATGGAAAATATATTCTACTCTACAGGAAAGATAAGGGAAATAAGCATGACGATTGTTAATCATTTATTAAACTAATGACTATTCTTGGTTCATATACAAATGTATCGTGGGGATGTGTTCAGAGCAAACATTTTCGGAAGTGTTTTTTTTTTTAAATTGTGAGATATTTTTTTTTTGTTATAACCGCACATAGTCACATTAGTTTGTTCTAAACAAAATTAGAATAAAGTCAGTTTTGTTATCAGTATGAGATTTTTACTGTATTTGATTAAAAATTTGCTATTGACCTTATAAAGATTTCTTTGGATTATGGAAATTTTTTAGAAATATATTTCAAAATAAATCAAGAAGAAATGGCTTTAATATAGAAAAGATGCATAAAAATCTCACACTTATATAGTTAACGGGACTTAGTTATAAGAAGCTATCCTATAAGGGTGTTACACTTGCCATATAAAATAATGCTGATATTGTTGTTCTTAAACACCTGTAAAATTTTTAAGTAATATATATGATTTACAAAATTTAACAATGTAAGAAATGTTCAGTAGTGTCAATTTGTATTTTTGGAAGTAGAATTAATCAATTTGGTTTTCTAGCCATTCATATACCATTAATGTTATGCAACGGAATATAAGCTACACATAGTTTAACCCTCCGTCATACACATGTTTCGATAGTCACATTCGTTCTACCATCATCACAACGAATATATCGTGTCCATGCAACGAATCGATGGTAAGACATCGCAGCTCGAAATATGGGATTATGCATATTATTGTGTGAAGCACCAGCTACTAAAAAAATTGCGACAAATGCATCCAATTCACTTTCGGTCACATCTTTCTTTATTCCATTTATTTACTTCATCTTTTCCATAACGATTTGTTTCACTTATTATGATGAATTGAATGTTTGGAGTAAAAAATTTCTTGAACACCTCAATTGGAATAGAATTTTGCTCCTTTGGTCCAGCTCGAAAATGCATAATATTGTGTTGACGTAAGTGAATACCACTATTCGGGGCATTTTTTGCGCATTATGTTCCGTCTTTACCATAGAAACAATCATCGGCAGCATTTTGTTGTTCACCTTGTAGCTCTTAATTTAATTTAATTAATTTAATTCGATGACCAGATCATTTCCAATGTCTGATATATCGTCTTCGTTTGCCACATAATCTGCATCATCATCGTCGTTGTTGTCCATGAATGGATCTCCAAATCCTTCGCTATCTGCAGCGGCTCTTTCACATTCTAAATCAGAAGCTAATGCCTTTGCTATTCGCGTGCATTATTACCACTGCAGTGTCGCGTTTTATAAAGAAATTCTAGTTCTTCATTCATTGCTCAATTTGCACTAAAACAATAAAGGAACAAGGGGTAAACTTATGTAACTGATGTAACTTTATTTCAACGGTGGTACAAGGTACATGGTAGAAGCACTAGGTTTTTTTGTTTGAGTACCCAACAAGAACACGCAATTTTGTTTGTGCTTCAACAAATAATAAAAGTTTAGTCAGCTGTTATAATGCATCTACTTTCAGTTATTATATCATGATACCAAGTGAAATCAAAAAATGGGAGTCCCACATAATCCCCAATACCAAAATACCCAAACACAAAATCACCAGCCAAAAAAAAAAAAACCCAAAATCAAAATCCCCAAGCACAAAATCTCCACACTTTTTTGGCGAATCTCCACCCTACATTTTGGTGTATTTCGGTTTCTTTTATCGACAATTTTCCGCGCACTCAAAACTCAATGGAAGCTTAGAGATTCAAAACTATTGTAGGGAAAGAATTTATAGAAATAAAAACAAACATAGCCTCAATATACTCAGGTATAGGTATAAGAAAAAATAAAAAAAGGGGACCGTCTCAAGAAAATTAAAAAAAGTTGTTGAATCTCGAGCTGATTTGGAAAAATAAACTTATTTCGCATCCATATTGCATAATATTTCACTTTGCAATTAATGTCTTAATGTATGAAATGTTGTAAATGTATTTTGTTTAAACCGTTTTTTTATTGTTATTTTTCATTTATTCTTAATGCAAGTGTCCTCAATGAATTTTGTATATATTTTAGTTTTTTTTAATAAATTTTCATTATAATACAAAAATTTCTGTTTTATAATTATGGTTGTCAGATCTAATAAAACAATCATCCCTGAAGATGCTGGAAAGAATCCCAGCGAAACGTCGGATGCAAAAATGTTAAAAATAATTTTTTAATTTGACATCAAAATTACCTTGAAAGCCCGATAACAATTAATTTTTTAAAAATTAATTTCATTTCAATACCTACATTTGTGAATTTATAATTAACATTTTTTGAATTTTTATTTCAGAAATAATTTCAAACATAAAATTCTCAATTTCTGTGTGGTTATCACAAATTATTTTAAAAATCGCCGCGGGTAATCACACAGAATTTGGGGATTTTGTGTTTGGGGATTTTGTATTTGCGGATTTTGTGTTTGGGGATTTTGATTTGTGGATTTTGATTTGAGGACTTTTTGTTTTTGGGATTTTGGTTTTGGGGATTTTGATTTTGGGGATAACGTGGTACACCCTATTTTTGGTTGTATTATAAAAAAAATAGTACAGATGTGTTCAGAACAAAAATTTTCAGAAGAGGAAATGTGTTTATTCTATTGAAATGTGAGGCATTTTTTTGTGATGTTTTCGTACTTGAATACATTGTAGTGCAGAACAAAATAAGAATTACACAGTGCAACACATGATTTTGGGACTCAACTCTGAGAAATACACGTAAAAGTAGCCCCAAAAATAGTAAGTTCTGCATCATTCGTTATATGCCATAATAATTTAATATCGATTTGAATTTAGTGTTGGGGAATTTGTCACGTTTTAGGCTCTTTTGTTATATTGTTATATGGTGGCGTATGATTATCATAAGTAATAGTCGACGTAAATCATACGCCATGGAGTAAAACAGTTTTATTGTAAGCGCTACAAAATAAACACAGTTTAAAATCGTTTAACGAATTGAAAAGTGAAACTTTTGCTTTTGTATGGAAGCGTTATAAGAACAGATTAAAGGAATTGTAATTTTTAATTTTTTTAAATTTGTTTCAGCTAAATCGGACTGGTAGTTCTCGAGTTATGTGAAACAAAAGAGCCTAAAACGTGACACATTCCCCTATACGATACTTACTAACTTTAAATCGATACCAAATTATTATGGCATATAACTTGACAAAACGAATGATGCAGAACTTCTTCTTTTTGGGGCTACTTTCATGTGCAGTTCTCGGAATTGAGTCCCAAAATCAATGGGTTGAAAAATGTTGTACTGTGTTAGGTAACAATATGAAGCTTAGAATATTTTTTTTTGTTTTGTATATGAAATTTATAATGTTTTTGAATCAAAATTTACATTTACTTAGCAGTGATTTAAAATTAAAAAAAAAAAATATAAGTGGAAATGAACAATTTGGTTTTCGAGCCACCAGTATAAGAACCATTCATGCTATGCAATAGAATATATAGGTTTAACATAGTGTTACCTAAAAGTTTAAAAGTTTTTGCGATAATCTCGCTTCTCGAAATGAATCTGTGCTCCATAGCGTATGATTGATATTGTTCATGCGACTTGAGCGTATGATTTATATTAATTTTCTTGTGATATTAGTTAACACAGTACAACATTTTTCAGCTCATTGATTTGGTACTCAATTCTGAGAACTGCACGTGAAAGTAGCCGCAAAAAGAAGAAGTTCTGCATCATTCGTTTTGTCAAGTTACATGCCATAGTAATTTAATATCGATTTGAAGTTAGTTAGCATCGTGTAGGGGGTTTGTCACGTTTTAGGTTTTATTTGTTTGACATAACTCGAGAACCACTAGAAAATCTTTAGCTGAAGCAAACTTAAAAAAATTCAGAATTACAATTCCTTTAATCTGTTCATATAACGTTTCCCTAAAACAGCAACAGTTTCCCTTTTCCATTCATCAAATGATTTTGAACTTGGTTTATTTTGTAGCAGATTGTAAGACGGCATATGGGAAATTCCAGCCTTACGAATGTTACGATCGTACGATTCAATTGGAAAAAAGCACATAAAAGTTAAACTTTTTTGTATTTTATAATATCTTTTGAATAGCTCCCTACTAGCTTTACATTATGTAAAAAAGGCGTCATATTTAAAAAACTACAATCCAAGATATTAACATAACACATGCATATGTTATGCTACACGAAATAGAAGTGCGTTTTATGTTAGTTCTTGAAATTTCAAAAGTCTGCGTGCTGTTTAGGATTTAGTAAATGCAGTTAATTATCTGATGTTTAACCGCGAGGTAGTTAAGACCTACGTTATGTTACTGACGTTATGTGACAAAATATCCCATAGCTGTGAAATGCTTAAAAAAATGTTTGCTGTTTGTTTTATTTGCGAAATTAGGGAATATTATAAAGTTTATGTGCCACTAATTGTTGGTCAGGAATGTTAAATTAGAACGCCAATAAAATAAAATCAACATTTTGCTGCTAACTGCTAATTTTTTATTAGTGCTATTTATTGTTGTAACTAAAATTTTATGATAAGAGTGGACTTGCATCATCAGTAAATAACATATGAAAATTTAAAACTGGTGACCAGCAAAAGAATGCAATTTTGCAGTCCGCTAAATCAACACGGTAACTAAGAAAAGCTTTGGGCATTTTAATTTAATAAAAATTAAGTATTCGTCTTTACTAATACAAGTCAGAAAAACGTTTTTGCCAACTTTAAATTTTTCGATCATGGTTGACACTTCTGTGGAAATGCCCATATGTGTTTGATGTATAAGAAGAATAACTAATAAGAATGATTTGATTTTTAACAAATATTATGCTTAAATGTATTATGGAATGGAATCTATTGAATTGAAAGTGTGTTAATTCACAACAACGCGAGAATCTATCCCATACCACATTCATGGGGTGTAAAGGAAAATCAAAATCAAATTAGTGTTTTTTTTTCTATTGAAATGGTTTTGATTGATTTAATGTTACCTTGACATATACATATATGTATCTAGGTTCAAAAAAGGGGCTCCTTGGATTCTAGGATGAACGCCTATGTGCGGGTACTCAAATAAAGGATATTTTCGATGAATTTAATACAATATTTTGTAGTGTTCACAATTTTAGTAAACGTTTGTGGTCTGTTTCAGAACATTTAGAAACTTATGACACAATAGTTCGGTATTGTACTTAATGTGCAATATATCGTTCAGAGTATTAAACTTCAAATGCGGTTTTTACACTGTGCAAATTTTAATATCTAGTGTGAATGTACGCTTCACTGTGGTTTGTGGTGGAATAATCTTCAATTCCTTTTTCACACAGATAGATGAATCATGTTCTACCGACACATTTGTTCTGCCTTACTAAATACAAATAGAAATACTAAATACAAATAAGAAGGTCATTCGATTGTTCTCCATAGCGTATGATTAATATTATTGTAATATTAATATTGTATTATTGTATTGTATTTATTTTCCAAATTATGATATTGCATTTCTATAATCTATAATTGCGTTGTGCTAAAGTTTATCAAGAAAGAACCGAAACGGGAAACGAACTAAAATTATTATTTAATTCATACTGAATATGATGTAGAATATATATTTTATGCGTATTAGATTACTATTGATTGTAATTTCCATTGGATTAAGATAATTTTATCAAAATACAAATATATAAAATAAGCGTGCCCTCATTAAATTAACCACGAATTAAAATTGTTGTGTGTGTTTAAAAAATTTCCAATAATTTATAATTTTTCAAATTTTTATTTTTCTAACATAAGTGTTAGCTCCCAAGCGTGTGAATAAAAAAATGCATACATCAATCACTGACCATTTCAGCGTATCTATTTTTTTGTTTTACTTTATGATATTAAATTTCTTCGCCGTTATATTGCGTCGCAGACATTTAATGTATGTTTTTGTTTTGTGTGTCAGACAAAGTCATAAGGATTTAAGCAGAAAACAAAAGGATTTGGCTAAATGAAAGAGACCCAAAAAATATTGTTTGATTTTTTATTGCGTATCATATGTCTTATATTTAATGTTAAGATAAAGTTTTATGAATGATTTGCTTTTAAGAAAATATTTTATGATTTTGAGAGTTAATTCGAAATATAACAAAAATGTAATTGGTAATATGTATTATTGGACCAATCACGTAAATGAGTCTAACGACATTCAATTAACTATAAACTACATATATCCTAGTTGTCTAAAATATGTGCAACCAATTATTTTTCTCAACATTAATTTGAGCTCCCAAGCGTATGATTAATATTATTCATACATTAATTACTGACCACTTGAGCGTATTATTAATATAAATTTATATATCTATTTCAAATTATAATATTAAATTTCGTTTTCGCAACATTACATTGCAAAAAGTTGCTGTATGTTTTCCTATTTGTGTCAAGCGAATCCTGCAAGATATAAGACAAAATGACAAAAGGATTTAGGTAAAATGTAATGGTCATATAAAATTCTCTCTTTTTGCGTGTCATGGTGATGGTGGTTTCTGCATGTTTGTTTTTGCGTTCAAATGCAATTTTCCTTGGAATATAAATTTTTTTTAGAATTATAGTAAAAAATTAAATTGTCAATACTAAAAGGCAAGTCTTTATAATGAGCATGCCAGTATTAAAGGAACCGTATACCAAATTTTCATTGAATGTCTGAAAAATGTGCTGTAACTTATTTCTCTTAACATTAGTTTGAGCTCCGAAGCATATGATTAATATTATTTTTGAATAATCAGTGACCATTTAAGTAAATGAATTATATTAATTCTAATGTTGAATTTGTCAAATGTTGATATTGACTATCTAGTTTAGTTTTTATAATAATAATGTTTTATGTATAGAGTCTAGAGTTAGAGATCTTTTAGAGATTATATATAACTTTTTGTGAAGAAATAAGAATTGAACTAATTGTCCTATTATAGGTTGAATCCACGAAATGGTCATACAGACATTCAATAATCCACAACAAAAAATAATTTTTGTTGGTTTAATACAAAGTTGAAAATTACTTTTATTTTCTCAATATTTGTTTGAACTCCAAAGCGTATTAGTGATATTACTCATACGTCCACCACTGACCATCACATGAGCGTATGATTTATATTTATTTGCTTTTAAAATTATGATACTAAATTTCTTATCTTATGTAGGTTCTTTTTGTGTCAAAAAATATCAGAAAGATTTAAGCGTGCAACAAAAGGATTGGGTGAAATGTAATTGACAAATAAAATTATTATTTGTTTTTTATTGCATATGATACTTATGTTTCATGTACGATTATTGTTATGACTACATACAAAAAGGACCCTCAATAGTGAAAATCCTGTAGAAATATAATATAAATAAGGGTAGGCATAAAGTTTTTTTTTTAGCAGGAAAGATTCTTACAATATTTTTGACGGTGGTTAAATTTTCATCAACGTTGTCCGTCTGCTTAAAAAGGTTATGACTAGCAAGTGTATTGAATGTGTATTGTTGTTGACATTACCGCTTAAGTGTATGATTTATTTGATATGTTATTTTTGTATTGATTACACAATGCAACACATTTTTGATCTCATCTTTTAAATAGTTGATCCTTATGTAAAATTTAACGCTGAATTCAAATCTGCTCTCAGATATGTGAACGCTTTTTGAGATATTGCCAAATTTTTCAGTAGTTGTTTGAAACCGGAGTAATTTTTACGGACAACGGAAAAAAAAACTTAATGAAAGGCATTACAAATTTTCACAAAAATCCAACTTTGAAGTGCCAGAACTTCGTCATTTATGATTGGATTTCAAACAGCTATCGTTTTAAGATATATTTTATTATCTTTTATTTTCGTCACAGTTTGCAAACATCGGTGAACTAAAACCAGAGAAAATAGCAATTTAGTAGATTTACCTTTTTTCAAAACACTAAAAATAAAAATTTGGCAATATCTCAAATACCGCTTAACTTTTTACATATCTTCGAGCAGATTTGAATTCAGCATGAACTTTTACATTCAAATCAACTATTAAATGTCCCGGATACAGAAACTTTCAAAATTTTGTGACATAGTGTTGTTTAAAATTATAATATTGAATTTCTTTATTGCAGACATTTTGTGTGTGTTTTTTTTTGTTTTTGTGTGAAACAAAGTCAGAAGGATTTGAGTATGAAACAAGTAAATTTGGTGAAATATAAACTTATACTTAATATCCTTTTACACCCTATGAGTGAGGTATGGGATTGCTTCTCGAGTTGTTGTGGATTAACACGCTTTCGATTTTAGATTCACAACAAACGGCACCCACTTGTTTATCGACGATTGCGAACTTCACTGTTTGAGAAACTTTTGCTAGACATGCCGATTGACTCGACACTAGACTGTAAAGTTGCTGACGACAACTTCTAGGGGGCCGGCAATGAAAGAAAAATCTAGATGCCTGTAGCCAGGAGTCGAACCTGGAATCTTTCGCATGGAAGTCGCGTATTCTTACCACTATGTCACGGCCGGTCCCCCACTTAAGCGTATGGTTTATATTAATTCCTATCTTGTATTTTCTAATTATTATATTTAATATCTATGTTGTTATATTACATTGTTAGAATTTTATGTTAGCGTTAAAAAAAGTCAGAAGGATTTATGTTCGCAACAAAAGGATTTGGTAAAATTTAATGGACGAATAAGTTTTATGAACAATTTTGTTATGTCCATACGCAAAATGTAAGTTCCATTGTACTCCAAAGCGTATGATTAATAAGAATGACTTGCGCATATGCGGTATGTAAATTTTCGTGTTTTATTTGTTTTACAAATAATGTTTTTCCATAACTTTAACTATATTTTGTATCCTAAACATTACTATAATGATCCTAATGGTAAAGCGAACTACAGTTATAAGTTACGACGATTATATTTCATGCTGGATTTTTTTACGATAAAATACAACTGTATTTAGTTTATGTGAATTCTTCTGAAATACAATGAAAATTTTATCGCCAAATATATGCGATACTTCGGAGCATATTTCTTACACGATGCCTACATTCAATAATCCGCAAACACAAAAATTGGCTATAACTTTTTTAACATTACTTTGATATTCAAACACACATAAGTAACCAATTGAGCGTATGAGATATATAATATAGATGCTTATGATGTAGTTGTTTTTTAAATTTTGATATTAAATTTCTATGTAGACAACAAATTAATACTTTTTGTTAGTATGCTTAATATTATTCATGCACCATACACCAATGACCACTTGAGCGTATGATTTATGTTAGTTTTCATGTTGTTTTAAAGTTTTACAAGTATGATATTGAATTTCTATAATGCTACCTAACATTGCAGAAATTTTATGCATATCCTCTTTTATTTCAAATAAAGTTAGTAAGTTTTAAGCTTGAAACATAATAGTTTAACCAAATGTTCTGGATAAATTAAATTATTATACATTTATATTGCACATTGGACATGTTCGTATGTTTTAGGCACATCGTCATACAAGAAGAACATTAAGTTGTGAGAATTACATGGAATTATAATAACAATTGGGAAATACAATACTTACTTACTTAGCTGGTACTTTTATGCAATCCGAGTGGATTATATACCGCACGTAGAAAAATATTATAAGCGCCTCGATCTTCTGCGCTTCTTCTCCAGTTAGTCACACCGAGATCTGTAAGGTTCTCAGTAACCTGGTCTTTCCAACGGAGTTTAGGTCGCCCTCTTCTGCGCCGTCCATCGAGTTCATTGTCGAAGACTTTTCGAGCTGGAGCATTTTCGTCCATGCGTACAACTTAACCTAACCAACGCAACCGTTGCACCTTAATGCGTTTGACCACGTCAATGTCAGTGTACAGCTCGTACAGCTCATGATTCATACGACGCCGATACTCTCCGTTAACGATGATGGGCCCATATATTTTACGGAGTATTTTTCTCTCGAATACCGCCAGAACCGATTCATCCGCTTGTGTCATAACCCAGGATTCTGAGCCATACATTAGGACAGGTAGAACCAGTATCTGGTATAGCTGGAGTTTTGTTCGTCGAGAGAGGGCTCTGTCATTGAATCGCTTGCTTAGTCCGTAGTAGCATTTATTTGCAAGCAGGATTCTTCTCCGGATTTCTAGGCTGACATTATTTTCTTTGTTGATGGCGGAGCCTAGGTAGACAAAATTATCTAGATTCTTTGTTCGTTGAAACTAATAACTTCGTTTTGTCCTCGTTCACCGTTAGGCCCATTTTTGCTGATTCCTTCTGTATACCTGAGAATGCTGCAGTCACATCCCGCAGTTTTCGACCGATGATGTCTACGTCATCAGCGTACGCGAGTAGCATGTGGCTTTTGTTGAATATAGTGCCACTCGTGTTTACTGCAGCTTTTCTCATAATCATCTCCATCACAATGTTAAAGAGATCGCACGATAGGCCGTCGCCTTGTTTTAGTCCTCGTCTGGTATAGAATGGCTCCGTAAGGTCCTTGCCAATCTTCACTGAAGACTTCGTGTCAGTCAGCGTCATTCCGCAAAGACGTATCAGATTCGCTGGAATACCAAACTTAGCCATGGCTTCAAGTAATTTCTGCCGTATCGGGCTGTCGAAGGCAGCTTTATAGTCGACAAAAAGATGGTACGTGTCGATCTGTTTCTCTTGGGTCTTTTCCAGGATTTGCCGAAGTGTGAAAATCTGGTCAGTTGTTGATTTTCCAGGTCTAAAGCCACACTGATAAGGTCCGATCAGGTTGGATAACACTGGCTTTAGTCTTTCACATAGCACACTCGACAGGACCTTATATGCGATATGTAAAAGGCTGATCCCACGGTAGTTGGAGCACATGCTTGCATCACCTTTTTTCAGCATAGGACGTAATACGCTTAAATTCTAATCGTAGGGCATGCACTTTTCAAGCCAAACCGTGCGCAGGAATTGGTGCATGCTTTTTATCAGCTCCTCGCCAACGGATTGGAAGAGCTCTGCCGGAAGTCCGTCGGCACCGGCTACTTTATTATTTTTCAGCCGCGATATTGTTCTTCTTAACTCGGCTTGACTTGGTGGTGGGCAATTTGAGCCGTCGTCGACCATTAGCGTGATAACTTTACGTGAGCTGACTTCTGCAACCAGCAGTTGCTGAAAGTGTTCTCTCCATATATGCAGCACACTCTACGTATCTATTACCAGATTTCCATCCTTGTTCTTACACGAGGGGAGCCCATTACCGTAGCCCTTTGATTTTCGTTTCTGGTAAAATTTTTGGGCCTTAACTCTATCACTATATCGGTCTAAATCCTCGTTCTCCCGTTGTTCCTTCATCTAACGATTTTTTTCTCGCTTAAATAGCTGTCTCGCCTATTTTACTGTCTTTTTGTGCCGTTCCCTAACAACACGGGCTACAATTGGCTATACAATTGGTCTATTAGCAGCATCCTGTTCCTCAGACGCTATGCGACATTCTTCATCGTACCAGGATTCTTCTGAGAGCCGCTTTTCATATCCTAGCACGGTTGTTGCGGCGGTTGCCATAGAATGCGCAATATGCTGCCACTGTATATCGGGAACGTCAGAAGTAGAGGCGTTGCGTTGTAGTAGTTGGAAGAGCTGGTCGGAGTAGGCCGTGGCTATCTCTGGGTTCGCAGCTACGCGATGTCCAGCTTTCTTTATGTTTAGTTACGTGCGTTTTTTGCTCTGCTCAATCTTGTGCGACCCTTGGCTGCAAACAGCTAATGTTCCCAGCCAATATAAGCACCATGGATCACACGCACGTCCATGACACTAGAGGCATGCCTGCCGTCAATTACCACATGATCAATTTGATTTTTGGTGTTTTGATCATGCCTTGGGGATATCTTCGTGCTGGAATCTGGTTCCACTTACTACCATGTTCCTTTCCGCTGCGAAGCTAACCAGCCTAAACCTGTTGTCTGGATGGACCAAGAACATCTTCCCTTCATATTTTTGCATTAAAATCTCCCACAACAATTTAAATAAGGCCTTTATTTTTTACATAGAAAGTCCTTAGGATGTAAAAACCATTGTCAGTTTCCAACAATACAATTTGTCTTGTCTTTCTTAACGTTAGACATAATTTTTTTTAACATTAATTTGTACTTCAAAACGTATGATTAATATTATTCAGTAATGCATTAATATCCACTGAGGCGTATGATTTATTTAAATCTTTAATTGCATTTCAGTTTTAAATTGTAAGAATATATAAAATGTAACATTTTAAAAGGATGATTGGAATTATGTTGTGTGATATAACAATGCACAAATTCAGGGAGTTTTATTTTGTATCCCACAATGATATCAAATAGACTATCAAACTTATTGTTTACATTATATGAAACAACTTTCGTTTAATGTAGGAATTTTATTATGATTCAGTTGGAATCCTTTAGAAATATAATACAAATTTACATTGAAGTTTGGCAAAAAATATAAGTGACTGATGGCAATTTTTGGAAATTAAATAAAATACAAAAGTATATATGGAAATTTATTATACATATTTACATAAAAGTTCCGCAAAATAAATGTGACTGATGGCAATTTTTGAAAATTAATTTTACTAAATTTCTATATACTTGATAGCCAACCAGCCAGATACAAAGTAATTATTTGATGTTGTTTTTAGATTTTACCTCAACTAATTACCCTAAAAATTTTATTTTTTTACATGTAATCTCTTACATGTCAAATAAATGTATGCTTTATGCAAAATTTATAACAATTCCACTAATTATTATTAATTTGCTAAATATCGGATATTCTTATTTTCTTGAAAAAAAATTGACCCTCAAGATATTATACGATGTAATTTTTAGATTTAACTCTATCAATATGATTATTTGTATATGCAATCTCTTAAATGTCAGGTATTTGTATGCTTATGCAAATACGTACATATATAATAATTCGAAGAACGAATTTGATCATACGTATGATTAACATTAATTTGTTACAAAATTCTTAGATGAAGTTTCATATATTTGAAAGCCAACTGACCAGATACAAAGTAATTAGTTGATGTTGTTTTTAGATTTTACCTCAACTACTTACCTTAAATATGTTATTTTTTTACATGTAGTCTCTTACATCGTAGAAAATTTGAATTAGAAGAATTTGAATTAACACAGGACTTTGATAATGAAAGTACACCGCATTTTGTGCTAGTTAAATGCAAAGTGATTTTAATACAGATAACCCTTTCATATTGTTGGTTGATTAGTGTATATATGATAAATCCAAAACTGTTGAAAATATTAGAATATTATATTAGATTTCACTTTAACTTTTAACTCTATCAATTTGAATATTTTAATAGGCAAACTGTTTCAAGTCAAGTAATCCTATGCTTTAGGCAATTCGATACTAATTTCACAAAAGTGTGCTATCATAATACGTATGATTAATATTAATTTGACAACATGGTCGGAGACAATTAAAATAAGAAGAACTTTAATAATAAAAGTACGCCACATTTTGTGTTAATTATATGCAAATTAGTTTTAGTACAGGTAGCCCTTTCATATTGTTGGTAGATAACACAGTACAACATTTTTTAGCTCATTGATTTGGGACTCAAATCTGAGAACTGCACGTGAAAGTAGCCCCAAAAAGAAGAAGTTCTGCATCATTCGTTTTGTCAAGTTACATGCCATAATAATTTAATATCGCTCGTGCAATTCTCAGAATTAAGACCCAAAATCATGTGTTGTACTGTGTAAGTATTGGGAAGTGTAGAAATTGGATTAGACAAAGGAAATGTTTCTTATTTGATGATGTTATATAATATAAAATTCGTGGTAGAAAAATTTGGATGACTTTTAGGTACTTAGCATTCAACAGACCAGATACAAAGAAATAATTTAATTTTAGGATTTAAGGACAACTTCTAATTCTAAACACATAATTTTATTGACTTGCAATCTCTTTCATGTCAAGTAAACCTTTAAATTATGAAAATTTATAATTACACCACGAATATATTTGATCTTACGTATGATTAATATTAATTTCACAAATTGTTGGATTACTATATACATTCAATAGAATTGACTTTAAAATGTTACTCTACATGCATTAAACTATTTGATATACCTTTTGCGATTAAAATTCATCACAGTAATTACAATTATACTCATTTTAAAGCAAGAACCTAAGAAACGGCTGCAAGTTTAAAGAATATGGTAATGACAGAAATGTTGTATAAATAATTTTGCTCTCCCAATTAAAGGCATAAGAAGAAAACTTCATCCTGAGTGGTGCTTAGTGAAGACAAACGATAAATTATTACGGTAGATAAATTAAAAATGCTACGATAAAATCACGAAAAGTCATAGTGTGAACAAAAGAGAATTAAAAGAATACGTTCAAAGTGCAGCAAACAACAGACAGAGATTTATATTTTATGCTCTGTCAAATGACAAATAATTTGTAAAGCATGAACGAGTGTTAAATAAGGAACAAAATTGGATTTTGAAGATTGTTGGGATATACAGGATTAAATATTATCAAAGAATTAATTGAGATTTGTAGTGTAAGGTGAATAAGAATTTTTTTTCCTTTAAAAAAAGGAAGTAAATTTAAAATGGACCACATAAGATAGTATGAAAGAAAAAAAATGGAATTTTCTCTTTCCATTCCTAGATAGAGACGAGAGAGTCTTCCGATTTTGAGTTGGCTAACTCGCTTCTATTTTCTTTCATCCAACGGGACCTTGAGTTATAAGACTAATCCCAACTTCTTCTATTACACAGTACAACACATGATTTTGGGACTCAATTCTGAGAACTGCACATGAAAGTAGCCCCAAATCTCCTTGGCGTATGATTTACGTGGAATATTACTTATGATAATCATACGCCAATATAACAAAAGAGCCTAAAACGTGACAAATTCCCTTATACGATACATACTAACTTTAAATCGATATTTAATTATTATGGCATGTAACTTGACAAAACGAATGTTGCAGAACTTCTTCTTTTCGGGGGTACTTTCACCTGTAGTTCTCAGTATTGAGTCCCAAATCAATGAGTTGAAAAAAATGTTGTACTGTGTTAGACATGCCTCGAAAGTTGGTGTCACAAGAACGTGGAGACTGCCGATTAGTAAAATGTAGGTGCTTGTGACATGTTTTGAACTTAGGTCCCTTTCGTGGCCATACATGTTACTAAGTCTTGTATAAAGCAGTTGTATTATTTGTATACGCTTCAATACGCGCGCGGACGGAGTAAATGGTATATTAATTGTGTTCTACCATTTGTAACGACGATATAAGTTGTATGGGAAAAAAAATTGAGGAATTTTCTTGGTCAGACCGCCCAAAAATGATGTATATGCTAATTTTGTTAACTCGTGCCGCTTTAGGCTTACATTTATTAAGCATCTATAGCCACTTTTAGGGGCAGTGCTCAAGAACGATTAGTCCGATCCGAAATTTCAGAATTAAAACTCATTTTATCCATTCCTATACCATTTATCTGCATTATTTATCTGCATTTTAGGCAGAAGCTGCCTAAAAAGTACAAAATTTAAAAAAATTGAATTTGAATTTTTTCGGCATATTTTTTTTTTTTTTTCATAAATTTATTTATTTATTATTATTTATCACGAAACTGCTGGTTATGCAGAGAAATTATATATGAAAAGATAAATGGAATTTTAATTGCTTAATTTCGGATTTTTATTTTAGCAAAATTGGACTAGTCGTTTTTGAATACTGCCTTCCAAACGCAGCTAAAGGAGCTTAAAAATGTTAAGCCCAAAGCTCTCTGTCTCCTCGAGTGCAGCCGTAGTTTTAGAGATATCAAGCTGCTAGTTGGAAATTGAAGCTTATATCCTCAAAGTGGACGTTAAGTATTAAGATGGGCAAGATCGGTCATAAACTTTTCCCACCTCCCATACAAGCACCTCCTTTTTGGGGGTATCCGTCTGTCTGTCCTTGCAAATTCAGCAGTAATTTAAGAGCTGTTAAACTGAAATTTGGTTTAGTTTTAAAATAAGCCAGATCGGACAAAAACTACTCCCACCTCCCATTAAAACATTTCCCTTTGTGGGGGTGTCCGTCTGTCTGTTTCTGCAATTACAGCAGTAGTTTAAGAGCTATAGAGCTGAAATGTGGTGTACAAGGTACTATTTTCTATTGAGTAATTTTGAAGAAAAAAATAATCCCACCTCCCATAACAACACCCCCTTTTTCGGGGTATCCATCCTTCGAACCCTGCTATTACAACCTAAATTTCAATGCTACCGAGCTGAAGCTTGGTATAAAAGCGTCTATCCACTAAGAGGAAGTTAAGTTATAAGATGAGCTAAATCGGTCTAAATCTACTCCCACCTCTCATACAAGACCCTCACTTTTTTGGGGGTGTCCGTCTGACTGTCCTCCGATTACATCATCTAAGCGGAGGTTATGCTCTCAATTGAGTGAAATCGGACATAAACTACTCCCACCCCCCATACGAACTCTATAGATATAGTGCTATAAGCAGTTTTACCGTAACTTTTACAAATTGTTAAGGGTATCTGAACTTCGGCAGTGCTGAAAATAATTAACTTATTTTAAAAAAAGCTTAAGTTCCCTTTACACTTCATGAATAGGTATGGGATAGCTGCTCGCGTCGTTGTTCATTAACACACTTTCTATTTTTAGTTTCACGACAAACGGCACCTACTTGTTTATAGACGAACGCGATCGTCAATGTTTAAGAAGCTTTTACTTGACATGCCGATTGACTCCACACCATATTGCAAAGTTGTTGTCTACAACATCGAGGGATCCGGCAATGAAAGAAAAGTGTAGATGACTGGATACAGAAATCAAACCATGGATCTCCCACATGGTAGTCGCGTGTTTTAACTATCATGCCACGGCTGGTCCCATTACCTTACTCGTTTAGTATTTTGTAAGAAGCCTTATGATCTCATAGTAAAAAGGTCTTACTAAGAAAGGTCTTACTATATATCATACAATTCTAGGAATATATATTTACTTGTCTTTTTTCATTTCGTCCACTCAGGATGTTTCATTTGTATTTGCATTCAAGGACTCTTGATGCAAGTAGTTTTATCATCATATAACCTTTTGGCATAACTCTAAAGTCTCTCGTAATAAAAATGACAAAAGAATTTACAAGTTATTTAATTCCATTTTCGTACAAAATTTTCTATATTAATATCAATCATTCGTATGGACGACTGCATCTATGGTCTGATTATAAAGTTGAATTATTCATGTGTTTAGATTGTGTGAGAAAAATAAAACTTAATATAAAAATAACATACTTTAAGTTACTATATTAATTTAAGTCCATTCACAACAAGTTCTAATATTAATATTAATATTAATATTTCGCATTTCTAGGAATCTTATTTATGACGCTCTATATTCGTTAACAGTTTTATTTTTTTCCTAAGGCAAAATTTAACTTAAAGATAACAAATTTTCTTTTATAATAATAAACAAGAAAAACTTTTTGCCTTTAGTGATACTTACCATCATAATTCGCATGGTAAGGGATTAGGTATTGTGAGTCAGCTTATAATTATATATGTGTGTGGCAAATTGAACAAAATTGCTTTGTTTGAATACTGTGGTTTAATAATATTCACAGAAATTCTTGTGGATTGTTTTATTTCTTTAAAGTAATAAATATCGTTAAGAAAGCAGTAGTTTTGATGTATTTGTAGTATAAGACCAATGCACAAATTGTAACTAACTTGACTAAGATACGATTTATTTGAAGTTGTTATTAATTATACGCCTGAGGCGCCAAGTTCTTTAAAAACCTACATAGCATATACAAAATTAGAAAGGACATGTGTCATAATATAAATAACAAGAAATTTGTAGAATATTACCAAACAGATATGACAATTATATTGGTAAGTATAACTAAAAACTTTCTAGATTTTATACTGGAACAATTTAAAGACAGATGCGTGACAATAACCAAACAAAATTAACTCCTTTGTATGCATAAGAATTGTTTCAAATACAAAGCAATAACAATTTAATTTATGGACATTTTTTTGCGACTATGTGTGTGTGTGTGTGTTTTTTAGTACTTAACAACTTTTTTGTGCTCCAGTGCGTATGAATAATATTAACATTCATTATACCAAACATAGGCACGTGCACGTATGATTTATGTCAATTTTTATATTATATCTGTTTCTTAAAACATAAGACTGTATATAACAATGCTAAAAAAGAGGAATAGCCTACTGAAAATCCAAAAAGTTAGTAACATGATAATAAACCATCAATCATGGGGTATGCGTTGCTATTGTTGATGTATGAGTTTGGTAAGAGTATTTTTGGTTTATATGGTGCAAAAACTTTGCAACCACTAGAGATACCAAAAATGACCAAAATAATAGTTAGAAATGTTAAATTTGGCCACATGTAGCTCATAGATGAGCGATTACTTTTTTTATGTGCAAAAACTGGATGCTTTACGCAATGCAGGAGCAAAGACAATTTGTCTAATTGGCTTTGGCATAGAGTCTCTTATTGTAGTTTAAACTTGAAGTAGAAATTCTAGACATAAGATTGACAATAATGTTGGATATGTTATATCAATAAAAAGGCCCGACCGTGGCATGATGGTTAGAACAAGCGATGATCGCACAGGTGACCCTGGTTCGAGCTCTGACATAGGCATTAACATTCATTTGATCAGCGCGTATGCCTTGATGTTGCCGCTAATAACTTTAGAGTAGCTGACCTAAATACATGCAAAGTGTGTGTAACAATTTTTTACATACTTGCCGAATGATAATAAAAAACTCCTCTAGGTCATAATCATAAGCTAAAGGTAGCCAATGTAATTAGTTCAAGTGCGTTTATGTTTTGTGGAATGATGTTATTTAAATGATTATCTGGAAAAGTATAACACAATGCCTAATTCGTGGAAGGAATTTGGATGATTTCTATAAACATGAAAGACAATCGATAAAATACAAATTAGTTATTCGAGTAAATTATAGTTTATATCTTAAGTCTACTCTTTACCATGAAAACATAATGAAAAACTCTTCCTTGTACTGCCTACTGTAAATTTATAACAATTATAGGAATGTATTTGATCATACGTATGATTAATATTAATTTGGCAACATTTGGATAATCCCATATACTTGGAATATAATTGACCTCAAAGATATTAAGCAATGTAGTTTAAGGATTTAATGTCAACTTTTAACTACAAAAAATATGATTATTTTTATATGCGACCTTCGTGTCACGTAAACGCATGTAAGTTTTATGCAAATTTAGAATAATTCCACGAATGTATTTGATCATACGTATGATTAATATTAATTTGCCAAAATTCAGGAATAACCATACAATTGAAATAGAAGAGACCTCAAAGTAAGTATGCATGTAATTTTAGGACTTAATGTTAACTTTTAACTATGCGACCTTCGTATGTATGTTTTATGCAAATTTGGAACAATTCTACAAATGTATACCATCATACGTATGATTAATATAAATTTGACAACTTATGGTGTGTTGCATAGTCATACTTGGAATAGAAACGGCGACAAAGGAATTATGCAATGTTATTTTTGGATTAAATGTCAACTTTTAACTACAAATATATAATTATTTTTATATGCGAACTTCGAGTAAAGTAAACCAATGCTCTAGGCAAATTTTATCCATTTCCACGATTGTATTTGATCATACGTATGATTAATATTAATTTGCCAACATTCGGGAATTACCATATACTTGGCATAGAACGCACCTCAAAGTAAGTATGCGATGTAATTTTTGGCGTTAATGTCAACTTTTAACTACAAAAATATTTGTATTTGTAAAATTATTGTCATATCATTTTGTTATGATAATATTGGTATGGTTCAATTATGTATGTGAAAAAATATCGTCCAAATGGCCGCCGTGACCTTGGCGGCACACCTCCATCCGATGGTCCAAATTTTCGATGACGCTGAGGCATAAATGAGGTTCTATGCCGTTAATGTGCCGAATAATCTCATCCTTAAGCTCTTGAATTGTTGCTGGCTTATCGACGCACAGAGAAGTATTTTGATGATCTGGGCGGCCAAAAACCCAAATCTCAAGTTTAATATATATCCGTTAAATTCATTGGGAAGTATAGTGGACACTCCATGTAACGAAAAACTACAATTACAAGTTACTTTACTTGCGAGAAACTCAAAGTTCAAACCCAATGATTGATTTTACGATTTTACGAAAGTGTTAAGTTTTTCTTAATTTTAAAGTGTTTAATTTTTTCCAAGTGCAAAATAGCGATGGATACAGAATCTATTGGCATGGGATTTTTCAAATATTATATATTTCTTTAATATTTGTGTCTACAAATTGTTTAAATGGTCGGCAAGTAAGGACCAAAATATTGCTGATTTTTGTGGAGATTTTTGTTTAGGTATCCTTTTTGATCCCGCAAGTCTTGCGACTGATATGAACACTTTTTGGCCTTATTTAACAAGTTCAGTAATGTGTTGCCGCAGAAAATCGCGGATGGCCAAATAACCGTTAATTAAAGTTCATACCTAAGAAAATCAAAATATGTGATTTTTTTCACATTCTCGCTAATAACGTCATTCAAAAATAGCAGCAACATTCATAATTTTACTTATAATACGTTAACCAAGAAGTAATAGGAAATCCTATGCAAAAAATGATAATTTGGGAGCGATAACAAAAAATGTCCTTTACAACAATGCGTCTGCGCGATTTCGTTTGGACGCCTTTGCTACTGGAGTATTTGACATTAAATTGTTTTTGTTGCCACAGAACAACTACCCAACTATACGTAAAATTGTATCCTTGGCACCCAATAACACCTACACTACATAAAGTACTCATACAAGGATCGGAAATAATAAAAATGCGTTACTGCCTATAGGACAACTGCAGGTGCTCGAAACAAACATTTTCGAGTTTGCAGGCAGGATTTTGCAAAAAATTTCTCCAGAGATTCGTGCAATCAGGACATCCAATAGGCTACCCTTGAGCTCAGATATACTTCTTAGTGCACCAACAACTGAAATTAAAATAAAGACTTCTTCATTTCTGCCAGAAACTATAGAGATGTTGCTCTCAGCTCAACCGAATCTAGCAGTTGAAAGGGATTTAAACGACGAAATTACCGATGACGGCGAATAAAATAGAAATATGGATATATTATGTTTTAAATATCCAATATATGAAAATATAACTGTTTTTACTATAAAAATCAACTGTTGATGTTTCAAACGTTACTCTCAGCTTAATTAACAATTAAAATATTTTTGGGCGCCCAGATCATCAAAATACTTCTATGTGCGACGTATGCCTTTTCATTCAAATAACCCCAATGAAAGAAGTTCAACGATGTCAAATCACATGATATTGGCTGCTAGAAGTCCAACGGTATCAAATCACATGATCTTGGCGGCCAATTGACATCGCTACCATGTGGGATAACATGGTCATTGAATTTGTCGCGCAAAAGAACCTTTTTTTCGTTAGCTGTGTGGCAAGTGGCACCGTCCTTTGGAACCAAATATCGTCCACATCCACTGCATAACTTTAAGGCGTTGCTCTATTGTGTATCTTTCCATGGTTCAAATTGAGTTAGTCTGAAATTGGAAATGTCAAAAAAAATCAGAAAACCACTTTACGTTTAGATGTGGTTCACATTCAACATCGGCCCTTACAATCTAACCACCCTTTATATTTAAGTGTCTTATTTGAAATTAAATTTTTTTATTTATGATAATATCGGCCTATACCGGCCCTGGCGAAGTGGTAAGAACATGTGACTACCATGCGGGAGATCCCGGGTTCGATTTCCGGCTCCAGCCATCTACATTTTTCTTTCATTGCGGGCCCCCTCGATGTTGTCCACAACAACTTCGCAGTAAAGGTGTCGAGATAATCGGCATGTCTAGTAAAAGCTTCTCAAACAGTGACGTTCGCATTCGTCGATAAACAAGTAGGTGCCTTTTGTTGTGAATCTAAAATAGAAAGCGTGTTAATTCACAACAACGCGAGCACCATCCCATACCTCATTCATGGGGTGTTAAGGGAAATTAAGTTTAAGTTCAACCATATCAACGCGTGCGATTAAAATTATTTTGAAATACTAATCAATTTACGTTAGTGTATTGTATGATACATCAAATTTGGCTAAAGATGAGAAAAATGTTTTTTTTTATTTTTTGTTTGATATTTTTGGTCAAATTCAGTGTGTCACGCACTTGGACGACGCGTTTCGAACTCCATGACGAGTTCATCTTCAGACCCCTTTGTGACGAACTGATGCACAATGATACATCATCAGCTGTATATATATCTACATTTATGCCAAACATGTGCATGTGAAGTAGATATCAGCCGAAAATTTCCAGCATAGTTATGAATTTGACCATTGATAACCAAACATGAGGATGGAGGATATTTTATCCCCACGATTCCCTTTTTCCCACAAAGCTCAAGCTTTTTACCACAAAAGTTCAGCGTTTTTTTATCTCAAAGCTAAGCTTCTTGAAATTCCATGGGCGTATGTTTTACACAGTACAACACATGATTTTGGGACTCAATTCTGAGAACTGTAGAACTGAGAAATGTAGCCCCAAATAGAAGATGTTCTGCATTATTCGTTTTGTCAAGTTACATGCCATAATAATTTAATATCGATTTGATGATAGTAAGTATCGTATAGGGGAATTTGTCATGTTTTAGGCTCTTTTGTTATATTGTTGTATGGTGGCGTATGATTATCATAGGTAATATTCCACGTAAATCATACGCCACGTAGGACAATAGTTTCTATTTAATGTAAGGCATACACGTTACAACTTGGAGAGGTTGTATTCAAGATTGTAACGTTTGTGGGCTGGTTGTACGAAAAATCAAAATTTTTTTATGATTTTTGGCATGTTGTACCAGTCGGTTGCAACGTTTGTGGGCATGTCGCATACATTATTCATTTTGTGTTTATTTTCGTAGAGACAACACAGGAAATATCAATGTGCGCGCATTTAAACAACACGAAAATGGAAGACTCCGCACAAATGCGTGATTTTATTGAATATACTAAAAGTATGCCGGAACTATGGAATTGCAAAAATTTAAATTATAAAATAAAAAACACTCGCAATAAAAGCTATAATAAACTGTTGAGTGAATATAAAAAAATTAAAAATTATAAAAAAAAATAAATAAAATATAAAATAAATAAAAATAAAATAAATAAATAAAAAATAAATATAAATAAATAAAAAATTAAAACTGATTCGTCAATTATATCGCGCGCAATTATTTCCGATGTCAACTTAACTCAAAATAAACTGCTTGCAAAATGAAGTTGTACAAAGAGGTTGTTCACAACGTTGTATTGTTTGTGACCGAAGCACACAACTTGACTACTCACCGAGTTGTACCAACGGTTGTAACGTGTATGCCTTGCATAAGTGCTACAAAATAAACCCAGTTAAAAAAAAATTAAAAGTGAAACTGTTCCTAATGTAGAGACACGTTGTATGAACAGATTAAAGGAATTATAATTCTTTATATTTTTACATTTGTTTCAGCTAACTCGGACTAGTAGTTCTCGAGTTATGTCAAACAAAAGAACCTAAAACATGACAAATTCCCTTATATTCCCGTATGATTAATATAAACTTTAATTAAATCATTCATCAGTTATATTAGTTCTTACAATGCATTGCTCAACTACTGCCTAAACATCATAACTACTGTTTTCTTAATGCTATTTACTTCTGTATACAAATAAACAAAACGAAAAATTCCAATAAAATAAAATACATTTATATGAGGTAATTTTATTAAATTTTGCCCAACATATATTCCTATAAGCTTACTCAGGAAAACTAATCTCTTTCATATGCAATTTATCATAAAGGTTATAATAACTTTTTCTTGTTTGTTTGTTTTTATGAAAGAAAAATTGTTGTCTTTAAGTTTAATTTGGTCGCAAAAGGCAAACGAAACTAAAACTGATACTGATACTGATAAGATTCCAGGAAATGCAAAATGCCAAAGAATTCCTTTCTCCAATGGACTAAAGTCAATATAGTCTCTTGAAGTATGTTTTTTATATGTCCACATTTATATTTCTCAATGTTATATGAACACACATGAATAATTCAACTTTATAATCAGACCATGAATGCAGTCGTCCATATGAATGATTGATGTTCATACAGGAAATTTTATAGCAAGATCTTTGCTATAAATGGTAACAAATTTTGAAAAGCTTGGAATTTAATGAATTGTAAATTCTTTTGTTATTTTAATTGAAAGATACCTTAGGATTATGACAAAAGTGAAATGACTACTACTTGTATCAAAAGTCATTGAATGTCGACACAAATGAATTATAAGAATTGGACGAAATGTAATAGACAAGTAAATGGATTTTCTTGGTATTGTAATGTGTATATGTTTTTTTTTTAGACTGTTTAGTAAAAGCCCTTAGGAATTTGAGATTTGGTTTGCAAGTATTTTTAGGAGATATAACAACTAATTAATAATGCATAAGACAACAATATCTTGTGATGTTATAGTTAAAATGTTTGCAGCAATTGTTTGTGAGTCAAGTTTTAAATCTTAACTTTTAACCGTAAAATTAGTTTACTTTATGTTTCAATATAGAAGCACCTTGACTTACTCAAATTCAGAAAGCCTTCCCACACCTCTTTGATAACATGTAAAAGAAATTTCTTTTTTTAGATCGAGTGGACCTTCCTTACTCAGTACAACTCAGTACACAACTGCACGTGAAAGTAGCCCTAAAAAGAAGAAGTTCTGCATTATTCGTTTTGTCAAGTTACATGCCATAATAATTAAATATTGATTTGAAGTTAGTAAGTATCGTATAAGGAAATTTGTCCTGATTTAGGTTCTGGACTCTTTTGTTGGATATAACTCGAGAACCACAAGACCGATTTAGCTGAAACAAATTAAAAAATAATTAAGAATTTTAATTCCTTTAATCTTTTTATGTAACGTTTCCCTACATAGGCAACAGTTTCCCGTTTCTATTCATTAAATGATTTTGAACTGGGTTTGTTTTATAGCAGTTGCAATAAAACTGTTATATTTCGTGGAATTTTACTTATGATAATCATACACCTCCATATAGTGTTAATGTTATATTAAACAAAAGAGCCTGAAACGAGACAAATTCTCCTATACTATACTTACTTACTTCAAATCGATATTAAGTTATTATGGCATGTAACTTGACAAAACGAATGGCGGAGAATTTATTCTTTTTGGGACTACTTTTACGTCCAGTTCTCAGAATAAAGTCCCAAAATCCTGTGTTGTACTGTGTATATTGAGTAATTTCATACCAACGCATATGATTAATATTTTTTAGGAATATATCATATACTACGTGGGCGTATGATTGATATAAATTGTGGCGGTAGGTAATTTTTTTAAACTGACGATATTGTTTGACTATTGTTCCATAAGTCTTTTAAATATCATAAGATATTGGCAATTAGTGACAATCGAGTTTGTGTTACAAGAGTTGTGTGAATTGATTATATTTCTAGTTTAGATTTATTAGATTTTTCTAAATGGGCTTTCAAGGTCCTTCTCCTTAAATATGAATAAAAGATTGTTTATTTCATTTTCCTCCGACGTTTCGCTGGCATTTCCCAGCTTCTTCAGGGATTTTTTATTGATCTGGTAACGATAAACAATCAAATAGAGCACTTACTTCAGTCCATGAATTTAAACATTATAAAAATATTAAACTTACATTCAATCTTTCGTCAAATTTCACATTTAAAAACAGTTATTGTATATGTTTTTAACGACATAAAACATTAACTTAAAAATAAATAAGAAACAATCACAAAAATATAAAATATCACAGTTTAAAGTTTTCTTAATGTTTAGTATCACAGCTGAACCTTATTACTAACTTATAGCTATAATGTAGTTGGCATTGGTGCTGTCCTTGTCTTCTTTTCTATTTATTGCACTACTTGATTTTTGTTGAATTCGTAAGCTCTCTAACGTGAATCTCTTGTTTACATTCCTCTCCTTGTCTAATATTTTAACATCTGTAAAATTTGCGCTGTGTCCACTCTCTGTGCAGTGTTGTGCCAAAGCTGTTGTTGTTTTATTTTTCTTTATGTCCGTTTCGTGTTCAGTTAATCTTGTTTCCAAATTACGTTTAGTTGTGCCTATGTATATTCTATTGCACTCTTCATTCTCTTTACCAATACACTTGATCTCATACACTAAGTTGCTTTGCTGTTTTATCTCAATTTTTGTTTTTGTTTGTGTAAAAAAGTGAAGAGATTGTTTTGTTTGGTCTATGTGCTATTGACACTTTTTCGTTTGTTATTATTTCTCTCAGCTGTTTGTTCTCTGTGAGCTTTGGTATATATGAGAGGCTGTAATATTTGGTGTTGCTGGATGTGTCGTCGGTAGATGTGGTGTTACCAGATGTGTCGTTACTGTTTGCTTTTCGAGATTTATATTTCTATTAATAACAAATGCCTTAATATAAATCTTTTAATGATATGTAAGCGGATAAGTGCTTTAATATTCTTTACTTATTTTCTCACTAAACTGGATGGTGGGGGTTAGTAGATAAATTTATTTTATAATTTCTAGGAATAGAGACTTAAATATTAACTCAGTCATTAGAAATATGAAATTTGTATTGGTTGTAGAAAAATATTTATTTTTATTCCTAGAAATATAGACTTAAAAATAAACTAAACTGTTTCAGTCTTGGTGGGTAGAATAATATTTCTGTTGTTATTCGTGGAAATATAGACTTAAAATTAAACTATGGCGTGTCTTAAATATACACTTGTTGTAATGTTATTTGTGTCTATTAAACGGTAACGATGACAATTTGAGGAGGATACTTCGTATGGAATGTGGGTGAATAACACAGTGCAACAGTCAATCTGGGTGGTGAGAAATTTCAAGTCATGGTGAAGGTACCAGGTCAGTTTAGTAAAACGCCCTAAGTATTTGGTGCTCTCAAGCCCAACTTTTTTATGACCATTTAAATTTGTGTTTCCACGTAGATTATTAACTATAACTTAAAAATAATTAATGATTTATCATATCACTCTTCAACAGAATTGTAGCTAAGGCTTAAATAACACAGTAAAACATTTTTCAGAGTAGAAGTTCTGCATCATTCGTTTTGTCAGTTTGAAGTTAGTAAGTATCGTATAGGGGAATTTGTCATGTTTTAGGCTCTTTTGTGTGACAGTCCGATTTGGCTGAAACAAATTTAAAAAAATTAAGAATTACAATTCCTTTCATCTGTTAGTATAACGTTTCCCTACATAAGCAAAAGTTTCACTTTTCCATTCATCAAGTGATTTTGAACTGGGTTTATTTTGTAGCAGTTACAATAACAATAACGGAGTATAACCCGTGGCGCATTGTTTACTTGGAATATTACTTATGATAATTATACGCTTCCATATAGTATTTATGTTATGTCAAACAAAAGAGCCTATAACGTGACAAATTTCCCTATACGATACTTACCACATTTCTGAAAATTGAGTCCTAAAATCATTTGTGGCACTGTGTAAATAATTTAAATTAATATATCCACGTAAAAAATCTGATATATCCGCGTAAAAAATCAAGTTGTACAAATTTTATCGCATGAAACTTTCAGAAAGTTGTAATTTATCACATGTTTCTATGGAATTTCCCCAATAACTCGTACATAAGTATGTATAACGTATGAGTAATTTTAATGATATGCGGAGTTTAAATTAATCATACGTACTTCGTTCCATTATTGTGGATTTATGGTTTATTTAAAATGTAAATTTTTAGATAAATTCCATTAATTAATAATTGACCTGAGAACGCCTTTGAGGTTTTATTGTACTGACCTAGTACCACAGAAATGTTCCACAGTGTTATCCGTTTTGATTTGAAGTGACATAAAGTAAAATGTTTCGATTCCAAGCATTGAATTCTTATAAAGACGGAGGATACATTACATTAATATATTTCCATTAAAAAGACTTTAACTTATCTCAGACACACCAACCTTTGCCCATTTGTTTTAAATGTTTTAAAAGACATATCAACCACAAAATTTCATTTGCTTTTCAGAAAACAGACATACCAACTTATATTATAATGGTACATTTATGAAGGAGAATGCTTATATTGGTATATTCATATATTTGGAAGTAAACTTAATGCTTGTAACGTGGGATTGTACGTAGGCAGGCATCTTTGTTAATCGGACCTTGAGTCTATACAACAGGGCTATAAGCCTGTACAATCGGAACTTCAGTCTGCACAATCGGATAACAAGTAAGTACAACCGGGCTGCGAGCCTGTACAATCCGGCTATAAGCCTGCACAATCGGATTTTGAGTCTTTACAACAAGCCTAGGGCCTGTTATAGTTGTTTTTTTTCCTGTTCCAGGACCTTAAACAATTTCAACAGAAGGTCCTATCAAATTTATCTGCGAGTACTCGACGTCCGAAGCCACCCAAATTACCGCAAAGTTTAACCCACCCTGTTTCCAGTCACCGAATTACCGTCGCGTCAAGCCCGTACTGTTTCCCGTCACCGAATTACCGCCGCTCGTCTAAGGACCTCTACTCAGTAGAATGGACAACATAACCACAGACATCATTACCCACCATGAGACATCTCATGGATATAAGATCCGGAGTGTTTCTTTTCCATTTATATGTTGTGGATTGTAAATTAAGGAAATCTAATCTTTAATTTCGTAAGGTTTTGAGGGTCCTTGCGAAGAGTCGGCTGAGACTAACGTCAAAATCTATGCTCTGGCATGGTTGTTAGAACAGGCGAATACCATGTGGGCATCCATGGTTCGATTCCCGGCTCTAGTCATATAATCTTTTCTTTCATTGACGGCCCCCTCGATGATGTCGTCAGCAACTTCGCAGTACAAGTGTCTAACAAGAATCTAAAATAGAAAGCGTGTAAATTCACAACAACGCGAGAAGCATCCCATACCTCATTCATAGGATGTAAAGGGTAATTATGTGTTTTTTATGCTAATCAACTAGAACCGATTGATCATTTAGAAGCCAACATTTGACGCCCTGAGAGTGGTGTTAAAAGTGGAAAGTCACTCATACGTATGAGTGATATTAATTTAATTAAGAAATTAAGTCAAAGTAAAGCCTACTAATAGTATATAGTAGAGCCACTCGTATTGGGTATAGTTTTACACGTCATAGATTTCAACACATTTTACGAAACATGTAGTTGTACTCTGATTCCTAAATTTTTGCCATTTCAATCAGGCGAAAGGAGCTGAAAGGTTGTTGTACATGGGTATCGCAATTATGACTATATGCATAAAAGTCGTGTATACTCGTATTACTGATTGTGCTACCGTTGACCACTATTTTTTAAATGTCATTTAATAAGTTTAGAAGTCTATGACCATCATCATCTAAACGAGTGATATTAGTTTCTAAGAATATGGATTTTTAGTAATAATAATATATTTTATCCATATTTTTTTTTATGACTAATTGTATTACTAAGTCCGTGAGCAATTTTGATGCAATTCAAATAACAAATGTATAATAAAAAATGTACATCAACGAAATGTGTATATTTTATTATATTGAAATATCTTGTTTCAAATTGTGTGATATATAATTAGCTGGATAATTACACAGTTCAACAGCAGTTAAGGATCATCGAAATTTTATCAAAAAATTTACCACAAAATTAATAACTGAGTATACAGTTTTGCAATGTTGGGTCTCTGTTTCCCAAAAAATCACACATTTCTTAAAGACCCACAACATTTTTCAATATTTGTACCACAATGTCATATAATCAACTGTTTTTTTTTTGTCTATTTCTAACTCGGCTATTACTCGGCTACATAGTTTATTAAGTAAAATATTCGGTTCATTAAGATTTTTTATAGTCATCTTAACACTAAACATCATAGGTCATGCATACGCATGATTTATATCAATTGCTTGCTATAAACAATAGCCTTAGAATTTAGGCGGTCAGGCGTATGAATGATATTAATTCCGTACAATTAATGTTTTTCGCTTTTTTTTTATATGTGTAAAACAAATTTTGTGAAGCATATAATGGCTATAAAAATAAAAACAGGCAGTTCAACGGAAATCAATAAATCGTCTCCAATATGGTATACATAGGAGCGGCAATACATAAAATAACTAAGTAGTAAATAAAATTTCTAAGTTACATCATTTGTCAAAAGGAAAACAGAAGGAGGGGCTTTGTGTCTCACCACATGATGGCGGGATTATCAACAGCGAAATAATAAGAGGCAATAAACCAGAAAAAGCTGTATATCGACAAGTCTTTGGCAATAAAATCGAGGGGTGACTCGGGAGGAGTGGGGTGACCAATTATTTGTTAGACAGATCAGGTTATGGAGTTGTTATCCTAAACATGAAGTGACGAATTATTTACAGAGAATAAAAAAGCGTAGCTTTGAGAATTCTTTGTACGTGCGAAGAATAAGAGATAACATCTATGGTTAAGTGTCTATGGTTTCCTAAGTAAGTGGGTTATAAAGTGTATCTAATAACAAAATTATGCAATTCATAAAGCAATTGGTTCGCTTTTTAAAGGAAATTTTATTAACTTATGTATTCGTGACTAAACATCTCATTTGAGAACCGTTTTTTGCGTAACTAAGAAGTGGAAACGTATATTACTGAGCCAAATCAGTTAATTTGTTTTTATTTTGTTGGTAATATAACATAAATGGTGTATACTATTTTGGACTTTAACACCTCATATGATGTGTAAAAGGCGTGGAATGTCATATTTGACCAAAACAATATATATTCCAGATTTAAAAACTACATTATCAGCGACAACAAATTGATATATGAACTACATAATGGTGGTGTATCAAGGATTACATTGTTTTCTATTAATTGTATTATATATTTATTTAAGCGTATATGTGATATATATATATATAATATATTTATTAACATCGCGCATTAATCAATTATGCAATGCAATTATATTCAAAAAGAGTCACAGATCAATTGGGCGTATGATTTATATCAATTACTATATGGAACAAAAGCACTTATACGTATGATTAATAACAAATTAAAGAACTTAATACATTTAGTTGTTGCCATTTATAAATAAACTATAGTAAATCAATTAAAAAAATGGTGTTTAAAAACGACATTTCATACCTGTGTTTATTTTATTACATTAACCGGCAAAAATAATTGTATAAAAAAGTATATCATATTTGGTACAAATCTAGTGAATCTTTTATTAAGATAGAGGAAAGAGGCTAATCTTTGGGGGTGACTATTCACTAATCCTTATGATTCAAGGATGGTCATCAAGTCGGATTCAATTCACTTGAATGTATGCGAAAAATGTTTTAAATATTGTACTGGCATCTTTGAAAATAACTTCTGCAAATAAACAATATTTCCAGCTATTATTTTTGGAAGTAATACATTTTCATTTCCTTAGAAGTACTTCCCATTTTTACCGTTGGGTATTTTAAGCTCTATATCTCTTATAATAACAACCTATGTTTTTGGATACTCATTTCTAACTGGGTATAAATAAGTAATATTAATCTCAAGCTAATGTTAATAAGGAAAATAATTAAAGGATATGCACCTGGAACGTTCGGGCTCTCTATAGAGAAGGTGCCACTTTCCGACTGACGGATTACATCAAAAAATATAGGGCTGACATCATCGCCATTTACGAGATGAGATGGACAGGACAAGGATTCTTGCGACTCAAAAATTGCGGAAGATAAAGACGATGAGATTCAAGATGCATTTTACGAGCGCCTAGAGAAAACATACGACCGCTGCCCTGGCCACGACATTAAAATTGTTCTGGGAGACTTTTAAAGCAAAAATAGGAAGGGAAGAAGTTCTTGGTCCATCGATCAGTAAACTCAGCCTCCATACCCACACGTCAGAAAACGGATTAAGGCTGGTTAGCTTCGCAACGGGAAGGAACATGAAAGTGAGTGGAACTAGATTCTAGCACAAAGATATCCACAAGGCAACTTGGCTATCCCCCGATCAAAACACCAAAAATCAAATGGATCATGTGGTTCTTGATGGCAGGCATGCATCTAGTGTCATGGACGTGCGTGTGATCCATGGTGCTAATATTGGCTCGGATCATTACCTGGTTGCACCTAAGGTGCTCACAAGATTGAGTAAAGCGAAAAACGCACGTAACCAAACACAAAGAATGCTGGACATCGTGAAGGTGCAAACCCCAGAGAGGGCCACTGCCTCTCCAACCAACTCTTCTAACTTTTACGACACAATGCATCTACTTCTGACGTTACCGATACACAGTGGCAGCATATTGCGCATTCCATGGCAACCGTCGCAACAACCGTGCTAGAATATGAAAAACGGCGCACAGACGAATACTGGTACGATGAAGAATGTCGCATAGCGTCTGAGGAACAGGATGCTGCTTATAGAGCAACGCTATAGCCAATTGTAACCCGTGCTGTAAGTGAAGGGCATAAGAAGAAATAAAAGCGGCGAGAGAGCTATTTAAGCGAAAAATTGTCAGACAAAGGGAGGAAGAACGAGGATATAGAGCGATACAGTGATAGAGTTGAGTCTCGAAAATTTTAACGTAAAGTAAAAGCAAAAGGCTACAGTAATGGGTTCCCCTTCTGTAAGGACGAAGATGGAAGTCTGGTTACAGATTCGCAAAATGTGCTGCATATATGGCGAAAACACTCCCAGCAACTGCTGGTTCCAGAAGGCAGCGCACGTGAAGTTATCATGCCAATTGTCGTCGACGGCTTGAATTGACCACCACCAAGTCAAGCCGAGGTAAGATTAGCAATATCGCGGCTGAAAAATTATAAAGCAGCCGGTACCGACGGACTTCCGGCAGAGCTCTTCAAGTCCGGTGGCGAGAAACTGATAACGAGCTTGCACCAATTCCATCGCACGGTTTGGCTTGATGAGTGCATGCCCCCGACGAATGGAATTTGAGCGTATTATGTCCTGTGCTGAAAAAGGTGATCCAAGTGTGTACTATAAGACTAAAGCCAGTATTATCCAACCTGATCGGACCTTTTCAGTGTGGTTTAAGAACTGGTTAATCAACAACAGACCAGATATTCACACTTCAACAAATCTTGGAAAAGCCCTTAGAGAAACAGATCGACACGTACCATCTTTTCGTCGACTATAAAGCTGCCTTCGACAGCCCGATACGGCAGAAAGTACTTGAAGCCAATACTGAGTTTGATATTCCAGCGAAGCTGATACGCCTTTGAGGAATGACAGTGACTAACACGAAGCCTTCAGTAAAGACTGGCAAAGACCGTACGGAGCCATTCTATGCCAGACGGGCCCTAAAACAAGGCGACGACCTATCGTGTGACCTCTTGAACATAGTGATGGAGATGGTATTGAGGAACGCTACAGTAAACCCGAGTGGCACGAAATTCAACAAAAGTCACATGCCACTCGCGTACGCTGATGACGTCGACATCATCGGTCGAAAACTGCGGGATGTGAGCCCTCTTTCGAAGAATAAAAATCAAGCTATACCATAAACTGGTTCTACCTGTTAATATACGGTTCAGAATCCTGGGTTATGACACAAGCGGATGAATCGGTTCTGGCAGTATTCGAGAGAAAATCACACCGTAAAATATATGGGCTCATCATCGTTAACGGAGAATATCGACGTCGAATGAATTATGTGCTGTACGAGCTGTACACAGACATTGACGTGGTCAGACGCTCGAAAAGTCTTCGGCAATGAACTCGATGGACGGCGCAGAAGAGGGCGACCAAAACTCCGTTGGAAACACCAGGTTACTGAGAACCTTGCATAACTTGGTGTGACTAACTGGTATAGAAGCGCAGATGATCGAATATTTTTCTACGTACGGTATATAATCCCATAGGATTGCAAAGAAGTGCCAGCTATGTAAGTAAGAAAGTAATGTTGAACTATTGATCACAGCTCATAATTCATTAAAGGGTTTTTGGGTAATAAGCTCTTGTACACTGTTTTTGGACCAAAATTGCTACACATACATAAGGGTTTACAGATTTTTAGTTGTGTATTTATCTGAACCCATAACGATTGTGCTTTACAATTCTTCACGTGATAAGAAGAGCGTATGATTAATGTAAATTCCCAACTATACTCAACAAACCACAATACAAGTTATACCCCATACGTATGATTGAGATTAATAAAATAAAACACCGCTATTTGTATCAACGCTTAAATGATAAGAACTTTACAGAATGTTAAATAAGCCAAACCTTTTGTTGTTACGCGTTTTATTAACATCATTAAAAAAATCTCCCAAATGTGCGTTGAGCCATGATGATAACTCAAAAATAATTTTGTCTGCAATGTAATAAAGGCACAAATATGAAATAACAAGACTCTGGGGATTGGTTTATTGTATGTTATAAAGATAATATAATGTGAATGTGCGGTTTTTTGTTGTTTTCAATCAAATACACCAAGGAGTACCAATTAAGGGTTATGCTGTGTGGTTTTTAATGTGGATGTGCATGTGGTTAACAATACAAGGAGTTATAGTTAAATTTAGCTTGATACTCGTTTTAAAAAATGTGTTATTTACTACGTTATTTTGTAGGTAAAAATTGAGAACTGATACATAACATTATAATTAACACATGATTTTGGGACTCATTACTGAGAACTACAAGTGAAGGTAGCCCCAAAAAGAAGAAGTTGTGCATCATTCGTTTTGTCAAGTTACATGCCATAATAATTTTATATCGATTTAAAGTTAGTAAGTATCGTATAGGGGAATTTGTCACGTTTTAGGCTCTTTGGTTTGACATAATATAAACATTATATAAGGGCGTATGATTATCATAAGTAATATTCCACGTAAATCATACGCCACGGAGTACAACAGTTTTATTGCAACAGCTACAAAATAAATCCAGTTCAAAATTATTTGATAAGAAAAAGTGAAACTGTTGCTTATGTAGGAAAACTTTATATGAACAGATTAAAGGAATTGTAATTCTTAATTTTTTTAAATTTGTTTCAGCTTTATCGGACTAGTGGTTCTCGAGTTATGTCAAACAAAAGAGCACAAAACGTGACAAATACTTACACGATACTTACTAACTTCACATCGATATTAAATTATTATGGGATGTAAATTGACAAAACGAATGATGCACAACTTCTTCTTTTTGTGGCTACTTTCAGTTCTCAGAATTGAGTCTAAAATCAATGAGCTGAAAAATGTTGTACTGTGTAATTTTTTTTTAATACAGAGGTACTTCAAATTTAGTGACAAACATACGTTTGTCACGGGAAGTAGGTTTACTTTGTTCATGATTGTCAGCTACCTATGATATTTTACAATGAATGTAAGAGAACTGGGTTCTGAATTACCAAAAAAAACTTTTGAAAACTTATAAACAATTTCAAAAACCTAGTTTTGTTATTTATGGAAGTACTATTAAAAGATTATTATCAGAAAATTCAGTGAAAGGATATCAATTACTAAAAGGATTTCAATTACTTAAGTTGTACTTGTTCATGACTACTTCACCAATGTATAAGACCCTTACGCAGGGAACCAAACCCACCCATTCATAGTATTGCTACTAATGCGGCTAATGCTTTATGTTTTGTGTTCTTATGAAATAGAAAGGGTCATCGAAAATATAACAACTTCTAGTACGTGACTTAGGAATCACATTACCACACCAGAATTTGTTCATTGTCATACTTCAATTATGGGTGTATGAAACGATTTTGCTACAACATATCTTTAACGCCATGACATTGGCTTAAATAATTGTTAAGGACTGCAAACTATTTTCGTAACAAACCATCCGGAAAATGTATGTCTGGGTACAGTAAATGTTGTGGGGATATTATCTTATCCTACTGGACATCGAAAAATTAAGTGCTGACATAAACAACATGTCCACAAATGAAATCATAATGACTTTGGGACTGCGATGTTACACAAGATATAAATTACATGGCTCAGCTTGACAGAAAACCCGAAAAATTTAAGTTGAATTATTTGAAATTTTTAATATAAATGTGTCTGATTTTTGGCTTAAAAAAGGGATAAGAAATATGTATTGCCTTACGAACTTAAAAAGCCAATACTGAAACTTGTTTGATACTTGCTGAAAATTAGTTAGAAAACATAAAGTCGTATTGCGGAACAATAACCCCTCAGACAATGAATCCGAACATTGTCTGGGATGTTACAAATTCCAAGTCAGGGTGAAGTCAGGGTGAAGTTATTAACCCCATTAGAGTTTGGTATTCACAGGCCAAACTATTTTATATATATTTAGCTTATCTTGATGTTTGTTTGGTTAGTTTTTCAGCAAAAACTCAAGAACGATTGAAGATTTCTTATTTTATTCTTCTCTTATAGAGAATGCAAAACCCTTTAGGGGTTTAACTATACCTTCACCCAGAACCAGGGTTCGTATTGGCTCGCTCGCTTGCGGTCTCTTTTCCTGAAAATATGCTCTTATCTCGCGATCCAAGAGCCATGAAATTTCAAATGAGCTCTCTGCTCTCGACCCTGGGGCCCAAATAAAGAGCTGGCTGGCGAGCCGATAGCTGCAAAATTCTGCTGCACGAAGTACTTTTTTTTGTCCCAGAGTACTTGTTTATACCAAAAAGTACTTTTAATGTAAAGTACAAAAAAGTAATCTGGTATAAAAAACGTACTTTGTGCTACAGACAAGTGCTTTTGGGCTAATAAAAGTACGTTTTGGCATGAAAAAATACTTCGGTACAAAAGAAAGTACCTTGTACCAAAACGATCTATGAACCAATATAAGTACATTTTTGTACAAAAGAGTATTCTGGTACATAAGGAATACTTTGTGCAACAGAAAAGAGTTTTTGGTACAAAAAAAGTACTTTTTGCCGAAAAGTACATTAAAAGTACTTTTTGGTAAACACATGTACTCTGGTCAAAAAAAAGTACTTTGTGCAACAGAAGTGCTTTTGGGCCAATAGAAGTACTTTTTGGCAAAGTACGAAAGAAAGTACTTTGTACCAAAAAGTACAATAAAAGAACTATGAAACTATGGCTCTTGAGCCGAAAGCTCGTTTGAAATTTGGGGCTCTTGGCTCTCGAGCCGAAAAGAGCGAGCTAAAACGCAATGCAATGTGTTTTTGTCGAATTGTTAGACGTACGTGATTTTTTTTAAATGTACCTCTTGTTATTTCATTAAAGTGAGTAGCTGATACTTGGGGCATTATATTGTGTTGTATTTTGACATCTCATCAACCAATGGCAATGGTGTGCCAATATTAAGCCTTTTTGGTAGTGTCATTTTAAATACTTAATTAACTCTCATTGATATGTGCACTAGAATTTAAGCACGTGATTACAATTATGATTTCCCATTGTTGCAACGATTTATTGCAAGGCCACAAATAAATCACTTTGTGTGAATTTTAATACTATTATGATTCATTATTTAAATTAATATGCAACTCAGAATTAATGTGATTGAATAACACACACAAAAGGTCACTTGAACGTATGATTTATATTAATTAGCATATATTTCTATACAAACACTCTCTATGGTCAAAGATGACGATACGTATGATTAACATTAATTTCACCTAAAGCTGTGAGCATTGAGCACTATGACAACGGTGATTCACATAAATTGCTATTTGTTTTATGAGAGACCATAACATAGTTTATGCTTCGCCAATAGTCTCTACTGATAGATGTTTATTCATAGAGTATTATTATGATAAATAACATACATAGATGAAAGAGTGATAAACATCAAACACCTACAAATATGCTTTTCTTTGTTTTATTAGTTTTCATAACTAAGTGGCTATTAAGATATGAGGACAACATAAGATAATTGTATGATATGTGTTTTGTGGTATAACATAATTATATAAGTTTACTTTAAGATGAGAAAATGACAAAACAGGATTTCCTGTTTTATTAGTTTCAAAAAAATAATCGGGCAAAATATGATATAATCATAATATTAAAGAAATAGATTGATTAGGGGAATACAAAAAAATGACAAAGCGTCGTCGAAAAATAAAATTATACATATTGTCCCCTTAATAAAACAATAGTGTATAATTTTTAGTGTTTTGAGAAAATAGAGTTTAAAGTTTTCGTCAAATCGGATGTCTATGAAATTTTTGAAGAAGTTTAATTTCTTCTACTATTTTTTCCAATGACCTTTTGACGCACTTTGTGGAAGTAGATTTTGAAGAAATTTTGACCAGGCATAGAATCGATGATGAAGATTCTAAATATGCAAAAAATGGTGTATGCTGAATAATGGTATATCTGAATTTTGGTTAAGACTTGAATACATCTTTTCATATTTGCTTTCAAGTTATCAACAATGAAATCATTGTCAATGCTATTGTGTATTGTAATTATTCCATTTACACATTTTATTTGTAAATTTCCTCGAAAATTCTTACAATTAATAATTGAAAACGTGAATTCTTTGCCTAATAAATATATTTGAATTTTAATTAATTAGCAGTGGCATAGAAGCTCCGCCCCGAGGTAGACAAACATACATACATACAGTTGATGAAATAACTTTTATATTTACAAAGAAATTAGCTTGAATAAATACAACACATTTATACAAATTAGATAAACAAAGGAATTTTATGAAATTAACATGGCCCATTAACGCGTGTTCGGAGCGAGCTATACTGCATAAGTGCACAACGAGATTTGTGTTGATGACAAATTATTCAACAATTTCCATAGACGCTTATGTGGTATGATTAATAATAATGATAATACATATGACATACTCAAGGGGGCACGAGTACTTTGGGGCGTATAAGTCATATCACATTGAAGCGTAGGTTAGTCAACTTTTAGCGCGTGTATGTTGTTTATTTGGATTACATACAAAATTGATTAGAATAAAAATGCTTTTATTGTTGCCGATATGAAAGTGTGTCGAACAGATGCATTTAGTACACAAGTAATTGCTTCGTATACATAACCAATTTTGTTTTCAACTCTTGAAACCCCTAACAATAACGTAACGTTGTATCGACCCCTTTGTAAACCCCCTACATAAAATGCCTAATAACAATTTCGTTGCCAATATTTACTCTGTTTTTATAAAGGGGCCAATAACCATGAGGGGGGTAAATGCATCGTCAAAGCTTAAATTTCTATCGAATATTTGCAAAACTAATAAGCGATAAAAACAACAACAACGTCGGCGTCCCACCGAGGCAATAAAGTTTATTTCAAAAAACTTTTTTTTTTAAAAAAAAAACATTAAATTAATTAAACATTCCACTTTTACGACTATATTCATATAACAAATCGCAGCACGAGTACAAATAAAACCAGGGGAAAAAGGACAATGTTAAGTGCCGCGCAGTAACAGTAACAGTAATTTACTTCTAATGATTAATAGTCAAGTATTTTGTAAAAAGTCCCTACCTAAAGAGAGCAATGAACCTTTTTAGTTAATACTCTCATAAACATTGAAAAGTTCGCTAAAGGGGTTACGACGGCAAGAGCATTACATAATCTAAACAAAACAAAAAAAATGTCATTGTAAAAACAAATGGAATTTTACAATAGCTATTTGAATAATCCTGAAAAAAGTTGTACAAGGGACTACAGTTACTCACAATTAAAAGCATTGCCGTTCAGTAATAACAATTAAAATCGTTGTAGATGGCACAGGTAGTTTGAAGCTACTGGAAACAACATGGGCTTTGGCCAGACATTGGAAATAAAGTTTTCTTTTTCACATTTCTTAAGTAAGTAACTAAATTTTGGGACTCACTTCTAAGAACTGCACGTGAAAGTAGCACCAAAACGGAGAAGTTCTGCATCATTTGTTCTGCCAAGTTACATGCCATAATAATTTTATATCGATGTGAAGTTAGTAAGTATCGTATAGGAGAATTTGTCACGTTTTAGGCTCATTTGTTTGATATAACATAAATACTATATGGTGGCGTATGATTATCATACATAGGTAATATTCCACGTAAATCATACGCTACGGAGTAAAACAGTATTATTGTAACTGCTACAAAATAAATCCAATTCAAGATCATTTGATGAATGGATATGAACTGATAAAGAAATATCATGAAAAAATAGCCTTTTTTTCCCATATTTTTACAATTTTCATGCACTAGATGCAATTTTTTGGGTCGGTCTATTTGAGACTTTGTTTGCTCTGGTTTAGATCTACAACTTTGCCGAAGACAAAATGAAAAAATTCCGAACAGTTTATGAAATATGGACTCAGTAAAAATAGTAAAAAAAATCGTATTGGGGTGAAAATATTGGAGTATCCATAAAAACATGTTTCGATGTAATGGGGCCAAATCCTTTGGGGATTTTTTTAGTCTCGGTATATACTTCAAAAATAGCTGGGTACGAAGGCGGCAGCAATTTATGTGTTGCGCTGTGTAATATATAGTTATAATGAAGACTAAATAATTTATTTTGAAAAGTGATTATTTGTTAATATTTTAAGGATTTATAACAATTTGTTTATCTGAATCCGAGGAGCGAACCTACTAACCTTTACAAGTTCTGCACTAATTAAGTATGCGTATGATTAATGTGAATTCTCAACTATATTAACTCCACAACTACATATGAGTGAAATAACATTAAAAACCGCAATTTATATAAACTCATAAATGATAACAATTTTGCACAATATTAAAAAAACCAAACTGTTTGTTTTTAAGATTTTTAACACCATTAAAAAATCTCTCAACTGTAATGAGTCATGATAACTCAAAAATAATTTTGTCTGCAATGTAATAAAGGCACTAATATGAAATAACAAGACTCTAAGGATTTGTTTATTGTATGTAATAAAGATAATATTTTGTGAATGTGTTTTTGTTGTTGTTGTTTTCAATCATATACACCAAGGAGTACCAATTAAGGGTATCTATGCGGTTGTTAATGTGAATGTGTGTATTAATGTTAAACTGAGCGGTTGTAGTTATTATTTATTCATTATTTTGGTTGAGATTTTAAAAATTATATATCTTGTAGCGTTTTTAGAAATTAAAATCTGTATTTAAATCTAAATCGCAGAATATATTATTTCAAACGAATCGTACGAATAACACTAATCGCTAGGCATATTTCGTATGAGTGTTATTAATTTAAGTGAAAGAAATTTAAGAGCGAACGTTATTAATGTTTGCAATAATTTAATGTTATTTTAAATGAAATTTTATGTAATAAATAATATATCTGGCACATTGAAATAATTTAGAAAATAAATGCTACCTTAGACAGATGACATTTAATTAAATAACTTGGATGAAAAATCAATCTTAAAGACTGTAAAGGATGATTCAGTTAGAAGTTTATTTTTGAATATTAAATCAAATACTTGGCATGTAACTACATGTCGGAATCCTTACTAGGGCCGCAAACAACAATATCTGGCATTTATTTTTTAAACATAACTTCATTGAAATATTTACCCCTCCAACGCTATAGGTGGTGTATTCGAAAGTCCAACTTTCGATCACTATTTCTAACCACCGGTATCTCATAAAAATGAAAGAAAAAATGCAGAAAAATCCTAAAATGTTAAAGTGAATAAATATGCCAAGCTGAAAGATGTTCCCATAAATATAAAAGTCTGAACTTTTCCTTGCTATTCAAAGGACATTGGCAACTGTCAATATCCTTGAAAGTTTTTTTTCTATAGCTTCGGGTTATCATTGGAGATAACTTTCTTAAATATAAAAATGCGAATTTCCACCAAACTTTTTCAATACAAATTCATAACTGTCAATTATTGCAGCCAGGATTGTTCGGTATTCTAAGGACCATTGCGACTTTCAATACCCGTAATTTCAGATTATTAATGCGGATGAAAATGTTAAACAGAAAGAGACCTTGAACAAATAATATTCAAATAAGTTCTTTGAACGGTGGAGTGGACTTAATTGGCAGATCAAGGACCTTGGTCCTTCTCAAAGTCCTTAACAAATTTTTCATAGTAGTAGTAGAACTTTGCTTGTTAGATGTATAAACTATGTCAAAACACTAGCAAACCATTTTTGTTCTTTTCAAAGGACGTCGTTCATTTTTAATGTCCTCATTTTTAATCACCAAGCATCAAAAAAAAGTGATGTCTGTCTTTGCAGACTGGTTTTTTTGGTATTGCAATTGCCTTCTCTTTCATATTTTCATTGCATATAAAATTGTTAAACAGAAAGGTTTCTTGGAAATATAACAAATAATATTCAAGTTAGTTCTTTGTACGGTGAAGTGGACTCTATTGGCATTTCAAGGTCCTTGGTCCTTCCTAAAGTATTTCGAAACTTATCCATATTTTTGGTAGTCCTTTTAATAATAATTTAATATAATTTTTTTTCTTGTCAAATTAATGTGATCGATTTCAATTTCCTTGAGAGTGTTCCTATAATCTTAGGCCATTGTTGGGGATATATGTATGAAAATGAGAAGTTTCACCAAACATATGGAACATGTAAAAGGGATGCCAGTCATTTATATTGTAGACTGCTTTATTTAAGATATTGTAAAAACCTTCTCTTTGATATTTTCATTGCGGATAAGATTGTTAAACAAAAAGGTTTTGATCTTATCATGAATTTAACAAAAAATATTCAGGTTAGTTCTTTGTACGGTGGAGTAGACTCTATTGGCATTTCAAGGACCTTGTTCCTTATCGAAGTACTTAGAAACTTTCCATTATTTTAGTAGACCTTTGAACAATAAAGGTAAAAACCATGTCAGAACATTAGCATACAATTTTTTTTGTCAAAGTATCTTGACGCCTTCAGTGTCCTTGAGAGTGTTCCTATAATATAATCATGTGGGATAAATTATATAAGTACGAAAATGAGAAACTTCATCAAAAATCTTCAAAAAATTGATGCCAGTCATTAATGACTTTCTCTTTCAGATTATTATTGCAGTTAAAATTGTTAAACCGAAATGTTTAGATCTTTCCTTGAACTTTAACAAATTATATTCAAGTTAGTTCTTTGTACGGTTGAGTGAGCTCTTTTGGCATTATAAGGACCGTATTCTATTTTCAAAGTTCTAAGTAACTTTTCTAAAATTTTGGTACATCACTATGTAAATGAATATGGTAGTATAGGTTAAGCCACAACACTGGCAACAATTTGCCAAAGGACCTTTTCTACTTTCAATGTTCTTAAAAGTGTTTGTGTAATTTCTGGTTGTCTATTATTAGGGATCACTTATTTAAGTATGAAAATAAGAATTTTCACTAAACAACTACCAAAAAAGTAATATCATTTATATTGCTAATTAGATTTTTTTCAGTATTGCAAGGACCTTCTCGTTCAGATAAGGGTTAGACATTTCCTTGAACTTTAACAAATACTATTCAAGTTAGTTCTTTGGGGCCGGCCTTGACATAGTGGTTAGAACACTCGAGTACCATGCGGGAGATCACAGGTTCAACTCCTGGCTCCAGTCATTTTAAAGACATTTTTTTTTCGAATGTTGTCCACAGCAACTTCGCAGTATTAGTGTCGAGTCCATCGGCATGTCTAGCAAGAGCTTTTCAAACAGTGACTTTCGCAGTCGTCGATAAACAAGTAGGTGCCGTTAGTTGTGAATCTAACAATAGAAAGCGTGTTAGTTCACAACAACGCGAGAAGCTATCCCATACCTCATTCATGGGGTGTAAAGGGAAATTAAGTGTTTTTTAAGTTCTTTGAACGGTTAAGTAGATTCTATTGGCATTTCAAGTATGTGGGTCCTCCCAAAGTCTTTAGAAACTTTTTCATAATGTTAGTATATGTTTACAAAATTGAATATGGAAGTAAAGTGTTAGAATAGCGACAAGCATTTTTTTTGCTTTTCAAAGGACGTTGACCTCTTTTAATGTCTTTGTAATTGTTTCTGTAATTTCAGGATATTATTGGGGATGACTTGTTTAAGTATCAAAATAAGAATTTTCGCTAAACGTCTACAAAAAATTAATTATGTCAGTCTTTGTATTGCAGACTGAACTTTTTTCGGTATTCCAAGGACCTTGGCACTTTAAGTGTCACTGAACATATTTGCGAATAAAATGGGTAAACATAGAGTATGAATCATTTCTCTCTCTTTACTAAAAAAATCCCCAAATTAGTCTAAAGTAAAAAGAAGTGGACTTTATTTAATTTCAAGGACCTTGGTCCTTCTCAATGTTCCTAAAAATGTTGTTATAATTTTATATTTAACATACATAAATATGGAGGTGTAAAATGTACAAAAGCAAACGATTTTGGCGAGGTAGTGTTTTTTGCATTTCAAAGGACCTTCAACTCTTTCAATGTGTTTAAAAGTATTTCTCTAATTAAAGGTTATTATAGTGGCTTATTTACTTAAATATAAAAATTAAAACTAATCAATTGAAAAAATTAATTCAGTCAGTTGTCTTGCAGACTGAATTATTTAGGAATTTCAAGGACCTTTGCCATTTTTAATGTCACTGAAATATTTTTCGTATTTTCAAATTATTAAAACTGATAAATTGATTAAATATAAAGGTTTTATCTCCCGCTTAACTTTAACAACAAAATATACTCATTAGTCTAATGTATAGTGAAGTTGACTCTTTTGGCATTTGAAGGATCTAGGTTTCTCTCAATGTCCTTAGAAAATTTCCTAAGTATTAATATATCATTGGAATTAACGTATTTAAAATTGAAGTGAAAACTTTTCCAGAACTCTGACAACATTTTTGAAATTATATTTTGTTTGTTCAAATGACCTTGATAGCTGTTTATGTTCTGGAAAGTTTTTCAGGTTATAATTACGGATAACTTACTTGAGTATTAAAATAAGAAGTTTCACGAAAAATATGTATCAGTCGTTGGTTTAGCAGGCAGGTTTATTTTTTGAACATTTTAAGGATCTTCGCCTTTTTCAATGTCTGTGAAAATTTGTCATTAAATTCAGATTACCATTATGAATAACATTTAATCGTTTGATCTTATTGAAACTGAAGCTATTTATACTGAAATTATTCATTTATACAGTGCAGTACACTTTATTTTCGTTTCCAAATCCTTGGATTTTCTCAATGTCCTTTGAAATTTTACATAATTATAATATATCATTGCAATTGATATACATTGATGAAATTTTTTTCATTAATATAAAGAACAGGTCGAAAAATAACCAAACATTATTAATATAAAATTATAAAATTTGCTAGAACACCTAGAAAAATTTGTGAAATTTTGGCTTTAAAAAGGACCTTTGCTTTGAATTGCTTTGAGATTTTTGCCACTTTTCAAATCATTACACGTAACTAACTTAAATAGAAAAGACATAACCAATCATGTAAAAAAATAACATCTGTCAATTTTATTGTAGACTGACGGTTTCAAATTTTCCAAAAACAACTTTCATTTTGAGGAATTCGGACTGTCTAAAATTCCTTAGAAAATTTTCCATAATTTTAACATATAATTGCAATAAACATATACGAATATCAAAGTAGATAGTTTTTTGCTTTTGGAAGGACTTTGGCTGCTTCCAAATGTCCTTATCAATGTCCTTTTAAAAGTGGGATCTTCACCAAGTGTGCGGAAGAAATTAATGCATATCAGTCATTTGTAGGATAGTGACCTTTTCGTTACTTAATTACATTCACAACAATGCTGTGATCTTCTTAGGGTTATCTAGCCATATTTTGGAGCTATGTTTAAAATACTTTAAAAATTTATATGTTTCCATCTGTTATTAAATAATTTGGTATATTAGTAGTTACTCGTATCTATGTATATTCTGATATCATAAGAAGTGTCGTTGGGACGGTGTTTGGTCCACGGTTATATCTCCTCTGTAGTAATCACCATGCATCAAATTAATTTGCCTTGTCAATAACTACAAAAGAAGGCGAACTGATCTATGCTGAATTGAAATAATTTATTAATCTTCCCAAATTTTACAAATTTATCCACAACAATTCATCTGTCAACATTTCCACAAAATCTAAATAGGAAGCACAACAAACTAATAGACGAAATGAATGATTCTTTATTTGGTCTCTTAACCCAAGACCTCAGATGTTCTCCGGCGTATTTTATAATATCGTTGTTCAAATCACATAATAGCGCCACATGTTTACAAGCGCATTTATACGCTCACTCGCTCCCTCCCATATCTTAGAACAAATAGTAATCATTTCCCTTTAGGCCATTCAAGTGGCATGTTGTGCAAGAGCGATGGTGGGTCTATTTGCTTTAAAATTCGTTGATCCCAATGTCAACTCCTACTATGGTCGACCATTTGTCATGAGAAATCACGACACTTAGGGCCACCATTTATTTCGATGTTTACATTGGCACTCACCAACTGCGTTCGAAAAAAAAAATACAAATAAACAGAAACATTTTTATAACTACAAAAAGGACTATAACGCACAACAGGGGTATCGTCGTAATAGAGTGCCAACTTGTGTACGCGTGTGCCAAGCGGGGGATGTATTACATGTATTTACATATGTAATTTATTATTGTTTCTTCGTTTTAAGTAAAGTTACATTCATTATAATTTTTATTTGTCTCGAACACAAACGAAACTTAAATGTCACAAACTAAATAAAGACAGTGACATGTTTATTCATTCATCACACGCTGGCAATCCACTCATCCTCAGCAGCAGCAGTCGCATGGCTGGCTATGTTGCCTTGGAAATATCTATCAAATAAAAATGTTAGTTGGAACAGACGACCGTTTTACAAAAGCAAATGATAGACAGCCGTAGCGACAAACACTTTTCTTGTAACACAAATGGTATGTGAGTGGCATATTAGAAAGAGAGAGAGAGAGAGGTTGAGATAGAATGGAAAGAAAGCGAGAAAGGGGGATCTGTAAGTGTTTGGTATGTGACTTGCATTTGTAGTTGTAGACCTTTGGCATTGAGGGGGAAATATAATTTTATGTTTTCTAACACTTAATTTTTAAGTTTTGTTGTTTTTAAAGATGTGTTTAATGGTGGTGTGGCATATCATTGCGCCGCCATGGGAAAATGTGTTAATTATATGGTGGGATACAAAAAAAAAAAAATTACTATTTCTTATAAATTTTATCTATGTGAAGTTTTTTTGTTGCCATTCAAAGGACCTTAGCAGCATTCTTAAATATTAAAATGAGTATTTTCACCAAACAGCTAGAAAAAAAATTCATATCTATTACACTATGCAACAAATGACGACTTTTTGAAAAATACAAAAACGGGATAGTATAGGTTCGATTCTACTATCGAAGGGTAATAAAACCCTATACTCAGTTTGGCGAGATTGGTGACCAATTTTTTTTTTATGGGCCCCTAAAGATTCTGAAAATCAGTGAGCCCCATGAAAAAAGGTGTGATCAGTTTTTGTCCAACAGCTAACTCACACTTCGTGATAGCGCTTAACTGTATTCGGCAATAATGTAGCTGGCAGTTTTGCGCACTAACTTTATTAACAAATTATGTCAAAAAGGTTGGTTATTCCTGCCCTTTTTCAAAAAAAATTGAAGAAGAATTTATTATTTTTTCACTTTTTTGAGCATTACTTTGAGGGAGTTCAAATTTTTCTCTAACACTGTTCGCCAAAATTGTAGCCCTGGTAAAGATAAACAACTTTCGTGAACATATCAATCCAATCTGAACGTGTCTAGGCAGCCTAAATAGCTCATAGAGTCCACGTTGATACCGGTTTTTCGAAACTTTACGCACTTATAAGCCAGTAACGTGGTTGAATATCAACCGATTTTAAATTTCTCAGTGGATTTAGAAAGAAGAGACTGCGGCCTTTCCAACCATGTGTATAGTTATATTGGTAACTTGTCATATCTGCTTTTTTTTTGCCTCGAAATTTTAAACTTTTGTAATTTTTTCACTATTTTTAAGTTTGATGAAGTTTGTATCCCTTATTTTATAAGGACACCCTAATGTTTACCAGTTAAAGGCATACTTGTTTGTAAAAATCGGTTAACAAATAGTTAAGTTATTTATGTTTTCCTAGGGACGCAACTATGCTAAAATCAAAGTTGAAGTAATTAACAACAACACCAAAACAATGCTTCTTCTTCAACTCTTTGATTTTAGTATAGGATATGAAAGTTGCGTCCCTCGGAAAACATGAATTACTTAACTAGCTGTTAAGCGATTTTTACAAACACATATGCGTTTAACTCGTGAAAGCGTGCACTTTCTAAATAAAGTAGTAAACATTAGGGTGTCCTTATAAAATATGGGCTACAAACTTCATCAAACTTAAAAATAGTGAACAAATTACAAAAGTTTGAAATTTCGAGCCAAAAAACAAGCAGATATGACAAGTTACCAATATAACTATACACATGGTTGGAAAGGCCGCAGTCTCTTCTTTCTAAATCCACTGAGAAATTTAAAATGGGTTGATATTCAACCACGTTACTGGCTTATAAGTGCGTATAGGTTCGAAAAACCGGTATCAACGTGGACTCTATGAGCTATTTAGGCTGCCTAGACACGTTCAGATTGGATTGATATGTTCACGAAAGTTGTTTATCTTTACCAGGGCTACAATTTTGCCGTACAGTGTTAGAGAAAAATTTGGACTCCCTTAAAGTAAAGCTCAAAAAAGTGGAAAAATAATAAATTCTTCTTTAATTTTTTTTTGAAAAAGGGCAGGAATAGCCAACCTTTTTGACATAATTTGTTAATAAAGTTAGTGCGCAAAACTGCCAGCTACATTATTGCCGAATACAGTTTATCGCTATCACGAAGTGTGAGTTAGCTGTTGGACAAAAACTGATCACACCTTTTTTTCATGGGGCTCACTGATTTTGAGAATCTTTAGGGCCCCATAAAAAAAAATTGGTCACCAATCTCGCCAAACTGAGTATAGGGTTTTATTACCCTTCGATAGTAGAATCGAACCTATACTATCCCGTTTTTGTATTTTTTTCACTGTTGCACTGTGTTATTTGTTTACAGACTATATTTTTTCGGTATTCAAGGAACATTACCACTTTTAATGCCCTTAATTTCAGATTATCATAGCGAATGATGGTTTTATCATTGCGGATAACTTACTAAAATAATAATATAAGAATTTTCACCAAACATCCAGAAAAAACGTCGAAACTATTATATGTTTGCAGACGGGATTTTTTTTCGATATTCCAAGGACCATTGCCATTTATAATTTATCATTCCGGTTGAGTTGGTTAAATAGAAAGGTTTGGATCTTTTCTTTAACAAATAATATTCAAATTATTCCTTTGTGCGGTGGAGTGGACTCTATTGGCATTTTAAGGATCTTGGTCCTTCTCAAAGTCTTTAAAAACTTTTCCAAGATTTTAGTAGATCATTGCATAAATAAATATGGAGGTATAAACTACGTCGGAACTTTGTCAAAAAAGGACTGATTTTCAAAGGACCTTGACCACTTTTAATTTTTTTTAAAGTGTTTTCATAATTTCAGTTAATAATTGGATATCACATATTTAAGAATTTTCATTATTTTCGAAAACATTCTCGGTTACTTAAAGAATGTTGTCCCTATTGAGTGTCCTTAAAGAAATGTCATTCAGTTTCCGTTATAGTTTGTCAAATATTTGTAAGTTATTTGTCAAATAGTATCATTGCGATACTGGTGCCATACCAAATAGTTTGCATTGTTCCATAATTTTGAACTAAACGAACACAGACAATTTTTATTTAAATATTAAGGATGTGGAGTTTTTATGTTGCATTCCAAAGGACCTTGGCCATTTTCAACTACAATTTTTGTATAATTTTATTTTATCATTGCAGGTAACTTACTCAAATATTAAAATGAAAATTTTTGTATCTGACATTTGTATTACAGTGACTTTTTTCGTTATTTCAAGGATTATTTCCACTTCACGTGAGCTTAGTTTCAGATTATCATTTTGAATAAGATTGTTAAATAGATCGGTTTGAATCTTTCCTTTAACAAATAATACTAAAAGTATTCCTTTGTGCGGTGGAGTGGACTCTATTGGCATTTCAAGGATCTGGGTTCCTCTCAAAGTCCTTATAATAATCCTTTTTCCTTTTTCTTGACCACTTTCAATGTCCTTAGAGTGATTCCACAATTTCAGGTTATTATTGGGTGTCACTTATTTAAGCACTGTAATGAGAATTTTCATCATTGGGGAAAACGTTGAGTGTCCTTGAAAATATGTCATTCATTATCCGTTAACTTTTAAACGAACTCTGACAATTTTTATTTTAATTTTTAACGATGTGGAGTTTAACTGCTTTATTTCAAAGGACCTTGGCAATTTTCAATATCCTTGAAAGTTTTTCTATAATTATAGATTATCAATGCGGATAACTTACAGAAATATTATAATGAGAATTGTATAGAATCGTCTACAACAAAATAAATTTAAATCTGTAACTTGTATTGCACACTGGATTTCTTCGTTATTCTAAGGACCATTGCCACTTTCAATGCCTGTAATTTCAGATTATCAATGCGTATGAGATTGTTCAATAGAAGGATTTGGATATTTCCTTGAACTGAAGCAAATAATATTCAAATTAGTCCATTGTACCCTATTGGCATTTCAAGGACATTGGTCCTTCTCAAAGTCCCTATAAACTTTTCCATAATTTAGTATATCAGTATGAATATAGAAGAATAAACTGTTTTAAAACAATTTTTTTTCTTTTCAAATGACCTTTACAACTTATAATGTCTAATTTATTTGTAAGGCCTGATTAAGTTTTCAGTATAAACTAAAATATAGTTTGAAAGAGGTTCGAAAAACCCATGTTTTTCGATATGACTCATTTTCGATAAAAGATGTCTTTAATTAAAAATTGAACAGGAAATTTTTCGGGTAACTTTTTGACCTATAATCCCGAATGATTTCGTGTCCTTTTCGTCCTTATTTAGAAAAAAGGTTAAACAAATACCTTCAAGAGAAACTTTAGAACATTCCAATGTTCTACAAAATTGTTGCTCAGAGAATTTTACTAGGGTTGTTCTGAGAAAAAAAAATTTGGTATCTTTAACGTTTACAAGTTCTAAGACGAGAAAAATTTCGCTATACGATACTTTTTAACTTAATCGATATTAAGTTATTATGGCATGTAACTTGACAATACGAACGATGCAGAACTTATTCTTTTTCGGTCTGCTTTGATGTGCAGTTGTCAGAATTGAGTCCCAAATCAATGAGCTGAAAAATGTTGTACTGTGTTATTGTAGTCTATAGTTATAGGTTATTAAACACGATGAACAGTTGAAAGTTTTTATAAGCAGATTTAAACTAATTTTTGCAAAATAAAACCATTACAAACACCCATAACTAAAATTTCAATTACAACAATTTCGTATTATATTTTTGCATATTTTACAAATTCATTCATTCATTTGCCCCATCATCTAAATAACGCACTATGTTATTTTTCACTTTCAGATTCTTGCATAACATTAACGCTAATATAATTAAATTCAATCATATTAAATAATGCAATTCATTGAGAATATGAAAAATTATTTCTAATGAAATTTCCATTCCATATTTCCAGATTGCACGAAGCAAAATTTTCAAATGAGCAAATTTCAATGGAATCATTAATATTAATGTATGCACATGCAATGACTAGCGAAAGCAATTGAAGTCCGCTCGCACTCTCTCTCTCTCTCTCTCTACTGGATGAAAATGTGAAATATTCTTCTAAACAACATACAGAACAAAGCAAAACTAAAAGCTGCAACAACCAACAACTAACATACGCAACAAAAAAAAAAAGAACAAGAAACATACACAATATAACTAACAACTCTATAGTTTAAGTTCAAGTGGATGTGATGATGAGAATGCTAGTGTTACGCGCATAAAAATATGGAAGTTTCATAAAATTGTGTTTGTGTTTCATTTAAAAATGCATAAAACTGATTCATTTCTGCTCAAGTATGTAAAGCATCAAAATGTGGCTTAAGTTTAAAAATGTTGCCACAATTGTAATTGAAACGTTTCATTTGTTGCTATTAACTCTTTTGCTGGGCCAAACATTTCATGTTCCACAACAAATAGACGATATCGTCGTTATGGCATCATCAACATTGCTTACGATACCGACAATGCCAACAGCAGCAACAACAACAACAACCGTACAACCTTCATTATCTGCAACTGCAACAACATTGGTGGCGGGACACACAAGAGCGGCAGCAACTCTAACCACATCAGGCACCAGAGTATCAACATTAACGTTGCCACTGCCTGTGCCCACAACATCGTCATCATCATCATCATCCTCATTGCCAGTGCCATCATCGTTGTGGCTAACTGCAACAAATGCATCCAAATTACTCAATTTAAGTTCGCGCACAGCTGATGAAATTACGGGTAAGTTGGAGTAAACTTATGAAATGAAAAGAAAATTGTATACGCAATGTAACGAGAAAAATTACGGTATACATTGCGTAACGATAATGATAGTGATGACGGCAAGGACAACGATGTTGATAGTTTAGAAAAATTGCGAGAGGAGATTGCTGCTAAAATTGACTGTGAAAGCATTTAAGTGGATTTTTATTATCATTTAATAAAAAGGGATGGAACAAATGTAGCTAAAATGTTATGCTTTATATATCAAAGTGCATGTGATACATTGTTAAAGATTTATGTTGGCAATACAATAAGGGTGGGGGAGGTGGTGATAAATTGTTACAATCGTAGGGAATGTTACACAAGATGGTCCATCAGCTGACGGAAACTACTTAAGATCTATGGCATACAATGAATAGTTTATGTAGTAGTAACGTAAGTAGAACTCGATTAAGCTGCTTACTAAAAGATGATATACTGATTCGTCGTGCATATTGATGTAACGCAATCATATAATTAAAAATTTAATCATATCGATAAATGTACGAGTTTCTGGTAGCGGACAAAAGCATTTTCTAATCCCAAAATAAAAATGTCTATTTGAGATGAAATTTACGTATGAGTAACATGTAACTACATTAACAATTACTTATACGCTTCAATGTACTTTTTTTATTATACAAATATATTACAACCAAAAACTCAATGATCTAATACAAATTGACAGATATGTATGTTATAATTGCGCTATATTGTTAATATGGCCATCTGCAAATATGAGTAAAATTAAATTTGTTGCCTACAACTCTATAAAATCTACAACAATTGCAAATTGGTTTAATTCACAAAATAATGTACCAACAATTTCAACCAATCCCCACAATACCATGACAACGAATAACTATTATTTTTAAATTCAATTTTCAACTCACTTAAATTGCCAAATTCACCATAAAACCCAAAAACGTCGATGTGGATTGAAAACAGTTTATAAACAAAACTTTACAAAATATAGCCAATTAACAGCAACAACAAAATCTGCATAAATAAATTGCTATTGAAACAGCAGTCGAAACCCAATCAGTGTCATATGAGTTAAATAAAATCTATTGAAATAGAAAAACATTATATCCTAAAACACTAAGATACGCACAAGTTTTTGTTATTAATTATACAGCTGAAATTAAGACAATCCTTGTGGATAGCCAAAAGTAGTTACAATGTAAGAGACATAATGAGTTATGATATACAAACGAAATTACCAACAATTCCTAGTTAACAATTACTTTAAATAGAAAATATTGTAAAAAACCCCCCATCTTTAAGTATATTTCCTATAAACGCCTTTAAAACGTCGCAAAATTGCTTTCGTTATTTGCTTTTCAAATCGAGTATACGCTTTTGTGTGAAACCCTTGTTAGCAATGACAAACCTTGTCCTTTTATGTATTCTGCTATGACCATTTGTTTTTTTTTTGTCAAAGGGTTGTACAAATATACGAAATAAATTAAAAATCATTGAAACGACCAATAAACTAAAGCAACAAAATCTCAAAGTAATAGCGCAAAACCGCAGGAATAGGAAATGCCACATAAAAAAAAAAATTGTCAAATGAAAATAAGGATTAAAACAAACCACAGCGACAAATACGAGTGGTAGTATAAATAAACAAAAGGATCGCCGTTGGCATAACGACCATCGTGAAACTGCTATGAATGGGGTACAGCGGCGGTGGCGAGGGATGCATAATAATTGCCAAAAATATAAAAAGAAACATGAAACATGTCCCTGACATTAAAGTTTTAAAAATAATTTCATTAAAATATTGTTTGTGACTACGCTGTAGGTGGTATATTTGTAAGGTCAAACATAAATATATTATTAGCAAAAGGATTTCCGCTGGTATATTGTCCATCGTGAAACTGCTTTGAATGGTGTTATATGCGGCGAAGGATGTATAACAACTACCGAAAATATAAAATATAGGAGAAAACAGTTAAACTCATAGTTGAGATCAAATCCAAATTACATTACCAAAAAGTTTCTTTGGTTTCTTATTCGAAATCACATACTTTATATTGAACTTATAGTCGAAATACTTATTTAAAATTATAGATCAGTCTCTGGCATTTAGATTTTAATATAACTTGATTTAAATGTTGGCCGCATCTGTAGCGTAGGTGGTCTATTCGAAAGATGTGAAAGATGCAGAGATGAAAAAATACTTGTTCGCCAAAATTAAATATTTTGAGTTAAGTTCTATTCAGTATTAAGACCAGGATTGAAAGAAGTTACAGCTGAGAAATTAATTCTCATAATGACAGGCAGTCTATTTAGCTATTTCGGAATCAGCCATGAATTTTCATCAATGATTGCAAAGTGTTTATCAAGTCTTATGCGCCAGAATCGCATAACATATACTTGGGGCACTTCATAAATTTTCACTATGAGAAATCAATCGCTAAACTTCTGTATGCCCTAGTGACGTCGTGTTAAAACCAAATGCTGCCAAAATCACGGGTATTTGTTTCACACTACATAAGTCCTGTTATTGTGGTGCGGTAGCATTCCATTTGAAGGTCAAAACCTGCCTATAAACCACACCACATTGTACGTGTAATTATGTTCGAGAAGCTCTTCGTGTTTCTTATCAACTCAAATGCGCTAATTTGTGTATTGGCATATCCACTGAGCCAGAAATATTCTTCTTCTTCTTCTTCAATGGCAGCAACAACAGAAATTTATCCATCAGTAGCCGCACTTAGAAAAGTATTCCAAGCGCTTCGGTCTTTTGCGCTCCGTAGATAGTTCGTCAACCAAGCTAAGTTAACAGCTCTTTCACCTGGTCCATCCATTCGACGACGGTACTCTCCGTTAACGATGATGGGTCCAAATATTTTGCGGAGTATTTATCTCTCGAAGACTCCCAGAATAGATTGATCCGCTTGTGTCATTACCCATGATTCTGCGCTGTAGAGCAAGACAGGTAGGATCAGAGTCTGGTAGAGCTGGACCTTTGTTCTTTGAAAGAGCGCTTTGTCGATTAATCGCTTACTTAGCGCATAGTAGCAATGGTTTGCGATCAATACTTTTGATTCAGATGCTGACATTATTATTTTTGTTTATGGTGGAGCCAAGGTAGACAAAACCATCTAAAACCTCAATGTTATAGTTGTCAACGTTCACGCAGCGTCCCAGACGAGTGGACTCTTTGTTCGTTGAAACAGATAACTTGGTTTTGTCCTCGTTTATCACCAGACTCACTTCAGCCAACTGCTTTTCAATGCTCGAAAAAGCCGCAGTAACATCTCGCAATCCACGTCCAATAATATCATCAGTATACGCCAGCAACATGTGACTTTTGTTGAAGATGGTACCATTCCTGTTTACTGCAGCCTTCCACATGAGCATCTCCATTACGATGTTATCTCCATTGCAAATGTATCTGACAGATTTTTGCCAATTTTCACTGAAGACTTCGTGTCAGTCAGTGTCGTCCCGCAGAGTCGAATTAGTTTCGCGGGGATACCAAACTCAGCCATAGCATCCAACAATTTCTGTCGTATCGGACTGTCGAATGCAGCGAAATTGCCGTGCTGATCTCGTTTTGGCTCGGTGGTGGACAGTCTACTCCATCGTCGATGATTGGTGCGATTTCGTCACTTATGCTGCCTTCGGGAACGAGTAGGGATTGAAAGTGTTCCCTCCATATTTGCAGCACACTTTGAGTGTCCGTGACCAGATTTCCGTCTCTGTCCTTACAGGTGGGGATCCCTATTCCAAAACCTTTACTTTTTACCTTTTGGTAGAACTTTTGGGCCTCACCTCTATCCATATAGTTTTCGATATCCGGGCTCTCTCTTTTCTTCCACAGGCGCTTTTTCCGTCTGAACAGGCGTTTCATCTCCATCCTTTTCTCTTTATAACGCTCCGTCATGGCACGCGTCGCCATTGGCTGCAGTTTTGCCTCCATTTCCTCAGACATTTCGCATCATTTATCATCGTACCAGGGCTTGTCTGAGCGTGGTTTTTCATAACCCAGTACGTTGTTGCGGCACTGGTCATAGAATTCGCAATATGCTGCCACTGTATGTCTGGAACATCAGAACTACGGGGATTTGTTTGGAGTAATTGAGAGAGTTGGTTGGAGTAGACATTGGCTATCTCAGTGGTATGCAGCTTTGTGATGTCTAGCTTCCTTTGCGTTTGATTACGAGTATTTTTAGCACTACTTAATCGTGTGCGTACCCTGACTGCAACTAGGTGGTGATCCGAGTCAATATTTGCACCGCGCATCACACACACGTCCATAACGCTTGAGACATGCCTTTCATCAATTACCACGTGATCAATCTGATTTCTTGTATTTTGATCGGGAGATATCCAGGTTGCCTTGTGGATATCTTTATGCGGGAATCAGGTTCCACTCACAACCATGTTTCTTGCCGAGGCGAAATAATAAGCCTGAATAACTTTAACGCGTTGCTTGATTGTGTATCTTTCCATGGTTCAAATTAAGTTAGACCGAAATCGAGAAATGTCGACTGAAATGCAGAAAAGAACTTGACGTTTAGGTGTGGTTCACATTCAACATCGGCCCTTACAATTTCACCACCCTTTATATGGGACATAACATTATTTTGGCCAGAACTTTACTACAATATATACTGCTCTTCTGCAAAATTTCGATACGTCTGTAAAGATTTGGACGACGTCTTCCCTAAAGTATAGAGTATTACCAATATTATCATAGTAGGTTTTGTCCAGGATGTTACTCAAAAAACCGATATCTAAGAAGGTTCTGGTCCGTATGTCAGCATCTCACATTGATTATACCTAAAAATTTGACGTGACCATAAACGTATTGTGGTGTTCGTCGCTGCATTCTCCGCCTCAATTTCTGGGGTTACCCAGTTCAGGATCATGAACAGCGGCTGATTCTCCAGTTGGGACCGATTGTCCTATTGCAGCAGTTGCCGCTTTGCTGGTTCTAGCCGTGTTCAAAGTCTAGTTTAGTTTACTGTCCATTTTGGATTATCTGAAAGTGTAAGTGCAACTACACTCTATCTGGGTTTGGCAAATAGAGGAATTTTGTATCTTCGAGTAAATACTAGCAGTTCGAGAAGCTCTTACTAGCTCTTACTCGACACTGATACTGCGAAGTTGCTGTCGACAACATTCGAGGGGAGCCGACAATGAAAGAAAATATTTTCTTTTAAAATGACTGGAGCCAGGAGTTGAACCTGTTATCTCCCGCATGGTAGTCGCGTTTTCTAACAATCGTGCCACGGCCGGTCCGCGAGAAGCTATCCCATACCTCATTCATCTTGTGTAATGGGAAATTAAGTTTTTTTTTTTAAAGCAGTCCCGTTTTGCTCGGGTTTACATCTAACCCAAATACCATTTTAGTAGAATTTTTGGGACAGATTTCAATATTTCATTCGCAGCATGTTTAGTCTATCGCCTTTAGAGAGATTCCGCAGGGTAAGTTTATTAATTTCACTTATATTTTTTTTTTAAACGAAAAAATGAGCAACTGTCTTTATATCGCCCCTAGTAAGCATACTTTAAATTGCTCCTAATTGTTTTTCCAATTAAATATTTGCGAAAAAAAAAGTAATCTCGTACACAAGACTTCCAATTAATATGTTATGTTTAATAAACAAATTTAACAATTAATTTAATTTATTCCCTTTTTTGTGAAATATTTACCTTTAATAATCATCAAAAACAAAATGCAGCATAGCAAAATAGCCAACTATTTGTTTACTAGTTGTAATATTTGAACAAAACGGTTATTGCTATAACACTAAACACACCAACACAAGTTTTTTCCGCACATAAACGAAATCGACCAGCAATCAATATGATATTTTTTAATAAAAAAAATTGAATTTATTTATCAACGACACAATTTATTAAATAATAAAATGAAAAATTTTATATATTAAAGCAAATATTTTTCCTGATATAGATATGGCACAAACGGACCTATTCACTGACAGCATTCACTTTAGTATTAATAGTTGCCCCCCAACCCTCGTGTGGGTACAAGAAATTTGTTTCGTCCGGTCAGTAATAACAATAAACCCATGAAAGTATAATAAAAAAAGGGTATGAAAAAAATTAAAACAAAACATTTCTGAATTATTGAAAATCTGTGTAATAACATCAACAATACCACGGAAAAGTATAAAAATAACAAATTCTCGCTAAAAATACAAAAATTGCTAATGAATTGTTTTAAAGCAAAATGAGAAAAAAACCCTACATATACATATGGACTAATAGTAAAAACCAATATATATTTTAATATACTAAATTCATTACAAATATATAGGAATAGTAGAAAAAACAACCACATGATAAATCAAATCAAAATATCAATAAGAAAGCATTGGCTAAAATAACCATCACAGCAGAGCCATAACAGAAAAACGTAAATAGTTTAAATAACAAAAGCAATTTTTGTTTTGTTGTTTACAGGTAGTGTTTACTATTAACCAAACCAAACCACACTGCGCTACGTGTGCGTCTGACTGTGGCCAACAAATTAAATTGGGCATTCAAACATGAATAATTATTTTGCTAGGTGTTAGTGAAAATTAAACAACAAGATGTTTTTGTAAAAAAGAAGGTCATATAAATAGAACACAGGGGGTGTCCATCACAATCAATGGGTTTTTTTTACCAGGAATTAGGAGAGGGCACAAAGCAGGCATGATTAAACGAAGCGGCAAGCAACATTTCTTTTCGCAGAAAAAAATTCAATCCGTTTTATTTTAAATAGAGAACGAAAATTTTCCATGAAATAATTAAAAAAAAGTATTTCCATGAAATTTAATTTCGTATTCGTTACAGATATCGAAGGGGAAGATTATTAAACATTTTTAATACTAACGCCAAAGTATAGAAAAAAGACAATATACATAAAAAATATATTTAACATTTAACGAATATAGACTTCGCTTTGTCACAAAATTTATTTAGTTTTTGCTACGTGTTAGATGTAGTTCTCCAGGAAAATGTGCATAACGTGGTTGGTGAATTAAAGATATACGATTACGGCAATACATGCCATTCGGATAGTCCCTTTTGATGGACCAACTGTAGTCAGCTAACGTACTTCAAATTCATCTAAAAAGAAAAGGCTTTTCCATCTTTAAAATGTCTTGATGGAACCATTCTCTATGCTCTTCACTTACAGCCTCAATATTCTCAGAGAAAAATCCAGAGGTGAGCAAAATGTTCATAATATAATTTAAGCCATAAAATCATCTCATTTTGAAAAACTATTTAAAAAGTTCATCATGATTTCTAAAATGTCTTATGGTGGTTTCACGATAAAGCAAATTCCATCGTAACAAACCACATCTTCATAGTTCTGGTTTATTTTTTGATAAATTCAAATCACGTACTAGGTCATTTAGATGTTCTTGAGTTATTGAATGATATCTTAAGTTTTTCCAAACTTTTGAAGATTCCAATTTTTTAGCAAGTGAGGGGTGGATTCTCTAAAAAATAAATTTGTGTTCTGGCCTTTCGAAGCAGTCACATTACCCCGAAGAGTATGAACTCCGCAAGACATACTAAAAATTAATTTATTGCTCTTCTTAAAGCGAAACGAGGAGATAAATTACAATTATCAGCAAAAGATTGCGTCTACTCACTCCAATAAGGGAACAAAACGTTGAGTTCGGTCAGAAAACGTTGAAGTTTTAGAGGAATCAGCGTGTTTACATGACATAAACCCTATTGAAAATGTGTGGGGCATACTTGTTCATAAAATCTACTCCAACAACAGGCACTACAATAGCGTTGCAGAGCTAAAATCAGCAGATTTAGCGGCTTGGGACTCCTTAGAAAGTTCAACCCCATAAACCCCTTAAAAATAGTATCACCGAAAGGCTTTTTTGAATTTATTCGAAATAAGAGAGGTACCAGGAATAATATATACGCATTTTTACAAAAAGTTTTTTGTTTTAAATTTGCATTTTGTTTTAACAAAAAAAATTTTATTTTGTAAAAAAATGTAAAAAAATCAAAAAACATAAACTTAACTAAATACAATTTTGTTGTTGTTGAATGTAAAATGTAGTTTTTGATTCTCTTTCATTCCTCATATTCGGTTTTTGGATTGTGACCCTTTAAGTACATCTGCGTTGAAATACAGTGAAGCGTATAATTTCCTGCTCTCCAGTGTATAAGAGTAATTACACTATGTCAGAAAATTTCAAAAGTTTCTGTATCCGGAACATTTAATAATATATTTTAATGTAAAATTCCACGCTAAATTCAAATCTGCTCTCAGATATGTGGAAAGTAGAACAGTTTTTGAGATATGGTCAAATTTACATTTTTAGTGTTTTGAAAAAAGGTAGGTCTACTAAAATGTAATTTTCTCTGGTATTTGTTGGCCGGAGCAATTTTTACGGAAACACGGAACAAACTTAATTAAAGGCAGCGAAAACTTGAAAAATCATCAAAATTTTAACAAAAATCCAACTTTGAAGTGCCATAACTTCGTCATTTGTGATTAGATTTTAAACAACTATTGAAATAATTTTATTATCTTTTATTTTCGTCACAGTTCGGTGACATCGGTGAACAAAAACCAGAGAAAATGGCATTTTAGTAGACCTACCTTTTTTCAAAACACTAAAAATGGAAATTTGACCATATCTCAAAAACTGTTCTACTTTCCAAATATCTGAGAGCAGATTTGAATTCAGCATGAAATTTTACATAAGGATCAACTATTTAGAAGCCGGGATTAAAAATTTGTTGCATTGTGTTATTGGCTCAGTAAGAGCACTTCTTTGTACAACAAAAGTATTTTTTGGGCCAATTAACGTATTATTTGGTACAATATATTTTATAAATTATTATTTTTGGTACATTAAAATGTACTTTTGGGTACTATACAAATTTACTTGGTACTATAAATTTTACATTTTTGGTACCATAAGTAGTACTTTTTGATAAAATAAGTAATACTTTATGGTATAATACATAGTACTCTTTGGTACCATAAATTGTACTGTTTGGTACCACAATTTGTACTTTTTGCTACAAATTAGAATTGGTATCATATATTGTACTTTAGACTACAATTAATTTTACTTTTTGGAAAATACATTGTACTTCTTGCTACAATAAATTGTGCTGTTTGGTACATTAAAAGTACTTTTTGGTACAACAAATAGTACTTTTTTCAATAGGTATTACTTTTGGTACTATGAATTAAACTTATTAGTACAATAAATATTGGTTATTGGAACAATAAATTGTACTTTTTGCTACTGTAAAATTACTTTTTAGTACAATACAAATACTTTTTGGTATAATACAATACACTTTTTTAAGGACTTTTTGGCCAGTTACATTTTACAATTTGGTACAAAAAAAAGTTATTTTTGGTACAATTGATTGTAATTTTGGTACCACAAATTGTATTACTTAGTATCATACAGTTTACTTTTTGGTACAATAAGTAGTATTTTTGATACTATAAATCGTACTTCGTGGTACAACAAATTGTACTTTTTTATACAGTCAATAGTACATATTGGACCAACAAACTGTGCTTTTTGGTACAATAAGATGTAATTTATGGTTGAATAAATTTTACTTTTTTGTGCAATAAATTGTAATTTTTGGTACAATATATTGTACTTTTTGTTATAAATAATTGTACTTTTTGTTACAATAAATTTTATTTTTTGGTACATCAAATTGTGCTTTTTGGTACTAAAAATTGTACTTTTTAGTACAAAAAATTGTACTATTTGGTACTAGGAATAATATATTTCGGTGCAATAAGAAGTACTTTTCGTACCACAAATTGGTCTTATTATACAATAAGTAGTATTTATTGGAACAATACATTATACTTTTTGGTACAATAAATAGTTCTTATTAGTAAAATAAATCGTACTTTTTTGTACAGTAAAAATTACTTATTGGAACAATAAGATGTGCTATTTGGAACAATAATTTGTACTATTTGGTACAATAAATGCTATTTTTTACAATAAATTGTATTATTTTAGTACCATGAATTGTACCTTTTGGTACAATAAATTTTTTCTTTTGGTACAAAAAATTTTACTATCTTGTACTATAAATTGTAATATTTAGTACCATGAATTGTACTTTTTGGTACAATAAATTGTGATTTTTGGTACAATAAATGTAATTTTTGTGGTACAATAAATACTACGTATTAAGACAATAAATTGTGCTATTTGGTCAATTAACTGTCCCAATTTGGTACATTAAATATTATTTATTCGAGCAATAAACTGTGATTTTTGGTACAATAAATAGTACTTCTTAAAACAATAATTTGTGTTTTTTTGGAACAATAAATTGTAGTTTTGGGTATAATTCAAACGTTTTCTATAGCTAAAAATACTATTTCCCACAATTAATTGTACTATTTGGTGCAATAAACGTAATAATTGGTACAAACTTATTTTGTGTTGAATCATTTACTGTTGTGCGGAACTTATATAAGTGCATTTGTTTCACAAAACACTGTTTTTTTTTTAAACTAATACTCTTTACGCTTTTTTGCTTTTGTTTTGAATCTTTACCAAAAGAAACATCGTTGTCGTGTTCATAAGGGATATAACTTTTTTGTTGAGGTATTATGTAGGCATTATTGTTGTGATAATAAAAAAGCGATTTTTTTCCACACCGAAATCGATTTCCAAAGTGCTTTCTCTAAGAAAAAAAAATGTAAACACGTTAAGGTGTTTCTGCTTAAAATATCTCGATTTGGTCAAACTTTTGCATTAGACTTAACATATACATATGGTTTGGTTTGTAGTTTTTATAAGAATTTAAACGGAAAATAACTTATTTAAGTAAAGAGTTAATGTTGAGATGAAAAAATAACATTAAAACTTCCAAGCACTCGGTGCGAAAACTGATTTCACGATAGATAAAAAGTGACACCATATTACTTAATAATTTTCCATGCCCTACACGGCTATGGCGTGGGATTTTTGATACTTGCAAAAAGTTATATCCCTAATGTACCATGTTTTGATTGCAGAATCAAAATAAACCCTTATGTTCAAAAACAAAACGAATAGACTTTCAAAAGCTCTTGTACTGGGCTCTAGCACGTATGATAGTTTTTTGCATACCATTTCGCATTACTCATACGTCTGTAGCATTTCATACTAAATAATCCTCTGTTTTTTCTGTAGTTGCGACAAGGGAAAAGCCTATGTTTTCTTGTGTATACCTATCTGCTTTAGTACCATTTTTAATGCCCATTGGAAGTCTCCTTCATATTAAGGCCAAATTTTTCACAGATCTGACCAATGTGCATAGTTTTCCCTATCTGGCCACAAATATTACTTACTCCGTTCATATATTTCCTTGAATTCTCCCAGGACAACATTATTCCAAAAGTAGATGTGTTTTTTTTAAATATTGTTTTTTATTCGATATGTCCTTTAGGACCTTTAAAAATAGTTGACAAAATATGATATATCTGAGAGAAGTGGTAATGTAAAAAATTTTTATATAAAAAGCTCATATGTCCGTATGTCTTAACTGAATCGGTTTCCTGTAAAATTATGATAATTAAGTATATCAACTTTTGCGAAATTTTTGTAGCAGAAATTGTTACATTGCTACTATACGCCGTCTAAAACCTTATTCTTGTCCAATAAGAAATTCGTTATTGAAGTTATTGTCATGAAATTGTCTCACTGTCTGACATCTCATATTCATATTTTTCGTTTAAATCTTCCATATTTATTGAAGTCTGTGATCAGGGCAACGACCTCGGTGTAAACGTCCTTATTGCCTTGCTACGGTTTACATTATTAATCCACTACTCACAAGGTGTTTTATCAATAAAGTAACCACATACATATGTATGCATTCTTACTGCATGCCAGCTGTTATATGTGTTGAAGTTTTCGTCATCACATAGAACACAGTGTGCTACCTTGTTTACCGCTTGTCCTTGATGGTGGGCCATTTTAAAAAAAACCAACAAAAGAAGATTTGTATAAAAAACTTTTGTATTAACAATTTGTATTCAAAAACATGAATTATAGTAAACAAATGTTGTCGCATTAATAGCTAATATTTTTTCATTAATTACTTTGTTTTAGTTCAATTAATATTCATGCAAATTTGTATTTAATATTCATAAACGTTATACATTGCTGTGAGAGATTATCGAATTTGTTTGTAATCTATTTAAATAATATATCATATCTATATATATCACTAAGTAGTGCCAATTTAGCAAAGCCGAGCAAACATTCGTTTCACAAATCAGTGTTATACAAATTGTTAAAGTTGGTGTTGGTTAAATGAAATACGCCCTATATGGATTTACGGAGTATACACAGTCGAACTTCTCTATAACGTATTCTATGTTTAGAGAAAACTATTATACCTGAATTACTGACCATATAGTTGTATATGGAAACACTAGGGGGATTGATGAACATATTCTACATACATATTTATTCCCTTCAGCATATTTGCTATTTCATAAATCCGACATCTACTGTTTTATTTCAAGTATAAATCATTTTAAAAATTATTTCCTAATTACAATTCATTGTGTGTGTGTGTATGTAAAGCCCAGTAATATACAAAATCCACCGTTTAAAATTAACATTCCTGTAGCTTAGAACCAACAGCCAGTTGCATTGTTGCACTTAAAGTTAATTCTTGACCATCCTTGAATATTAAACAACACAATACCTGGTAAATTTGCATTGGCCCAGTTTTCAACAATTATGAATAGCACTGTTGCTGCCGTTGTTATTGTTGCTGTCGGTGGTATTTCATTTTATTTTATTCTTTTTGCATAAAACTATATATTAATTAAATTATTGTAGGTAAACAATTAGTGCAGTGTTTGTTTGTTGTTTTTTTTGTTACAACATTTTAACAATAAAAACTCTCATTTACATGTTCACTCACTCATTCACACACTAACACACACAAACCCCCACCAGCACAACCATAAGTGCATAAGTCATAATAACCAGTGAACAAACCGCAATTCAACCTTCACCTCTTGCCCGCAGTCCTTGAGTGGTTATGTGTGTGTGTGTGTTCGTGTACGAGTGTGTTTCTGTGTAATTACATATTCACAACCAGACGCACTCTCTAAAATATATGAGCACAATACCTGTGTAAAGTTTGTAACGATTTTCACCTTCAGTTATGTGTGCTGTGTGTTGGTTGGCATTTACAAAATGTTGACGTGTGTGTGTGTGTGTGCGTGTGAGGCACATGTTCATCTGTAGCGTTCTATTCATATGCATGCGAGAGAACGAACACACACTCACATACATAAAGAAGCAAAGTTCATACATTATTTATGAAATTAAAAATTATGTTTGTTTACTCGTATCAATACACATTTGTACAATAATTTATAAAACAAATTCAACGATAGAATCAAACAAAATAAAATAATTTCATGCAGTCGACAAACAAGTGTGGGCGTATAAATAGTTGTAGGTGGCAGGAGATAAAATATTAGACACAGGAAAGACTTGTGTAATGCAATAGATGTAAAGTGGCTGTAATGTAGTGTGATTTAAGAGGACATTAGTGATTCTCGTACGTGAACAAACAGAAATAAAAAAGAAAATAAATAATATTGTTATTAAAATATAAAAATATAAAAATATAAAAATATAAAAATATAAAAATATAAAAATATAAAAATATAAAAATATAAAAATATAAAAATATAAAAATATAAAAATATAAAAATATAAAAATATAAAAATATAAAAATATAAAAATATAAAAATATAAAAATATAAAAATATAAAAATATAAAAATATAAAAATATAAAAATATAAAAATATAAAAATATAAAAATATATATATATATAGAAAAGTTAAAGTATAGAAATGTGAAAGTGTTACTTTGATTAATACGCCTCTATTTTTAGACACGGACACCGGGACCTAAATTTCTGTGGTGAAAAGAAAAAAAATGCTTAAGTCGACTTAAGGAAAATTTGTATTATTTTTTACCGTAGCTCCTTAAATTAAAAGATATCTGAATAAGAATGTAAAACAATGTGTTCCTTAATTAGCTATGAGTCGATGGATGACTTTCACTTATACTTGAACCAACATAAGTTTTTAAAATAAAGGTTTAAACCTGAATGTGCTTTCCTGCAAAATCAGATTTAAGCAGGTTTTCCTTTTCACCACAAATTTATAGACGAATCCGAAAGTCGGCTGTTTGAGAAGCTTTTACTAGGATTTTTTTTTTGCAAAGTTGAGGTGGACATTATGTATGGGGCCGCCGACGAAAGAAAAATAGACTACTGAGAATATGATAAATATTGGAAAGTTTTTAGTCAAGAATTTGTTCGACATCTCCAAGCATTTCAAACAGGTTCAGAACTCAAAAAAAATTTGGAATCCTTAAACAACCTTACCCTGCGTATCCAATGAAATCAGATATGGATATTAGATAAATTAACGACTCCAGGAGCCTGCTGACCATATCCGCAGTAAAATTAAAGTGGTGGAAATATTTGGCCTTTCTTTGCCTAAAGGGTTTCCGTTACAAAGTTGCAGAGGCTTCATTTTTTAGTTACCTACTTTACATCACATTGATATGTTGAGGATTGAGGTAGCATCCTTTATATGTCCTTTAGAACTTTTAGACCAAGTTGGCAAAGGATGACATGTCAGAGTTATGTGGAAGCCTACTAAGTTGATGTTTAATAAGCTGATATGATAAAATATTTTTATATGAATCCAGAACTTTAAATCGGCTTCCTGTAAAATTAAAAAAATTGATATATCAACTTGCGCTATTGGTATAGATTTTTCACGATTTCATATCAACCTTTCTCTTACTCTGTTCACATTTCATAACTCAAAATTTCGAATTTAATATAACGCTTATCTCATTTAGCAACTGCTACAGCAAAGAATTTTAATAACTAATATTTCCCAACACGAGATGCTGAACATTGAACCATGTTGGTTGTCATAACAAATTTAGCCATTAGTGATTTTATGCCTTCACTGATATCTATACCCATCATTCCGGCCACAAATCAAAATATTTTGTATCAACAGAAAAAATCCATCCCATGTTATTATATGCAAGCACAAATGCAAAGTCTTATTCATACGTACACATGTGTACGTTGTTGTTGATGTGGTTTCCATATTTGTTTTTTGCCCATCATAAATATTTTATGGATTTTTTACCATTCACGTGTACTTTACATTGGCATTGTTTGTGCATATTTGTTTTAAATTTGGATATTAATTAATTATTTGGAAGTGAAATGTATGCCTGTGTAAATATTTGTGTGACATTTCCTATACAAAAACAACTAAAAAACATATGGCATACATGAATACATATACACACACACACACATGTCATACAGCACAGCACATGTACTGTAAATAAATAATGTGTTAAATTGTGAGGACAGATTCGTTGATGTGTAACAACCTTCGAAATTCTTAGAATATTCTTCGATAATATACATACATACGTATATTTAAATTTGAGGCATCTCCGCAGTTTAATTAAATCCTCCAACACATATACACAACCAATAATACAACGCCTGACCAGCATCTAACGATAGCTACTTCCTCTAGCCCCTAATTGTGCTGATGCTGTGTAAATATTTTATGAATACCCGTAATGCGTAGTAAAATTGGTAAATTCAATTTATGATTTGAAAAGAGAAAATCATTAAAGTTTAATTGGAAATAATTTCAGTATCAGACATCAATAAATGCAAATGTCAACAAATTTTATCAATTTCTAGTTGATTGGTTGTTGGAAACGAACGACAAGAAGTGATTATGTACAAACATTAAAATTGTGACAGTTGTTAAAGAAGATAAGAGGCTGTTGAAGGCAGTGAAGGCACAATTTGTGCTACACTCAAAGTCATAAAGTGTTGTCGTAGAAAAACTGCTATTGTAAACATATAAATATTTTACTGAGTTGTCGCAGATAATGACATAAACGACTTATTTTAATTTAAGTCGCTTGTAACGAACACTTACTGTTAATTCAAGTGCAGCTGACGAATTGGTTATTGAAATACCTTTAAGCAATTTTGATACATTTTAGTGCAACGATGCGTAAAATTCTTTAGCATTCTCAACATTATTATAGAAATTAAATGCAAATGATAGATAAATTTGAAAAGTCAATTATATTAACATTCAGTAATTTGGAATTCCAGGAAGTCAAATTGGTGAAGACCTAAATAATGTTAATAAGTTAGGAGAATTCGGTTGTAGTATAGTGGTTAAGCAGTTTACATTACTAATAAGTTTTAAAGTTTTAACTTGAAATATTTTAAACTCAATGAAATAAACTTAACATTACTGTATAGACGCGATTGAAAATGATGAAAGATGACCATATCTTACATTGAATATTACCAACCCAACCGATTTCACCTTTAAATTTAACGGAAACGATATTTCTTTTTAAAACTCATATATGCAGTGCAAGGTTTAAGTTATTAAATTTAAACGTAAGTAAATAAATAATTTGTTTATGGGGTACGACATGTACCTTAGCGATCTCACCTATTTATTTAAAATTTTCATAAATTTTTTTTTACTTTGGTTCCTTTTTGTTATGTTATTCCAGAAAAATTTTCATTTTGACGAAAATTTTATTATTTTTATGTCACTAATTTCGTTACGCTAGGTTTGCATATGGTAAACTGCCGGACTAATCGTTCGGGTACGGAACCACTTGTGGTTAATACTAAAAGTTTACGTCAGTAAACTAAAAATTGATGCTCTAGTTATGGAGACCCGTATCCGTTTATACGATCAGTCTCGTATTCTCATGTGCATCAAGAATCCTTTTGGTTGAATAAAAATAAAGGAGATTAGATAGCACCGTACCTTAACAACTTAATTACTTACTTAGCTGGCAATCCCATTGGAATATATAAGCGCCACCAAGTTCTGAGAAGGCAGCAGTCACATCCCGCAGTTTTCGACCGATGATGTCGAAGTCATCAGCGTACGCGAGTAGCATGTGGCTTTGGTTGAATATTGAGCCACTCGTGTTTACTGTAGCTTTCCTCATTACCATCTCCATCACTCTGTTGAAGAGGTCACACTATAGGCCGACGCCTTGTTTTAGGCCTCGTCTGGTATAGAATGGCTCCGTAAGGTCCTTGCCAATCTTCACTGAAGACTTCGTGTCAGTCAGCGTCATTCCACAATGGTGTATCAGCTTCGGTGGAATACCAAACTCAGCCATGTCTTCGAGTAATTTATACCGTAGTCGACAAAAAGATGGCACATGTCGATCTGTTTCTCTTGGGTCTTTTCCAGGATTTGTCGAAGTGTGAAAATCTGGTCAGTTGTTGATTCACCAGGTCTAAAGCCACACTGATGAGGCCCGATCAGGTTGGATAACACTAGCTTTATTCTTTCACATAGCACACTCGACAGGACCTTATATGCGATGGGTAAAAGGCTGATCCCGCGGAAGTTGGAGCACACACTTGAATCACCTTTTTCAGCACAGGACATAATACACTTAAATTCCAATCGTTGGGCATGCACTCTTTAAGCCAAACCGTGCTGCTTTATCATTTCTCAACCGCGATATTGCTCTTCTTACCTCGGCTTGACTTGGTGGTGGGCAAACTAAGCCGTCGTCGACAATTGGCGTGATACTCTGCATATAAGCAGCACACTCTGCGTATTTGTGACCATATTTCCATCTTTGGCCATACAGAAGGGCAGCCCATTACCGTAGCCTTTTGGTTTTACTTTCTGGTAAAATTGTTGGGTGCCACCTCTATCCATGTATCGCTCTTTTCCCTCGTCCTCCCGTTCCTGCATCTGCGTTTTTTTCGCTTAAATAGCTGTCTCGCCTGTTTTACTTCTTGTGCCGTTCCCTAACAGCCTGGGTTACAATTGGCTGTAGAGTTGCCTTTAAAACGGCATCCTATTCCTCATACGCTATGCGACATTTTCGATCGTATCAGGATTCGTCTGAGCGCCGTTTTTCATATCCTAGCACGGTTGTTGCGGCGGTTGCCATAGAATGCGCAATATGTTGCTACTGTGTATTGGGAACGTCAGAAGTAGAGGCGTTTTGTCGTAGTAGTTGGGAGAGCTAATTGGAGTAGGCAGTGGCTATCTCTGGGGTTTGCAGCTTCGCGATACCCAATCTTGTGCACACCTTGGCTGCAACCAGGTACGGATCCGAGGCAATGTTAACACCACGGATCACATGCACTTCCATGACACCAGATGCATGCTTGCCATCAAATACCACAAGATCAATATGATTTTTAGAGTTTTGATCGGGGGATAGCCAAGTTGCCTTGTGAATAGCTTTGTGCTGGAAAATAGTTCCACTCACTACCATGTTCCTTCCCACTGCGAAGCTAACCAGCCTAAACTCGTTGTCTGACGTGTCGGTGTGCAGGCTGAATTTACCGATTGATGGACCAAGGACATCTTTCCTGCCTATTTTTCTTCACCAATATGTCACCCTAGTTTACGCTTTTATTGTGACACTGTGTTACTCTTCTCAAATATGATGCCAAGTTCGGTGTGCCTGCACAACCATCTACTGGACCGGCAATAATTTGTAGCAGGAAAACAAAGTAAAGTAATATATTCTGTTTCATACGTGCGTAAGGTCTTTTCACATTTTTGACATATTTCTTTCTTTCAGACAGGTTCCACTTTGAATTGACTTTGTGTCGTTTTATTTTTGAAACGCACATTGATGACGGTTCTCCCGTTAACTGCTATAAACGAAACATTCGTCTTGACGTTATCAAGGACTCTTGATGCTGCAAGGGACGTTGATCCCCGCAGTGGCACAACCACCCCAGATTCTGACAAACTCACGCACCCACACACACAACAAACAAAAAACACAACATGACCGGACTTGCTAGCCGTACAAGCTTTTGTGTATTAAAAAACAAAAACAGAAACATTTAGTAAAAATATCATGAAAAAAGTCGAAAAAATGTTTAACTTTAGATATTTTGATCGGTATCTTATGACGGCAGTTGCTTTTCTCTATTGTATTAAAGGCAAAAGTCATGAAAATGCAAACAAAAATTTTAACTAAAAATAGAAAGTTTTCTATAAACTTTTGGACAACGCTATGCAAAAGGTCAAGTTAAGCTATGTAGGTGGGCGGGCATATTGTGCACACGCATGCATGTCTGTGCAAAAAATTCTGATATTCTTGTCGTTTAAAGTGCACGGAAAAATGATTCGTTTGAAAGTTTTCTATTTCAATGAAATTTAATTTATTAAAACATTTCTTTAGTGCCGTTATGCCTCTTGTTGTGTTTACTTGCTTAACGAGTTGTTAGATGGAAAACAAAGTTTTCAATGTTTAGGCAGGCAGAGTTTCTCAAACTTTTTGTACAAAGTTATTGAATTAAGAGAACATTTAAAGAGGGGTGTTGATAAAATCCCTAAAACTTATAAAATTTATATAATTCGTAAAATTCATAAAATCAATAAAATTCATTAAATTCATTAAATTCATTAAATACATAAAATTTAAAAAATTATTACAATTGAAAAAAAATCAAAAAATTTATAAAATTTCTGTAATTTATGAAATTTATTAAATTTATTGAATTCATAAAATTTAATAAATTCATAAAATTTTCAACATTCATAAGATTCATAACATTCATAAAATTAATAAAATTCATAAAATAAATAAAAGTCATAAAATTCATTAAAATCACAAAATTCATAAAATTTATAAAATTCATAAAATTTATAAAATGTATACAATTCATAAAATTCATAAAATTCGTAAAATTCATAAAATTTATTATATTCATGAAATTAAAAAAAAACCAAAAAAAATCCATTAAATTCATAAATAAATAAAATTCATAAGATTTATAAAATACATAAAATTCATAAACTTTATTAAATTCATAAAATTCATAAGATTCATAAAATTCATAAAATTTATAAAATTTATAAAATTTATAAAATTCATAAAATTTATAAAATGCATAAAATTTATAAAATTTATAAAATTCATAATATTCATTAAATTCATAAAATTCATAAAATTCACAAAATTCATAAAATGTATAAACTTCATGAGATTCATAAATTTTATAGAATTTATAAACTTCATACAATTCATAAAAATTCATAAAATTTATAAAATTCATAACATTCGTAAAATTTATAAAATTCAAAAAATTCTTAAATTTCAAAAAATTCATTAAATTTCATAAAATTCATAAAATTTATAAAATTCATCAAATTCAAAAAATTTATAAATTTCATAAAATTCATAAGATTCATAAAATTGATAAAATTGATAAAATTGATAAAATTGATAAAATTCAAAAAATTCATAAATTTCATAAAATTCATAAGATTCATAAACCTCATAAAATTCATAAAACTCATAAAATTCATAAAATTCATAAAATTCATAAAACTCATAAAATTCATAAAATTCATAAAATTCATAAAATTCATAAAATTCATAAAATTCATAAAATTCATAAAATTCATAAAATTCATAAAATTCATAAAATTCATAAAATACATAAAATTCATTAAATTCATAAAATTCATAAAATTCATAAAATTCATAAAATTCATAAAATTCATAAAATTCATAAAATTCATAAAATTCATAAAATTCATAAAATTCATAAAATTCATAAAATTCATAAAATTCATAAAATTCATAAAATTCATAAAATTCATAAAATTCATAAAATTCATAAAATTCATAAAATTCATAAAATTCATTAAATTCATTAAATTCATTAAATTCATTAAATTCATTAAATTCATTAAATTCATTAAATTCATTAAATTCATTAAATTCATTAAATTCATTAAATTCATTAAATTCATTAAATTCATAAAATTCATAAAATTCATTAAATTCATAAAATTCATAAAATTGACAAAATTCATAAAAGTCATAATATTTATAAAATACATGAAATTCATAAACTTCATAAGATTCATAAATTTTATAGAATTCATAAACTTCATAGAATTTATAATATTCAAAAAATGCATTAATTTCATAAAATTAAAAAAATTCACAAAATTCATGAATTCATAAATTTATAACATTCATAAAATCATATAAATCATGGCATTCATTCATCAACCGCCTTCTGGTCTCCAATTACACAGTGCAACAGTGAAAAAAACACCCGAACGAGACTATATAGGTTCGATAGTACAACCGGAGCTGAGTAAAACCCTAGCTCAGTTTGGCTAGATTGGCTACCAAATTTTTTTTTTGGCCCCCTAAACTTTTTGAAATCCCTTGGACCCCTTGGAAAAAGGTGACATCAATTGTTGGCCAACAGTTTCTATAGTTTTTAATCTAGCTCTTTCTCTTCTTCAACAAAGTTTTAGCTAACAGTCCGCTTAAGAAACTGATATAAAAAAATTTCCCAAAAAAATTAGACTTCCCTCGTTTATTTTCAAAAAACTTCGATAAAAATTCTAATTTTTTCACTATTTTTTATATAAGTCGTAGGGAATCCAGATTTTTTGCATACTCTATTCAGTGAAATTGTAGTTTAGGTAACACCAAATAACTTCTCTGAACAAACCTATGCAATCTGAACAAGTCTAGGGGTATTAAATAGCTCTCAAAACACACTATCTACTTTAAATAAATAAGTTTTTTAGGAGTTTTGGGCCATTGTGCAATGTTTTTACTTGCTATCTTTACCAAAAACGTACTTATTGTATAACTGAATAACTTCTGTAAACAACCAATATGATCGGAATACTTCACCCCCTTAATTGTTCACAAAGAGCATTAGGGTGTTCCTTATATGGCATTTTGTCGAATTTCGTTAAAAATATGTATTAATCGCGATGTTGGTCATCTATCTTGACCGTACGTTTCTTTTTGCCAATATTAGGAATATATTGTGAGAAATTTTGTATCGATAGTTGGACATTAGGGTGTGCCGCAATGAGGTTAAAGTATGAATTTGTTCTCAAATCAGTTTATTGCCGCTGAGTATTTTTCTTTCGTATATAGATTAAGTAGTAACAAGCCGTTCAATAGCTGAAATAACGACCTAAAATAATATGTGTTTGCTTTTACCATATCTCTTATAGACGCCGAGATATTTGATATAGAAGTTGGGGTATTTTTAAAAAAATTATTAAAAATGTTGAAATTTAATTTCGATGTAGATTATTATGGGCAATTATATATTTTAACTATATGTTTAAAAAGTATATGTGTATATTATCACTATCTCTATCAATTCTCGAGATATCAGGCGTTAAAAAACGGAATTTTTGACTGTATGCATAGCAATGTCTAATGAACTTTTGTTCCATCTGAATACCCATTGAATACTTACCAATAACGATTTTTATATGATAAATATAAAAAATCCCCTCAAAATACCATTGGATATTAATGGTTTTGGTGACATTTGTAAGCATACACAATGGATATACAGGTGAAACAAAATTTAAGTAGTCATTGCTATGCTTTTTAAGCCCCTGATATCTCGAGAATTGATAGAGATAGTGATAATATACACATATACTTTTTAAACATATAGATTTTAACTTGATTCACCTTTAAAAGTTGAAATATATAATTGTCCATAATAATCTACATCGAAATTCAATTTCAACATTTTTAATAATTTTTTTAAAAATCCCCCAACTTCTATATCAAATATCTCGGCGTCTATAAGAGATATGGTAAAAGCAAACACATATTATTTTAGGTCGTTATTTCAGCTATTGAACGGCTTGTTACTACTTAATCTATATAAGAAAGAAAAATACTCAGCGGCAATAAACTGATTTAAGAACAAATTCATACTTTAACCTCATTGCGGCACACCCTAATGTCCAACTATCGATACAAAATTTCTCACAATATATTCCTAATATTGGCAAAAAGAAACGTACGGTCAAGATAGATAACCAACATCGCGATTAATACATATTTTTAACGAAATTCGAAAAAATGCCATATAAGGAACACCCTAATGCTCTTTGTGAACAATTAAGGGGGTGGAGTATTCCGATCATATTGGTTGTTTACAGAAGTTATTCAGTTATACAATAGGTACGTTTTTGGTAAAGATAGCAAGTAAAAACATTGCACAATGGCCCAAAACTCCTAAAAACTTATTTGTTTACAGTAGATAGTGTGTTTTGAGAGCTATTTAATATCCCTAGACTTGTTCAGATTGCATAGGTTTGTTCAGAGAAGTTATTTGGTGTTACCTAAACTACAATTTCAGTGAATAGAGTATGCAAAAAATCTGGATTCCCTACGACTTATATGAAAAATAGTGAAAAAATTAGAATTTTTATCGAAGTTTTTTGAAAATAAACGAGGGAAGTCTAATTTTTTTGGGAAATTTTTTTATATCAGTTTCTTAAGCGGACTGTTAGCTAAAACTTTGTTGAAGAAGAGAAAGAGCTAGATTAAAAACTGTAGAAACTGTTGGCCAACAATTGATGTCACCTTTTTCCAAGGGGTCCAAGGGATTTCAAAAAGTTTAGGGGGCCAAAAAAAAAATTTGGTAGCCAATCTAGCCAAACTGAGCTAGGGTTTTACTCAGCTCCGGTTGTACTATCGAACCTATATAGTCTCGTTCGGGTGTTTTTCAAAAAGTTTGATTTTGTGTCATAGTGTTATCTACAGTAAGAACTCATTGTCATCTACCTACAATGATTTAATTAAAATAAGCTGTGGGCAATAATCGTCAGCCCACACTCTTACACTTCTTACCCACTCCCCACGTTAAGAAACAGTGACAAAAGTTCTAAGCCAATTTGTTGTCATCTTGTTTAATTAACTCTACAATTTCGTCTTACTGCACAAGTGCCATCTATACTAGTACTGGGAAATGTGGTCGTAATAACATTTTACTATTCATGAATTGCATTTCAGTTTCTGTCTACATTATGCTCAACAACTGTTTGTCATAGAAGTTTAATAAAACTTATGATGTCCAAACATGGTTCCCATTCCCCACTGTCCCGACTTTCAGAGTTATCCTTAAGACTGTGGTAACATGTTTAGCCTACTTCAGCCTACATCGAGGGGGAGAGAGAGAGTTGGAGCATCAACGCATACACAATCATACAGTCATAGATGTCCCGTTTTGGTTACTTAATTGGCCCATATATTCTAATCATGACCAACAACACATTCCTGCAGCATCACAATCCACATACTCTGGGTGGTTGAGAGTTCGGTGGCATTTTTGGGTAACTTGTTTTGGGGCGAGTAACATGTGTTGACCAAAATCTATAGCTTTCGAACATGTTTCCATCATGGTTGGAGTCTTAATTAAAAAAGTTTCTTTTTTGCGCAACTTCAGCATAATTTTTCAACCGATATTTATGTATTCAAATGTTTTTGTTTTCTAATTTTCTTGTGGCTGTGGGTACACAGAAGGGTGGTGTGAGAGGAGAGAGGACATAGAGAATGGGTAAGGATTTAGTTTGTTGGCAATACAATAATATGGTGTTTTTTTCTGTTTTTTTTTTTGCTATCAATTTGCGTAACCGAAAACAAAACTTTGCAAATGAAACTGCGAGAATGTCCTTTTTACTTATTGAATGCAAAGTGATTGGTTATTGATTTAAATACTTGGGCGTTGGCATAGTGAAAGTGACCGGGGGGTTGTGTAAGCAAATGATCTCAATGTGTGGGTGTATACTAACAAGACCTAACACATGCCTAAAACAGGGTGCTAATTGCCAGGCAACAAGTTTGTTTGTTTGTTTGTTTGTGATAAGAAGTATCTACTATTAAAAGGCAGCTGTCAAAATTTTAGGAACAATCCTTAAATCTTGAAGTAAACAAATTTGCAACAATATAAAAAAATGTTTCTTGTTGAATTCACAAGTAACTTTAGAAAGGTCAAACAGTGAAAAACATGAGTTAAATGTTCAAAGTTCTAACAAGTCCGTTTTTGACACAACTTCGTTGTTGAGTGTTTACAAGTGGCCCAAAGAGTTTTAACGCGCTTGTGGCCCTCACAAAGTTGTCACAAATCATTGAAATAAAACTAGGGGGGTTTACAGCGTGCGTTGATGGAAGGATCGAAGGATTTGCATTGACTTGAATGCATTTCAATTCACAATGCCATGGCTTAGTAACTGTGTATATATGTAGTGGTGGCACACCTGCCACTGACAGATATGTATGCTACGGGCTCTTTTATTGTGTAGTTGCGCATTAGCAAAAAAAGTTGGGGAAAAGTTAAAGCAATGATAACATGGAGCAGCTTATGGAAGTAAATGTATATTAAAATGTAAGATTTATAAAAAAAAGTAAGTTATATAAAACTTTTCAGTTTTTTACTAGATAAGTGGGGGATTGCCGGATCTGACCGCATGTTAATTGTGTTTAAAACAAGCACATTGTTTGAGATAACATGTTTTTAGTATTCATAAGGTGTAAAGTTGAGTTACTGATAATATAAAAAAAAATACCAAAAATGGGTTCTTCGACCCCAAAAAACCCTTAACATATAAATTTTTGGCTTGAGGAATAATAACGTTTAACGTTTAGAATAACGTTTAAAAATCGTGAAAATTTACAGCTTTGCTTTGCTTTTCCAAAAAAAAATTGCAAATTATAGCCGATAGAACTTTTTGAAATTTTAAGGAAATTATCATCCGCTACTTGCTTGCTTTCTTATATTTTCACGATAATAGTTTTAGCCATTTGGCCTGGGTGATGGTACCAGTTTTTCCCTTTTTCGGCTTTTTCTACCCCCAAAAAGTACGAATTTCGAAAAATCCCTTCGTGTTGCTCTGTAGTTCAATAAAAAGCTTGCTCGTATAAATTTTCACTATGATAGTTTTAGGCATTTGGCCTATGTGATGGTCTTCGTGCAGACTCTCAATTCTATAATAAACTTGCACATATGGATTTTTACGATGATAGGTTGATGGTACTGGTTTTATCCCTTTTTGGGTATTGTTTACCCCCATAAACTACGAAATTCGATATAACCTCAAAAAGTACAAATTTCGAAGAATCTCTTCGTGCAGCTCTCCAATTCTAAAAGAAGATTTCTCATATACATTCATGATGATAGCTGTACCCGTTCGGCTTGGGTGATGGTACCAGTTTTTTGGCCTTTTTAACCCCCAAAAAGTACGAACTTCGAAAAATCGCTTCGTGCAGCTCTTCAATTCAATAAGAAACTTGCTCATATACATTAACCCGATGATAGCTTTGGCTGTTGGGCCTGGGTGATGGTACCAGTTGTATCCCTTTTTGGGCCTTTTTAACCCGTAATAGTTAGAATTTCGACAAATCTCTTTTTGCAGTTTTCTAATTCTATAAGAAACTTGCTCTTATATATTTTCACGATGATAGCTTTAGCCGTTTAGCCTGAGAGATGATACCAGTTGTATCCCTTTTTGGGCCTTTTTAACCCCAAAAAGTACGAACTTCGAAAAATCGCTTCGTGCAGCTCTCCAAAACTTGCTCATATACATTAACCCGATGATAGCTTTAGCCGTTTGGCATGGGAGATGGTACAAGTTTTATCCCTTTTTTGGCCCGTTTACCTCCAGAAATTACGAATTTACACAGATCTCTTCTTGCAGTTCTCTAATACTATAACACACTTTTCACGCTATACACGTTTTGACCCTTTTTGGGTATTTTTTTACCCAAAACCCTTTTTCGAAAACCCTTTCTTGCAGCTCTTTAGTTCTATAAGAAGATTGCACATATGAATTTTCACTAGGATAGGGTGACGTCACCATTTTTATCGACTTTTGGACTCTTTTCTCCCATAAGTTCGAATTTTGAAAAGTTATAATTTCGAAAAATCTCTTCTTAGCTGCTGTCAACTTGATAAGTGAAACAACAACACCAAATAGGCGCTGTTGCACCGAGTCAGTAAAAGTACATTAAAAGTATTTATATTATATATGTTTGGTACAATAAAGGTACTCTGTGGTACAATTAATTGTTCTTTTTAATTGTTATTATTTTGGTACAATTAAAAGTACTTTTTAATACAATAAATTGTACTTTTACTACAGTAAATTTTACCTTTTGATACCATAAGTGTAATTATGGTACACTAAATGTACTTATTTTACAATAATAGTACTTTTTGGTACAATAAATGTATGTTTTAATAAATTCAATTTTACTTTTTGGTTTCGAGTAATATCTGTGCATCATATATTAACGCTCTAGAGCTAAATTACAGTTATGCCACGCCCCCTTTGCCCACCGAATGAGAATACAAATTTCTTCTGCAAATTTGAATCTAAAGGGCCTAGTACTAGTTGTGTACCAAATTTTATATCTCTGTGGCTAAATTACAGTTTGGTCATGCCCTCACCGCCCACTGATCCAAAATTGATATGTCGTTTACATATTCATATTCGTGTTGCCGTGTACTATCTAGGTGCAAAATTTATTTTCTCTAGGGTTAAAATACACTGCTTTGACACCCCAACTTCGTCCACTGATCTAAAATTTAAATTTCGTCTACATATGCATATTCGCTTAAGGTTTTGCCCCGCCTTATCCGTCCACTGATCGAAAATAATATTTTCGTCAGCAAATTTAAACTGGCAAAGTGTAGTACTATCTATGTACCAAATTTTATTTCTCTAGGACTGAAATACAGTTTTGCCACACACCTCCGCCCACTGGTCCAAAATTAAAATTCCTTCTGTATATTCATATTCATGTTGACGAACACCTTCTGCGTACCAAATTTTAAATCTCTAGCTCTAAAAATATGTTTTGCCACGCCCACTCCGCTCACTAATCCAAAATTTAAATTTCGTCTGCATATTCATATTCGAGTCTATCGAGTACTATTTGGGTATCAAATTTTATCTCCATAGCTCAAAAAAAGTTTGACCACGCCCACTCCGCCCATAGGGTCATATTTAAAAAAAAATTATAGCCTACGGTAATTTCCATACAGGACACTAACTGCCTTCCAAATTTCATTGAAATCGGTTCAGCCGCTTAGGCGTGATTGAGCCACAAACATACATACAAACAAACAGACAGACAAACATTTCACTCTATAATATTAATAGAGATGTAGAGTATATAGATTAACTGCTCACCTGAGTTGAGCGAAGATTAGCCGCCACACTTTTTATGTGTAAAATTGAATCTTATGTTAATGGACAACTAAAGCTCTTAGTTTCAGCACTTACCTGTTTGGCAGATTATGACGTGCTCGCCATCTCCTTTCTGTAGCACTTGTAATACCTTTCCTTCCTGCTTCATTGTTTTATGTGTTGAAATTGTACATCCACATATGCATATATAGTTGTTGATTTACATATGAGTCATCCCATATTATAGCTGACATATAAATTTAATTTGAATATCAACAAAGTTTCAAAGATTTAAAATGGCAAAGGGGGAGTGATATTAAGTAGCAAGCGTTAGACGGCGCTTCTCTTTAAGAAATTGAATAACCAATAACCTTGTTCGGTTAGCATCTCAAATATACTATATAGGATGGCTTTAGAAAACGCGATCCAGAATTTTTCGATGATGCCGAAAGTCAGATTTTATTTGAGCAGCTTTTACCTAGATTGGTAATATATATGCTATCTGCGAATCCAAAGCCTACTTTCCTATATGTCTCTTTGGTCATTCAGGATACATGGTTCTAATGCTTTCTAACTCTAGCTAACTTCTGACCGGTTGCTTTGAACAGTGCCACAAAGGAATCGATTCTGTTCGCTCCTAAGTGAGTAACAATTAGTAACTTTCCACCTCTGAGGAAAGTCCCATTCCCAATTGGAAGTTAGAGGAACTCATATATGTATATTATAAACAATTGATCCGACCACGTGTGTAAAATTTAACAATTGCAACTCGTTTTGAAAGGCAGTAAAGTTTATTTTTAAAGATTTATGTTAGGAATCCTTATCTTACTGTTGGTCCACTTTTGAATGAGTCTTAATGTAAAAGTTACCTGACCCACAAAGAGAATCTCTCCTATATTTAAGTTATGGGTATGGAAAATGAGATTATTTTTTTGCTCGCCTCAAAAGCCTCTTTGAATAGCCTTTATGTCGATTTTAGTTCTTCTCACACATTTATATCGAACATTAATTCTGAATAAATTTAGAAAACAAAGCGATTCCTACATTCACCCATTATCACATGTAATCACCCATATCCCTTCATATATGCATGCATTTGTATTCATGTAGGTTAAGTAGTTTCTGGTAATTCCGCTAAGTACAATGTTATGCCATATTACGGCACTTCGTATTTCTTTCGTTGTTCTTCCTGCAGAACCTTTCAAGGCTTAAGCCTTATCCTACTAAAGAGGTACAAGCAACAAAAACAACAACAAAAAAGCCACTAAGAGTTTTTTATGCTGTCAGACTCAATGTAATCAGCATAAACGAAGCATTTGATTGGCTGATATGAATTAGACCTAATGTGAATACGAAATCAGCACAACACCAACTCATCAACCCACCAATCCACTCTGCTGCCACTGTTAGTCTTTTGTTCGTGTTCATTTACAAATATTTTGGGACCATTAAGGTTACGTTGTTGTTAACCAAACACTTTAAGGAATGAAATACCAAAATGCAACCCCAAACCCCAACCCTTTGACGAAAATGATTTCAAGTGGGCAGTTGCGTTGCCGCATAACAAGCAAGCAAGCATCTATATACTTATGGAGTTGAATGAATGAAAATCATTTGGCATTAAACCAAATAAGAATCTTAAATGTGCTGAATTAACTTTTCAAATATTTAAATAACGAGGTTGTAATTTGTAATGTGGTTGCCAAGCACAAAATGTGTTTCCCCAAGATACAAAAACAGGAAAACAGAGTGGATGGAAACAAAAAAAAAACGCCTGTGTATGTTAGTTAATAAATTATTGGCGAATTTTCACCATACATACTAAACAATGCAGTAAATCTTGGCCTCATTGGTAGCTTTCAGAGCAATTGTATCGTATTGTTTTTTTTTACTCTTCGCCCATTTGTTAGTAAGGCAATTCATTTATCATTATGTACGTGAAACTGTAACAGAAACAAAGACTAAATGCATTTGCCAATCACATTTTCGGATGTTGTTAAGAGGATTAGACTTTGAATAAACTTAAGTGATATTGAAGTTATATATATGTGTATTTAAACCTAAGCATTTTTTAAAGCCGCCCAGATCTACGGAAAAAGTGATTGCGCTAAAATAATACGAAATCCTAAAATCTCTAATTTTACAATACAATTACGAGTACTTAAAGCAAAATAACTTAAAATTATGGAATGAGTAAACATTTATTGTCTTACTTTTCTTTATATCTATGTATGAAAATCAGTGACATTTGATGGTGGTATACGTCTACTATTGCAAAAAAATATGCTTAAATACAATAACCATTAGAAGAATATGAACTTATTTTAAAGATATATTCAATAAATTTTTATTTCAACAATTGAACTTATACTATTTTGAACAAACCAGCCTTTATAACCAGCGTATGTCTATATTTGTGTATCTATGTATATGTGAATCTCCTAAACTATTTACACAATTGTAAAGTTGCTTTGGGAATGTTATGCTAGTTGCATGGAGTCGTTTTCGATATATCACGTATGCGAGGGTCGGATGCGAGTGCTTGGTAAAAATTGCCATGAGTACTATCGCTTATGTATCATATGCATATTTCAATAAGATTCCAAGACAATAAGATAATGCCAACATAAGATCACAGTTAAAAATCAGCATGACATTTTAAAATAATTTTATGAAAAATTTAAATATTTTCCACTTAAATATAATAAAAACCAGTACAGAAATTTCAGTCAGGTAAACTGACCGATAAATACAATCACCCAATATAAGATATTGTTTAAGTCTTTAGTTATTGGAATTAATAGATTTTTAATTAAAATGAAATTACTTATGAATTATTTAGGCCTGCTTGTGGAGCAAAACAGTAAAAAATTTGATTTGGAGGTACAATAAGGGGCAGCACAATTTGTCTGACTTTTGTCGTTAATAAACGTTCAATGATCGCTTACTTGAGGAAATTTGTCTGAATTCAGTGTACATACATGTGTATGAAAAGGGGACAATATCTGTTATTTATATCGGAGGTACAAGAAGGGATGTATCATTTAGTAAGGTTTTTTGAGGTTTTGCCTCCTATTACAACATTAATTAATAGACCATTTTTCATTACCTTGCATGTGCCCGTTTGGAAGTTATAGGAGAAATATTAATTTTCCAAAAATAGGTAATTTTGTATGGGAGGTACTAGAAGGGGGTGATCCAAAATTGTCCATATTCATTCCGGATTCTTATTTTCATAACCGTACAACTTACGCAAAATTTGACTGAATTTAGTGTACTTAAAAAAAAGATATGTATGGGAGGTACCAGAAGGGTGTGTCAAATAGTCAGGCTTTCTGGGGTTTTGCCTCCTATCAGAATATAAATTAATCGACCAATTTTTATTACCCTCCAAGTGTAAGTTTGGAAGTTATGGGAGAAATATTAATTTTCCAAATATAGGTCATTTTGTATGTGAGGTACAAGAAGGCGTGAACCGATATAGTCCATATTCATTCCTGAGTCTAATTTCATAAGCGAACATCATACGCAAAATTTGAGTGAATTCAGTTTTCTTACAAAAAAAGTATGTATGTTAAACTATGAGGGTCAATTCGGTCATTTGTATGGGAGGTACCGGAAGGTGTGTGGCAAAGGTTTCGGTTTTCATAGGGTTTGTCTACTATTGCAAGTTAAATAATCTGACCAAATTTAAATATCCTCCGATAGCCTGTTTGGCAGTTATGAAAGAAATATTAGTTATCCAAAAATAGATAATTTTGTATGGGAAGGGGGTCTGGCTATTCAGCTCATTTACAATCCCATAAGTTCGTTTTGAAAAATAGAAATACTGGTTAATTTTCATACCGATCCGTTAGGGTTTACTCGAGTTATTCTACTGACCAGCCATCCAGCCAGCCAGCAATCTAGCCAGCCAGCCATCCAGCCAGACAGACGGACATAGCTCAATCGTCTCAAAAAGTCCTGAAATGAATTTGGTCTTAAGATACTTGGGGTCTAACTCGTCTCCTTTAAAGCGTTACACTTTTTTTAGTATCAAATGATACATGTATACCCTCATTCCTAACGGTGATGGTATAAAAAGTCTCCGTCCCGAGAAAACGGCTGATTTTTATATAAAATGACCTCTGGATCCAAATATCCCAGGAGGATATTTTGTTTATCATTTAATGTTTTCTCAGGACACCTCTCCCCCTTTTTTTTGGATTACTTGAGTGACAACAAAATATATATGAAGTAAGTAACTGAAACTGAAGAGGGGCTTCTGAGAAAACGGTTGATTCTTACACAGTGCAACATTTTGTAGCTCATTGATTCGGGACTTAATTCTGAGAATTGCACGTGAAGGTAGCCCCAAAAATAAGAACTTCTGCGTCATTCGTTTTATCAAGTTGGCTCCATTAATAACACTATGCGACAGTCAAAATCGGAATGGGATGAAACCAACAGGAAATGTTATATCGGTCAAAAATAAGTTATACGTGGCCCGGCGTTTCGCTGGGTCACGTCTAGGAATCGAGATATATCGATTTGAAGTTAGTAACTATCATATAAGAGAATATCTCACGTTTTAGGCTCATTTTTATATTGTTACTAGTGGGCCCGGCAATGCTTCGCTATTGCATTTTAACTTGTAATATATTTCACATTTAGGTCTACAAAGTACTTTGAAAACGGTACTTAAGCTCGATAATGATATGTTGAGTTTATTAACTAATGTAACTAATTTCAAGCAACTCCTTAACATGAAAGTTAACAAATTAAGTGTTGTTGTTTTAAATTCTAAATATCATAGGCTCTATGACGATAGTAAAAAGTTCATCAGCAAAGTCATATCATTTACAAATCGGAAACAGACATTCCGTTTAAGATCAAAATTCAATGTACGGTTACCGCCAACCGTCTGTATACTAACTATCTCTTTGGGCGTAAAAAACACTTTTGACATGCCTTCTCCGCCTATTGACCGAAAATGGAAATTTCGTTTGAAGCTGTATGCCTTTAGCCATAAAAACCTCTTTTTCCATGTCTTCTTCTCACATGGATCAAGAGTATTTCCGAATACTATTTTGTATTGAACTCGTATTACCATTTTATGAGATAATTCGGTCACCAATGTTTGGCTTTACAGAGTGATGATCTCACGCGCTGTATGGCATTTTACGCCGTCGTGTTGGAACCATTTCTCCTTCAAATAATGTGCAATGACATGATAAATAAAAAAATGAATTGATCGTCCAGTGGTTTTAGTTCTTCTACCAGTTGGATATATGAATATAGGCCAAGATCTTTCCTCAGCATTTGCAGAGACCGAGTTGCTGAGAACGGCGTCGGTTCGATAAATTAGAGTCCCCTGTCACACTTACGTCTACAGCGTTGATGGCTTCTATTAGCTGCTCAGATGGATGAGTATATGCACCATAAACTTCAGAAAGGGCAAACAGAACGCGCATTTTGAAAATAAATTTGCAAGATTTGTAAACGTTGTTCTTGTGTAGTATTTACATGGTGATTTTTCAAAGAAAGTCTCAATGGAAGTCTATCACACTTCACACACCTCGCCTGAATGACGAATTGGTTGACCTAAAATGGCAACAAAAACGGTAAATGGGGTTTTGTTGGGATTCAATTGTACATTAAAAATCCACATGAATCAAAATCCTATCAGCTTTATTTTTAAGATAAAAGGATCTTTCGTTTATTTACTCCGTTTTGCGCTTCTTTTGGAAGTGACGTTCGTTGCCCCATGATTATTGAAAGCGTACAGACTTCAGCTTTAAGACACTTCTATCAAAATTTAAGTTTTCTGCACTAAATTAAGCTTTCCCAGCGCGAGCTAGGAATTGATATTACACACAAAGTTTATTGGTGACATTTTCTAACAATTCATAGTAGATTTGGTTACAATTTTTGCGAATAAAAAAACTGGGCCACCTTACTGTTCATATCTCTAGGCAAACTGCAATATACTGTGGAATTTTGACATTTATAACTGTTTATTTTAAAAGGGGTGTGGTACAGCCCACTTTCACTCTTACTGTAATTTATACTGCAACAAAACATATGTAACAAAACTCATCTTCATACCTCTTATAGTTCATGAGATATAGCCCTTTTAATTTTCATGTTGTATGGGCGGTGCCACGCCCCTTTATCCAATCACAACCAAATATAGCCAGGGACTATCTACAGGTCATCAGTACTACTTGGTAAAATTTTCGTATCAATCTGTCTATTGGGAAAGCCTGCAGAGCGGTTTTGAAAAGGGGGCGTGGCACCCCCCACTTCCACGCTGGCTGTAATTAATACTGCTCCAACAACATATATACCAAATCTCATTTTCATGCCTCTGATAGTTCATGAGATATAGCCCTTTTGATTTTCAAGTTGTATCAGTGGTGCCACGCCCCTTTATCCAATCACAATCTATTATAGCCAGGGACTATCAACAGATCAACTGTACCATTTAGTAAAATTTTCATATCAATCGGTCTATTAAAAAACCCGTTAGAGCGATTTTTGAAAAGGGGGCGTGGCACCGCCCACTTCCACCTTGGCTGTAATTAATACTGGTCCAACGACATATATACCAAATCTCATCTTCATACCTCTGATAGTTCATGAGATACAGCCCTTTTGATTTTCAAGTTGTATGGGCGGTACCACGCCCCTTTGTCCAATTGGACCGAATTGTAAATATAAACCACCCGGGGAGCCACCCAAACGCATACAAAAAAATGTATGCAAATCGGTCCAGCCGTTCGTGGGTTATGAAGTCACAACACACTTGCAACAATTTTTTATATATATAGATATGGTGGCGTATGAAGATCATAAGTAATATTCCACTTAAATCATACGCCACGAAGTACAACAGTTTTATTCTAACTGTTACAAAATAAACCCAGTTCAAAATCATTTGATGAATGGAAAAAGGAAACTGTTGCTTACATAGAAAAACGTTATATGAACAGATTTAAGGAATTGTAATTTTTAATTTTTTTAAATCGTACTAGTGGTTCTCGAGTTACTAACTTCAAATTGATATATCTCGATTCCTAGACGTGACCAAGCGAAACGCCGGGACAGGTATAACTTCTTTTTTACTGATAAAACTTTCCCCGGTAGTTTGAACCCTTTCCGATCACTGACCCCTACCATTTGTCTCACAGTGTAATTTATAGGCCATACGAATATTTTTGGTCAAGATGGATTCTTAGCACTTTTTCTATATTTTAAACGCTTATATCTCGGTATACCGAACAATATATTTCTTTTGTGTCTGAAGGAATGCTGTATTTTGTGTGAGAACGGTTGTCGACAACTAGAAAGTCAGCTATTCCTTATCGATAATACTTCTGACAGACAATTTTTTCGACAGTTTCTTTGTGCGCTTTTACACTTACTTTCGTATATACTCATAAACGTATGAGTAATAACTAAAATTCCACATAACTCATACGCTCTGGCAAAAGGTAAACTTCATATCGTCACATACTATGCTATGACCTTAATAAATAGCTTGTTGCGACACAATAACTTTTAAGCAACAATTACTACGTCATTTTATGTTTCCTTACCTTTTTCGGCACGCCCTACATTATTTTTGATTATCATTCAGTTAAAGCCAAACAAAAAGGGAGTGGAGATGATTTTCGAATTTTCGAGGTCATTTTACATAAGATTTTCGTGCCGAGCGGCGTTATTAACCCGGGTAATGTTACTTAACTTATAAAGTGTGTTATAATAACTTGATATCCTGATACCCTCACCCTATGAATGATTTGTTTAAATTTATTGAATTAGAATGAAATTACCTCTGCATTATCTGTGTGCTTGTGGCGTAATAACGGTTTAAGATAGGAATTTCGGTCGTAAGACTATGGGTGTTCAGTTATGTACTGATCTTTTGTATTGAAATATTCTGTCGCTTGTTGTTGTTCCACACAATCAAGTGTGTGCATACTTTACTCGATCGTTCCGAGAATGTATAAATAGAAAAGAAAAGGGCTTGTGTACACATTACAACAACATCAGGCAATAAATATTGTATGCATTTAGCAGAATATAATATTATATCGCGTATTAGACCACAAGTATCTTATGGCCCAATTCAAATTAATAATTTTAAAGACGATTGAGCCCTGTCCGTATGTCCGACTGACTGGTGGTCATGATAAGTCGAGTAAACCTTAACTGTCTTCATAAAAAGGGACCGGGCGCGGCATACTGGTAGAAAACGCGACTATCATGCGGGAGATCTGTGGTTCGAGTCAATCGACATGTCTAGTAAAAGGTTCTTAAACAGGGAAATTCGCATTCGTCGATAAACAAGCAAGTGCCGTTTGTTGTGAATCTAAAATAGTAAGCGTGTTAATTCACAACAACGCGAGAAGCATCCCATACCTCATTCATGGGGTGTAAAGGGAAAGTAAGTTTTATTAAGATATTCATGCAATTTTAATAGTATTAATACTTTCTAAATTTAAGTAATGCGACTGTAAATAAGCAAAAACAGCCCCACCCCTGCAGGCACCCCCCGTACAAAATGACCTATTTTTGTAAAAAAGAATATTTCTCTAACAACTTCCAAACAAACAGCTGGAGAAAAATTAAATTTGGGCAGCTTTATTACCTTGTCATAACAGACAAATCATAAAACAAAAACATTTGCCCAAACCTTTTTGGTAGCTTTCATACAAATGACTGAATTGACCCTCATAGTTTTACATACATAAGCATCAAAATATTTAGAAAATAAATAAATAAATACATAAGCATCACTTAAGATTTATCCGAGTTATCCTGCCCACCAACCAGACAGATGGACATGGTTCAATCGTCTTAAAAATCGTCTTAAAAGTGAAACGACTTTGGCCTTAAGGGTGAGGTTACAAAAAAAAACATAAATATAGAACAACTACTAAGAAAAATTTCTTGTCTTTTGTTATTTACTATTCGTACGCAATTCTTTGAATATTATTTAGTTGTTCTTTAATATTATTTATTTATTTAATAGTTCTTTTAATATTATCTAGTTGATGTTATTTCACTTGCTTTGTGTGTACCGATGCCATAAAAGGTGAATGTAATTCTAAAGGTGCAGGCGGCCAGTACAACCTCTATTCACCTTAAATCTGCAATCATAACTCAATGACGTTAAAGTCAATATATTTTCACTACCATCCAAAACTACAATGTTATCATATGAAAACCTTATTTTCAACATTGACTTTAGTTGCCCATTATTTGAACCTTGTTCACCTTAATGTTTAAAAACGCCCCCATTACTTCAGTGCTAATGTCATTTGTGGTATTTAAATAAAATATTTAATTTCAGTCATCAGCTCACTTCTCTTTATCTTCCTCTCTCTCTCTCTCTACAATACACTTTTATTTGATTACAACTAATGAGCACAGTTAATTAAATCCCCATCAATTCTTGTTTGCTCTACCCATATCCTTCCCATAAAACAAAACAAAAAAACAACAAAAATAAAAACACAACGTGACAAAGGTATCACAAACAATTACCTTTTCATAATTTATTAGCCAACGCCCAGATTTCATTTCATTTCATGACCTTCGCAAATGTTATAATGACGGGAGCAGCATTTCCACTGCATCTTAGTATTTGTACTGACATAACGGAGACCTAATTACAAATTTTAACTTAATAATTTATTGCCTGACCTTAGCAGACCTCTAAAGCGTTGCTTGACCTTAATCTCGTTCCGCCCAAAATAAATGCAACCAACCACTTGGCATCGGACACTTTTGTGAACTCCATTCGTGCCCACAAGGAAGTCACGGAGGGGGAAGTAGGTTGCCTCGAACTGTTCAGACAACAAACACAAACAAATTATGAAGTCCCTGAGATGGAAGTTTCAACGTGAATTTGTTCCAAATTTACGTTTACGTGCCCGAGCTTCCGAAAAACAAAACAACGACAACAAAAACACAATAACAAAAAAAAAATATAAAATAACAAGAGACGGAACAGAGCAAAAACTAACATTTGTTTTATTGTGCAAACAAGTGAAAGCAAATACTCCGAACAAAAGAAAACAAACGGAGCCAAATATAAATATGTTGTTGTCCTTTCCACTTGCTGCTGTGCTGTATGCAGCGGTTCCTGGAACATTGTTGAGTGGTATGCGTGCAAAGTGAAAGGGGGATCAGTGGGTGAAGTATTGGCCGGGAGCAATGCGACTGGTGGAGTAAATCCAGCTCAAAAGAGCCAGAACATTAAATACTTTAGGGACCCCTGTTTATTACACACACACACAGAGTGATTTCTGGCAATGCGCAAAATATATGTGGGATTATAAAATTAAATTCCCTATCGGTCACTATGTTCTTTTTGCATTATGCACCAAATTGTGCTCAAGGTGTAACCATTTCATATTCTAATTCAAACAAGAATTAGTAATTTGGTTTGGTACAAGGTGCATCAATTGAAAACTTCAACATGTGTGAATGAATATTATAAATATTCATATTTTTGTGATCAAAATTGATTGGTTGTGTGCCTCATTTGCATATTCTGCCCGTTGCCTTTGTTATTTCATGTCATTTACCTTTAAAAGTAATGCATGTATTACAAAACTCCGTCATAGGGTCGATTTAAAGCTTATGTCCCATTCAGCATTGCCGCCATGGTCCCCAAATTGCAATGAGGATTATGGTCATGACGCTGAACGGCGAGAATCCTCCAAAGAGCAACACAACCATAATCCCTGGAAAGACCCCCACAGTAAAAGGGAGAGCATGCAAAACAGAGCATAATAATTACTTTTTTGGCTGCTCATAAATACTTAAAATTGTATGTACGTGTAGATCGGTAGCTGTAAGGTTGAACATGGGCTTATCATAAGATGGAGGTGATTTTATTTTATGATGGGAATTCAATGAAAATTTTATTTTATACAATTCAAAGGAAAATATTTTAAAAGTTTACATATTGCGATATCCAAAGAATTTACTAAGAATTACATCAGCATGATATATGTATTTTGGAAGCAATGAAAAAGTGATTTTATGTGAAACACTATAAACATTATTTTTACTGAAAAACATACAAATATCAAATTAAAACAAAACAGTACAGAAATTTCAGTTAGTGGAACCTAATGATAGGTAGGGATAGCTCACTGTACTTAGCGATTTTGGTGTCAAACCCCCTATTTTTCGACCAATGAATTTCTAAAAAGCAAGAACTGACTCATATTTTCAGAAGTTTGTTTGTAAGGAAAAAAATCCACTCCAGTTGGCGTTAGGGTGGATATACTAGAAAACTTGAATACATGGACTAATTTAACTGAAATTCAGAATGTATGTCTGTGTGATCATGAAAAAAAATGTTATGTACAAATGGCAACGGCGGGTGGCATTGGGGTGGGTTTATATCTAAAATTTGAACAAATAAACCAATTTAACAGAAATTTAGAATGCATATTTGTTTGATAATGAGAACAAATGGTATGGAGAAATGAACCCGGTAGGTGGCGCTGGGGTGGATTTATAATGAAAATTTTAACGCATGGACAACATGTTGTGAATTTATTGAGTTTTTTTTATTAAATCGAAGTTATTTCGATTGTAATATATTTTAATAGTCAAGTATGAATAGCCGAAATATGTGTACGCGCACAACCCCAAGCCACTGAAATTAATTTTCAAAAAAATATCAGTCGCAGATGTTTTTCAAACCTCTAACTTTGGAAGGTATATGAGTTAGTGAGGCAAAAGAAAGATGTCCTTTTCCAAAAGTGCCGGCGTCATAGTACAGATGCACAGAAAAGATTTGGCACTGCAGATATGAATATAATGGCCAAAATATTATTTTGGAGTAGTGGACGGAGTACGCGTTGCAGTTATTCTTTTTTATCTATATAGTAATAAAGCTCAATGCAAAAAATGTAATTGACACTACAGATATGAAGATGCAGACTAAACTTTTACTTTCGATAAGAGGGCAGAGGGGCGTGGCATATGTAGTTTTAGCCTCAGAGCGAGGCAACAAAAAAATTTCGCACTGATGATAATAATATACAAACGCAATGTTTATTTTCGTTAAGTAGGGGAGGTGGTTAGAAAAAAAAAACGATTTATTTTAAATAGGTCAACTAGCATTTGAGTCACTTAAAATGCTACCTCTTTCAGCAACGACTTATTCATCTAGTAGACGTTTTTCTTTTATTTTTAATAAAAATCTTAAAGTAATTTCTTATAACCAAAGAGAACGATGTGTGACATTTACTATTTAAAAATAATTTTTGTTCAAACGAAGTTCACGACTAATTTATCTCTCTTCGGCATTGGTGATTCACTTAGAGGTTATTTTTCAATTGTGAATTAATCACGTAAAATAGATCTCTTGTTCAGAAACTTAACATTGAGCCGACAGAACGATCTCTGGCATTTAATATTTAAAGATACTTACTTACTTAGCTGGCACCTCTTTGCAATCCCATTGGTTTATATACCGCACGTAGAAACATATTATAAGCACCTCTATTTTCTGCTCTTCTTTTCCAGTTAGTCACACCAAGTTCTGTAAGATTCTCAGTAACCTGATCTTTCTAGTTTTGGTCGCACTCTTCCGCGCCATTCACCGAGTTCATTGTCAAAGACTTTTCGAGGTGGAGCATTTTCGCCCATGCGTACAACATGACCTACCCAACGCAACCGCTGCACCAATGCGTTTGACCACGTCAATGTCAGTGTACAGCCCGTACAGCTCATGATTCATACGACACTATATATTTTATATATTTTGCGGTGTATTTTTCTTTCGAATAGTGCCAGAGCCAATTCATCCGCTTGTGTCATAAGCCTGGATTCTGAACCGTACATCAAGACAGGTAGAATCAGTATTTGGTATAGCTGGATTTTTGTTCGTTGAGGGAGGGCTCTGCCATTGAATCGCTTGTTAAGTCCGTAGTAGCATTTATTAGCAAGCAGGATTCTTCTCCGGATTTCGAGGCTGATATTATTTGTTTTATTGATGGCGGAGAATAGGTAGATAAAATTACCTACCACCTCGAAATTATAGTTGTCAATGTTCACGCAGTTTTCCAAACGAGTAGATTCTTTGTTTTGTTGAAACTAATAATTTCGTTTTGTTATCGTTCACCGTTGGACCCATTTTCGCTGATTCCTTCTGTATACCTGAGAAGGTTGCAGTCACATCCCGCAGTTTTCGACCGATGATGTCTACCGCATCAGCGTACGCGTGTAGCCTGTGGCTTTTGTTGAATATCATGCCACTCGTGTTTACTGCAGCTTTCCTCATTATCATCTCCATTACTATGTTGAAGCGGTCACACGATAGGCCGTCGCCTTGTTTTAGCCCTTGTCTGGTATAGAATGGCTGCGTCCTTGCCAATATTCACTTAAGACTTCTTGTCAGCCAAGTCAATCCGCAAAGGCGGATCAGCTTCGCTGGAATGCCAAACTCAGTCATGGCTTCGAGTAATTTCTGCCGTATCGGGCTGTCAAAGGCAGCTTTATAGTCGACGAAAAGATGGTACGTGTCGATCTGTTTCTTTTGGGTCTTTTCCAGGATTTGCCGAACTGGGAATATCTGGTCAGTTGTTGATTTACCATTTTAAAGGTAAATTCATTCAAAATATAAACTTTTCGAGCAGTCTTTTTGGCATTGCCACCGGTATCTCTTCAACTAAGTGAATAAAGTTAGCTGTCATGTCTTGTACCGTAGCTGATTTCTTGAGGAATACTTATGACATTGCCATAAAGGGCCGGCAATGAAAAAAAATTTAGATGACTGGATGCGCATATTCTATATTAAGAAAGGAGAATTTTTCGTTTTTTTATTCAATAGAGCTTACAAAGTAAACTTACGATATTTTCCTATACATTCGTTCCTCCTCCATAAGCATTTGCCATAAAAATGTTTCATTTTAAAAAATTTATAAATATAACTATTAAAATTTTATAGTTTGTTTAAATTTGACTATGAAAAACTTTCCTATCCTGTCTCATACTAAATAACGTTCTGAAGTCCTTCCTAAAATCATAGTATTACCCTGCTTCATCACAATTTTACAAGCGTAATATGCTCGTATCAAATTAAAGCGATTAAAATTTGCAATTATTATAAATGAAAAATCATTTTATTTAATAGCAAAGCAATTTAAAAACTAAGTGCTTTACACTTTAAAGTGACTACAACAAATCATAAACATTTTAAAACTAATTAATATTTATATTCATAGCGCTTTTCACTTCACATTTGTAAAGTTACCAGGAAACCTTTTTATATCACACATGACACACACACATCGTATCCCACACCTCGCCCTCATAACTTCTGTTTTAATATTGAAGATTTCATTTTTCAATCCCTTTGCAATTAATTTGATGTTAATACCTCCTTAATGATTTTAATTATTTTCACATTTATTATGCTTCAGCTGCTGCTTCTTCTTCTATAGAAGCATTGACTTTTCAGGGATAAAAAACAATGAAAAACATATTAAGGCAATTAAGTCCTTCTAATGATTCTATTTATATAAAATAAAGCGCAAGTAGAAGAAGAAGAAGTATCAGTAGAGGCATCCCTATGTGTTGTGACCATACTCGAGTAATAACACTCTCATATATGGCTGAGTATGAAATTCGCCTCGTTTTTTTGGAATTTGTTCAACGTTAAGCGCAAAAAGCAGTAATTACATAATAATTATATAATTAAAGGGTAGAGTAAGGGTATTTGTAAAACACAAAGTCGCCCATCGTTCCCTCTCCCACCATGCAACTCATGTACGCATAGCTCAATAGCACAATGACAGTTGTTACTCAGCCCTTAGTATATGTAGTTAGGTATGGACGAGGGGGAACGCGTTACAAAATCCTCCTAAGAACTTTATTTATGGCATTATCCGTTGTGGTAACTGAATCGTGGCATCGCGCATCCCTTTGAATAGGGTTGCGTAGCAATGGAGATTCTCTTTAGACGTACATTGGCGACATGCGACAACCTTTTCGTGGCTGTCTGTTAAATCTCATTTATTGGAATTTTTTTTTTGCTGTTGCAATTTTGTGGGATCCTTTAGTGTGTTCCATTAAAAATTCTCCTCTCTTCATTGTGTGGTAATAAAAAGGTGTTTAGTAAAAGTGAATAAGTCCTTATTGTGTGGCTGACTGTTGTCTGTGTTTAATATTTCCTGGCATTTTCAATGTAATGGCATGTGGGCTTTAGTTATACATCAGCTTAGAAATGAACATTACAAAAATAACCATTGTGCTATAAATTTATTACGAAAATTGAATACAATGGCATTTTTATTATTGTGCTCATGAATTACCTTTAAAGGGTTTATGTGGCTTCCCGGTAAAGAGATTGTCTTCAAGTTCAAGAGAAGAAGAAGAAGAAGAAGTAGTGTGTAGTGTAGGTGGACAGATAATTGTCAACTATGAAACAGCATTTTAATGGGCAATGGGTCTTTATTTGTAATGAAGGACTTTGGGTCGTTTAATTAGAAATTTACTTTTGAGAATTTTAAAAATAAGACGTAATGTAAGTTTTGTTCGGTTGAACCGGAGTTTTTTTAGGTTTTGTATAGGTGCAAAGATATTTATATTCTATAATTTGGGCGGTTAGCTTTTGATACTATCAATGTATTAATAACAATCACATTTTAATAAACTTAAGATATGCTCAAAGTTAATTGGAGTAAGCGATATTTGAATTTGATTAACATGATCCTTATTTACCGAAGTAACCAATAACTCTCTGCTGCGTTGGCGACCGCAGCTCATAACGTCGGGGGGTGAGCGATATTTAAATTTAATTAACCTGATCCTTATTTGCCGAAAGTAACCAAGAACTCTCTGCTGTGTAGGGGACCGTAGATCATAAGGTATGGGGGTGAGCGATGTTTGAATTTAATTAACCTGATCCTTATTTACCGAAAGTAACCAAGAAATCTCTGCTGTGTTGGGGACCGTAGATCATAACGTCGGGAAAATCGTATATTTCAATGTAAATGCCACTGGACAAGTGGGAAGTCACAAACCGTAACATCCTTACCCGCGTTAGAAGGACATTAAGTTTGTATGAAGCATGATGTGCAAATACTGTAATCAACATTTTTTAAGAAGTGTTTAAAATAATACCTATCCTAAGAATCTGTGAGAAAGTAAAACCAAAAATGCCCTGATTAATTCATTATTATTAGTGAGAATTTTAAACTGCAAACTAGGATCCAGAGCGGTCGCCTAGTTAGCCAATCCTCTGAAATAATCATATTATTATTATTTAAACATATACAAAAGTAAAAAAAAAACAGGAATACCCCAAAACGTTAAAAGGACCATGATTTAAAGATATCCACCTGTATTGTCCGAACTCTCTACGGGAATGATGCCTTTATCAAAATGGGGTAAACAGTTTGAATCTTATTAAATTGTATATTAATAGCCGTTTTTAATTTATTTCTGTGAAGTTTCCAGGAAAACTTTTTATATCAACATGACACACACATATCTTGTACTACCCATCGCCCTCATAACTTCTCTTTCAATATTGAAGATTTCATTTTTCAATTCCGGATTAAAATAATGAAAATACACAATTACTAAACCGTAATAAAGATATTTTAAGGTAGCCATGCATTATGAAACAAATTTGGATATGGATGTCGATTTATAGTTGTTATTGGTCTCCCAATTTAACCCTTTAAGTAACCCATGGCCATATATTGCCTGATCAGAAAGTATGAAACCAAATTGATCATAATGTAAAAGAAGAAATCATGAACATTCCTTAAGCGTTGTGGACGTGCGTGTGATGCGTGTTACTTACTAGATTAAGCAGTACTAAAGACTAACTGAAAAAAACTTGATTTTCCTTTACACCCCATGAATGCGGTTTGGTATAGCATCTCTCGTTATTGTGAATTAACACACTTTTTATTTTTATATTAATAACAAACGGCGAATGCGAACGTCAATGTTTGAGAAGCTTTTACTAGACATGCCGAAAGTGGATGACTGTAGTCAGGAATCGAACCATATATCTACCGCATGGTAATCGCGTTTTCTAACCATCATGCCACGGTCGGTCCAAGTACTAAAGACGTTTCAAAACAAAATGCAAGGGAAGCTGGTACCACCAGCATACACCCGATATAGCCAATGCCTATATAGCCAACTCGCTCTCAATTTCTGCAAACCGAATCCCTAAACCTGAACTTCCTTATACTTAGTGGTGGCATATCGAGCATACCATGACATTTTTTCTATGACAGTGCCACGACGACCGTAAAAACTGTGCTAAGACCTGTCCTGGTACGATGGAAAATGACCAGTATTGTATGAGAACAAGCATGCGGAATACACGGCAATACTATCGACGCCGAGAGAGAATGGAGTCCAGAGGTCGATGATATAGAAAAGTACACGGCCAGAGATGAATCCCGAAAATTTTAGTAAACATTATATAATGTAATGTAAAGGTTATTAAAAATAAATCCCCTCCCATAAAAACAGATATACAAATCTGGTCACGGAAAGTGAACATTACTGCACATTGGTCGCTCCCAAAGGCAGCACAAAATCACCCAATCACAGAAGGAGGAATAGATGATTAATTTCAAGGATGGTGAATACTGAAGATAAGTCGGTAGGCACTGACTGACAAAGACACTGACCAACACGAAGTCTTCGGTAAATATAGGTAATAACTTGATGGAGCCTTTTTATACCAAACGAGGCTTCAGATAGTCTGTGATGAGATCCCCTTCACAACCTAATGGCGATTCTTCTTCTTCTTATTTAATGCAGCAAGAACATAAATTTATCTATCAAAAGCCGTAGATAGCTCGTCACACCAAGGTTAACAACGGCACTTTTACCTGGTCCATCCATCGGAGTTTTGGTCGCCCCCTCCTGCGCCGCCCATCGAGTTTATTGCCGAAGACTTTTCGAGCAGGAGCGTTTTCTTTCATTCGTCAACGTGTCCAAGCCAGCGCTTTCGGTCTATTTGAACGCGCTTGACTAAGTCGATTTCGGTGTACAGCCCATACAGCTCATGATTCCGTCGTCGAATGAACTCGCCGTTAACGATGATGGGTCCAAATATTTTGCGTAGTATTTTTCTCTCAAATACTTCCAGAATAGATTGATCCGCTTGTGTCATTACCCAGGACTGTGTGCTGTAGAGTAAGACTGGCAGGATCAGTGTCTGGTAGAGTTGGATCTTCGTTTGTCGAGAGAGGGCTTTATCATTAAAACGTTTGCTCAGCGCATAGTAGCAGGCTGACATTTTAATTTTCGTTTATGGCGGAGCCAAGGTAGACAATATCATCTACCACTTCAAAGTTATAGTTGTCAACGTTCACGCAGCTCCCAAACGAGTAAACTCTTTGTTCGTTAAAGCAAATAACTTAGTTTTGTCATCATTAATCACCAGTCCCACTTCTGCCGACTGCTTCTCAATGCTCGAAAAAGCCGCAGTAACATTCCGCAGTCCTCGGCCAATGATATCTATATCATCATGATACGCGAGAGGCATGTAGCTTTTGTTAAAGATGGTGCCAGTCGTGTTTACTACTGCCTTCCGCATGGTCATCTTCATGATAATATTAAAGTGATCGCAGGACAGACTATCGACTTGTCTAAAGCCTCGCTTGGTAGAAAATGGCTCTGTCAGATTTTTGGCAATTTTCACTGAAGATTTCTCCAGGATTTGTGGTAGTGTGAATATCTGGTCGGTCGTGGATTTACCAGGTCTTAGGTCACACTGATAAGGTCCAATCAGGTTCGCTAAAATGGGCTTTAGTCTTTCACAAAACACACTGGACAGGACCTTGTATGCGATGGGTAAAAGGCTGATCCCGCGATAATTGGTACACACACTTGGATCGCCTTTTTTAAGCACCGGAAATAAAACACTAAGATTCCAATCCTCAGGCATGCATTCCTTGAGCCAAATCGTGTTTATGAGCAGGTGCATGCACGTTGCCAGCTCATCGCCGCCGGCTTTAAAAAGCCCTGCCGGAAGTCCATCGGCTCCCGCAGCTTTATTGTTTTTAAGCCCTGCAATTGCCGTGCTGATCTCGTTTATGCTCGGTGGTGAACGGACTACTCCATTGTCGATGATTGGCGTGATTTCGTCACATATGCTGCCTTCGGGAACGAGTAGAGAAGGGAAGTGTTCCCTCCATGTTTGCAGCACACTCTGAATGTCAATGACCAGATTTCCGTCACTGTCCTTATAGATGGGGATCACTGGCTAAAAACTCTTACTGTTTACCTTTTGGTAGAACTTTCGAGCTTCAACTCTATCCCTGTAATTTTCGATATCCTGGCTCTCTCTTTTCTTCCATAGACGCTTTTTCCGCTTGAATAGGCGTGTCATCTCCCTGCTCTTCTCATTACAATGCTCCGTCACTACATGCTGCAGTTGTTTCCTGTATGCAGCATCCTTACCTTTAAACATTTCGTGACATTCCTCATCGTACCAGGGCTTGTCTGAGCGTGGTTTAGCAAAATCCAGTACGGTCGTTGCGCCAGTGGTCATAGAAATCGCAATATAATGTCACTGGGTATCGGGAACATCAGAATTAGGGGATTTGATTTGAAGTAGTGCCTCAAATTTCCCGGGAATCGGTATTCCCGGTCCATTCCCGGGAAACCGGGTTTGAGATGGGAAATCAGAAAAATGTCATACAAATGGATGAAAATAATAGAACTTTCTTCGATCCCGGACCGGCGTTTGAACAGCGTTCCATACAATTTCATAATTTTTTGGAACAAGAACACGAAGTGTCTATTTGTGATCTCTGCAAAATTTCAAGCCATTCTGTGCGTCTTTGCTTAACAACCCGAAGAAAAAAATCATTGTTCTATTTCCCGGGAATGCCGGGATAAGCCTAGAGCACTAGTTTGAAGTAATTGAGAAAGTTGGTTGTAGTAGGCATTGGATATCTCGGTGGCATGCAGCTTTGTGATGTTGGTCACGATCGTTGTTAGCACTACCAAATCGCGTGCGTACCTTGGCTGCAACTAGGTGGTGATCCGAGTCAATATTTGCTCCGCGCATCACACGCACGTCCATTACGCTTGAGACCTGCCTTCCAGGTTGCTTTGTGGATATATTTATGCAAGAATCTGGTTTTACTCACCACCAGGTTTCTTGTACACAAATCAGCTTAATGTAAAAATATTTCGCCCGGATGCGAATAGTGGCTACTCTGTCACTTACAGGGTTAAACCGCTTGACCAGGTGTCAAAGTATCTTGCCGACTATGAAACCACATCCAAATTCGTGTCTTTCTGCATGGCAGCTGTAAAAGATGTCTCAGTTCTTTTGTCGTGTGCCTCCCTGTCCCGTCCATCTCATTTGCTGTATGGCGGTAATGTCGGCCTTGTATTTGTAGAGGACATCCGCCAATTGTATAGAATTCGGACATTTCGGGTGCATATCCCTTAATCATGGTCCTTTTAACGTTTGCGGGGGTCGTCAATATTTGGGGGGTTCTGGTGTTTTCTTTTCTTCGTGTTTTCATAATAATTGGTTTTGTTTAAGAAGAGTGGCTTATTAGGCCACCGCACCCGCAAATCAATAGTCGCTTGTATTTCAGACATTTTTGTCTCTTTGATAGCTTTTTAAAAATTTACATTTGTCCAATTATACAGTGTTTAATCAATATTTTTAACTAATTAACGTATAATTGTGGCAAATTAATTGAGAAAACCTTTACACCACATTAAAGTCCATTTCATTAAATTAAAATTCTTAATAAAATTGAATTTCACCCAGAGCCTGACGTATAAATGATTCCGACGGACCAATTTGTTCTCCAACACCTACCAGTTAGATACATTCGTTACACCCACTTGCGTTTTTTTTCTCTAAACAATTTAACTGGCAATGAACATTAACGTTAACCCTTTACAGCAAACCTTTCTCAACAACACTAAACAAAAATGTAGAAAGTTCAAATAAATGAATTGCTCCCTTTTTTCTGCACAAAAGTGAACACCCAATATAATAATTGGATTTGTGGTGTAATTATCGCATTACAAACACCATCTTCTTCTTCTTCTTCGTTTCGTTACTATTTCTCTTTGCGAAATTCTCATTCAACCCAGGGCAATAAACGAGAATATGCTACAAAGAACTTTAGAAGAATTGCGAACCCTTTTAATGACCCATAATGATAATAGAAGACAAAAACAACAATAACAAAAACAAAACTGAAATAAAACTTGGCTCCTTTGAGAATATAATGTAGGAATAATTACTTTTTTTTTGCTCTCTGCGGTATTGATGAAATTTAATTAGCGCAAACTTTATTGACCTCCTCTGCGAATGTTTGGGCAGATAGAGCGGCGGAGCAAAGAGAAGGAATGAAATGGCTGCACATAATTATGTTTCTAGAGTTATGTTTGTTTTAGTGTGTAGGTGGCCACAAAACATATCGCCTTTTATCCCTTTGCTACTTTGATCGTAAAAAAAATATTGGAGAAATATAATTTTTCTCTGTCGAAAATGTACTTCCGGTTTTCTTTTTGATGGACAACAAGTAAACGCAAAAGTTGTAGCCGTCCATTTCGAACAGTTGTTAAAGCCCACACGTTCGGTTCGTTATGGGGGGTCACTTACAAACGAAAAAATTTTGCGACTGACAAGAACATTTATTGGACGGAAATTGCTGGCAAATATGAGTTTAATTATAAAAGGCAAGACTTTTTTTTGGGCAAAGGAAATAGATTAGAAAATTAATAACCACAAAGCTACACAGCTGAGATATGAAAAATTAATTTTAAACTTTGTAAAAAAAAAACAACACAAGGAAATGTCACATCAAGCGACATTTTATGTCGTAAGGCTAATGAGTTTTTTTCGACAGCGTAGAAAAAAAAAAAACATAATGTGATGTCCTTTTGTTTTTTATGTTTTCCGGCTAGAAAATTGATTTTTCATAAAGCTTTTAATATTAATGGCCTTGTTATGTAAGTCATTTGACAGACTTTGATAGAGGTGGATATGTAGAGAAGGGAGAACAACAACTGTACGCCCACAAATATTGCATTCTTTTAGATGACAAAGGGACTATAGACAGTTTATTATTTTTTCAACTTTTAAATTAAAATTTTATTAAACAAAGCAAAATACTAGTTATTCAACTGAAAAGAACTAAATTACATACATAATCATGAATAAAACCCTATCAGTACAATTGACTCCATTGTAGTCATGTCACTCCTTCTTCTCCGCTTCTCTTCCAAGAAAATCTTTTAACTACATTACAATCGATAGACTTTGTGTGTTTATGACTTATTTCAAATTTGTTTGCTATTGCCTTCCCCAAATTGTGATTACCTTCTGACTATTTGTAATATTTGGTAATATATAGCAAATCCCCATTCTTTCTCTTTCTCTAGCCTCTCATAAATTATTCGCATATTTAATACAATATTCCTCTTTGTATGCAATTGATCCTTTGTCATAAACCATGGATTAACAACCCAAACATAAAGTTCAATTTAGAAGGTTACCACACCAACTCAAACCCCGTTCGTATTGATTCAAACAGATGTTATGTGAGAGCACTCACCCACACTGACACACACTCTCCCATCATAAGCTCAGATGTTATATCTCAAACATATAAAGTTCCTGGTTGCAAATAACCCGACAGGGCGGTGGGTGGGTAGGTGGCATGCAGATGCAAATATATGTATGTGTATGATAATCTTAAGAACAAGCGATAAACAAAATTCATATAAACTTTATGGATTATGGATATTTGAAACGTACATGTCTCATCATCTTCTACGTGTGCATGCCTCTGTATGGTACTTTGATACTTACATGGTGGCAGTAAGGGTGTACTACATATAAGTATGCATAGCATATGTTACTTAGCCGGTGAATGTGCATGTGATGAAGAATGAACGAAGAAATGTATGAATGAATGAATGAACCGTATATAATCATATGTTTGGATATGTTTATGGAATGTGTATATAACACAAATGTACGTTCCTTTACGTACATCTATGTGATGCCAGAATATGTTTTTGTATTGGTTTTGTGTGGTCGTAACTTGTATTGAGCTTGAAACTCAAGCCAAATTTAAATTGATGTTTGTTGATGTAATAACATCGATAATACATTAAAGGGTTAGCCGTTTTCGTAGCACACTAGTTTCTTTTGTGTGAAGTGAAGTTGAATATTATATTTAGATTATTAAATTTTATATTTTAGGAAAAAAAAATACAAAAATTAATTCCTTTTCTGGCAAATATTGACAAACTACAGAGGGAGATATAACAAAAAAGATGTTATGTATATACAAAAAATCAAATACAAATAAACATAGTGAAAAAATTTTAAACTGTGTCGTTTGTTAGTTTTGGTCGATCGTATTGATTATATAATATATCACAATTTTCGTTAGTGTATCATTGAAAATTATTTAAAATTATATTATCACTACGGCATAAGAATTACGTTCTTTAAAGGTTTTATAAGGACTTGAACTTACACTGAACTTTTTTTTTAAATTATTTGCAAAATTATAAAGCATATTGTATTATACTTAGTTAATAACTTAGATGACACTTCTGTGTAATTGTATATTGTGATTATATGCCGCACGCATAAAAGTATTTTTTGCCCTTCGATCGTTAATCTTCGATCCACGGATCACGCGCACAATCATAAAACTAGATGCATGTCTAGATCATCGAGTACCACATGATCAATTTGATTTTTGAAGATATTATCGGGATATCTTGTAGATATCTTCATGCTGAAATCTGGTTCTATTACTACCATGTTCCTTGCCGCTGCGAAGCTTACCAGCCTAAACCTGTTGTCGGACGTTTCGGTATTCAAGCTGAATTTACCGATCGATGGACCAAGAACTTCTTCCCTTCCTAACTTTGCATTAAAATCTCCCAGGACAATTTTACTGTCGCAGCCAGGGTAGAGGTCGTATGTTTCCTCTAGGTTCTTGTAGAATGCATTTTTAATCTCGTCATCTTTATCTACTGTCGGACATGGGCATAAATCAGCATAATGTAGTAATATTTCGCCTTGATGCGAATTGTGGCTATTTGATCACTAACAGGATTGAACCGCGAAACATGATGTCTGAGTCTCTGGCCAATTACAAATCAACATCCAAATTCGTTCTATAATAGATGTCGCAATTTTTACATCGCGAACATCCTTGTCCCGTCCATCTCATCTTCTGGATGGCGGTGATGTCAGCCTTATATTTTTTGAGGACAACCGCCAGTCGGAACCTTTTCTATAGAGAGTCCGGACGTTCCAGGTGCATAACATAAATTATTGTTCCTTATAACGTTTGCAGGGTACGTCAACATTTGGAAGGTTCTGTTTGTTACATTTTATTTTTCGTGTTTTCATTGTCAGTATAGAACCTAATGGCGGGTGGTAGCTAAACCATCAGTTTTCGTCGCCCACTATCTGACGCTAACCATGATATTCGTGTCATCACGGCGAAATTGTAAATCGGCCTGAGATGCAAATTTCAAAACACATCCTCAACAAAATGTTAATGCTACAGGACTTAAAGCCCCAACATTGTGCACGTAGGCTGGAGAGATTCAGCTTCCTCAGCCCCCAAATAGAATATAAGAAGTGCAAGAGCATATATGTATGTTCCTTATTTGGCAAAATGATTCACTAACTTTTACATCGAACAGGGGCTTTTGGCGTCGTTTCAGAATCCTCAAATACATTGTCCTGCAACTTCCTCGCATCATGTCTCACCATTGCCTAACACTGAGACATAATCTACACCCACGGATTCTTCTCACAATCGGCAGCCATTTTCAAAAAGTTTACTGTCCACTGAACTCAGACAAGTCATATATGGTACGACAAATGTCAATGTCTGGGGGGGCAACATAAAGTATGCGAGCCCTTACCGACCCTGCTACGAGAGCCTCATTCATTTCAAAGCCATTCAACAAATTTTATCTTTGCCCACTAAACCTGTTGGAGTAATAGTCTTAAATGGGTCTTTTACAGCAACATAAATCAAAATCTGATCTATCAACTTGGATTCCACTTGTAATCGTTCCTGTGATTTTCGAGTTGTCATTGTGAGAAAGATCATGGGCCAGCTATCATATTTGTCGCTGATTTCCATAAATCAAGCCAATTTTAGTGACCTTGGTTTGACAGATTTTCACTGTGGAACATTTTCTATAATTCAGCTGAACAATAAAACCTGCAATGGTACTTGAGTTATAGCTGAAAAAAAAGTGAACAAACATCAAGATAAATAAAAAATATAAAAGGTGGTATAAAAAGTATGACCTGGGAATGTTGGCCTAGTACCTTCAGCTTAACCTGGAATTTCTCACATCCCAGATTGGCTGTTGCACTGTTTTTGAATACGATCGAGTTCGTCTACAACGAACACCGTTTATAACGAATTTTCAGTTACAACGAACACTTTTTCTGGTCCCAAGGGGTTTGCTTTATTTCTTCATAAAAAGAACGTAGGGAACATCGTTTATACCGAACATTTTTTATGATAAACAATATTTGTCCCATTTTTAAGTTTTCTTACTTTATTTGACGGTTATAACGCACACTCTACAATGTTTTTAATTATTTCTGCGACGGTAACACTTTCATGTATTCGTATGAATTTTGAGCTTCTGAATGTTACACAACCTAAGCAACCAAACGTTATTTAATTTAAAGAATTTGTTTCAATAGATAACAATCTTATTACAACTGAATTTTTATCTGACGTTGATATTGTGAAAATAGTACAAGTCGTTGACGGTTCTTGCAATCATGATAATAGTGACGAGTTCGAAGAGACGGAAGTTCTTTCATTAGAAAGAGGGACACTTAAGCAAAATCTTGAAAGTAAAGGCAATAAATCAGAGTTATATGAATTAGAAAAATGTTCGAGAAAGAAATAGTAGTTGCTTCTGTACAAAAAACTTATTGACTTTTTCAAAGACAATAAATTGAGTGTTAAATGTTTTGAAAAAAATTTATTATTATTATTTTTGTTGTTGTTTAAGTTTTCAGTTTTTTGTTTTATACTTCGGATATAATGAACTTCGTATATATCTAACCAAAATGTGTTGTCCCTGGAAGTTCGCTATAAACGTACTCGACTCTAACATAAATTTACAATATTGGAATGATGTGCATATGATTAATATAAAACCGCATAAAATTAATATTACTCATACGTTGTATTGAATTATTTTCTATGAGGAGCCATTAAGGATGTTACGCAAAGCATCCAGAAACAATTGAAGCATTGAAACATGAAATCGAAGTTGCCTTCAAAAAGATTCGACACGAAAAATGGAAAATGTACCGAAAAAGTTGTGTTGTTCGGATGAAGCACTGCCGAGACAGTCTTGGTAGTCATATGAATGATATTGTGTTCCATTATTAAATGTAAAAGTTCAATCTTTCCAATAAAACCTGAAATTTAAAAACCAGTAAGAAAGTTTCAGTCGGGCGACCCGACTTACATATACCATCACCCTCAGTAAAATAAAAAAAATTGATATTATATTGATATTATTATTCGATTTCTAAAGTGGGTGGAGTGGTAACTTTGTATGGGAGGTACTAGAAGGGGCGTGTCTAGACTTCTAGGTTTATTCTCGAAAACTTTATCCTGTTATAGCTTTAATAAATACAAAGTTTGGGCACGATAGCGTTGGATGTATTGATATTATTACTCCATCTCTGAAGTGGGCGGAAAGGTACATTTGTATGGGAGGTCCCATAAGGGGCGCCGCTAGACTTCCAATTTTGTCTCCAAATCTTTATCCTGTTATAACTTAATAAAATACAGAATTGGGGCACGATCGTGTCGAGTATATTAATAATATTACTCCATTCCTAAAGTGGGCGGAGTGGTACATTTGTTTGGGAGGTACCAGAAGGTGCGTGTCTAGACATCCAGATCTTTTCACCAAAACTTTATCCTGTTATAGCTTTACTAAATACAGAATTTGGGCACGATTGTGTCAAGTGTATTGATATTATTATTCCATCTCTAAAGTGGGCGGAAAGGTACATTTGTATGGGAGGTACCATAATGGGCGTGTCTAGACTTCCAGATTTTTTTTCCAAAACTTTATCCTGCTTGAACTTTACTAAATACAGAATTTGGTCACGATCGCGGTAGTTCTAATAATAATATTAATCGATTTCTAAAGTGGGCGGTACCAGATGTGTGCGGGAGGTACCAGATGGGGCGTTGGTAGACTTCCAGTTTTTTTCTCAAAAACTGTATCCTGCTATAGCTTTACTAAATTAGAATTAGGGTGCGAGCGCGATGGATTTATTGATATTATTACTCCATATCTAAAGTGGGCGGAAAGGTGAATTTGTATGGGAGGTACCAGAAGGGGCGTGGCTGGACTTCCAATTTTTTTTCAAAACTTTATCCTGTAATAGCTTTTCTAAGTACAGAATTTGGGTACGATCCCGTTGGGTGTATTGATATTATAACTCGATTTCTAAAGTGGGCGGAATGATGTATTTGTATGGGAGGTACCAGAAAGGGCAGAGCCATGTAGCCCATTTGCAATACCGTAAGTAGTTTTGGGGAAATATTAACTCGTGCAAAATTTCAAGACATTTGGTTGCGTCTTTCGAAAGTTATCGTGCGAACCAGCCGGACAGCCACCAGACAGACAGACGGACATGGCTCAAATGACTTAAAAAGTCATGAATCGAATTTGGTTCTAAGAAACCTAGGGTCTGAAGTGACTACTTCTATGTGTTACACTTTTGGGTCGTATCAAATGATATATACCTTCATCCCTAAGGGTGATGGTATAAAAATTATCATTCTTTTTTTTATAGCCGATTCAAATTTAAAATTTTAAATGGCCCGCCCTGTACATATGTAGCGAGTATCATATGCAAACTCGCTTTATATGTTTAGTACAGTGTGTACTTGGATCAGGGTCTACATTCAATAACATCAGCAATGGTCCAGTTTTTTACTTATCACTGATGAAACATTCTTTATATGGTCAAAAAGTGATTGGGGGGAAACATTTATTTAAAAAGGCGATAAATGAAAATTTGTTGAAGATTTTATTCAACAAAGTTAGCCCAACATAATTTAGGAAGAAACTATATTTGTATTTTGTATATTTAGAAGAATTTGTTTACTACTTATTACCTTTGTCAATCATCATCAGGAGTACAAGCAACGCACTTAACACTATGTAACGAAGTGAGATCATAATTATTGTCATTTCATTTGAAATATTACATGTTAACTTTTTTTATTTAGTAAGAGATATATTGCAATTAAAAAAAAAGAGTTAAATGTGAAAAGTATTTTCTTAAAGCGCACTCTCCAGTGTATATGTTCACTATCATTGTCTGTTGTTAAAGGTCATTTTAGTCACCAATAAAAATCTTTAATATGAGTACGCACAATAAATCATAAATAACTATCATAACAATCAGTATTTACATTAGGGCACCAGCGAAATGTATGGACGATTTATTTTGCGGAAAGTGTCATTTGATGTAAAAAAATACATGACAGACATTTGAGTAAGATTGGACAACTATTTCCGGTGCCCAAAAGAGTTCAAAGGTCACGTTTTAGGTGTATCCTATATTTTCTATCACGGTTCGCTTAAGGTATTGTATTTTTTCTCGTAAATATGTAATTGAACTTGGTTCCAAATAGCCTGATTATATATCTACTATACTGTGAAATTCAGGACGATCAAACTATTATTATGGCTGTTTTAACATTTTCTTTTAAATGGGGCCCACTTCTATCATGGCTGTAACTCATATTTATACCTCTTATACTTCATGAGATACAGCCGATTATAGTTTCAAGTTTTATACCACGCCCAGTGATCCGATTGTTGGGTCACGAACTTTTCTGCCAAATGCATCCACACAAATTTTAAAGGCGATTGAAGAAACGGTTCTGCAGATATTGCGGTTTTAAAAATAGGGTCCAATAGAAGGGGCCCCGCCCACTTGATATATCAAAAATGAAAGAACTCTATTTTCACCACCAAGCTACATTTTGTGAAAGTTGCAAAAAGATCGGTCAATCCGTTTTCGAGTATATATTTGCAAACAACCAAAGTCGTCGGATTTTGCAGAAATTTTGACCATAGCTATAACAACTGACACAATATTCCACTGGAACATTACCGAAAATCCAAAATTGAATTTCGCTACCACCCTAATGTACATGGACTATGGCACCTAAAATACTATGAGATAATTTTTCTGTAGTTTTGAAGCTACCATATCATATAATATAGCAACATTTTTATTCCTTACTCGTGTACCCAGTAAAGAGTAGTTCCGTCTAAAAAATATTGCAAATATTTTCGAATACATTAACAACTTATAAGAACTAATATCCCTCTCTTTTGTTTCAATATGGTCCAAATTTAAGCAATATATATTTTTATCAATAGGTATGAATGTTACCTAATGTGGTTGAAAACAAATAACAATTGTTAATACTACCATTTAATGTATTCATTGTCCCGCCATAGTAAACAATGTTCTAAATTTAATCAACAGCCCAGACGTAAAGTAAAATTGTTGTAAGCACTTAACATTGAATTGCAAATAAATCTAAAACAAAAATATTTTAGCTCATTGTACAACAGCTATATTTATGCCAGCAGCGTTCCCTCAAACTACTCTCTTTTTTGTCACTCTCTTAAGACAGTTTACTATTGATGGCATACTGATTATCTGAAGCCACCACAGTTGCCCCCACCTCACAGTCGTCACTGAACGCAGTCACGCTTAAAACAAAAAATTACCATCATTATTTACTTGAGTCAATTTAACAAGCAAATCATACAGCAGTAATGGTTGCTATTAATTAAAAGGAATAAGCTGATAAAGCACGCTTAAATTCCCATCAAACTTCTTGTGCAAATCCTTTGTACGATGGCAAACTGTAAGCGTACGGAATAAGTAAGTAAACAATATCTTGACAAAGAACGTTAATGACAAAAGTGAATGTGAAAGTAAGAAAAAGTAAAATACAGAACAGAACAGAACTTCTTTGCGCAAGTAAGAACATTTCTTGTTGCCACATAAGCCAATTTAAAGCAAAACATTAAACTTAGAGCTTATCTTAACAAACAAACAACAACAAATAAAATGAAAAAGAAAAAATAAGTCTTACAGAGATTACAATGTTTGGTTTTATTCAGTATGTTAACATATCCCAACATGCACATAAAGGTTTACAAACTATTACTACAAATGTGTGCACGCATGTGTATGCGTGTGCGTGTGTGTGTGTATGTATACATTAATATTCATAGATGTGCACGCGTGTATTGTTGGTTGGCATATAAATTCGTTATGGAAGGTCAAACTATGTATATATGCAAATCCTTTTCATTTCTCTTTTTTGCTTTCTGTTTTTTTTTTTGGCATCCATTTAAATTTATTGTTAATTAAACTATATCTGCATGTCAATAATAAACAAAATGACTAATTGCCACATCTATACAAGTCTTGAATATTAATTATTGACCATTAGTCTCTCAAGTGGATTTTACGAGTTACGAGTTGCCAATGAAAAACGAAACCAAATTTATACAACATAACAAAGCAAATAGAATACTGTGATAACTCACAAATGGCCGGCCGGGGAATGAGTAACAAAAGCATCAAACAGGCCAAGAGCAGGGCGAGGGCTCCAAGTAGAATATATTTAGAATGTGGCAGTTTGTTATTAGTAAAATATTTAAGCAATTTGTCTAAACATTCTAAGAAGATAAAGTGTTTCTTTCCATACTTAATTAGTTTTATTGGCTGTGGCAATTAGCAGCTACTTTTGGTTTCACCCCCCACCGACCAAAGTGGACATGAAGTTTCAAGGATTTTTGGCAAGTCCCTCTAGTTTTTGATGTGACAATTTCCACTACAGGGCTGTCGATTGCACTAGCTCATTAACACCTATCTACTTAACTAGTCCTATGGTAATGCATAAAGGGGACAGTTCAACAGGTTTCATGTGTATTCTGTTGTATATTTGCAACCCACCCTCCCGATCACAATGTGTATTTGGACATTCCACGAAAAAATACCGTTCTTTTTGGCTCCTGTTGGTTTTTGTTTTGCTTTACGACACACAGTGGGGACTTGTTGGCTAGTCAAGTGGCTATTACTTGTGCAATAGCTAAAGTACTAGCACGTTAGTAATGCAAATGGGGGACAATTAACCTCGTCCAATGACATGTCAATGTTAAAGTAGATTCTTAAACGCATTGCGAGGGGATAGAAGCGGAACTAGTTCTGTACTCTTGGGGACAGTAATTTAGCTAGTTTTAAGCTAGTTCCATTCCCTGCAGGGGTTTTACAAGGTTATCAGTTATGAGTGTGCATGTGTTCTGTAGAGTGTTTAAAATATACGAATAAATAATACTAGAAGAAATCATATAACGAAAATAAACAAAGCTTTCAATGTAGTAAAACAACTGCAATAGTTTATAAAGGTTACTCATTCTAGACTTAGTATTTCTGTAAAACATTTTTTCTGTACTTTTCTAATAGGGGGAAATGCAAATTTTTCTCGTACAATTATTCATTTTCATTTGAGGAGAGTTTTAAAGAAATAAAACAGAGATACATTTTGTCAAGAGAATTTGTTGATTAAAAATACAATTGAAATCCTGGCATTTGTTACTTTCTTATAACGAACTCGTATGAGACAACAATAACATTTGTAATATGTATTCAGGAAAAAAAATATGAAATTAAAATTGGGGCAACATCACTTCAGGGTAAATTTAATGGTTTGATATGTTTTCTAAGTTTTTTTTTGCTTTACTTATATCCTTGCATGTAATCAATATAACATTGAATTTGTTGAATGAAATGGAGATAGATGACCATTGATTATCCCACTGGGAACCATAATGTTATTCATGATTACTAAATAATGTTATTTATTTATGAACAAGATGAAGATAAAATGATAAATTTGGAATTTAGTTTGTTATTATAGTTTGTTGTTTCATACCTTTGTAGGCTCACAAAAATTTGTGTCATTTTTACTATGTAACTTATAAGCTAAAGGTTGTGAATGTTCTTATGATATGTAACTTGAATTTTTATCTCTTGTCATACTGTTGCTATTTGTAGGTAATCATGTGTAGGGTGATTCATTTACAGGTTTTATCTTTAATTTGAAATATAAAACTTCAAATAGAATTATGTGTCAAAAAATTTACTATGACCTGATAGACTAATCCCTGGCACAACAGGACTCACACTAGGAGCCATGTGAGCAATGCTGAACGCGACTGCCGAATAAGCCGAATTTATCCTTTATTTTCTAAAATAAATTCATTCAAATTTTGGACACGATTACAGTCTTAAATCGCAGCTGACTTATCGACGAAGACTTTTGAAAGGTATGGTAGTTATGACACTATATATATGTTAAGGCTGCAGCGAAAAGTATGGACGGTTTTTTTTGCGGAAATTTAAAAAATTATGCCTTTTGATGTAAAAATTACATGAAGGAAATTTGTGTAAGATCAGTTGACTATTTCCCGTGCCCCAAAAAGGTCAAAGATCAGGAGCTCAGTAAAACATTAGTAAATCCTATGTCTTTTGCTAATGTTCGACTATGGAATTGTAACAGTCAAATATTGGCGTGTATGGGCGGCTCCTCGGCTTTTTATGGCGACTTCGTTCCAAATAGTCTGATTATATCTTTACTATAATGTGAAATTTTCAAGACGATAAAACAGTTATTTTGGCTGTTATAACGGTTTCTGTTAAATGGGGCGTGGCACAGCCCACTTCTACCCTGGCTGTAATGCAAACTGTACCAACAACACTTAGCAAATATCAGCTTTTTCTAGTTCACGAAATATAGCCATTTAAATTTTTAAGTTTTAACCACGCCCACTGATCCAATGCCACCTATTTTTTGTTGGATCATGAACTTTGCTGTCTAAAACATACACACAAATTTTCCAGGCGAATGGAGAAATCAACAATAAAAGTACTCTCTTCTCACCACCGACATCTCAGCTACATTCTGTGAAAATTTCTAAAGATCGGTCGAACCGTTTTTGAGTCTATACGGTACTAAACAAGTAAAAAGTTTCAGTCGGGAGAACCGCCTTACATATACCCTCTCAACCTAAACTTAATTTCCCTTTGTACCCCATGAATGAGGTATGGGGATTGATTCTCGCGTTGTTGTGAATTAACACGCTTTCTATTTTTAGATTCACAACTAACGGCACCTATTTGTTTATCGACGAATACGAACGTCACTGTTTGAAAAGCTCTTACTAGACACGCCGATTGACTCGACACTTATACTGCGAAGTTGCTGTCAACAACATTCGAGGGGAGCCGACAATGAAAGAACAATTTTTTTAAGATGACTGGAGCGATGTTTGAACCTGCGATCTCCCGCATGGTAGTCGCGTATTCTAACCACTATGCCACGGCCGGTCACTACATATACCCTCACCCTCAGTAAAACATAAATATTGATATGATTACTCGATAACTAAAGTGGGCGGAGTGATACATTTGTATCGAAGGTACCAGAAGGGGCGTGGCAACACTTACAGTTTTTTCTCCAAAACTTTATCCTGATTTAGATTTACTAAATACAGAATTTGGACACGATCACTTTTGGTACATTGATATAACTACTCCATCTCTAAAGTTGGCGGAATGGTACATTTGTATGGGAGGTACCAGAAAGGGCGTGACTAGACTTCCAAACTGTTCTCCAAAACTTTATTCTGCTTGAGCTTTATTAAATACACAATTTAGTCTCGATCGCATTGGATCTATTAATAATATTAATCGATTTCTAAAGTGGGCGGTACCTGATGGGTATGGGAGGTACCATATGGCTAGTCTTAAATTTTTTTCCAAAAATGTATCCTGCTATAGTTTTACTAAATATAGGATTTGGGCACGATCGCGTTGGATGTATTGATATTACAACTCCATTTCTAAAGTGGCCGGAATTGAACATTTGTATGAGAGGTACCAAAAGGGGAGTGGCTGGACTTCCAGGTTCTTCTCCAAAACTTTATCCTGTTATAGTTTTACTAAATATAGAATTTGGAAACGATCGCGTTGAATGTATTGGTTTCGTCTTTCGAAAGTTATTGTGCGTACCAGCAAGACAGACAGACGGACATGGCTCAAACGACTTAAAAGGTCATGAGTTTGAATTTGGTTCATACAAACCTAGGGTCTAAGGTGACTCCTTCTAGGTGTTACACTTTTGAGTAGTATCAAACGATATATACTCTCCTACCCGTAGGGTGAGGATATAGTCAAATGATATATACCTATATACCCGTAGGGTGAGGGTATAAAAATGCAAACAAACAAAGACAAACTCATTTTCATACATATAGATTTGACTTTGGACCCTTTGGGGCATGGCTTAAAGTTGTTCGATTTTACTTCAGTTTTGACTATAGCCTTTTTAAAACAATTGACACAAAATTCAGGTCGGGCATCAAAGTTAAATTTTGGCTGCCACCTGAAATTTATATATTACTAGTGGGCCCGGCAATGCTTCGCTATTGCATATTATTTAAAAAAAATGGGCGTAAAAGTGGGCGTGGTCGAAAAAAAGTACCCTATAAATCATGTCAGAGTCCCAGTTAAATGCTGAGAAAATTTTAGGAAGATCGGTCCAGAGGTTTGGTCTCCTATAAGGTACAAACAAACAAATAAATAAACAAACACACATTCCATTTTATATATAAATATAGATGATCAGCATCGAATTCTGAGTCGATTTGAAAATGGCTGTCTCTACGTCTGTCTTTCTGTGTAGTCGTTGGTTAAGAGATATAGAGTTGAAATTTGGAATGCAAGCTTATTTTCGCTTAGCGGAGGTTAAGTTCTAAGAAAAACAAGGTCAGGCAAAAACTACTCCCACCTCCCTTACAAACACCCCCTTTTTCTGTTGAATGTAAGCTCACTAGGCGCTTGAATATGTTTTGTTTTCAACCTCCCTTATTCCACAAATTACAAAAACAACATACACGAAAAATTTCTCCTAAATTTTGCTAAGTTTTCCACTTATAACAGTAAAGTTCCCATCTGCCAATGGAACCTAATTTTAAAGAGCGAGTTGATGCCTCTATCTATTATATTGCTCTATGCTTTACCCCCGATTGCAGTAGTAGTTAAAGAGATATCGAGCTAAAATTTAGTACACAAGCTTCCATCCTCTAAGCGGAGGTTAAGTTCTAAGATGAGTAAGGTCAGACAAAAACTACTACCACCTTCCATACAAACACCCCCTTTTTGAGGGTATCCATCTGTCTGTCTCCACTATCAAGCCGTAGTTTAACAGCCATCTATCTTGAATATGGTATGCAAGCTTCTATCCCTCAAACGGAGATTAAGTTTAAAGACAAACAAGATCGGACAAACACTACTCCCACCTACCATAGCAACTCCCTCTTTTTAATGGTGTCCGTCTGTCCCGTCTGGGGATATCCATTTGTATGTCTCCACTATGAAGCCGTAGTTTAAGAGCCATCGATCTTTAATTTTGGTATGCAAGCTTCTATCCCTCAAACGGAGATAAAGTTCTAAGATAAGCAAGATCGGACAAACACTACTCTCAGCTCCCATACAAAACTCTCCATTTTTGGGGGTTAAAAATGCACAAAAATATACTCAGGTTATATAAAAAAGCAAAGCACAGTATATGATATATCAATAAAACATTTTGAAAAAATATGGGGGTTACGCCCCCTCCCTTACTCTTCGAAAATAAAAGTGTCGCCTGCATATTCATACCTACAATGCCAATTACTATGAGTGCCTCGAATTTTATCGTTCTGGGCCTGAAAATATATATTAACACGCCCTTCTGCCCACTTATCGAAAATACAAATTTGGTTTGCACCTACGTATATGTTGTTTCAAGTACTATCTGTGCATAAGATTTTACTGCTCTGTGGATAAAAAATACATTTGTCACGCCTTTTCCACCCACTAATCAAATATAAAAGTATGTTCTGTATATTCAAACCTTCAGTGCCAAATATTTTCAGTGCATCGAATTTTATCTCACTGGGCCTAGGATATATTTTTTACATGTCCCTCACACTATAGGAGGAGTTCTTTCTTTTGCCTCACTTACTCATATACAGTTCATAGTAAGAGATTTGAAATCATTTTCTAAACAATCCTTTTGAATATTTTCAATTATACAAAATTAAAAAAAAGTGTTATATAAAAACATCTATGACACTTAATTGTGTGTGCCACAACGCGTGACTTTGTCTTTTGCGGTTTCAGTTCACAAGATCGATTTTTTTCCAACAATTTTACTTATTTCTTTGTCCTATTTATAAAACCCTCACTACCAGAAAAAAACTATTGCTCAGGCGTCATATGACTTAAACCAAATTATCCTATTATTACCAAAATTGATTGATAGTACATTTTACGAAAACCAGAAAACTTTACTTACATCTAATGGCTTAATGGATTTCACGGTATTGATTTAAATGCTATTATTTGTGGTCTCCATTTATCCAATTTTTCTCTCCATTTATCTAAAAAAGTTGGCATTACTCCAATTTCACAATGGGCCCAAAACCCAAACAAATCCGCTACTTATGACCCATGACCATTAGCACAAAGATACATAAAATATGCATATATGTATATGTAACACTTACAAGCACACACACATTACGATACGATACTACATGATTCTAGTTCATGTATAAATCTTTAGGACATGAAACAAAATACACGAGTTTTACTTACATCAAGTTTTACTTATACTCTTTTCTTGTTTTCTCTTCATTTGCTTTCGAATATAGATGATTCCAATGAAATCGATACTTTGAGCGATGACAACGACCATGAAGAAGTGTTGCGAAACAAGGATTACGTCATGACAAAACATATTGCTTTGTCAGATGATTCAACAAGAATAGCAGCAAGAGCAACAGAAGCGATGACGACAATAGTTTCAGCATCATTGCCATCATCATCATCGTCGTCATCAGCCACAACATCGAATTTGGTAAGAGCGCATATAGCACCACAAGTGATGGTCGCCACACCTTCAATGTCAACCGCAACATATTATAGTCCCTTTGCGTCAACGGTATCACCATTAGCATCATTGCTTAATCATAGACGCCGGGGAGATACAGCGACAAAGCGATTACATGAATTGTCATCGTTGTCATTATTAAGTCTAAACGATTCATCAGCAGAATTACAAAAGTCCACATCCTTGCTGTCGTCATTTGCCCACTCCAACAGCAATAACAACAATAGCAACAATTCATCTAGTGCGAACGCTTCAAATCAAGTAGCAGCAGCAGCCACTGTCCTTAGGGTTAAGGGAAATGAACAGAATATGCACAACACAAATAGTCATTTGACGGTAGACAATGTCAATGCAACAATTGTGGTCAGTGGCGGTGATAGGAGCGAGGGTGCAAAGACACCTACAACAGCGGCGTTCTCCTCATCGTCGTCATCGACATCTTCAGATGCGTCAACACACCTACACAATAACAGCAATATAACGTTTAGTGCCGCAGGACGCCAGCATGGTCATAGTAGCGGCATCAATGCCACAAGTAGTATCAACCACAATCGCAACAGGAACGATAGTCATGCAATTGTCAGCGAACGTCAGAGTAAAGTCAATGCCACAGGCACCACAAGAATATCGGCCAGAAGAGTTGAACACAAATACGTACTGCCGAAGTCCCACAAAACCGATGCGCCCATGTTGAATTACATATTTGATACGTTCTCATCAGCCAATAAACATCATCATCATGATCAGAGGTAAATATGACAAAATCTATTTGTGAGTTGTAATTAGTCTAATAACTTTTCTAAGATAGTGTGCATGCCTACTGCAAGAAGGCTGCTGTGAATATAGACAGCTGGGGAGGGAATTGGAAATGACAGTAAATTGGCAGGACAATGTGTAAGGACCTAAGGATTATAGTATAGGTTAGTGTAGTAGAGATGATGGGAGGATTCTTGTGTTTAGCTATTGTCAAATAAAAAAGATGTTCATAATAGTAAATATATAAAGGGTGATTCACATAGAGCTTTTTTCTTTATTTTTAAAATAACACATTATATACTTCCAATTTGTTCTCCAAAACGTTATCCTGTTATATCTTAAAAAAATACAGAGTTTGGGTACGATCGCGTTGGGTGTATTGATATTATTACTCGATTTCTAAAGTTGGCGGAGTGGTACATTTGTATGTATGGTGCCTGATGGGGCGTGGCCATGTAGTCCATTTGCAATACCGTAGGTAGTTTTGGGGAAATATTAACACATGCAAAGGTTCAGATGGACCTGGCCTTAACGACTTAAAAAGTCATGAGTTGAATATAATTCAAAGAAACCTACAGTCTAAAGTGACTCCTTCTATGTGTTACACTTTTGGGTCGTATCAAATGATATAAACCCTTCTACCCGTAGGATGAGGGTAAAAAAATCAAAAACTGAAATTGACGCCCGAGTCAAAAATGTCGGATAGGCAAAATGTTGTATATGAATACCATTATACCTCCCGTTTCAGTCCGACATTAAATGGCGATAATAAATACTATTGAGACAAGCCGTGGCATAGTGGTTTAAACACGCGACTACCATGCGGTAGATCCGTGTTTCGATTCCCGGCTTCAGTCTTCTACATTTTTCTTTCATTGTCGGACCCCTCGATGGAAAATCTCAGTATAAGTGTCGAGTCAATGGGCATATCTAGTAGAAACTTTGGTGTCGTTTTTTGTGAATCTGAAATAGAAAGCGTGTTAATTCAAAACAACGCTAGAAGCTATCACATACATCATTCATGGGGTGTTAAAGGAAATTAAGTAAAGTAAGTAATATATACTATTTCGAGGTGTCTTAGGGTGCACTGATCAAATTGTCTTTGGGCAAAGTACAAAACTGATGGGTGAACGTATCAACTTTATTATCGACCCTATCTAGTGAACATCTCCCCCAGAGTCATGACCGTTTATGTATTCCCAAGGAAGACAAAATTAGATGTTTGTCGTCAGTCCATTCCGACTTTTTCGAAATTGTAACCTTCACTTTACGGAAATTCATACGTTTCATCAAAAATTTAGTAAGAATCAGATTAAAATTTTTAAGGCGGTCAACGACAGGAATCGCCGCGACACAAAAGCTGGAGAATATTCGGATGACTATGTGGCTAATGGGACAAGCCGTTTCATAGTGTTTAGAACAAGCGACAATCATGAGGAAGATCCCTGGTTCGGTTCCCGGCTCCAGTTACCTATATTTTTCTTTTATTGCCGGCCCCCTCGATGTTGTCGACAGCAACTTCGCAGTATAGTATCGTGTCAATCAGCATGTCTAGTAAAAGCTTCTCAACCAGTGACACTCGCAATAGTTGCCGTTTGTTGTGAATATGAAAAAGAAAGCGTGTTAATTCTCAACAACGCGAGATGTCATCCCATACCTCATTCATGGGGTGTAAAGGGAAATTATGTTTTTTATGAGCCTACTGATACCAATCGCCAGCTGCCCTTAGTTTGATAATCCCCCAGGCTGCAGTAACCTTGACGTGTAATTCCCAGCATAGGAAATCACAGTAATACACATAAAATACTGAAAGTGCTTTTTGATCTCATAGTAGTTTGAGTACATTAAGGCTCTCCAGATATCAATCCGCCTGGATTGGAAAAAGAGCCTTCCATTATCGAGCTGAGTCCTCAGCTCCTACCTACCTCCAACCTTGCCCAAATATTTTGTTCAGTTAAGTAACTTATGTAACTAATTTCAAGTAACTTCTTAACAGGTCAAACCAAGGAAGTATTCTTGTTTTAAATGCCAAATATCTGAGGCTCTATGACAACAATAAAAAGTTCATTATCAAAGTCATATCTATAGTTCCGACATGTAGATCAAGTTTTTTCTGTATGTAGGGCTTTTCGCATTTTTTCTGTATGTAGGGTTCCCGCAGTAGCGGGAACCGTCTGTATACTAACTATCTCTTTGATCTCAAGATTTGGCATGCCTTCTACCACCCTGGCTGTAATTCATACTGCACCAACAACAAATCTCATCTTCATACCTCTGGTAGTTCATGAGATATATCCATTTTCTATTTTTAATTGTCTGGGCGATATCATGCCCCTTTTCCAATCACAACCAAGTATATCCAAGGACTATCAACAGGTCTTCAGTACCACTTTGTAAAATTTTCGCATTAATAGGTCTATTACAATAGTTCAACAAATGCCATCTTCAAACCTCTGGTAGTTCATGAGATATATCCATTTTTAAATTTTAAATTGTCTGGGCGATATGATGCTCTTTTCAAATCACAACCAAGTATAGCCAAGGAATATCAACAGGTCTTCCGTACCACTTTGTAAAATTTTCGTATCAATTGTCTTTATCATTTTCAAACGTATGGGCTATACCACGCCCCTTTTTCAATCACAACCAAGTATAGCCAAGGGCTATCAACCGGTCATCAGTATCACTTTGTAAATTTTTAAATCAATCGGTCTATTGGAAAAAACATTAGAGAGATTTTTAAAAAGAGGGCGAGACAACGCCTTCTACCGCCCTGGCTGTAATTCATACTGCATCAACAACAAATCTCATCTTCATACCTCTGGTAGTTCATGAGATATATCCATTTTTAATTTTAAATTGTCTGGGCGATATCATGCCCCTTTTTCAATCACAACAAAGTATAGCCAAGGAATATCAACAGGTCTTCAGTACCACTTTGTAAAATTTTCGTATCAATTGGTCTATTACAATAGCCGTAAGAACGATTTTTAAAAAGGGGGCGTGGCACCGTCCTCTTCCGCCCTGGCTGTAATTCATACTGCATCAACAACGTATATACCAAATCACATCTCAATACCTCTTATGGTAGTTCACGAGATATATGGCTTTTTAACTTGCAACTTTATCTAATCACAACCAAGTATAGCCTGGAACTATTAACAGGTCATCAGTACCACTTTGTAAAATCTTTATATCTTTGTATCAATCGGTTTATTAGAAACTTTGTTCAAGTTATTTTTGATTAGGAGGCGTGGCACTTCCCCACTTCCACCCTAGCTGTAATTCTAACGGTACGAAAAATATATATACCATACCTCTGATAGTTCATAACATACAGACGTTTAAAGTTTCAAGATGTAAGCCACGCCCACTTTTTTGTTGGGTCACGAATTTTGGTGCCAAATGCATCCATACAAATTTTCTAGACGATTGGTGAAACAATCCTCTAGATATTGCGTTTTCAAAAATTGGGTCCAATCGTGGGACCACGCCCACGTGATATATCAAAAATTCAAGTAGTCTATTTTCACCACCGACAACAGAGGTACATTCTGTGAAAATTTAAAATTTCTATACGGTACATAAAAAATCCAAACAAACAGTCAAACAAACGATCACAAACTCGGCCATCGCATAGTGGTTAGAACACGCGACTACCATGCGGGAGATCACTGGCTCAAAACCTGGCTCCAGTCATCTTAAAAAAAAACATCTTTCATTGTCGGCTCCCCTCGAATGCTGCAACTTCGCAGTATTAGTGTCGAGTTATTCGGTATGTCTAGTAAAAGCTTATCAAACAGTGACGTTCGCATTCTTTGATAAACAAGTAGGTGCCGATAGTTGTGAATCTAAAAATAGAAAGCGTGTTAATTCACAACAACGCGAGAAGCAATTCCATACCTCATTTATGGGGTGTAAAGGTAAATAAAGTAACTTAAACTCATTTTCATATATAAGATGAGTTGCCTGCAGCATTACAATGGCTAAGAGAGTTAACACATTGACTTTCCTGTTTACCTCGTCAATTGTACTGCAGATTCACCTAGAGAATTTAATGCAGCAGAAATTAGGTCACGAAACATTGCCCAATTAGTTCTCTATAGAATTACTTTGGGTGTTCGCCGCAAACAAGTTGTAATTGTCTTCTATAAGATCCTTGACTCTGTATTTTGATCTTTTTTAATTAACAGGTAATGAAGGGGTAACGGAACATTACGTTCTCACTACCCTCATCCTTCCAACTTAATAAGCCAATAGAGACAAGTCAGCAACAAGTTCTAGCCGGAGATCCATTCTCTGTACGCTGCACTGAGGATATTATATCAAAGTTCACCAAAACTCTTCACTGTGTTCTTGAGAAAACTGGCCAGCTTCTGATCTGTACGAACAATAGGATGAGGCATCAGTGGAGTCAATTTATCCCAATAGCTGTTCAGTGTTGATTTTCCCGACGGGATCAGTCCTATCAAACACACCAACTTGAAAACGCGGATTACCTCCCAGACTGGTTTGCTTCTTTGGTCTTTTCAACGTCTATGATATGAACAACTATATGTATTACGTTTTGATACGATGTCAAATGAAAATCTGAAGTAAATCACACATCATCTCAACTGTTATACGCCGTCGTCCAACAAGTTCCAACTTAAATTTTCTATAAAAATTTCAATCACTAAAGAAAAAATTACTTTTCCCCACTCAATGGCGTCAAACGATTTTACACGTTTGTAAAAGAACAATTTTGCCAATGTTTACCTTTCATATCAAGCGCTATCATCACAAAGAATAACAGCAGCTACTCCACCATGTAACGCTTATAATGGCAATTAATAGTAAACGTATACAATCACGAAAAAACGCCAAGTTGTGAAGCGGACGCAAATGGAAATAATCTATTCATAAAGGAAATGGCTTTACTCTTTGAAAATTCTGCCACAGTGCAATTTTGCCATATTTCCAACCATTATAAAACTGTCTGTACTCATTTCAATTAATCACTTATAGGTCCTGCATACAAAATGTAATGTTTTCATTTTCGGAGCTGTAATGAAAAAAACCCTTGTGATCCCTAGCGATAATGGGGCGAAAAACTCCACATGTCATATTCATTATTTGCATATTTCATCACGACATCAGTGCACATCAGTGTTCATGTGTATGTAGCCAGGCACACACACACTTAAACACACATATACCGGAGTAAAAAAAAGTAAATTAATTAAATATATTTGCTTTCAATAAAATCTGTTGCATAGCTATAGGGGGTATGGGGTAAAACAACACACTCGCTCACTAACACACACTGACTCACTCCCCGGAACTTTGGCGAACTTTACCGCCTTCAACAGTACATCAAACTTGTTTCTTTTGTTTTTGTTCGTAAAATTATAATCCTTATTTCAGAGGCGTTGATGCCTCACTTTTCTGCCATTCAAAAGGAATTTAAAAGCTTTCCTTTGATGCAAAGTGCAATAAAATCAGAACGAAACATAAAATATATACATATTTTTCACATTAATCAAAGGAGGAACGTGGGAGGGCCGCACAGCGAAACTACAACACAAAATATTGCACTACACACACGAGTACCTAATGAAGCTGTGTGTGTTACCTGTATACCAAGTCCGTGCGATTCATTGTGTTCTGGAAGTGAATAAATAAAACTGCACGACTCACTCTCACTCTCACTCCCGTTCTGTGAATACAACGAGATCCATTTGTTGTTGCTCCTTTTTTTCTGTTTCTGTTTTTGTTTTGTCGGTTTTTGTTTCATTTCAACGACCGACCGACTTTCTATGTCATTGACAAATGAAAATGCAATGGATTTACCTAAATTTTTGCAAAACCGTTTGTAATCTCGTATTGTGGACGGGGGTGGAGAGGAGGACAGTGACCAAAAACCTGGGGCATGGATACATGAATGAAACACCAGTATACGATACAATGTCGATGTAGGTCAGTTCTTTCGTATAAGATTTGGGTTAAATATTAGCAAAACGTTAAGATTTACGAGTACGTAACAATTTGAAATGTACAAAGATATCTGATTTATGCCGGTATATAAATAAAATCGATGTTGAAAATTTCAACAGATGGGGACGGAGTGAAAATTATGTTATAGGTTTCTTAAAGTTATTACTTTTTTTTAGAGAAAATAATTAAATATGTTCAAGGCAGCAGATGTTGTAAGTCGTACACCATGTTAAGAAAAGGTTAAAGCTAAAGTTGAAGTCACTGGTTTATAGACAAGATCGAAACACTATAATAACTACGTTGCATATGGCAACATCAACTATTGTAAGGTTTAGTTTTGTGGTACTAAGGAAGTTTATTACTTGAGTTCCAAATATCGAACGCATATAGAAAATGAAATGTTTTGCGTTGGTAAGGGCATCACTTGTTCGTGACAATACGAGAATGGTTTTTATAAAAAATTTTATTTTTATCCAATGGGCGGAGTGGGCGTTGCAAAATTTATTTTTAGACCTAGAGAGATAAAATTTGATAATATTGAGTGACACGAATATGATATGATATATGATTAAATTTACATTTTGGATCAGTGGGCGGAGTGGGCATGGCCAAACTCTATTTAAGTCCTACAAAGATAAAATTTGATACATACAATTATGAATATGAATTATGAATATTCGGACGAACTTTTAAATTTGGGTCAGTGGGCGGTACAAAACTATATTTTAACCCTAAATAGATCAAATTTTGTACACAGAAAGTCCTCGGCAGGACTGGTTTAAATTTACAGACAAATTTATTATTTTCAATCAGTGGGCTTAGAGGATGTGGCAAAACTGAATTTCATCCCAAAAGAGATAATAACAACAATTACCTACATTAAACAGTGGGCGAAGGAGGCAGATGGGTCGTGGCGAAATGTTTTGAATTCCCAGAGTGATGAAACTTAGTATACATAAAGCACTCGGCACAACCGATATGAATATGTAGAAAAACTTTTCATTTTCGATCAGTTAACGGATGGGAGCGTGGGAAACTACATGGCATAAGATTTGTACAAATATGAATTAGCAGATATAAATTTTTAATTACGAAAATAAGTAAGTAATAAGTATGTAAAAAATAAGTAAGCAGAGGGTGGGTGTGGAAAATAAGCAAGCCCAAATTATTGGTTTCGAGTTTAAGAAACGTTCCCAAAGTATGTTTAAAAGTGGAATATGTCAGCATTTATAACAGCGAGGCAATTCGGTGAGATATGTTATATTTAGTTAATTTTGTAGCATTTTTACCAAAATTGTGAAAGTTTTGCGGCTACAGTTCGCCAATTGCGATCAATTTGGGGTCACAATAATGCTCCAAAAGAGTCAACTGTGAAGAGATTAATGGATAAATTTGTCGAAACTGGGTCTGTAAGTGATGTAAAGACAACAACGCGTCATCGACCAGGTCGATCGACCGAATATGTCGCAGCTGTACGTGATGATGTCGCTCAAGGCAGGTCAAGCGCAAACCATCAATGGTGTTCGGTATCGTGAAATGATAACCAGTTTTTTCTTGCCTCGAATTGAAGAAATGAATGTGGAGGGCATGTGGTTCCAACAAGACGGTGCCACATGTCATACAGCCAGAGAAACAATTCAATTGCTGCATTAGTCATTTCCCGGTCGTGTTATTTCGCGTTTTGGAGATCTGAATAGGCCGCCTAAATCGTGCGATTTAACACCATTAGATTTTTTTCTTTGGGGTTTTTTGAAGTCGATGGTTTACGCGAGTAAGCCGATGACGACTCAAGCCTTAAAAGAGAAAATTGGACGCTGCATTAATGAAATACCGCAGCATTTATGCGAAACGGTCATTGAGAATTGCATTAAAAGATCGCGTGCATGCCAGCAAAGCCGCGGCGGCCATCTGCACAATATATTGTTCCATACAAAACCTCATTCTGTCTACTTTACGATATAATAAAGTTTCACCTTTTTTATAAAATATCTGTGTTTTATTTAAAATTTAAAAATTGCGCTCTTGTTGGGACACCCTTTATTAACAACCCCATACAAACAAATTCTTTTCTTTGGGGTGTCCGTCTGTCTCTATCTCTGATAACAGCCGTAGTTTAAGAGCTATCGAGCTGATAGCTTACATCCTCTAAGCGGAGAAATGGTTCTAAGATGTACAAGATTAGATTAAAACCATTCCCTATTCCCCTACAAACACCCCCTTTTTGGGGGTGTCTGTCTCTGTCCCCACTGAACTGAAATTTGGTATGCAGGTTTCTATCCCTCAAGCAGAGATTAAATAATAATTTAAGATGATCAAGATTGGCGCTAAGCGCTATCGAGCTGCATTTGTGTATACAAACTTCTATACTCTAAGCGGAGGTTAAGTTCTAGGATGAGCAAGATCAGATTGACACCAGTCCCACTTACAAATACAAACAACCCCTTTTAGGTAGAGCCAGTTTATGTCTCACTATCACAACCGTAGTTTAAGAGCCATCGACCTAAAATATGGTATACAGGCTTCTATAACTCAAGCGGAGGTTATGTTTTAAGATGAGCAACATCGGACGAAATCTACTACCACCTCCCCTCCTGATATGGTGAAGGTTATCAGAGCTTCGACATAACCGAAGATATTTTGCTTACTTAAAAAAAACTTAAACGTTTACACCCCATGAATGAGGTATGGGATAACTTTAATCGACGGACGCGAACGTCACTTTTTAAGAAGCTTTTACTAGACATGCCGATTGACTCGCCACTTATACTGGTATCTTCCGCAGGATAGTTACGCAAATAGCTGGCACTTATTTGCAATCCTATTGGATTATATACCGCACGTAGAAAAATATAATACTCTCCGTTTACGATGATGGGCCCATATATTTAACGGAGTATTTTTGTCTCGAATACTGCCAGAACCGATTCCTCCACTTGTGTCATAACCCAGGATTCTGAACCGTACATCAAGACAGGTAGAACCAGTATCTGGTTCTCAGCTTTTTATACCATCACCCTTAGGGATGGTGGTATATATCATTTGATACGAAAAAAAAGTGTAACGCATTAAAGGAGACGAGTTAGACCCCAAGTATCTTAAGACCAAATTCGTTTCAGGATTGAGCTATGTCCGTCTGTCTGGCTGGATGGCTGATCAGCAGGATAACTCGAGTAATCCTCAACGGATAGGTATGAAAATTTACCAGTATCAATATTTTTCAAAACGAACTTATGGGATTGTAAATGGGCTGAATAGCCCCACCCCTTCTGGTACCTCCCATACAAAATTACCTATTTTTGGAAAATTAATATTTCTTCCATAACTTCCAAACGGACAACCGGAGGATGTTTGAATTTTTTCAGTTTATTTATCTTGCTAAAGTAGACAAACCCTAAGAAAACCGAAACCTTTGCCCTACCCATTCTGGTACCTCCCGTACATATGACCGAATTGACCCTCATACTTTTACATACATATCTTTTTTGTTAGTAAACTGAATTCACTAAAATTTTGCGTGTGATGTTCGCTTATGAAAAGTTGAATTAGGAATGAATATGGACTATATCGGTTCACGCCTTCTGGTACCTCCCATACAAAATTACCTATTTTAGGAAAATAAATATTTCTCCCATAACTTCCCAACGGACACTTGGGGGGTAATGAATATTCGTCGATACATTTTTGTCGTGATAGGAGGCGAAACCTCAGAGAGCCTAACTGTTTGACACACCCCTTCTGGTACCCCCATACAAATGACCGAACCCACCCCCATAGTGTCACATACATATATTTTTTGTAAGTAAAGTGAATTCACTCAAATTTTGCGTATGATGTTCGCTTGTGAAAATTAGACTCAGGAATGAACGTGGACTATATTGGTTTACGCCTTCTGGTACCTCCCATACAAAATTACCCATTTTTCGAAAATTAATATTTCTCCCATAACTTCCAAACGGACACTTGGGGGGTAATGAAAATTGATCGGTAAATTTATCTTCTGATAGAAGCCAAACGTCAGAAAACCTAACTATTTGACACACCCCTGTTGATACCTCCCATACAAACGACCGAACCCACCCCTATAGTCTCACATACATATCTTTTTTGTAAGTACACTGAATTCAGTAAAATTTTGCGTAAGGTGTTCGGTTATGAAGATTTTAATCAGAAATGAATATGGACTATATCGGATCACCCTTCTGGTACCTCCCATACAAATTACTTTGTTTGGAAAATTAATATTTCTCCTATAACTTCTAAACCGGCACCTGGGAGGATAATCAAATTTGGTCAGTTAATTTTTCTTGTAATAGGAAGCAAAGCCTCAGCAACCCAAACTATTTGGCACACCCCTTCTGGTACCTCCTATATAAATATATGGGATATTTCCCCTTTTACATACGAAAAAAGTCAGACACGTTGTGCTGCCCCTAATTGTACCTTGTGTACAAATAGGAAAAATTTTGTATGTTTTTACCTACATGCAGACAAAAAATAATACATAAGTAATTTTATTTTAAAAATCTATTAATTTCAATAACTCAAGACTTAAACAATATCTTATATTAGGTGATGGTATTTATCAGTCAGTTTGCCTGACTGAAATTTCTGTACTGGTTTTAATTATATAAATATAATTTATGGCATATTGCCTCCGCGACTGCGCCTTATGAACGCCATCCTTTTGGTCCAATTTAGCACCACTTTTTTAAGAATAACCGGCTTGTAGACGACAAATCGTCAGAGATTTGATGTGCCCCCACATAAAGTAGTCCAAAGGTGTCAAATCAAACGATGACGCCTTCGGCATGTAACCCGTACCAAAGCTTTTAGGGATATAAAAGAGTCTGAAGAATCTTATAAGGATTGTGCTCTCTCCAAAACGATAATTCCAATTCTCATAACTGAAGATTTTTTGACGATATTTACCTCTTTTACCGAACACCCAACGCAATTGATGGTTAAAACATTCATTCCTATTTGAAGTTCAATACTATAAAAAAACACCCTGTCCATTAACTAATTGCACACTATTTGTTTTAAACAAAATACTTGAGTGATTCAATAACTTCAAATCCACATTTTCGCATGCCACCCTAATGCTTTTAAATAACACAGGCGGGGGATAACGTTTATACAACTGCCCTGTCTCATTACACATTCACCGATATTGACTCGTTTATATTGGCAAAGTTTACGCAAATCAAAGCTTGACAACGGATGCAAATATAACCATTGATTAGGATTTTATTTTGGCGTATTTACATAAACCAGTAGAATCCTAATTTGAAGCTATAAATCGGAATCACAAAATACATTCAACTACGAAAGGTAAACTCGTACATGGTTACATGAATCAAATATTCGTAGATAGTCCCAACAACAGTTCACAAAACCATACAGCATAGAATAATAAACACCACTCACTACTACATAGACATTACTCACCACGTAGCGAGTCGATACATCTTATGGAAAACCCAAATATGCCACCCTTGATTACTAATAACTTCTTTCCATGTCCCCTTTACCTTTTGGCCATTTTTTTAACAGTCGTAAACAATCCCTTTTTTTTCCTGCGTTTCGAACATAACAATACAATTTCAAAAGACCATCATACGTTCCAATGCCAGAGTGTTTATTTAGGTCAATTGACTCTGGAGGACCTTCAAACAAACTGAAAAAAATCAAGCATAACAAAACCAATATTCATTTGTTTGAAATGGACTCATGTTTTAAAGTAATGACTCTCAATAATGTTGCCATCCATAATTTGAATTCCACACATTTTTGCATGGGATTGTTAAGTAAATGTTAGATAATAATGTCTTCAGCATGTTGCTACACAGCCAACAACAAACACAACGTACAACGCTTTTGTGTGTGTTTCGTTTCGTTTCGTTGTTTTTGCGTTCGAACAAAAATAAATAACAGTCACTTCATACTTGAAAGTTTCATTTTTGTGTGCAATGAAGCAAAACTGTTCTCTTGAACACCTGAGAAAATATACACAACTACACAAACACACGCACTCACACTAGCGCACAAACGACTTTGCCAAGTTTATTGTAAACAGAATCCGCTCTTGAACGTTTTATATCCTTAAGGGTCCTTCAGAGGCAAAAATGCTACAGAGAACACAAAAAAAAAATGCGAATACAAATGACATACACATGCCAAGGTACATGTACAGTCAAATGGAACTCCATCTGACTCCTCTCTGTTCAGGATAATGTTTGTGTTAACTTGTAAATTACAAGCGTACAGACACAGGGGCCGACACAGAAACATACACAGGTAACACAACGCACAGCATCTGGTATCCTTTCGTTACTACACGAGCAAAACATCACACTTTGGGCTATGTTCGTATATATGTAGGTATATAGGTTAACATATCACAAAGTCTTTAAAGGAAATTCCATTTGAAGATCTCAATTTAAGATTGCCAGCGGGTGGGCGCTGGTAGAATGTCGACATTGAACATGTTGGACATGGCGACCTGTTCGGTAGAACTACGGAAATATTCACGTCAAATACTTTACATTTTATTCATGGTTGGCGGAGATGAGAACGGTAATGATTTAAGAGATCTTTCAACACAGATTAGACGAACGACATTAGGTGATTTGTAATTTTTCAACCAGATTTAATGATACCTGCCAGCAGAGGTTTCTGTTGCAAATTTATGTGCACGGCTGCTGTCATGTTGTGGTAATTGAAATATTGTGTTTCCGTTGATTCAGTCAAGAATTTTCAGGGGTTTAAATTCTGTAATTAAAAGGAGACCGAAATTGTAACAGGAGATTAGGTTATGTAGAGAAATGTTAAATGTGGTGTTGTGACTGTAACCGCAAAAAGTTTGCATAGTAAAGGATTTATTTGGCATGGACAGTATTGAGTCGAGATGTAGTGAAAAAAGTAAAAAAAAAAAAGAGGAATGACATCATTAAAAGGGTTAAAGAGGAAAGAAGTAAATCCAATTGATACATGCTGTCCAACATCAGATAACGTATACGTAATATATAAAATTATCTGAAATTACACTACGTGGGACAAAAAACAGGGCATTAATCAAATTGGGAAATTCATAGATTCAGATCGTGCCAATATAGAAGTAAGGCAGAGAGAAATGCACAAGGTAGAGCAAATTAGCAATATGGATTATATACTAATAGACTTGTTTTAAGATTCATAGAGGGTTATACCGGCCGTGGCATAGTGGTTAGAGCACGCGACTACCATGCGGGAGATCGCAGGTTCAAACCTGGCTCCAGTCATCTTAAAAAGAAAAAAATAAATAAAATTTTCTTTCATTGTCGGCTCCCCTCGAATGTTGTTAGACAGCAACTTCGCAGTATTAAGCGTCGATTCAATCGTCGTGTCTAGTAAGAGCTTCTCAAAACAGTGACGTTCGCATTCGTCGATAAATAAGTAGGCGCCGTTAGTTGTGAATCTAAAAATAGAAAGCGTGTTAATTCACAACAACGCGAGAAGCTATCCCATACCTCATTCATGGGGTGCAAAGGGAAACTAAGTTTTCTAAGAGGGTTATACCTTGACTTTATATCCAAAATCTCTGATTTACTATGAAGAACTGCACTTGTACGTGTTGGCCTGACAAGTGCATAACTTTGTGCATTAGTTGTTGCTTCTGTAGGTGTGTGAAAAACTGCGTGAGATGGAGATAAATTGCTAAGTATCTGAAGAAAAGATTTTTGCAGCTAATTCTAGCACATGCTGTAAAAAACACAAAAATATACACGGCTATGGTAGTCCAAGGAGGGTGCAGATTTGTATCAGATTTCAGATAGACTTGTAAAACCTTTTGAATGTGAAGAATTATAAAACATCACAGATGGACGAAGACTTTAGAATTCATTTGTTTTCTACATGACGGTAGATAAAAGTATCGGAGAGTTTCAATAAGTAAATATGTAGTTCTAAGGCCAAGTGTCTACTATGGAGAATTTTATACACTTCACCACAGGGTATATTAATTTTCTTTTACCATTTGTAACGCTCATAAGGAGGCGTGGTAGGTAAGACAATATTTACATATAAATGAACAGCCTCGAAATCTGAGTTGATGTCCGTCTGTCCCCGCGATTACAGCCGTAGTTTAAGATATATCGAGCAGAAATTTGTAGTACAAGCTTATATTCTCAAAGCGAAGGTTAAGTTCTAAGATGAGACCCACGCCCCATACAAACTCCCTCTTTTTTTAGTCTGTCCCCTCGATTACAGCCGTAGTTTAAGAGATATTAGGCTGAAAGCTTCTATGCTCTAAGCGAAGGTTAAGATCTAAAATGAGCCCGATCGGTTAAAACACTACTCCCACTCTCTATACAAACTTCCCCTTTTTGGAGTCTCTACCAGCGATTACTGCTGTAATTAAGTAGCTATCGAGCTTAAATTCGGTATGATAACTTCCGTCCTCCTGTTGGAGGTTGATTTTTAGGATGAGAAGATCGGTCAGAGACTACTCCGACCTCCCATACAAATTGCCTCTCTTTGAGGGTCTTTTCCTGCGATTACATCGCAGTTTAAAAGCCAACGAGCTGAAATTTTGTACGCAAGCTTCTGTCCTCCAAGTGGAGATTGAGTTGTAAGATGATCAAATTCGGTCGAAACCTTTTCTCTCCTCCGATACAATTTGCTCCTTTTTGGGGTCTAATATTGCAATTACAGCCACAATTTAAGATGTATCGGTATTCTAAAATATGCCAGATCGTACAAAAACTATAGCTATGTCCCATACAGACTCCCCTTTTTGGGGTGTCCCTCTATCTGTCCCCGCGATTACAGCCGTAGTTTAAAAAATATCGAACTGAAATTTGGTAAGTATGCTTCTATCCCTCATAAACAATATCGGACAAATGCTACTCTCATCTCCCATACACACTCCCCCTTTTTAGGTTGCCTGTCTGTCTCTCCTAGCGATTATAGCTGCTATTGAGAAGCAATTTGGTATACAAGCTTCTATCCTCTAAGAGGATTTTATGAAATTAAAGTTTTTATGCTCATCTTAGAACATAAACTTCGCTTAGAAGATGGAAGCTTAAACACAAAATTTAAGCTCGATGAGCATAAAGACTATAATTTCACCTTTTTACAGATCAAAGTTTAATTTATATATGTTCAGTTTTATCAGAGCAGTGGTAAGCAAATGCCGAACGCACGCACACAACAACATGATGTGCTTGGGTGAGGTCATATAAAAAACGTCAGCGCAGTTGAATTGAACACGGTGGAAATATTGTGCTCTCCCAACAATTGTTCTCTCATGATCTCTCATGTAACATTGGTACTCTGTTTGTTTTTGTATTGCTTGCGAAACAAGCGTATGTGATGTTGCTTTTATAACATACAAGCAGAGACTGACTGTTCTGCATGAACCAAAACTTTCGAGTTCGTGTGAATTTCTAGTCGTGTCCGGGGGGCTATAATATGTGTCAATGTCTAAGAACATTAAAATTTAACACCCAGTATTATTTTAACTAAATCAGGACAAAACTGGAGTTTAATCAAAATTGACTCCGCCCAAAGCCCACCACTGCTTATAAACCATAAAATTTTTCCGCATAAAATTAGTCATATCCTTCCAACGAAATTTTTTATAGAATTGCAAAATTAATGACCACTTATATGAAATTCTTATAACCAATTTTTGTTATTTCACATATACGATTTCATTTGACTGGTTGGCTGATAGGTGGAACGAATAACTCGAATAAACCTTCGCTTACCTTTTTCAGTTTAATCAATATTAATTATTTTACATACAAAGGACAAAACAGGAGTTTGATCAAAATCGATCACGGCCACAGCCCGCTCATACTATGTAAATCGATAATTTGGCATAAAATGTGTCCTATCCAAATAGGCTACGAACACAGTAACCGCCCATACAACACATGATGGTTTTTTGCAAAAAACCTTATCCAAGCTAAGGTGTATAAATAAGGTACATACGCTTTCTAAAAAAAACAAAATAACTAACCGCCCATACATTCCAGCCAATTTTTTTATAAATTTGCATAATTTTTTGTTCTTATATATTAAAGTCAAATTGTATTATCGTTAAAATTATATATATGGATCACTAAGTTGCGTGAAAATATACATCATTTCCAGCTTAGTACCCATGCAGAGACTTTTGTTAAATTTTTCAAAAATAAAACATTTTTCTCAATAACCACACGCACATTTCATATACCTTAGATATATCAACACAACTGCTTCATTAGATTTTTGAAGTTTATTGGTCGAGAACTAAGGTTTTTGACAGCAAACTCTCAATGTGCATCGTGCCCTCCATTATCATTTGGTAAGTTTATAACTAATCAAAAAAAAAATCTGTCTAGGTAGGTATAGCACAAACATTCAAATTTAGAACGAATTATAAAACAACATCAAGCACTAATTTTACCTTTAGCTAACATAAGAACACTTTTCCTTTAACGCTCTACACTTTTGTACCTTTACCACACTTTCATCTAATTTTATCTCGAAGCTGTTTATGTTGTTATGTCATTCATTTGATAATCACTTTTTTTAAGTAGGTTAAAGTAAGCGGAAATTTAGTGCCAAATATTTTGGCCCACTTGCATAATGCTGACTCATTTATAAACTTTTTTTATGAGTTTAAGTAAATCACTATAAATAGAAATGGCTGTCGGAATTTTTATCATGACCCGAAAAAACAATATCTATCATCTAATTTTTAAGTATAATTTCACTTAAATGTTGGTGGTATAATCCAAAGATCCAACTTTCGATTACACTTCAAGCAATTCAGTCCATATATGTTAAGTTTTCATGATAATACCATTTGATTTTAATATATTTGAAATATAATGTTATTAAGATATCTATCCCAAGTGAAAAAAGTAAAAAAAAAATTGCTTAATTGTGAACTAAAATATTTAAATTTAGCAGTCAAAACAACTCTCCTTGGCAATCCATAAATAAGATATGAACGGGAATATCGCATTCGTGTAAATTAATACGCTGCTATTTTTAGACTCACACAATGTCTGAATGCTGCAATAAAAATAACATTTGTTCAATTAGATGACAGACTCGTAATAACGAGACATAACTTAAGGCAATAATTATACTCAATTTGGATACTTTAAAAATAACATAGTCACATTACCTAAGGTCGTTGATTTTGTGTACTTTTGTGAAATTACTTTAAGACTGTCTACTATAAGAATTAATGAAAAGTAAACATTTGTTGGGAAACATAATTTTAGAATATTTAAAATTCACTTATCCTTTCAATATGTAATACAACATTTCAATACTTTATTAATATAGACCTTACTAAATTTGATGGCGTTACATAAATCAGCTAAAACCTGATGGTATCTCTGTACAATTACGGCAAAAGTAGATTAGGTATATTCGGCAGCCACGTTCAACACAGCTCACATGGGTCCTAGTATGAGTCCCGTTGTGATACCATTTTCATACGGCAAAAGTAAATATTTCCGTTTTTGTAAATTGATGGTTTTATTTGATAGATGTGTTTTAGGATTTTTAGAACAAGTTGGCAAAGCATGATATGAGTATGATATAGTAGCTAAGTGATACGCTGCGATGTCCTTATGTCTTAATGAGGTTTCAAAAATGTGAATCTGGTTCCTGGAAAATTATGAAATTGGACATATTATGAAAATTGGATTATATAGATATATTTTTCGACTTTTGTAACATTACGTACAAAACTAGTTCAGAAATTTCAGTTAGGTGAACTGATTGATAAATATCCACTCCCTTTGTATGATATAGTTTAACACTCGAGTTATTGAAATTAAATGTTTTTAAAATGAAATTACTTATGTAATAGTATTTTCTGCTTGTAGAGAGCAAACGATTGGGAATATGACTTTTGATCGTATGCCCATACATTTACAGACCTGTAACAGAACTATTAACATATGTAAAAAAGTTCAATTTAACATCTCTGAGCATATGGTTATCTCTTATGGGGGTACCGAAGGGGTCTTTTACGGTGCCAAATGTTTGTGGGAGGTACAAGTAGTTTTTATCCGATACTAGTCACCTTGGAACTTTACCTCCGGTTAGAGGATATAAGCTTGCATATCAAATTTCAGCTCCATATTTCTAAAACAATGGCTATAATCCCGGGGACAGACCCAGACCCGGGGACAGTGTAGTTTTTAATCACTCTTGCTTATCTAAGAAAGTCCCCTCCGTTTATAGGACAGAAGCTTGCGTACAAAATTTCAGCACTATAGCTACATAACTACGGTTGCAATCGCGTGGACAGACCCCCTAAGAAAGGAAATTTGTATGGGAGGTGCGTATTGTTTTTGACCGATCTTGCTCATCTAAGAATTAAACCTCCTCTTAAACTACGACTATAATTGCAGGTTTTGGTGATCTTGCTCATTTTTGAACTTAACATCCGGTTGGAGTATATTAGCATAGATTTCAAATTTCGGTTCGATATCTCTTAAACTACGACTGCAATCGCTGGGGACGGACATTAGGATTTTCGGTAATGTTTGAGCGAAATATTGTGTCAGTTGTTATAAAATAGCTCTGGACTAAATTTGAGCAAATTTAATCCGTGTCCCAAAGAGGTCAAAGGTCAAATCTATATATATGAAAATAAGTTTGTCTATGTCTGTTTGCATTTTTCGGAACCGTAAGACTCGAAAATTATCACAGATTGTAGCTGTGTGGTCGGGTGTAGGGTTATTTAATTTTTGATATATATAAGTGGGATTTGTCCCGCACATTGGACTCTATTTTTTAAACTGCAATATCTGGAGTACAGTATCGACAATCGCCTTAAAAATTTGTGTTAATGCAATTGGCAGCAAAGTTTGTGATCCAACAAAAAATTGGCTGAATCGGATGAGAGGGCGTGGTATAAAACTTGAAAATGTTAAACGTTGTATCTCATCAACTATAAGAAGTATAAGAGGATATTTGGTATGTGTGGTTGTTACAGTATAAATTACAGGAAGTGGGCTGTGCCAAGGCCCATTTAAAATAAATCGTTATAACAGCCATAATAATAGTTTGGTAGTCCTAAAAATTTCACAGCATAGTAGAGATATAACTAAACGGCCGAGGCGCAACCCACAGGCATCAGTGTGCGATTTTTACATATAAACGAAAAAAAAATACAATTCCTTAATCGAACATTAGAAAAACCAGTAAGAAAGTCTCAGTCAGATAACCGAATTACCTCAGTGAAACAAAAAATTTTCTAGTATATTGATATTACTACTCGATTTAAAAAGTGGACGGAGTGGTACATTTGTATGGGAGGTATTAGAAGGGGCGTGGCTAGACTTAGAGACTTTCCCCCAAAATTGTATCCTGTTATAGCTTGAAAATACAGAATTTGGGCCCGATCGTGTCGAGTGTATTGATATTATTACTCTATCCCCAAAGTGGGCGGAGAGGTGTATTTATAGAGGCGGGACCGGCCGTGGCAAAGTGGTTAGAACACGCGACTACCATGCGGGAGATCGCAGGTTTAAACCTGGCTCCAGTCATCTTAAAAGAAAAAAATAAATAAAATTTTCTTTCATTGTCGGCTCCCCTCGAATGTTGTTGACAGCAACTTCGCAGTATTAAGCGTCGATTCAATCGTCGTGTCTAGTAAGAGCTTCTCAAACAGTGACGTTCGCATTCGTCGATAAACAAGTAGGTGCCGTTAGTTGTGAATCTAAAAATAAAAAGCGTGTTAATTCACAACAACGCGTGAAGCTATCCCATACCTCATTCATGGGGTGCAAAGGGAAATTAAGTTTTTTTTAAGTACCAGAACGGGCGTGTCTAGACTACCAAGTTTTTCTCCAAAACTTTAACCTGTTATACCTTTACTAAATACAGAATTTGGGCACGATCGCGTTGGGTGTATTGATATTATTACTCCATCTCTAAAGTGGGCGGAGTGGTACATTTGTATGGAAGGTACCAGAAGGGGAGTATCTAGACTTCCTGATGTTTTTTCTCAAAAACTTTATCCTGCTTGAGCTTTACTAAATACAGAATTTGGGCACGATCGCGTTAGTTCTATTTATAATATTCACCAATTTCAAAAGTGAGTATCGGAGGTATCGTATGGTTCGTAGCTATACTTACAGTTTTTTCTCCGAAACTCTATCCTGCTATAGCTTTACTAAATAATGAATTTGGGTACGATCGTGTTGGATTTATTGATATTATTACTTCATTTCTAAAGTGGGAGGAAAGGTAAATTTGTATGGGAGGTACCAGAAGGGGCGTGGCTAGACTTCCAATATTTTTCCGAAACTTAATCCTGTTATAGCTTTACTAATTACACAATTTGGATACGATCCCGTTGGGTTTATTGATTTTATTACTCGATTTCTAAAGTGGGCGGAATGATGAGTACTCTACCGATAGCAGAGGAGAGTGGTTGCTAAACTACTTGTCTGTAATATTGTGTTGTTACTCTTTTCAATCCTGATGATGTCTTTCGATGAAAGACGAAATATTGAAAAATAAATGATAATCACAAAACACAGACCTCGAGCCTAATTGATTAAAACTTGGGATATTGGAATGATGAATTTGTATGGGAGTTACCAGAAGTAGCGGGGCTATGTAGCCCATTTGCAATACCGTAAGTAGTTTTGGGGAAATATTAACTCGTGTAAAATTTCAAAACATTTGGTTGCGTCTTCTGAAAGTAAGCGTGTTTACCAGCCGAACAGCCAGACAGACAGACGGACATCGCTCAAACGATAAAAAAGTCATGAATCGAATTTGTTTCAAAGACACCTAGGGTCTAAAGTGACTCCTTCTGTGTGTTTCACTTTTGGGTCTTATCAAATGATATACACCCTCCTACCCGCAGGGCGAGGAATATTTCAAATTAATAAAATAAAAGAATTCGTCTTTACTAATAAAAGTCAGAAAATAAATGTTTCCAACTGTTTTTTTCGATCGCGGTGAACCTTTCTGTGGAAATACCTATATATTATCAAACCTTTCACGCCTCTTTATGGGCGTTACAAATGGAAGAACAAACTTAATATACCCTTCATTCCGTTCGTGGGTGTGGTGAGTTTATAACAAGCCAAATAAAGTACATTAATTAATTTCCGGTACTAATCACCATTAAATATTTTGGGGATCGCACAGTGGCCCAAACGGACAATCTAGCGGGATTTAAGTTGTGATATAAGATTATTGAAAATTGACTTAGGAAGGAATATGGGCTATACGGCGACCCCTTCTAGTATCCTCATTCAAAATAACCAGAAGTTTTTCAGCCAACCAGATTTGATGGGCCGCATTACAAGAGTTTCGGAATCACTAATATACTATATAAAATACTATCATACCTACTGGCATGATTTCTGAAGAAGCCCTTGAAACGAGGAATACGAAATTGCGGGATTTAAATTAATATTTTATATTTCTTCAAATACTTTAAATAAATTACTTTAAAATGTAAAATGTTAAGAACTGTAAAAAATGTCAGTTGTATGGGAGCTATGACATATAGTTGACCTAGAAAATTAAACTAAGGAGAATAAGTGGTTATGATTTAAACAACTTAAGTTTAAATTTTCATTAAAATATCTCTTCATTTACTCGAGTTATTAATTAAATCCCGCTAGAACTGCTGTTTGACCCACTGTGGATCGCCTTGATTTCTTTTTACGATTCTATATAAAATTCCTTAGGAATACCAATGAGGGTTGGGTATACTTCCCATAGGTTATCAAAAAGTAACTTTAATTTTAAAATAAAAAAGGTCCACAAGGATCTTCTCACATTTCATGGCATTTAATGTTAAATGAACGCCATTCTGTCGGTCAAAATTCGCACCACTCTTTCGAGCATACCCGGTCTAATTTCGTCAATAGTGCATCGAATGTTGGCTTCAAAATGATCAAACGTTGATGGTTTAGCAGTATAGATTAGAAAATTCGTGTGCCTCAACTAAAAGAAGTCGAAGAAGTCCAATAAGTCCACTCGAATGAGGTAGCCAATTCACGGGTCCTTTTCTTGAGATAATTCGATCACCAAAAGATCGGCCATTTTTCCTTCAACTGAATTGCAATGACAAGAGTAATAACAGAATCACAAATCATTTGCCCTCAGGATTCATTATTGATTTTGGCACTGGTTTCGGATTTAAGGACAAATGGAGCGCCATCAGTATGTAAATCGCACCAAATAGTGTTTGTTTGTGGTTGTAATGGAGTCTCAAGAGTCTCATGTGGATTGTGCTTTTTCCAAAATCGACAATTCTGCCTGTTTACATACCTGTTAAGCCTGAAGATAATGATGAAGATGAAGTGCAATGTAAACGTTGTTCTGGTCTTAGCATGGTGATTTGCCGAAGTGTACTAAAAGATAGTCAAACACACTTCATCAGTATGACTTCTAGGTTTACATTTGTCCCTATCGGAAATAAATGTTTGTTTTTACTGTAACTTAAAAGGGGAAGCAACACCCAAGATATAAAATCGTATACTACAATTTTCCTATTTTGCTGTTCAAAAACTGCAATTAAGTATCACTCAATTTATAACATCACAATTATTGCCTCTCTAATTCAGAATCATCACAAAATCATCAAAACTCGACAATGTCTATCTACATATTTTAACCATCCTAGACTACAGCCAGCGACTCACTCACTAAAATTTACTTACATAATTTCACTACTACAGGCAGCGATTCATCGCTAACTTTTGTAAGCAAATCGACACTTATTCATTCATCAAATTACAAATGTATGATAAATCTCTCTATACAAAAAACACAAAAACATACACACACACATCCCTATATAATTCAAAGGAAACAACAAATACCCGAAACTATTCCGTAACCAGGAATGTCTGATATTTATATTCATTTTATTTCCTCTGCTGTATGCTGTTGTTGCTACAAACGCGTTGCATACAGCTTTTGTCCCTTTTGTCTGTGTGGAATATGTTGTAACAATAGCAGCAAGCGAACAACTGAGCGAGCTGGCGTACGTGCATTAAACGGAAGTATGTACTTATACGATAAGGAAGTTTATTAAAATGCAAAGCCAACGGCAAAACTTCTACACTTATTTTACTACAAACACTTAATGCCACTTTTTGTGGGCGCTGCATTGAGCCTTCTTGCAGATATGTCACCGTTATAAACTAACGTTGTTGTTGTTGTACTTTCACTTCATCTTTTGTTGTCTTGATGCTGTAGTTGCTATGATGTTGTTGTTGTTTCTCATCTTCATTCTTGTTTTTTTTTTTGTTTGTTGTTGCAGATATGGACCACATTTTGAAGATGTTCAGCTGGTGGGAAAACCGACCAATATGACTGTGCAGGCGGGTAGTAGTATACATTTAAATTGCAGAATATCCTTGCTTCAAGATAAGACTGTAAGTAACAATATTCAAGCGTAAGTTTAAAGTATTTCACAGGAGGAACAAAAAACGCCAACGACAACGAAACGAAGCGCAAGGAACATAACAGCAAGCACGGGAGCGAACAAAAAAAAATTGATAGCGAGTATAAAGAAACAACTTTATACTTAGAGAAAAGAGACATTGAGTGTTTGTTGCCAATGCTGCACAGTGTGGGATTTAGTTGTGCGAATAATGGTGATGGTGTTGGGAATAAACAATACACAGTAAAATATTTTTCAGCTCATTGGCTACTTGGGACTCAATTCTACGAACTGCACGTGGAAGTAGCTCCAAATAGAAGAAGTTCTTCATTATTCGTTTTGTCAAGTTACATGCCATACAAATTTAATATCGATTTGAAGTTAGTAAGTATCGTATAGGGGAATTTGTCACGTTTTAGGCTCTTTTGCTTGACATAACTCGAGAACCACTAGTCCGATTAAGCCGAAACAAATTTAAAAAATTATAGAATTACAATTCCTTTAATCTGTTCATTAGAGCGGTTCACATTTCAAAATTGTTCAAATTCCTCGGTGCGTGTCCATTTTCTGAAAGTTCTAGTCCTAATGAGATGAAAAATATTTCAAGACCCCAAAAATCCATATGTCATTTGCTTTGGACAACACATTATTCAAAAGGTTTTAAATCGTAAACAGCCCTAAAATGACCTTTAAACGATTTTCGGATTACCTAGGGATCGACATTTTTGGGGTCTTGAAATAATTTTCATCTCGTTAGGGCTAGAACTTTCAGAAAATGGACGCGCAACGAAGAAAATAAGACACCTAATATTTCCCATACATTTTTGAACCGATCTACTGTTCATATAACGTTTCCCTACACAGGCAACAGTTTCAGTTTTACATTTATCAAATGATTTTGAACTGGGTATTATTTTGTGGCGGTTACAATAAAACTGTTGTACTCCGTGGCGTATGAAATGCGTGAAATATTACTTATGATAATCATACGCCACCATATAACAATATAACAAAAGAGCTTAAAACGTTACAAATTCTCCTCTACGTTAGTTACTAACTTCAATTCGTTATTAAAATAGTATGCCATGTAACTTGACAAAGCGAATGATGCAGAACTTTTTCTTTTTGGAGCTACTTTCACGTGCAGTTTTCAGAACTGAGTCCCAAAATCATGTGTTGTACTGTGATTTTAATAAAATAGTAATTGAGATCTGCATGTTCCACATCTCATCGCCATTATTACATACAATTTTTTTGTTGTGTCTTATATTTTCAAATACTTTCTTTCCATTTAAATGCCTTATGCTAAAGAAACTATTAAAATCTTCAATACTTAACGCTTACTTCAACTTTTTCAATATTAAATTTGGTTATTTATGTTAAAATCTATGGTACGCTATGGTTTATTTCTCCTCGCAATAACAGTAAATCTTTAATACATAGCTTCTTTGTTTGTTGTCGTTATTTTACATTGGTCTTGGGTCTTATTTTCTTGAATTACTGCATGGGGAACAGATTTTTGTAGAAACCATATATCTATCTGCACATAACAATGCTTCTTAGTACTTGTGGTTATAACATAAAAGGTTTTTTTGCATAACTCACTCTCTGCCACTTACTTACTAGTAAAAAAGAAAGATAGCAAAATTCCATACTGTGCGCACCAGCAGTAAAAGAAAATAGATTTCCTTCGAGTTACTCCATCAACCTCCCACTGCAGGCCATGACTCTAGTGGCAACTTTGTATTGTATATAATTTACATTTAATTTAGAGATGGAGCAACAACAGGCAAAAAAACAACAGATGAAAAACTTTTGCCTCACTTGATGGCTTCGTTGTGGGTCGTACCTAGTAGCAGCTTAATACAAATGTGCAACAATGTACAATGGCGGTGTGCTGTTACCGCCGCCGCTGTTGTTGCTGTTGTTACTGAGCTTACTGTAAACTTCCGTTTCCTGATAATATGCGCATTTCCTTAACGACCATAATAAGCCCTTTTTATATACTTCATTGCACTTTGACTTGCTGCTTCCGCACGACACTTAAGGCGCCTCTGCCTTTTATCTTGCAACAGCAACAGCGCAAGAACTGTGCAAAGTTTGTTTCGTTTCTGTTACGTTGTGTTCTTAATCCCTGTACATCCGTTTTGATTTGTTAAGAAAATTGCGGTTAAATATTTTCATAAACTTTTCCCCTTTCGTGTCGTCCTTTTCGTTGTAATTTCCTTGATCAACAGGTGTCATGGGTGCGCCGTAATCCCGATGGTGAGAATGCTTTGGATCTACTAACGGTGGGATTACATGCGTACACGGGCGACAAACGGTACAAAATGGAATTTCAATATCCGAATAATTGGCGTTTGAAAATTTCCAATGTCAAAAAAGACGATGAGGCCACATACGAGTGCCAGATATCAACACATCCGCCACGGGTGATACAAATAAATTTGCACGTAAATGGTAAGTGGAGCAAAAATGCCAAACACTGTTTTAATACTGTTCAGTTTTGAGGTTTTTCTCATTTTGCAATTTTCTTCTGCTCTTTCAGCACCGAAAGTTATGATTGTGGACGAATTTGGTGATCCGTTGCAGGAGAAATACTATGAACAGGATTCCACGCTTCAGTTGTCGTGCGTGGTGCGAAATGTGGCTATGTCATCGTCGGTGGTATTTTGGAAACACAGCGAGGACGTTTTGAACTATGACGTGACAAGGGGTGGCATAAGGTAAGTAACTATGTACATTGTACCAGTTGGTCTCAGTTATTAGAGGAGTGAGAGTTGATGGCATGAAACACACAGCACATAGCAATGCACATAACAATGCAATTTGAAAATGTTTTACATTAATATTTCTTTAATAGAGTATATTTTTTGTTGGCTTGTGCAGCATTGTTTGCATGACTCTTTAAGTACTCTTTGCCATTAACATATAATTGTAATTTTTAATGAATATTAAATAAAGTTTATTGAATGACCAGGTTTTCTAATTAATTTACATATTTTTTTGTTGTTTGCTTGTTTATGTTTCAAGTGTAGCAATATTTTCCTGCTGAGTGTTAGATAACCGCTGTTTTTTAATCGTTTAATTAATTAATGACATATTTTGCTATTAGTTAATGCCGGCGAGGTGTTTGTTATTATGTGTTATTATGATGTATAATAAATTAAATAATTAATTAATTAGTTTTTTTTATTAAAATCAATAAAACCGAAATCGAACAAGAGATGGAAAGAAAAGAGGTTACAAATACTTGTGAAAATACCGAACCAATTTGTTAGCCTTAAATTTTCAAAGAAACGTTAATGACAAAAATGTTGAAAAAATCACTTGGGATTAATTTCTTTTTTTTTTCTTTAGTGAAAAGATTTTGAGTCACGTCAAGAAATTTTTTTTAAGTGAAAATATTTTTTAAATTATATTTGATTTACACACACATTCGTCTACTAAGAATCTAAGAATTTACGTTAAACAACTTTTTAATAAAGCCAAAGCTAGCAGCAATCAAAGAGATCGGGACATTTATCAAACTAGTCTTAATCTCTATAAGGGTTAAGTAAGACGAGCTAAGCGGAAGACATAGCGAAACTTCTGCGAATCCATATAGGACAACAGAGAGACTGCAAGTTTCTGGTATTTACTTTCTAAGGACTAAACGTGTACGGAAATTTTAATAAAAGATGACAGAAAGTGAACTTTTCCGTCTGAAAAACCTCTTGGGATTATCCTGGACACTCACTTTTCCAATTTATACTTCGACGCTTGTTATTAGCCAGAAATGTAACGTGGAAATCCGCCTAACTTACAGTTCGCACTACAGTAAGCGGGAAGAATCATCAAATGAATTAAACCCTATAAATCAGCCGGACCTGATGAAATAATTCCAGGTCAATTACAGGAATCCTTTAACCTACTTTGTAGTTGGTTAGAAGTAATTTTGTGCGGCGCCTTCATCAAGGGAGTCATTCCCAACATTTTAAAGAAAAATCCAAGCGGTTTTCATCTCGAAAGCTGGCAAATGCTCTTATGTCAAACCAAAACACATTTGAGGGGTTATCTTCATGTCAATTTTTTGCCTACTTAATATAGTACCAAAATGGCCCGCCAACAGCGGACTATCAGTAAACTCTTTTAAAGAGGATATACTTAGCTGAAAAAAACCTTCATTTCCATTTACATATACTCAGCCACAATAAAACATTAATACATTTGTATAGGAGGTACCAGAAGGGGCGTGGTTAGACTTACAGTTTATTTCCCCAAAATTGCATCTGATTTAGCTTTACTAAATACAGAAAGTACATGGCGTCGGAAGTGCGATGCAAGGTAAAGCATCTGATCGGTTTAACGTGGCAAACTCAGAGTGATCCTTGCCAATTGCTTTTCAAGTCTACTTACAGAGCTCCGTATCGAGTCTTTTACAGCACTTCTAACTGTGATGGGGCGAAACCTAAAACCCAGGCACGTCTGCTCAGAGTGAGCGGTACCCTGGTCAGCGTCTGACCCAGAATGGGCGGCTGTAATAAAATCCTGGCAGGAGGAGAACACTGCGACGTGGTGCGCTGGGCTTGCAACCCGCCACCGACGTTTGAACTATTTCAATAAAAAGAAGTAAGAAAAGAATAACATGGACCCCCTAAAATGTTGACGACCACCGCAAACGTATTAAGTACCATGATTTACCATGACTGTATAGACCAGGTGAGTCTATCCATCCGGCGGAAGTCCTCGAAGAATACAAGGCTGACATAACCGCTTTACAGGATATTCGGTGGACGGGACACGGGTGCTCGAGCATGAAGATGTGCGACATCTACTATAGTGGCCATGCGGACAAGTACAAGTTTGGATGTGGATTTGTGGTTGGCAAGAGATTGCGACACCTAGTCTCAAGGTTCAACCCGGTGTGTGAACGTATAGCCACCATAAGAGTCAAAGAAGTTTTATTCACATAACACTTATATGTGCCCATGCTGCGACAGAAGAGAAAGGCGATGAGGACAAAGACGAGTTCTACGAGAGCCTAGAAAATGTATATGACCGTAGCCCCAGCCATGACATTAAAATTGTACTAGGCGATTTAAATGCTAAAATAGGCAGGGAAACCGCATTTGAGCCTACCACCGAAAAATTCAGTCGGCACACCGAAACGGCGAACAATGGCATCAGACTGGTTGATTTCTCTGCGGCAAGAAATATGACAGTAAGCAGCACTATTTTGACCATATAAAAAATGTATACGCAAAATGGTTATCTCCAGATCAATAGACGAGGAATCAGATTGATCATGTGGTAGTCGATGGAAGGCATGCATCGAGTGTTCTGGACGTACGAGTGCTCAAAGGTGTTTACCTACGTCGGATCTTCCGTCAACAAGCAAAATAGTGCTCACCAATAGGTGTGTTTATGGACTTTGGCACCACTTTAGTAACACCACCTTATCTCGAGATACGAAGAAACAGCTGTATTAGGTGTTTATTCTACCCGTTCTGTTGTATGCTGGAGAATCATGGGTGCTTACTACAACGGCCATACAAAACCTGGGAGTATTCGAGAGAAAAGTACTCCAAAAAATATATGGACCTATCTGTGTCGACGGCGGGATTCGCCATCGGATGAACCTTGAGCTGGGTGAGCTTTACCACGACATCGACGTAACTAAACAGTCAGAATCCAACGACTTCGATGGCTGGGACATGTTGCCAGGATGGATGTTAATGCTCCAGCGAGAAAGGTGTTAGAAGGCGAACCTGAAGGACGGCGCAGAGCAGGGAGACCCAAACTCCGTTGGAAGGACCAAGTGGTAGGCGACGTGCCACCATCTGGTAGGACTTACTGGAGAACACACGCACAAGACCGAAGCGTGTGGAATTCTTTATTACTTCAGGCCTCAAATGTATGAACCACGTTCGTAAGTTATAATTGGCCACTTAAGTAAGTAAGTAAGTAAATACGAAATTAGAGCACGATCACGTTGGGTGTAGTAATATTACTACTCCATCCCTAAAGTGAGCGGTTGGTACATTTGTATGGGAGGTACCAGAAGGGGCATGGCTAGACTTCCAATTTGTTCTCCAAAACTTTATCCTACTATAGTTTTACTAAATGTAGGATTTGAGCACGACCACATTCGCTGTATTGATATTATTACTCGATTTCTAAAGTGGGCGGAATGGTACATTTTTTATGGGACGAACCAAAAGGGGCGTGGCTAGACTTTCAGTTTTTTTTTCTCCAAAACTTTATCCTGTTAAAGTTTTACTAAATGTCGAATTTGGAAACGATCGCATTGGATGTATTCATATTATTACTCGATTTCTAAAGTGGGCGGAATGGTACTTTTGTATGAGAGGTAACATACCATGTAGCCCATTGGCAATACAGTAGTTTTGAGGAAATATTTACTCGTGCAAACTTTAAAACTAATTGGTTGCGGCTTTCGGAAGTTATCGTGCGTACCAGCCGGACAGACGGCCATGGCTCATACGACGTAAAAAGTCATGAATCGAATTAGGTTCAATGAAACCTAAGGTCTTAAGTGACTCCTTCTATGTGTTACACTTTTGTGTCGTTTAAAATGATATATACCCCCCTACCCGTAGGGTGAGAGTATAAAAATGCAAACAAACAAAGACAAACTCATTTTAATATAAATAAGATTTGACCTTTGACTTCAATGGGCTTCGCTATCCTAAGAGTGGTAGACAGTGTGCTGCCTTATAGGTTTTTTTAACTTAACCTTTTTAACCTTACATGAAATTAAAACGTTAATATGGAAAAGATCCAAGATGGCAATTTAATTTGTTTTCTAAGAATTAAGGAACTTGGAAGTTAATTTGTTTTTTTTTATATTCTAATGTACATAATTTTATATAACGAATTTTGGATTTGTTTTATTTTTCTAGGACAAGCCCTGATTTCTGGAAGCTTGTCCAAATTTTAAAGATACTATTTAGTTATTGTTTTCCTTATTTACATTTTTACTTTTCTAGGATTTTTATTTTTTATATTTTTAAAAAAAATATGGTTAAGGATCAATGTAAACGAATTAGTTATTTCTATTAGTTCACCATTATGCGGTTCACATGAGACGCGAGTCAAACTTCGCACGGACAAACAGCTGTTTATCAAAATACCAACATTGTTTTTCTAGAGGCACTTAACTGATCAATACGAAACTCCTCCAGTTTATATGCCTTAATATTTTACCCATCAGAGGCGCTGCTTCTCACCCCCACACCTTCGATTCAAACTTTGTTTCTTGCGTTTATTGAACATCTTGAGAAGTCAGTTAATTCTCAATTCTCTATTCCCATAAAATCGTATTAATGATATCCTACCATCCTCGCTATTAATACACTACGTTTTGTCTGGTTTTATTAATATGCCCATCACAAAATATGCACCCTCTTTACAAAGTTATACTTAAGCAAGATATGTTCTCGCATTTCGCTATTTAATTAATACTCTCATTTCTATACTCACAATAACTATTATTAATTATGTTTTTTTTTGCCATATGGTTTAATTGATTCATATTAGCGTAAATGGTATTTGCATATATATGTGTGTGTGTGTGCTTTAATCAAATATTTGCAAATTATTTAATTATTATTATGCTATTTGTGTTGATATTGTGGATCGTCATTAAATTATTTGCATTTTTTTCCCCTTGTTCCCACTCTCTCTCTCGTTTTCAGCGTAAAAACTGAATTGATGGATGATGGCGCCAATTCAACACTATTCATTGCCAAAATCAATAAAGCCGATTCCGGTAACTATACGTGCTCAATTAGTGAATATCAAAACTACACCATAGCCGTTCACATACTAAATGGTAAGTTGACCGTAACAACCCCATCGGGTAAACGATGGTCCATAAAGTCCATTCAAAGTCATCCAATCATGAATATATACATATATATATATATAGAACCACGTGTACGTGAAATTGTATTCCAAAGTGTAAAGGAGTGTGTGTGTGTGTGTGTGTGTGCGTTCATTTGTTATTTGTTGTAATCAATTGAACTATTACAATAAAAACGTAACAAATATGTGTGACTGTGTGTGTGTGTGAGTGTGCATATACAAATGTATATACGTTTTGTGTGAAACACCATAGTCAGACACCAAATATAATTATTTCTTAGTTTGCGTATGCCAAACATCAAAGCTCATTCACACACACACAAACCCACTCACTTACTCACGCGCATATGTGAATAATGAATGTGTGCAAAACAAAACAACAAAAAACACTTAGGTGTATGTTAGGTACAAACAAACGTGTACACATACACATGAATATTTCAACATGTGAATGTTTAGCATTTAATATAATTAGCACTCATTTATCAAACACTTTGTCATTCAATTACATCTTTAATTAAGCATTTAATTGAATTGGTACCAAGAACACGAGACACTCAACATCACGCCCATGCGTCCGTGTATACCGGCACAGACAATTAAGCTAGAAAAAAATATATAAAATTAATTTTGGAGTCATTTGACACAAAGGCGGAGAATCAATCACAACCATTCCCTGAGTAGATTCCAAAATTACCGAAGGTGGGAGAAAGCTAAGTGTTATTGGGGATTTTTAGCAATTGCTTGGGCAAGTTAATAACTGCTTGGAAAATCGATCAAAGGGTGCATGGAGTAAGATGCCATATAACGAGAGTTGCTACTTGAGTTTGAAAATATATCCAGCAAACAATGAGCTTTTCTAGAAGTAGTAACAAAATGCGGAATTAGTGATCTGGAAGTACTTCAGATTTTGGTGAATCTGCAATGGGTTTAACATTGCCTTGTCATTTTCGTATTCATTTCACTGTTAAGTGAAGTGCTGCAAATTCGATTTAAAGGTGTTCTTGTTAATTGGTAAAGAAACGTCGTAAAGTAATTTCGGCTTTAATAATAAAAGTAATATTTCGTACAATAACACAGAATAACATTTTTCAACTCATTGATTTAGGACTCAATTCTGATAACTGCACGTGAAGGAAGCCCCAAAAAGAAGAAGTTCTGCATCATTTGTTTTGTAATGTTACATGCCATAATAATTAAATATCGATTTGAAGTTAGTAAGTATAGTATAGAGGAATTTGTCACGTTTTAGGCTCTTTTATTTGACATAACCATAATACTATATGGTAGCGTATGATTATCATAAGTAATATTCCACATGAATCATACGCCACGGAGAAACAGTTTTATTGTAACTGCTACAAAATAAACCCAGTTCAAAATCATTTGATGAATGGAAAAGTTTAACTGTTGCTTATGTATGGATACGTTTTATGATCAGATAAATGGAAGTGTAATTCTTAATTTTTTTTAATATGTTTCAGCTAAATCGGACTACTGGTTCTCCAGTAACAAACAAAAGAGCCTAAAACGTGACTAATTCCCATATACGATACTTACTAACTTAAAATCAATATAAGATTATTATGGCATGTAACTTGACAAAACAAATGATGCAGAACTTCTTCTTTTTGGGGCTACTTTCACACGCAGTCCTCAGAATTGAGTCCCAAATCAGAGAACTGAAAAATGTTGTACTGTATAATGTATAATAATAACGTTTTTCTGGTACAACCCTAGTACTTTATAATACAACCATTGTACTTTTCGGATTAACAAATAGCTTTTCAGTATAATCGAAGTACTTTTTTATTAAACAAAAGTACTATTTGATACAACAAAAGCATTGTTCTGTACAAAAAAGGAACTTTTTAAAGAACAAAAAAAGTACTTTTCGATACTAAACTACTACCTTTTGTTAATACAAAAGTACATTGCAGTATAATAAATGTACCTTCCGGTACGATAAATGTTCTTGTATGTACAATAGAAGTACATTTTGTTACATTGCAGTACTTTTTGGTGGATTACAAGTACTTTTTTAGTACTTAGTAACATAAAATATTTGGTACTATAAAGTATGTTTTTGTAGTACTAAAAAACGTACACAGGATATACTTTTTGGTATAGAACAAGTACTTTTTCATAAAAGGTATTTTTTGAAACAACAACAACAGTACTTTTTGCTGCAATAAAGTACGTTCTTGGTACATTAAATGCAATAACAACAATTTTTGACCCGTAAAACTTTTTTTTGTAAAACAATTTGTTGGTCCAATTATGTACTTACTACATAAAACTATTGGTAAAATAAATTACATTTTGTTTCAACAAAAGATATTTTTGGTACAATAAAGTACGTTTTGATACAGCACATGTAATTTTAGTACTAAAAAAGGTACACAAAATGCATTTTTGGATACAGAAAAAGTAATTTTCGTTTAAAAAATGATATTTGTTGTTATAACAGAAGTACTATTTAGAACAACAAGAGTACTTTTTGGTACAATATAGTACCTTTTTGGTACAAATAAGTATTTTTTGATGCAAAGAAAAATGATTTTTTACCCGTTAAAATTTTTTTGAGACAATTATGTATTTTTAGTACAAAACTATTGGTACAAGAAAGTACGTTTTGGTACAAGTACTTTTTAGTACTAAAAAAGGTACGCAAAATGTACTTTTTGATATAGAAAAAGTGATTTTCGGTACAAAAAAAGATATTTTTGTTACAACAAAAGTACTATTTGATACAAGAAGATCACTTTTTGTTACAAATAAGTACCTTTTTGGTACATTTAATTATTTTTTGATGCAATAAAAATTACTTTTGACCCGTGATTGTTATAATAATTTTTTTTAAACAATTATATACTTTCTGTACAAAACTGTTGGTACAATAAATTACTTTTGTTTAAACAAAAAAAAATTTGTGTACAATAAAGTACGTTTTGGTACAATATAAGTACTTTTAGTACCAAAAAAGGTACACAAAAAGTACTTTATGATATAGTAAAAGTGATTTTCGGTACAAAAAAATATATTTTTTGTTACAACAAAAGTACTATTTGGTACAACAGGAGGACTTTTTGTTACAATAAGTACGTTTAAGTATTTAAGTATTTGTTGATGCAAAAAAAATTGTTTTTACATATTTTTTTGGAAAATATTTTTTGGTACATTTATGTACTCTTTGTACAGAACTATTAGTACAATAAATTACGTTTTGTTTCAACAACAGAAATTTTTAGTACAATAAAGTACGTTTTGGTACAATACAAGTATTTTTAGAATTAAAAAAGGTACACAAAAAATATTTTTTGATACTTTAAAAATAATTTTCGGTACAAAAAAGATATTCTTTGTTACAACAAAAGTACTATTTGTACAACAAGTGTATTTTTTGGTACAATTAAGGACCTTTTTGGTACAATTAACAATTACAATTTTTGGCTGCAATAAAAATGATTTTTGACTCAAGAGAGTTTTTTGTTAAAACAATTTTTTTCATACAATTATGTACTTTTTGTACAAAACTATTGGTTTTTTAAGCAATTAAAATCTTCTATAAAAGTATTTTTGAAAAATGATCCAAAAATCAACAACATAATTTTTTGGTACAATGAAAGTACTTTTAGGAAAGTACTTTTTCAAACAAAAAAATACTTTTCAGTTCAGCAATAGTACATTTTGATATAGTAAATGTAAAAGTACTCTTTGGTGCAATAAAAGCCCTTTTTGTATCCAAAAGTACTTTTTCGGCATAATAGAAGTACGTTTTAGATCAACAAATGTACTTTATATCACAATAAAATAATTTTTGCTAAAACTAAAGTACTTTTTGGTGCATTAAAATTGCTTATTGCCTCAATTACTATTGCCACAAACGAGTACCTTATTCACAATAAGGGTTATTGTGCTACAATAAAAGTACTTTTTGGTTCAACTTAAATACTTTTTGGAACAACAAAACTACTTCTATATACATTAAAAGAAATTTTTGCCCGTATAACATAAAATATACAAAATCCATAGCATTCCACTTTGTACCAGAAATGTTTAAGATATTTTAACAAAAATCAATTTGAGGTACTTTAAAAGTTATTGTTCAAAGTTCTTCGCCATCTTCTCCTACGAATCTGCATGTTATTTAAATTTATTCGATGAGATTGACTTCTCTTTTATTTTGTTGCTGAGTATGAAAGAAAATGACCCTAAAATATATCTTATTTGAAAAAAAGGCTTATTGTAGCCGGATTTTGATTAATATAAGATTATCCCTTATTTAATTCATTTCTACAAATATTTAGCGAAAAACAAAGATCCGGATTTGCAATTTAAACATTTAGTAAAGATTTATCCCCGAGTTGTAATTGAATTTTGTCACCTGCTAGGCTTTCATTCGACCCTCTGAGCTACTCAACCCCTTTAAATGAAACGCTCAGGTCTCTTTTGAAATTGCCATATTTTCTTGAACCCATTAAATGTTGTGCTATTCGCATAACACCGGTACCCTTCAATTTATTTCCCTTTGCGCGGCTTAAACTCAATTGCCGACCCATCGATTTATCCAACTTCTAAACAAATAATCAATAAACAATTATTCACTTTACTTCTTAAACATTTTCCGCCCCGCCTTTTATGTTACACTAATCCCTCTGCTACCTTCATCGTACAACAATTAAGTAATTATCGCATTAATAAACATTTTGTCGAAGTAACTTTAAGTATCTCTTATTGTTTTTGCCTATACTTTCCCTGTGTGATATCCTGTTCCATGACGTTACATTTACAACTTTTTTTTCTTTTTTGCTACTTGTTTTTCCCTCAGGTGAAAGTTTTGCTGAACTGCATCATGGCAACGCCATCTGTTGGCATCGCCCTAACCAACAAACATTGGCAATTAATCTAATTGTTCTGGCAACAATACTGTTCATACTGCCCGCCTACATTAACAGATAAAATTCGATGGAGCCTGTGGACTCGAACTTGTTGTTTGCCAACCCCCCAACCCCCCACCAGCAGCAAAGCCATCAACAGTTGCAGAATCTAGAGAGCGCGCAAGGACGACAAAGTTTTTAATTGGGTGTATTGCGTACGCAAGAAAAACAACAACGACAACAACAGCAGCAGCAACAACAACTTGCGTTAAAGTAATGACAATTTTGTGTTCAATTCCAATATTATTTAGTGTCTACCGAATGGAATGAATGGTGGCGAAATGTTTTACAATTTCTACTGAATTTGCCATACTCGTAGCAAAAAAAGCAACATAAAAAGAATAATAAAAACAGCAAAATAATAAAAAAAACCTTTGTGTTTCTAACTTATTTGCTTTTAGGCAAAAGAAAAAAAAAACAAAATTCCTAGAAATGTTAACAATTTTCTTATGTTATTGCAACTGAAGCGATGAACAAAAAATAACAATTTAATTTATGTTTTATTGATAACAACAGCAAGAGATGCGAGTGTAACATTAAATTTATAAAAAAAAAACTTTTAAGTTATTGAAAATAACGAAAAATACGAGAAAACATGAAATCACCCCAAAAAAAATGAATGTTATTTAAACTGTAACAAATTGTCAACAATGTTCGCAAACTGGCCTAGTTTCATAGTAATTTTGTGTTAACCAAATATGTTAAATTTTTGTGTCAAACCAACAAGATTGTGTTAAGGGGCACGGTTCAGCGCATAATCTAAACGCATTATGAGGATTAAGTGTTTAAAGTGTTTTGAAAATAAGAAACGTTGATGATGATGTACTAACAGGAAATAGACAATTACAAAAAAAATAGAAAATGTTGCAAATTGCAAATTAGACAAAAATTATCTAATTATCAAATTTTCATTGACTCTGCCTCAAAGTCCTGTTTAATTTGAACGATGACATGGGTATTGTTGACTTTAAAGATATCGGTTGATTGTGGCTTATTGAAGGGACCTAAGACTTTAGAAAACCCCACAAGATAAATTCGTGACTGAGTTGATCGGTACCCCTGAAATGTCTATGGTCAAAATTGGAGCCGCTTGGATTCTAAGATCAGCCCCTGTGTGCTATTACTCAAATGTAAGAATTCAATGCGTATTTTTTAAGAGTCTGCAGGCTATAAGACTTATACCGTTCAACTCACCGATACAATCTACTAGAAAGCATTGTGAAAAATCAATCAAATCATTCGGTAGCCTATCGTGGCGTACGCTGTGTGACACTAGAGCCTTCCTGTTGGAACCAAATGTCGTCTGTGTTCATATTGTTCAATTTGGACCAAAAGAAATTCGATCATCGCCTTGTAGCGCCATTGACGGTGATAGCTTCACCATCGACCTCTTCGAAAAAGTATGGACCAATGAAAGTGAAGGCCCAAAACACGCACCAATCAGTGATTTTTTGTAAATGCATTACAAGCCTTTAATATAACATTTCATCTAAAGAAGATAAAGAAGATTTTGCGGTCACAATTTGACTTCTCTTCTGATTGATTTAAATTGTAGTCAGCCAACAACCGGCATCGTGTATGGTCAATAACTTTGAGCTCCTAAGCCAGTTGAAATTTGTATAGCTAATATAACGTCTAGACTAAAAATTCCCCAAGTAGAAATCTGAAAAAGGTTGAGTTCTTGCACACACCGAGAAATTGACTGTCTCGGGTTCTGCTCCACACTTTTACTTACATCGGCGATGTTCTCGGTCAATGAGGCGTTTTTCTAATGTGTGGATATTGGATGATCGTTTAGAAAATCGGTCGTTACATGATTGGCCACAAAACTTTGAAGACACTCAGCGTTTCACTTATAAAGTTTTGTTATTTTAACGTGCTGCGCAATGGTATAGCTTGTCACGGTGCTTAGGCAACAGTAACTGAAAATAAAACAATAGTTAAGACAGACGCCACCAGAACAACATAGCTGCCACAGGCTAGTAACATCGACCCACACGCAATGAAAAAACATTTACTTTGACAAGTATACAAATGTGGAAGTTTTTTTTTAAAATACCTGAACTTGTTTATCTTTTTAAAAAAACAAGTTCAAAGTAATTTGCCATTAGTTACTAAAAAATTGTAAATAGGTTAGGCAGACATCGTCGATAGAACGTGGCTGCCACAAGCTAGCAACATCGACCCACACCAATTGAAAACCTTAACTTATGACAAGTATACAAAAGTTGGAATATTTTAATTTAAAATACCTGAACTTCTTTAACTTTTTAAAGAATAAACCTTTAAGTGATTTGCCATCAGTTACTAAAAATTAATCCATAGGACATATAGATGCCGCCAGAGTCACATGGCTGCCACAGGCTAGCAACATCGACCCACACAAATTGAAATAACCTTTAAGTATGAAATGTTAAAAATGTGGAATATTTTATTATGTCTTATAAATACCCAAACTTTTTCAACTTTTACAAAAATCAAGTTTAATGTGATTTGGCATCGGTTACTTAGAAATCAACAGTAGATAATGTGCACGCCGCCAAAATAACATGGGTACCAGAAGCTAGCAATATCGACCCGGACCAATAGAAATCTCTCTACATATAAAATGTTTAAAAATTTGGAAATTATAATATTTTTTTTAAATACCCGACCTTTTTTACCTTTTTAAACAACCAAGTTTTAAGTGAAAAATTTACAATAGTTAAGATGGATATTGTTAAAATAAGGCGGCCGCCACAGGCTACCAACATCAACCCGCACCAAATGAAAACATTATGAAAAGTTTTAAAAAGTTGGAACATTTTTTTTAAATATTCCGAAATTTTTTTAAGTTTTTAAACAAAAAATGTTCAACGATTTTCCATCAACTACTGAAAAATAAGCAATAGGTTACAAAGGCATTGTCAAAACAATATGGCCTCCACAGCCTAGCAACATCGACCCGACTTTATACTTATGAAAAATTATACGTTGGAATATTTTATTATTTTTTTTAAATACACGAATTTTTTGAACTTTTAAAAAATCTGGTTTTAAAAGATTTGCCATCAGTTACTAAAAAATTAACAATAGGACAGACAGATGCCGCCAGAGTAACATGGCTGCCATAAACTAGAAATATGGATCCACATGAATTGAAAAAACCTTTAATAATGGAAAGTAAAAAAAGTTGGAACATTTCTTATAACATTCCGAATTTTTCTTGTACTCTTAAAAGAAACAAATTTCATCGATTTGCTATCAAATACTGAAAAATTACCAATAGTTAGGACAGATATTGTCAAAATAATGTGGCCGCCACAGGCTAGCATCATCGAAACTCTCTACTTACCAAATAAAAAACTCGCTACATATGAAAAGCTTTAAAAAATGGAAACAGTTTTTTTTTAAATATTTCCAAATTTTTTTAACTTTTTAAAAAAAATAAATTTTCAATAATTTGCCATCAGTTACTGAAAACTTAACAATAGGTTACATACACATTGTCAAAACATAATGGCCGTCACAGGCTATCAACATCGACTCGCACGATTTGAAAATTTTTTATTAATGAAAAGTCTAAAAAAGTTGGAATATTTTATTTTTTTTTTTTAATACTCGAGTTTTTCACCTTTTAAAGAATCACATTTTAAGGAATTTGCCATCAGTTACTAAAAAATTAACAATGGAATAGACAGATGCCGCCACAGCTACTTTGCAGTCACAGGCTGGCAACATCGACCCACACAAATTGAAATAACTATGAGAATTTAAAAAAAAACTTGTAATATTTTTTTATGTCTTTTAAATCGGTGAACTTTTTAAGATTGTTAAAAAATTATGTTTTCAGTGATTTACCATCGGTTACTTAAGAATCAACAGTAGATTAGATGGGCGGCGCCAATATAACATGGCTACCAGAAACTAGCTACATCGACCCAAACGAATTGAAAAAACCCCGTATTTAAAAAAAATTAAAAAAGTTGGCATATTTTTTTTAAATATTCAGTTTTTGACGTTTCAGAAAAAAATTAAGCTATTTGCCATTAGTTACCGAAAAATTTACAATCGGTTAATCAGACATTGTCCAAACAATGTGGCCGCCACAGGCTACCAAGATCGACCCACACGAATTAAAAAACCTTTACTCATGAAAAGTTTAAAAAACGAACATTTTAAGAATTTTAAGGAAACAAGTTTTCAGCGATTTTCCACCTGCTACTTTAATATCGAAAATGGCATAGCCAGACTCCGCATAAACTACATAGTCGCCATAGTCTAGCAACATCGACCCATAAAAATAGAAAAACCATGTATTTAAGAAAAGTTCCTAAAAGTTGGAATATTTTATATTTTTTTTTTTTTAAATACAGAAAATTTTGAAAGAAACAATTTTTTTATAGATTTATTTATCAGTCAATTTTACAGTTTTTGTCTAAGGTGCTTCAAATTTAGTTACCTTTTAAATAGCAACAATATATTGCTACTGTTGTCTTGTATTTTTATATTGGTAGATTTTTATAAAAATAACTCGTATCTTTGATTCTGTTTCCTTTTCGTCTAACGGATTTCAAAACTTTAAAGACTATACAATTCATTGAGATAAACACTGCGTTTAGATTTTGCCTAAGCCGTACTAGTAGCCCATTTATTACATTAAAGTAAACCAAGAAAACTCTACAAGAAATTTATGAAACCTATGTTTAAGGCAAAGTAAGCTAAACACACACACACACACACACACACTCATACACAGACAAAACAACAACATTAAAACTAATAGGAAATCTTACTGACTTTAAGTCATTTATTATTAAAATTATATATTACATATAGTATTAAAATATATACATTAGACCTGGCGTTAAAAAGTTTTTTTGGAATCTTAAGTGTGGGTAGCGATTAAAATATGAGAATTGATGCCAAAATTGATACTGCAAATTTTCAGGCTGATCGGATGGTGCCAACCCGTGCCCCAATGAGGTCAAAGGTCAACATTTTTTAAAAACCACCAAAAAACTCTTGTTATTGCATTTTATTAGTTTTTTTTAAATAAAATTACTATAGATATAATGTTTTTTCCGTAATTTCCATTAAAAGGGTTTATAAGTTTTATTTTAAATCAGTGAAGATTTTGTATAGACTGGGAGGTCTTTACGTTAGCCCTCTACAATGTGCAGCAAGTACTATTTATCGTCTTCGTTGTGTGTTAAGCATTTGTAAGAGTCAGTTATTAGTCTGACTATTTTTTACGACGGCATTCACAACTGTAATGCTTTTGACGATCAGCTTCCCTTTAAAAAATGCTTGGCCTAAGAAATTTGATGGATTAAAGGGTAAGAAATCCATAGAAATCTCCAAACGAATAAAAAATATTTTGTTTTCGTAGTCAGAAATGAGCTTAAATACTTGGATGTGAATAATTTGAAATTATTAACATCATCACCGATATAATGGTCTTTATCAGACTTAGACCATCTTTTATTTTATTTCTGAGTCTACATGTGGGTCAAAAAAGGCAAGTGCAACTGTTTTCTTCGATAAATACCACTGGTGGCTCCGAATTTTTTCCAATAGCACTGTATATATTTTAAGTATCAAAACAGCCATTAATCCTCTTTATTAGTTGCATATTACTATTTGGACTATAGAGACTTACTGGAAAAATTCACATATTACGAGTTCCATTCAATTGAATCGCAGAAACTTTAAAGTGTGTGTGAAAAATATACATTTTTAAACAATAGATGTCCTTGTACATGAAACTTTCATGTGACGTCACTCCATTTGCACGAAATGTGAAACTGAGAATGCTACCACCAAAAAATATAAATGCAAGTTGTAGAAGTTCTCTATAATCACGCCGAACATGTACTTTCGCTTAATATTTAAGACAAAAGGGCCGTTTTTCTTAGTAAATAGGCGTAGACTGATTGAGCTACTGTAGAACCAGTTAAATCTTCAATGCTGGGGATAGCTATAAATTTTTCATAGTTCTATCACGTCAACCCAATAGCCAAACGATCAACTTTATCTATTCCAGCAATTGCGTCTCGTGGCATGATCTCAGGTTCGATTCTCGCCTACATTTTTTTTCACAGCCGGCCCCACGGTATTGTCGACAGCAACGTCGCAGTATAAGTGTCGAGTCACTCTGCAAGTCTAGTAAAAGCTTCTCAAAAAGTGACGTTCGCATGCATTTGCCGATAAACCAGTAGGTGCCGTTCCAACAACGCGGTAAGCTATCCTATACCTTATTCATGGGGTGTAAAGAGAAATTAAGTTTGTTAAGTAAGTGGGAAGTAGCTTTTCGTCCCAATGCAAAACTAATGTTAATGTTGAAATTTTCAATACTTTCTTTGCCATGACGCCGACGGTGTTTTTAACGTTGCTTATGCAAACTTGTGCAATTCAGAAGAAGATCCTCAATTTTGTGAACTAACGGCTTAGAAGTTTCACTGATGAAGTATATATCTAATGGAGATGACATATTGCCGGCATCCATGCAAGCTAGCATTCTGTCGTCTATAAAATTTTTCTTTCTACGTTTTTCAATCGGCATATTTCAGCAACTTGGAATGTTATCAATCTGTTTTTCATCCATCGTCTCCCAATTCATCACTCTTAAATTCAACATTTTTCATAGTTAAGTCTGAACATGGAATTAAGTGCACAAAAAATAGCCACTTTGTGGCCAAGTACTACTTTAGAATATAGTAATTAAACCAAGTTCGGTTTTTTCTTCATAATTTTCTTTTCGACGTATTTCATCTTCCTATCATTGTGCCTTATTTTTTCTTCATTTGTGACTTTATGATCGACACAAGTCATGCTACCAACATGCACACTTTTTCGCTGTTTTATTAAGAAGTCACTATCTTGCTATATACTAACTATCTTGCTATATCCACGTGGGCAAAGTCAAATAAATTGTTTTGAATTATTCTTCGTTCCGGAGATTTCATAATGTTTAATGACTTTTGCAGCACATGTACTTTGGTCTGGATTTAGGATTCTAGCTTTATCACAAAAAGGAAATATTTCATTTAATACTAATCTTGCACTTTCTTTAACTGTTTTACATTTATATTATAAATTATAATATAATTACATTTACATTTATACTATAAATTATATAAATTATTATATAAATTATATATATGTATTTGATTCTTGTCGCATAGTGTACTTCAGAGTTAATGAAACTTTTAACTAATTTACAATTTATAAATGATGTTCTAATTTATAGTATTTTTATTTATAGAATTTCTCATTAAAACAATCGATAAAATGTAAAAAAAACTGTATTTTGGTGGTTTTTTCTAAATGTTGACCTTTGACCTCATTGGGGCACGTGTTGGCACCATCCGATCAACCTGAAAATTTGCTAGATCGATTTTGGCATCAAATCGCATATTTTAATCGCTACCCGCATTTAAAATTCCAAAAAATAAAAAACCCCATATAAGCTGCGCCAGGTCTAATATACATACATATATATCAAATTGTTTCATCAAATCGAATTAGTTTTTTTATATATATGAAATACAGGAATATGTAAATTAAATTAAACAACAACAAACATTCACAATTGTTAAACATTTTGTTTAGGTTTTTATGAAAATTTAAAAAAAAAATAACGAAATATTATTACAAACTAAATTTTTTATTTGTTTAAAACAAAACAAAACAATTTGCAAATGTAGCCACAGTTGAGTCTGTCTATGCATTTCCTGGGTAAGTAAGGGAATAATGTGTTGTCCCTTGAACTCTCGTTTAAGCGGACTCTTTTGTAGCTACAACTAGTTAATGAGCATAACATCAATATATAAAACAAAAGAAATGGAAATGAAAATGAAAATGAAAATAAGCATAGAAATATAATTCTATAGATATGATAGTATACATATATAGTATATATGTATATGTAATTGCATATAGCTATGTATTATTTACTATAAGTCCTAGTGTGGTTAATTAGCTATAAGTTTAACTAGAGTGTATATGAAACGATTAATATACTGCAAACAGAAGGTGCTGCAATGGTGTGATGGAACTGAATGAACCTAGTGGCGAAGACACTAAAACTAATTACTGTAACCAAGAATATTTTGTTCTCTCTTGGAGGAAACAGCAGAATACAATAAATCGGAACAGTGTATTTTTTTATTGTATTTTATACAACAGTTCAAGTCAAAAACTTTCAGTTTCGAGTTGACTTAAATATTTCGATAACATTATGTTCTAGACATAACATTTTAGTTTCAAGTTTATTTGAAAATTTCGATAACATTATGTTCAGGACATAAATTTTAAGTTTTCAGTTGTTACAAATCAACTGAAAATTTAAAATTTGTGTCTTCAACTAAACCACTTTTCTATTCTAAAGCACTATTCTTCAATTCTCTCTTTTTCTGCTAACATTTATTACGTACCACAATTATACTCTATTGTATTCTATGTGTATGTAACAGTTTGATATTCTATTGTTGTTTTTTAATATATATGGTATCTTGATATTTTTCTCATCAATTAAATTTTGTCACCTATATCCCTAGACTTTGCCCAAATTACGCAAATGTGATATTAAAATCTTTCATAATTTTTCCTATTCTTCTAATGTTCTATCACATCTGTTTGATGCACCCTGTTTGCTATAGCCTATAAGACCGATGGAACGTTAGTACATTCGAAGAAATTGTATACTTAACATGAGTTGTCATGTGATCCAATATGATCGAATTATTAACTAGTTTTTGTTTTAAGATAATTGTAATTGTAAGAACAAAACAGTATAAATGATGAATAAATACACAGTGTGTAATAAAATTTGAAAAGAAAAACTTCAAAATGAAATAGTAAATGAATGAAATTGATTAATAAACCATGAAAGAAGAAGTGAGTTTTTTTTTGTAAAAGCAAATCCAATGTTTATAGGGGTAAGTAATAAATTGGGAGGTCTATTTCTATGGAGGCTCATAAGTTGACTTGCTAATTTTCTGTATCATATTACTTACTTAAGTGACCCATTACAACTTACGAAGGTGGTTCATAAGTTTGAGGCTTGAACTACTAAAGAATTCCACACGCTTCGGTCTTGAGGGTGTGTTCTCCAGTTAGTCCTACCAGATGGTGGCACGTCGCCTACCACTTATTCCTTCAAACGGAGTTTGGGTCTCCCTGCTCTGCGCCGTCCTTCAGGTTCGCCTTCAAACACCTTTCTCGCTGGAGCATTTACATCCATCATGGCAACATGACCCAGCCATCGTAGTTGTTGCATTCTGACTCTTTTAGCTACGTCGATGTCGTGGTAAAGCTCATACAGCTCATGGTTCATCCGATGGCGAAACTCTTCGTCGACACAGATAGGTACATACATTTTTCGGAGTACTTTTCTTTCGAATACTACCAGGTTTTGTATGTCCGTTGTCGTAAGCACCCATGATTCGGCAGCATACAAAATAACGGGTAAGATTAGCACCTGGTAAAGCTGTTTCTTAGTATTCCGAGTATTACTAAAGTGCTGCCGAAGTCCGTAGAAACATCTATTGGCTAGCACTATTCTCCGTTTAATTTCTTGGCTGACATTATTTTTCTTATTGACGGAAGATCCGAGGTAGGTTAACTCATCTACTACCTCAAAACAATAATTTTCAACATTGACGCTGCCTGCCCATCGAGAGGACTCTTTTTCGTCGAAATCCTTATTTTTGTTTTGTCCTCGTTGACCGCTAAACCCATTTTTGCCGACTTCTTTTCTAGTGATAAGAAGACTGCAGTAACGTCCCGCAGATTTCGGCCAATGATATCTATATCATCGGCGTAGGCTAGTGGCATGTGGCTTTTGTGGAATATGGTGCCAGACATGTTGACACCAGCCTTTCTCATCACCTTCTCCATAACTATATTAAATAGTGTACAGGACAGGCTATCGCCCTGCCTGAGACCTCTTTCCGTGTTGAATGGTTCAGACTGATCTTTACCAATCTTAATTGAGGATTTGGTGTTGTCCAAGATACATCTGCAAAGTCGAATTAGCTTTGCAGGAATACCAAACTCAGACATAGCCTCATAAAGCCTATTCCTTATCGGAGAGTCGAAGGCAGCTATGTAGTCGACAAAGCGGTGGTAGGTGTCGATCTGCTTTTCATGGGTTTTTCCAGGATTTGTCGTAAGGTGAATATTTGATCCGTCGTAGATTTGCCAGGTCTAAAGTCGCACTGATATGGTCCAATTAGTTTTTCTACAATTGGCTTTAGACGTTCACACAATATGTTTAAAAAGACCTTGTACGCAATTGGTAATAGGCTTATTCCACGGTAGTTCTTACATTCACTACGATCTCCTTTCTTGTATACGGGACATAACAGACTGAGACTCCAATCCCCGGGCATGCTCTCCTCTTGCCGGACGTTCTCCATGAGCTGATGCATGCTCCCAATCAGCTCCTCCCCGCCAGCCTTAAACAATTCAGCAGGGAGACCATCGGCTCCAACAGCTTTGTTATTTTTAAGGCGGGAGCTGGCCATACGTATCTCGCTCTGGCTCGGAGGTGGACAGTTAATACCATCGTCATGGATTGGAGCGGGCTATTCTGGAGTGGTGTCAGTATCCAGTAAATTTCTAAAGTGATCTCTCCATACCTTCAGAACGTTAGGAGGGCAAACCTGTTTCACGCATTCTCGCTTTAACTCTCTTGTAGAATTTTCGGACTTCCCCTCTACTTCTGAGCAACCCAGTGAACTCATTCTGCCTCTTCTTCAGCTCCTTCTTTTTTCTTCTAAAAAGACGATTTGCCTCTCGTATCTTCTCCCTGTGCCGTTCACGAACAGCTCGCGTTGCCATTGGCTGCAGTTTTGCCCTGTATGCAGCATCCGTCTCTCTCGTGGCATTGCGATATTCATCATCGTACCAGGCATCTTCTTGCGACGGCTTTGAGTACCCAAGTACGCTTCTCGCAGTCCGTTCTATGGAGTCAGCTATATATTACCACTGCGAGGTTATATTATCAAGGGTTGGAGCATTCCTTAGCAGTTGAGTTAGGTGGTTGGAGTAGGGGTCCGCTACCTCTGTGGTTTACTGATGTCCAGCTTTCGTTGTGCCTGGTTACGTACGTTTTTCGCCATGCTTAGCCTAGTGCGTACCTTAACTGCGGTTAGGAAGTGATCAGAGTCAATGTTCGCACCCCTGATCACTCGTACGTCCAGAACACTTGATGCGTGCCTTCCATCGACTACCACGTGATCAATCTGATTCCTCGTCAATTGATCTGGAGATAACCATGTTGCCTTATGAATATTTTTATGGTCAAATCTAGTGCTGCTAACTACCATATTTCTTGCCGCAGAGAAATCAATCAGTCTGATGCCATTGTTCGACGTTTCGGTGTGCAAACTGAATTTTTCTATTGTAGGCTCAAATGCAGTCTTCCTGCCTATTTTAGCATTAAAATCGCCTAGTACAATTTTGATGTCATGGCTGGGGCTACGGTCATATACATTTTCTAGGCTCTCGTAGAACTCATCTTTGTCCTCATCGCTTTTCTCTTCTGTGGGAGCATGGCACATATAAGTGTTATATGTTATGTGGAAAAACTTTGTTTTAACTCTTATGGTAGCTATACGTTCACACACAGGGTTGAACCTTGAGACTAGGTGTCGCAGTCTCTTGCCAACCACAAATCCACAGCCAAACTCGTGCTTGTCCGCATGGCCACTATAGTAGATGTCGCACGTCTTCATGCGCGAGCACCCGTGTCCTGTCCAACGGATTTCCTGTAAAGCGGTTATGTCAGCCTTGTATTTTTCGAAGACTTCCGCCAGTTGGATGGAGGCACCTCGTCTGTACAGTGTTCTAACATTCCAGGTGCATATCCTCAAATCATGGTCCTTAATTCGTTTGCGGTGGTCGTCAACATTTTGGGGGGTCCGTTTTATTCTTATCTTACTTCTTTTCATTGCAATAGTTTAAACGTCAGTGGCGGGTTGCAAGCCCAGCGCACCACGTCACAGTTTTCTCCTCCTGTCAGGATTTTATTGCAGCCTCCCATCATGAAGCCTTATTATGAAAAAAGAGTTGGCTGGGATGGTGGTACACTCGACTTCATCATACTCAACAGTTTGCTTCAAAAGACGCTCAAAAGAAGGATAACAATAATGTGTTAAAAATACATATCGGAAAACTGTATCAACACTAATGAATTTCACAATGCGGTTGCCATACGAAGGAAGTAAATTATGTGTTGCATCATTGTAGTAAAATATAAGTTGTTTCGAAGAAATCCCATGGTCATTTCTCCCAACGGCACAGTATGTTTCGATTTAATTTTATGTGTCCTTATAAACTTTACTTGTATTGCATGTACTTCCTGGGAAGTGGAAAACTTGCACTTATTGTTTTCGTGGATGAAATGAAAATAGTATTCCTTCGACATGACTTTAATTATTTTGTATTGCTTGGGACATACATGTAAGAGGAAATCAATAGCTTCATATGATATACAACCTAAATGAGGAGACAGCCTGCATTGTAATTCATTTCTTTATTGTGTCATATTGTGCCAGATATTAAATATTTACTTACGAAAATTGTTACTCAAATAATATAAAATGCCAAATGACCTTTGGCTATCTTTTCATGAAACTGAGATATATTGCGTGCTAAATTTTACTTCGATTATTCAGGATGTGGTTTTTGCACATAGAGCATATGCATCACCGGAAAACGATATGCAACCGAAACTCTATTCTATCATACAGAATATAAATCAAACTAATAGGGTGATTATTTCGGCTATGCCGAATCACAGATACCCTTCACCATTTGTAAAAATGGTGATAAAACTGGTTATTTGCACTACAACTATATATTATTATATTTGCTCCACAAAATAGGGGAGTTGGTGAGAGGTGGACGTTACTTTTAGCTTCATACATTCATTTTTTGTCAATACGCGACAAGATCGATCGCGACTATGAGGGTCAATTCAGGCATTTGTATGGGAGGTATCAGAAGGGGTGTGGCATTAATTTTATTTAATATATCTATTTTATTTTATTTTATTTAGGGACCGGCCGTGGCATGATGGTTAGAACACACGACTACCATGCGGGAGGTCCGCTTTTCGATTCCCGGCTCCGGTCATCTAGATTTTTCTTTCTTTGCCGGTCCCCTTGCTATTGTCGGCCGCTCCCAGCACTAGATTTGATCACAGAAATAGTCATAAGACAACATTGTTATCTCCAGATCAATTGCCATGGAGTCAGATAGATCTGTTAAGGTACGCACAAGGCTAAGCATGGTGAAAACGTACGTAACCAGGCACAACGAAAGCTGGACATCGGAAACTGCGGACCACAGAGGTAGAGGACGTCTACTCCAACCACCTAACTCAACTGCTACTGAATACTCCAACCCCTGATAATAAAACCTCGCAGTGGCAATATATAGCCGACTCCATAGAACGGACAGTGAGAAGCGTAAGTGGGTTCTGAATACCATCTCAAAAAGATGCCTAGTACGATGCTGCATGTCGTAATCCCATACAGGGTGAAACTGCAGCCAATGGCAACGCGAGCTGTTCGTGAACGACACAGAGAGAAGAGACGAGCGGCAACTCGTATTTTTAGACGGAAAAAGAGGAGCTGAAGAAGAGACAGGACGAGTGCACAGAGTAGAAGGGAAGCCCGAAAGTTCTACCAGAGAGTTAAGGCGAGAATTAGTGGAACAGGTTTGCCCTCCTGCAAGGACAGCGATAGCCAGATAGTGGCGGACCCAGATAACTTTCTGAAGATATGTAGAGAACATTTCAGAAATCTGCTGGACACAGACACAACTCCAGAAGACCCCGCTTCAATCCATGACGATGGTATTAACTGTCCAACTCCGAGCCAGAGTGAGATACGTGTGGAAATGTCCCGCCTTAAAAATAACAAGGCAGCTGGAGCCGTAGTCTCCCGGCTGAATTGTTTAAGGCAGGTGGAGAGGAGGTGATTAGGTGCATGCATCAGCTCATGGAGAACATTTGGCTGGAGGAGAGCATGCCCGGGGATTGGAGTCTCAGTCTGTTATGTCACATACACAAGAAAGAAAATCGTAGTGAGTGTAAGAACTACAGTGGAGTAAGCCTATTAGCAATTGCGTACAAGGACCTTTGCAATGCGGCTTTAGACGTGGTAAATCTACGACGGATTATTTATTCACTTTACGACAAATCCTAAAAAAAACTTGATGAAAAGCAGATCGACACCTACCATCTCTTTGTCGACTACAAAGCTGCCTTCGACTCTTCGATAAGGAATAGACTATATGAGGCCATGTCTCAGATTGGTATTCCTGCAAAACTAATTCGACTTTGCAGATGTACCTTGAAAAACACCAAATTCTTTATTAAGATTGGTAAGGATCACTTTGAACCATTCAACACGGAAGGATGTCTCAGGCAGGGCGATAGCTTGTCCTGTACTCTATTCCATATAGTTATCGAGAAATTGATGAAAAAGGCTGATGTCAACGTGTCTGGCACCATATTCCAAAAGAATCACATGCCACAATCTTCGGGATGTTTCTGCAGTTTTCTCTTCACTAGCAAAGGAGACAGCAAACATGGGTTCAGCGGTCAATGAGGCAAAACTAAAATTATGGTTTCGACGAACAAAGAGTCCTCTCGATGTGGACGCACCGTGAATGTTGAAAATTATTGTTTTGAGGTAGTCGATGAGTTTACCTACCTCGGATCTTCCGTCAACAAGAAAAATAGTGCTCACCAATAGATGTGTTTACAGACTTCGGCAGCATTTTAGTAACACCACCTTATCTCGGGATACTAAGAAAAAGCTGTACCAGAGTTTCGTCATCGGATGAATTTTAAATGGTTAATGACTTTTTGAAAAGATTATGATGTTTTCTAAAATCTTTTAAATTTTCATATAGCTTTGAAATTACGTGAGTATTGCAAACAGAAAAGAAAACCTCTAAGGGAAGTTAAGTATGTGTATTGTTTCCAAATTTCAAGAGACGATAAAAAATATTAAAGACGTTTTTGTGTTCATTTTATAAAAATTTTTGAAGAAGACAAGAAGAAAAACCAACAGAATTGAAGAATAAAATGGGTTTGTTGTTAGAAACACTTCATTTGTTTAATAAATGCAAGTGCGTGTTTAATTTCGTTAATTGTTAATGAAAATATCCTATTTTAGGAGCAAAAAAACTGTTTGGTTTGTATAGGAGGTGGGCGTGGTTTTAGTCTGATCACGTCTATTTTTGATATAATACCTAAGAATGGTAAGATATGCTGAGCAACCAAATTTCATTGAAATAACATAATTTTTGACGGAAATATTTAAAAAATAATTTTTACTAAAAGGTCTTTGTAACCAGGCGCCTCTTTTTTATACTTTATAAATTTTATATATATGAAATAAATAAATAAAATTTTACTATATATGGGAGGGGCGTGGCTTGTATGGGAGGTGGGTGTGGTTTTAGTCTGACCACGCCCACTTTTGGTATAATATGTAAGAATGGTAAGTTATGCTCAGCAACGAAATTTCATTGAAACAAGTTAATAATTGACGTAAATATTTAAAAAAAAAAAAAACTTTGTACTATATATGGGAGGGGGCGTGGTTTTCAACCGATTTTTATGAAACTTCAGAAATTTCTTCATTTCATCACAAAAAGAGGTTGTATAAAATTTCCTTGCTTTACAACTACTCCTTCCATTTTTGGCCAACGAATGTATGAAGACGTTACAATGTGTGACATCGACATAGCTAAAAGAGTAAGAATCTAACGACTTCGATGGCTGGAACATGTTGCCAGGATGGATGTAAATGCTCCAGCATGAAATATGATTTTAGGCGAGTCTGAAGGACGACGCAGAGCTGGGAGATCCAAACTTCGTTGGAAGGACCAAGTGGTAGGCGACGTATCACCATCTGGTAGGACTAATGGGAGAACACACGCAGAAGACCGAAGGGTGTGGAATTCTTTAATACTTCTCACCTCTAATTTATGAACCGAGTTCGTAAGTTGTAATGGGACACTTATGTAAGTAAGTTTTAGTGCATATTTCTGGTTTTAATTAAACCTTCCCCCAGTGGCACCATATATACTATTCCCATTCATTATCACTAATTTGTTAAATTCGATTCTATACATATAACTGATATGTACTATGTATTGAATTCAACATTTCGAACGAAATGTTGTCAAAAACCTTATAAAATATGAGTTAAAATATCTATGTAGCAAGAAAACAAACGCTTATTTGTTTCGAAATTACGTATAGTTTACATATTACTACCACTATAAACAGCAATTTTTTGGAATTGATGATAACTTTAAATATTGATAAAAACTAAAACGTGCCTTAAACTGTTTTTATGTTTTCCTTCATAAAATATCATATTTCTCACGTTGTTAAAAATTTTCATAGAATCGATTTAAAAAATAAACCCTTAATACCTCTTAACAATAACATTGCCCATAACTCGATATTCCTTGTAAACACGGATAAAAATATTCACATAAAATACTTTCGTTTTCCTGGTATCTCTTATAAATGCAACACTTAATACTTACTTATGTTTTCTCCGAAAAACAAACTACGGATAATTGCTTTCATTTTTAGCAATAATGTTTATGTTAAATTCCTGCAAATGATATATGCAAAAAACAAAAGTGCAATTATTACTGATTACTGTTTTTATTTGGTCGTCCAGCAGTTACCAACAAATAAAACTCATATTACAATTATTTGGTATACATAAATAAGGTATTTATTAAAATCTCATATTATTGTTTTGCAATTTCCTTTTTTTTTTTTTTGGTTAATTAACAAAATTTGGTTGTAAACTAATGTAATATAATTATAAAAAACAAAAAAATATACATGTACATAATATTAAAAGTAATATCAAAAAAACCACTGAAACATGTTTTAATACTTGAAAACCATCTATAGGTTTCATATTAATCATGTATAAAAATAATTAAGAAATACTATATTGTTTTTCGCTTAGATTGATATTAAATATGAAATTAGTTGAAACATAACATTACATGACATTCCTTGGAAAAAAAATACAGCAGCTTATAGTTGATAGCTGATATGTCATATCATATAGTTTTTAGATGGTATGACAAAAAAGCAGGACATTTTACAGTTAACAATGCATGGAACAAATTGTTGTTATATTCACTCGAAAAAAAATATTTAAATATTGACATACTTTTATATAGCACGAATGATGGATGAGTAAATTCGGAGAAGATATTGTGTGTGTGTGAGAATTGTTGTATTATCATGACATATTTTTCAGGAAATTTGAATTTACAAAATGTATTTAAAACACAAGCCGCATGTGATTGGTGGATGTTTTCTCTAAAACTGGTGTATTAAATGCTATCGCATGTTACTTGTAGGAATGATATACAATAGGAGTTTTTCATGTGAACTCTTAAGTCCATTGAATATTTTGTAAAAAAAACCTCAATAAATTGAACTATTTTAAACAAAATTCACATTTTTAGGTATTATAATTGTATCAACTGTACGTTGTATTTATGAGTTTCTTTGGAAAGTCACAATATGCATGATTCATTTTGAAGCTTTTATTATCTTACAAAAAAAAAAAACTTGAAAATATAATTGTATGTCATAAAAATTGCTGTCATCCTAAAGATAAATCTCTGACATTTAATTCCTAAAGATAATTTCATTCAGATGTTGGCCGCTACTAGGTCGTAGCTTGTCTATTCAAAAAATCAACTTTTTTCAGTATTGCCTTAGGTATCTAGTGAATTACTCGTGTAATGTTGACTTTCAATTCTTAAATCATAGCTGGCAAATCTTACTGGAAATATTAGTCACGATGAGTCATTTTTGCACAAAATATGGGAAGTGAACGAAATTTTTTTTTTTTAAAAAACACAGAATTAATAATTTCTAGCAGCAGTTGCAATATAAGTACAGAACTAAAATGAGATATTAACTCTATTCTCAAACAATCTGTAAAAAAAATAAAATGAAAAGCAAACCTCTAAATGAATCACAGTGTATATGATCATACATAAAAATCAATACTGTGTGTGTGTGTAAACTGTAAAATCATCACATATTTCACAGAAAATTTGAATTTACAAAATGTATTTAAAACACAAGCCGCATGTGACTGAATGTTTTCTCTAAAACTGGTGTATTAAATGCTATCGCTTGTTACTTGTAGGAATGATATACAATAGAAGGTTTACATGTGAACTCTTAAGTCCATTGAATATTTTGTAAAAAAAATCTCCATAAATTGAACCATTTTAAACTAAATTCACATTTTTAGATAGTATAATTGTATTAACTGTACTTTGAATTATGAGTTTCTTTGGAATGTCACAATATACATGGATCATTTTGAAGTTTTTATTATTTTACAAAAAAATAACTTGAGGAAATAATTGTATGACATAAAAATTGCTGTCATCCTAAAGATAAATCTCTGACATTTAATTCCTAAAGATAATTTCATTCAGATGTGGGCTGCTACTAGGTCGTAGCTAGTAATGTTGACTTTCAATTCTTAAATCATAGCTGGCTTTTCGCAAATCTTACTGAAAATATTGATCTCGATGGGTCAATTTGCACAAAATATGGGAAGTGAACGAAAAATTTTTTTTTTTAAAAAACACAGAATTAATAATTTCTAGCAGCAGTTGTAGTGTAAGTACAGAACTTGTCAAACTCTACTAAATAAAAATAAAATGACATGTTAACTCTATTGTCAGACAATCTGTAAAAAAAATTAAAATAAAAACCAAACCTCTAAATGAATCACACCGTATATATGATCATACATAAAAATCAATACTGTGTGTGTGTGAGACTTGTAAAATCATCACATACTTCACAGAAAATTTGAATTTACAAAATGCATTTAAAACATAAGCCGCATGTGATTGAATATTTTCTCAAAAACTGATGTAATCTACTACTTGTAGGAATGATACACAATAGGAGCTTCTCATGTAAACTCTTAAGCCATTGAAAATTTTGTTAAAAAAACCTCCATAAATTTAACCATTTTAAACTGAATTCACATTTTGAGACATTAAAATATTGAATAATATATTTACAAGTTTGTTTGGAAAGTCACAATATACATTAAGGCTCCACGAAAAGCCCCCCAATGAAATAACGCCCAGGAAATAACCCCCAATGAAATAAACCCCAAAAAATTGGAAATAACACCCAATAACAGTAAATGAAATAACATCGAAAAATAAATGAAATAAACCCCAAAGCGAAAACGTAACAACCCCCAATATTTGGGAGTTATTTCATATGAAATAACACCCAATGATGAAAATGAGATAACCCCCAATGAAATAAACACCATCAGCAACAAAAATGAAATTATGCCTAAAATTCATAAAAGAGTCAGTTTCACTAAGGATTTCAAGAAGTCAATATGGACCAACAGCAAAGTCGCAAAATTATTGACATGAATCGTGTGGATCGTTGTAGCCCTACTCTACTTTTGCAGTTCGGAAGACAATTTGCCTTTTACGTTAGGCATTTACACAACCACCTCCACTGTTCACAAGCAAATCAAACTCTCTGTTTTTATTGAATTCCTACTTCTGAAGAACTCTTACAAAGTTGAAAAAATGTCCATTCTCAATGTCTCTTTTCGTGGAGACTACATTAACAGGTGATTCATTTTGAAGTTTTTTTATGTTAAAGTAAAATAATTTGAAAAAAGAATTGTAAGTCAAAGAAATTACTAGTATCCAAAAGATATATCTCTGACATTTAATTCTTAAGGATAATTTCACTCAGATGTTGGCAGCAACTACGTCGGTGCTGGTCTAATCGGAAGCTAAATTTTTTTTTCAATATAGCCCAAGGTATCTAGCGAGTTACTTGAGTAATGTTGTTTTACAAACAAAGAATTTTGAAATACAGCTGTACGAATACAGTAGCAGTGTAAGTACTTCCGTAAGAAATTGTCACACAATTCTAAATAAAAATAAATTGACAAGTTAATTCTATGCACAGATAATCCTTATAAAGAAGAGAAATAAAAAACAAACCTCTAAATGAATCACACTGTGTATATGATCATACATATACAAGACAGCTTATAACATCATGTACAATTAATAACGGTCCCAGTTTTTCAAGCCTTACGGACCCGTGCTTCTGGGTTAGTCTAGCAGTTCATCCCTGACTTCAACAGGTTGCTCTTCACATCAAATAAGTACTTCAATTCCAACAGACAAGTTTAAACCCTTTGCTGCTGTCGTCTGCGGCGACAATTAAAAAATCCATTACAAACGTTTTCCCAAAACCTTAATACGGATTATAACTTATTTCACTGCCACTCGCACACACACATACATACAGGTATTATACAAAAATGGAAATTTAATTAACTCACATCCAAGTACAGATAATACCATAATGTCCTTTTCCTTTGTCATACAATTATTAAAGTCTAACATGACCTCAGTGCCACAATGCCATAATTAAGGTTTTTAGGTATTTATCTTAACAATACAAGTAAATTGTGGGGAAAATATTCTGCCACTTGTACATTGACATACACACGTTTGCAGTTGTAATTCATTAATTATATTTCAATTGTTGTTGCAGTAGCAGTAGCAACACAAACGATGGAATATCAACAACATAGCCATCATTGACATCATAGGCGAGGAGGCCTTTGTGACACATTCATACCAATGTGCCCAATTGACTTATATCGACCGTGTTCATAGCCATCAGAGAGGCAGGCGAAGATGTGGACGAGGATGTTATTGCTGCTGCTGCTGTTGCCATTGTTGCCTGTATTGGTGCTAATGATGCAACACCCGCAGCTGGTGGCCTGGCCACCATGAATATATTGGGTATTTGTTGGTGTTGGTGGTGTGAATTTTGCGACCTTAAGGTTATCAGGGCTGCTGGTGTTGATGAGGCAGCCAGTGGCAGTGGCACCATATGTGGGCTAACTTTTTGGTCGAAATGTTCCTGGGGTAATGCATTAATTTCTGATGTCTTTGGACAATTTGCGCTGGCTACTGCTGCTGTTGCTGCCTGTGATGTGATGGCAGCCGTTGGCAATAGCGATGATGTTGCCATTGCTGTGGGATATGGTGGGGGCGTTGTTGTTGCTGTTGATGTTGTTGACAATGTTTGTGCATGAAACATTTGCTTCTTAATGGTTTTGGCATTTTGCACATGTAATGACGACAACATGTTTTTATCTAACACAACAACAGGAGCTGGAGCAGAAGCATCAGTAGTAGTAGTTTGTGTAGCTGCCATACATGACGTTGATGATGCCAGGCTTGTTGTTGTTGTTGTTGCTGTTTCTAATGTTGTTGATGTTGCCATAGCAACGTTAGCATTTGTTGGAAATGCGGTTGATGGCGCACTTGTTGTCAACGCTTGCTGTTGTTGTTGTTTTTGCACATCATGGCAGGTCTTCAGCGATATCCTCTTTGCCGCAATTAGAACAGATGACAGGGGTGTTTTGCTGCTATTCGATGAAATCAGGTGCCTCTCGTTATTTACCACCGGATAATCCCCACTAAGCTGGCTTTCAACATTTGATGGCAGCAATGCAGCAAGGGCATCCGGGCAAAGTACTTTGGGGCTATCTAAACTTGGTTTTGCTATCAGCTTTTGTAATTTTTCCACTTCCTCTACGGACTTAATATTAGTCAGCGATAGTTTTTGTATTTCCGTTGGTTTCTCCAGCACTACGGGCGGAGGAAACTTTGTCGTTTGCCCACAATTGCTATGCTCGTTGTCTTCCATTTTCTTGGCTGTTTCTTGTGCTTCCTGCTGGTGAATGTAATCCAAACTTAAACGCTCCAAGACAAGCAATTTCTTTTGTAGTTGATCATTGGTTTCCATGAGATTGGCCTCGACGCGTCGTATATCGCCACACTGCAGCGCCAAACAATTGTCCAACTTGTCGATTTCCAATTGGACCTCCTTTTGCGTTTGATTGGCCTTCTTCAGTTGATGCTTTCGTATTTTTGCATGCAATTTTGCGGCCAATTCCTCTTCCTTTTGCAGTTGTTTGTTTAGCGTGTAAACTTTCTCTAGCCAGAATATTTGCATTTCCGTTTCCGCTTTATTGGCACTGCCAATTGCCTCGCCAACACCAGCACCGCCACCACCACCACCGGCATCATCATCATACTCATCATCGTCAGCATTATGAACAACGCTTCCAGGAATATTTGCCATTTCATTGTTCAATAGCCGCAGCTGCTTCTCGTCCGCCCGCTCCTTCAACCTATTGCAGACAATGGCGGATGAATGCTTCTTTGGCACCTCGTCTTTTGCCGACGTCTTGTCCTTGTGCCGTTTCTTTTTCTTCTCCTTTTTCAAGTCCTTTGGCTTGAAATTATCCAATGTTATCATTTCCATATCGAATGTCTTGGCGGCAGAAGTTTTTTGCGCCTCTGATGGGAGTAGAATTGGACTTGTCGCCGAGAGATGTTGATACGCTTCATCTGTATGCAAAAATTTAAACGAAAAAAGATGGAGGGAGAAAGAAAAGAAGAAAAAAAACGAAAATTGCTGTTAATCATAAAAATTCAATGTTTAATATTCGGGTTCTTTATTGCAGTGGGAGATGGGGAGAAGAGAGAGTTCACTCTTAATGAATTCATAAAATGGTTTTCGGTTATGTTCAAATAATTATTGTTAATTATCATAAAAATAATGGAAGGTAAACACTCTCTTCGGATCAGGGATGTTGTCGTTGTCGTCGCATGTTTCGTAGGCGTATAATTAATGTTGAGTAATAGCAATTTTACGCTACCGTTGACGGAAAGCAAAGAAAAACGGGTTGCTACAGTAAATGCTTGTCATGGGCCAACGTAGGCAATTATGGGAAATTACAGAACGGAGGATGTTGCAAAATTTTACTTCTACTAAATTACTATGCATACGCGAGCAAATGTGATACTACTAAGAGATTTCATGTGAAGTGAATACACTTGTAAGAAATTAAGGGGCTTGTGATATCTAAAGGCGGCTTGATTAAATAAAATTTAACAAATTTTGTATTTAAAAATGACAAAATGAAAATATGAAACACTCGAAGTCATATATTCAGAACAAAGAAATAACACAACGGCAAATGAAAGTGCAAATTTACCTCTAGACAAACTTCAAAAACATTTTTTTGTATTCGGAAAAGAGTAGAATTTACATATCACTATGGCAGAGTGTTGAATGAAAAATGACATTACATTATTATCGATACGACCTAAAAGTGTAACCCATAGAAGAAGTCACTTTCGACCATAGGTTTCTTTCTACCTAATTCGATTCATGACTTTTTAAGTCGTTTGAGCCATATCCGTCTGTCTGTCTGTCTGACTGTCCGGCTGGTGCGCACAATAACTTTCGAAAGACGCAACCAAATGTTTTGAAATTTTGCTCGAGTTAATATTTCTACAAAACTGGTTGCGGTATTGCAAATGGGCCCTTCTGCTACCTCCCATACAAATACATCATTCGGCCCACTTTAGAAATCGAGTAATAATATCAATACACCCAACGAGATCGTACCTAAATTCAGTACTTAGTAAAGCTATAATAGGATACAGTTTTTGAGAAAAAAAAACTGGAATTCTAGCCACGCCCCATCTGTGTACCTCTCTTACACATCTGGTACCGCCCATTTTGGAAATCAATTAATATTATTAATAGACGTATCGCGATCGTGCCCAAACTCTCCAAAGTTTTGGAAAACAAATTTGGAAGTCTAGACACGCCCCTTCTGGTACCTCCCATACAAATGTACCACTCCGCCCACTTTAGAGATGGAGTAATAATATCAATACACCCAACGCGATCGTGCCAAAATTCAGTATTTAGTAAAGCTATAACAGGATAAAGTTTTTGAGAAAAAATTGGAAGTCTAGACACGCCCCTTCTGGTACCTCCCATAGAAATGTACCACTCAGCCCCGCCCACTTAAGAAATCTCGCAATAATATCAATATAAATGAAAATTTTTTGTTTTTCTGAGGGTTTGGGTATATGTAAGTCGGGTTGCCCGATAATACTTTCTCTTCAAAAAGTTCGTGACGTTTTAAAGGGTGATTAAATTGAATGGGGCCGATGTTGAATGTGAACCACAACTAAACGTCAAGTTCTTTTTTGCATTACATTTGAAATTTCTCAATTTCAGACTAACTCAATTTGAACCATGGAAAGACATTTCTCAATTTGAACCACGGAAAGATACACAATCCAGGACGCGTTAAAGTTATTCAGGCTTATTATGAAAATGAGTGTTCAAATCCAAATGCATATTGTGCACTTCTTGAGTTTTTGGTCAATTTAATCGTCAAAATGTGCGTTCAATCGGAAAAATCGTGCAAAAATTTGAGCAAACCGGGTCTGTAGGAGATGTGAAAACCCCAACCCAGTACAGCTCGCACTGCAGAAAATATTGCTGCTGTTCGCGATAGTATGGCAATTGCACCTCTCACACTCGTTGTTGATGAGCATTATGCCTAAAGACTTGCATTTACACGCTTACAATGTGCAATTGACTCAAGAACTAAAACCTCTTGACCATTCTAAACGTCGTCAATGCTCAGAATGGTGGCAAGAAATGGCAACAGTGGATGATCAAGTTTCAGCGAAAATAATCTTCAGTGATGAGGCACATTTTCATCTCAGTTGATTCGTCAATAAGCAGAATTGCCGCAATTAGGCGAACGATAATCCAAGAGTGATTGTCGAAAAACCAATGCACCAACAAAGAGTGACTGTTTGGTGCGGTTTATGGGCAGGCGGCATCATCGGGCCGTATTTTTCCAAAATGAGGCCGGTCAGGTAGTTACTGTAAATGGTGTTCGCAATCGTGAGATGATAACGAACTGTTTATGGCCCGAAGTGGAAGATATGGATGTGGACGATGTGTGGTTTCAACAGGGCGGTGCCACTTGCCACACAGCTAACGAAACAATGGCTCTTTTCCACGACAAATTCAATGGCCGTGTTATCTCACGTGGTGGCGATGTCAATTGGCCGCCAAGGTCATGTGATTTGATACCATTGGATTTTCTTTCGCGTTGTTGTGAATTAACACGCTTTCTATTTTTAGATTCACAACTAACGGCATCTACTTGTTTATCGACGAATGCAAACGTCACTGTTTGAGAAGCTCTTACTAGACACGCCGATTGACTCGACACACAGTTGCTGTCGACAACATTTGAGGGGAGCCGACAATGAAAAAAAAATGTATTTCTTTGTTTTCTTTTTTTTAAGATGATTAGAGCCAGAAGTTGAAGCTGGGAGATCACAGCATGGTAGTCGCGTGTTCTAACCACTATGCCCCGGCCGGTCCCAGGGTATCAAATTTAATCTCTCTACCTCTAAAAAAAAAATTTGGCACAGCCCACTCCGCCCATTGGGTCAAAAATAAAAATGTCATGTGCAAGTTGATATTTGTGTTGTCGAGCACTATCTGTGTACCGAATTTGAATCGTCTAAGGCTAAAATACACTTTTGCCATGCCCCCTCCGCCCACTGATCCATAATTAAAGTTTCGTCTGAATATTCATATTCGTGTTGCCGAGTAATATCTGAATGTCAAATTTTATCTCTGTAGTGCTAAAAAAAAGTTGTGCCACGCCCAATTCGCCCATGGGGTCCAAAATTGAAATTTCGTCAGCATATTCATATTTGTGTTGTCAAATACTATCTGGGTATTAAATTTTATCTCTCTAGGACTAAAATACAGTTCAGCCACGCCCCATCCGCCCAATGATACAACGAACATTTCCTTAACATGAGATTGTAAATAAGCCCCTATCAAAACTAAGTATGGCGAAGAAGGAAAGAAGCACTAGGATATCGTTCCTATATAACGTACCATAGGTACTCCTACTTCACATACCTAATAAATGTATATCCACCGCTACCTCCTGCAAAATGTACAATTTCAAAATCTTCTTAGTCATTTCCATTACCATTTCTGGCACTTCTAAGTCGCTTTCTTAGTGAAACCTTCACGTTTTTGTAATTTCATGTAAATTCACATGTAAATATAACAAAACTTTTAAGTTGCAGCCAGCTTAAATAATCCACAAAATTGTACTTTAAACTCTGAATACATATACATATATAGGGTATATTGTGTAAAATCCATCATAAATCATGATTCTTGCCAAACAATGCAAGTATTCACACTCATACACACACAAACATACACGCATATATATTGCCGTTAGCCGACTGCATGCACTACATATACAATTTATAACATTTATTACAAGGACTTTACTTTCACTTCAAGAGAGGAAGAAGGATTGAAAAGTAATTTTCAAGGATTTCTTACTTCCACTTGACATGACTCAACAATATGACTGCATGCGGCGGATTCGTATGTAAATAGGTGTAAGCGTTTGTTAGAAAGAGAGAGAAGTAGAGGTTGAAAGAGGATAAGTGTGTGAATAATGGTGAGTGAGTGCGTGCGTATGTTCAAAGGTGCGTACAACGTCCGCCCCTACATATGCTTAAAGAAAGTTCATCAGCAGAGCAGCACAACGATACGTTTTTGTACTTTATGTAAAACTTTTGAGATGAACGTGTTGTGACACGTTATAGTGCAAAGCGCTGAGACGATGAACAGGAGAAAAAAATGATCAGCCACGATGAAATGTGAAAGTTATTTAATATGCCCCCAATCTGAAAAAGCGGGAAGCGCCATAAAAACGAATATTTTAATAACTGGCAGATGGCGTGACGAGGGGTGAAATATGGAAATATATAACAGAGTATTGAAATTCCCCAAATACTTGTATTGAATTTATTGCATTAAGAATTGCTGCGTATTGGGGGGGAACTGAATTGAGGGAATGAGTTCAAATGGAATTGTATTATAAAATAAAAACAATATGGTTTAAAGCCGATATTTGCTATGTGGTCGCATATGAAAACTCATACAAAGTATTAAACAACATCTAAAGGTTAAAATACATGGTTACAACTTGTGACCAAAATGTAATCGGGGGGGTTTTCATAATCTTAATTTGACTAATAGTTTTCTGTATTGCTAGCTGCACTTTAATACTGTTATCCTCTTTCATGTCCTTACAATTGTCCTTACATTAAGATATTTTACAATCCTTCTCAGTTGTCTAGTGTTATGATGGAAATTCGGAACGTTTTCTCTTTTGAGAGTCTACGAATATATTTATTAACAATTCCATGTTAAATGCAAGCTTTAAGTTACAATATTATTCAAACTTTATCTTAAAATATTTCCCTAGGGTATAAAGATAACGCGTAGCAACATTTCTCGACAAGCATCACCCCAAGCATATCGTCATGTTGATATCTACTTAAATACTTTATTTAAATTAAACAATAGAAATTTTAAGCCGCAAATAATGGTAGCTGTTATTGATATGTACACACGCCAAAGATGGATATTAGGGTGATGACTTTAATACAACCTCGTTTCCCTGTATCATATTTAGATGAGGTTTTATTTAAGATAAGATAAAATTCTACATAGAAGGTGATTCGGTAAAAAAACCTCACGCACAAAACGATTTTATAATTTTTATTTATCAGCATTTTGGGCAGTTTTTTTTAATTACGGTGAGCAGATATATAATTGAACACAAGCTTTAGAGCCTCATATATGTAACATTACATAGGGTCATCTGACACACAAGGAAGTTAAATCTTCACGTTGTCATTGGAGAGGATGAATCTCAGTGGGAGGTTCTCGTTGTTGTGGCAAGAGCTGTATAAGTCTTGTATAACTTTAATCGCACGCTCACAGCACTGGTTGCTTTGTGCAATGTGCTTTCTGTGCTTGGTCATCCATCTGTTTTCCAGTGGGTCTTCATGCTTTAGAGTAGTCATTCAGAGCTACAGATAGCTCTTCAAAATCTTCTGCGCGGAACAATTGACTTCTGAACCAATGATCAGCCCATGAGTAAGAAATGAATGAACAGATCTACGCAACCTGTTCCGGGTTTCAGGCATCAAAATAAAGCTAGAATGGCACTGGAGTTTCAGCGCGCATTGCAGATGTTTGGGATCTGCATTAACTTTACAAAAGGGATCTCACTCACTCACTGTTTCCTCAATCTCAGTTTTACCATTGCTGAAGGCTGCTTTCATTTGATCATAATTGCTCATCAAATTCTGCACAAAGAAGCACTCGATGTTTGGTGATTTAGTCGACTCATGGAGCTCTTCGTCCATAGCACATGGTGCTGGCAACTGATGACCTTGGGTTTGGGGTGACCTTTCTCTTCGAGCATTTGCTGCAGTCGAACTACAACGCTTGTCTTTCATCACAATTGATCCCCACAGGTTGAACCCATTAACATATTCTGGAGTCCTTCTTCGATTGTTTGAGCTTTCCAATCTTTCAATTTGAGCGCAGTCAAATTAGTTTATTTAGATTCTTTCTTGAGGATCAAGGCGTCTTGCAATGCCTGTTTGGTGATGCTTCCTGTTGCTCGTTAATGCTGCATTATCATCCTCCTAAGGAATATCTGTGCTGTTGTCTAATGAGTCCCTGCTTCTTTCAGAACAATCAGGTATCGCTGAGCTGGTAAGTGTCGACACAGTCGCTTCCTTTGCCCTCTTTCGCTTGGATGGGTTGATGGTATTGGCACCACAAGGTTTGCCGCTGGAATAACCAACGCGGCCTTTGCTCTCAATTTGCAATTTGTAGAGGTTCTCATCCTCTTTGCACATCCATTCTCCTTTTACCTTGGTCATGTCAAACAGTTGCTTCATTGAATCAATATTTTGATTTTTTCTGCAGCGCTCGTAGTCATCCAGAAGTTTTTTAGTTTTGCACAAATGGCTTGATCAGATATATGCAGACAGTTCAATGAGATACCTTCACTTAATTTAAAACAAAAACGAAAGATGTTCATCAATTTCTATGATTTCTGTCTCATTTTAATAATAGGTTATGTGGCTTTTCGTGAAATTTATAAGACTTGACACTTTTTTCAGTTTTAGATTTATATGATTCAAAAAAGAAAAAAAAATAATTTTTTTTCACAAAAATATCATTTAAAAGTGGTTTGTGTGTGCCCTTTTCAATATTTAAATGGAATAAACGTTATTTTAGTCATTAATAGGCAAAAGTTCATTCATTCGTGCAACAGGAAATAATTTTTCAGAAAAAAATCTAAAAGTCATCACCCTAATGGATATAGCAATAATGCCTGTGACATCTCCATAAATGTGTGAAATCAAAATATACTCACAGGAAGCTTAGCGCGCTATGGAAATATTCAACGTCATATTGATGTAATAATTCCCTACATCGTTTCTTAGGTCTTACTTATAACAGCTTTTCATAGGAATTTTTGTATTGCAATTGACAGCAAAAAAGCGAAGAGTAAATACACTCACTCAGGTATGCATAAGTGTTTTCTGAGAAGAAAAAATCCTTTGGTTTTTTTTCTTTTCCCCCCTGTTAAAGTATTTTTATGAATTTATTACATATACATATATATATATACGTATATACATGTAGTTATTAAATTTCCACCTTACTCTTTATGCAATTTTCATCACACGTACTTATCATCTTACCTATGAATATCTCCTCGCCTTGCTGTCGTTCGGGCTCACATTCGGCTTCTTCGAGACCGTTTAAATAGGTCTCCAGCAGATAGTTTTTACCCAGCTCACGTTCACGTTTACGGTGTTTCTCCTCTTCAATCTTGTTAATTTGACGTTCTTTCTCACTGCGTTCATTCGTTCGTGTGGGTGTCGTCATCCGGAGGATTGTAAGGATGTGATTGTGCCGCAAATGATTGTTAAGGAAGACAGATAGAAGCGACATGACCACCGGCCACAGGATGCATGCAAACAAACCACACGCACACACACACACAGTGACACACAATGGCGGTGAGTGACACACAACGGCGTTGTTGGTAAAGAAAAGAAAATGAGAGTTAAGGCAACAAAAAGTTAGTTAAAGTAAAAAACTCAATTAATTACACAAGAGGCATTTCTTTAATTATGCCCCAAAATCCAAATTGGGCAACCACCACAACAGCCACTGACTGGTGTGGTAGTGTACGAACAATAACATGATTCTTGGCATCAGAAATAACAGCATCATCGTCGTCATTCCCATAGGCATCAACACAGCAGTATAAGTAGTACAAGCAGCAGCATCATCGTCGACATCATCATCATCAGAATCAGAATCAAGGGCAGCAGTAATAGGCAATAGCTCCATTGCTGGTGCTTTTGGCCATTAATGGTTTTGACAATGATTGGGGCGTGCACATTGGGGTATAAGGGATTAAAATAAGCAACTGATCACTAACTCTAATGTAAGTTTTAAAGTCTTTTTAAGAGCGGTTAAATCGTTTAAATCTTTGTTGAAAATCAGGGTTCGTTTTTTGGGTTAAGCTTTTTTACAGATTCTAAGGAAACTTAACACTCCCACAAACCGCCTACCTTTTATAGTATTAAATCATTAGTATAAGTAAAGCAATGAGCATGACGACAGGCATATTAATTAATATAAATGTCTGGACTCCTAATATCATGCACAGTGACCAGATTTGAATCGCTGTCATCACAGGTGGCGATCCCTGTTCCTAAACCTTTGCTTATTATCTTTTGGTTATACTTTCGGGCTTCACCTCAATCCCTGTAATTTCCGATATCCTGGCTCTGTTTTTCTTCCATAGACGCATTTTCCGTCTGAAGAAGCATTTCAGCTTCCTTCTCATCTCATTATATCGTACCGTCACCGCATGCATTGCCATTGGCTGTAGTTTTGCCTTGTACACAGCATCCTTTTCCTCAGACATTACGATTCAAAACACAGTACAACACATGATTTTGGGACTCAATTCTGAGGACTGCTCGTGAAAGTAGCCCCAAAAAAAAGAAGTTCTGCATCATTCGATTTGTTTTGAGAGTGTCAGATTTATGAGGGTTTGTTTAAAGTATTTAAGAGAGTTGGTCAGATCAGGCATTGAATATCTCGGTGGTATGCAGCTTTGTGTTGTATAGCTTGCTTTGCGATTACGTTCGTTTTCTGCATTACATAATCGCATGCGTACATTGACAAAGTGGACACAAATATCTCGACTTTTAGAAGAGATAGCCAAAAACGGATTGCAGATTTTAAAAATTGGTTATCACTTACACGAGATGGCATCATTAACTCAAAATTATTAAAGTGGCGTATGGAGCGCATGAATCCCCGGCCGACGAGGTGGTGATCCGAGCCAGTATTTGTCCCGCGCATTACACGCACTTCCAAAACGCTTGAGACATGCCTTGCATCGATTACCAAGTGATCAATCTGGTTTCTTTATACGGGAATCTGGTTTCACTCACTACTATATTTCTTGTCGACGCGAAGCTAACCAGTCTTAATCCGTTATCGGAGGTGTTGTTGTCTGACTGCTGAACAAGGAGCATCTTCCTTTTCTATTCTATCATTAAAATCTTTCAGAACTAATTTAATATCATGGCCAGGGCAGGGATCATATACTTCCTTTAAACGCTCATAGAATGCATTTTTAATGTCCGCGTTTTTGTCTTCCGTCGAGGCTGGTACACAAATCAGCGTAATGTTAAATAATTTCGTCTTGTTGCAAATAGTGGGTATTCGGTCACTTACAGGGTTAAACCGCGAGAGCAGATGTTGAAGTCTCTTGCCGATCCTCTGTGTTGAGCTTCAGTAACTTCTGTTACCTACTCCAAAGGGGACATCGGTGGTAGCCTACCATTTGGGTTGCGCATTCTCTCTTTTTCTACTACACGGATGGAGAATCCACCCAAAGGGAGATTCTGGTTTTTCTCAAGTGAATAACAATCATGAAAACGCAAAACGCAGAAAATCCCCAATTCCCATTCTTTGGGCAAATCTCAAAGGAAGCTTTTTGCAAATGTACTAGTACTACACACTGAAAATTGCATTGCAATCTTTTCATTTATTTCGCCCAGATAACGATTTTTTTCAAAAGGGGCGGGGCACCACCCATTTCCAACGAGACGTAATCCTCTTTGTTTCAGTAACATATGTAGCAAATCTCATCTTCACACCTCTAATGGCTGACCGATTGAAATTTCGGTTTGTGTGGGCGGTGCCACGCCCCCTTGTATAATTCTGTAGCCTATGATAGAGGCTCTATGGACAGTATCACACAAAGGAAATATTATTGCAATCGGTCCATTTTTTTGGCCAATGTTACTATTTTTAAAAAAGGGGGTGTGGCACCGCCCCCTTTCCATAAACAAAGTAGTGTTTTCTTATACGTCCGATATACGTACCAAATCTTAACTTTTTACCTATAATGGTTTAAAAGATACAGCCATTTAAAAATTCGAGTTGTATAAGGCAGTGGCACGCCTATTTTACCCCCTGACAGTCCTTATTTCCAAAAATTCCGTCTTAGTGCATGCATAAAAAAACCAGTAAGAATGTTTCAGTCGGGCAACCCGACTTACATATACCATCACCCTCAGTAAAACAATAAAAAATCTATTATATTGATATTGTTACTCGATTTTTAAAGTGGGCGAAGTGGTACATTTGTATGGGAGGTACCAGAAGGGGCGTGCCTAGACTTCCAGAATTGTTCTCCAAAACTTTATCCTGTTAAAGCTTTGCTAAATACAGAATTTGGACACGATCGTGTCGAGTGTATTGATATTATTACATCATCTCTTAAGTGGGCGGAGTGGTACATTTGCATGGGAGGTACCAGAAGGAGCGTGTATAGACATCCAGAATTTTTCTCCAAAATTGTACCCTATTATAGCTGTACTAAATACAGAATTTGGGCACGATTGCGTTGCGTGTATTGATCCATCTCTAAAGTGGGCGGAAAGGTACATTTGTATGGGAGGTACCAGAAGGGGCGTGTCTAGACTTCCAGATTTTTTTCTCCAAAACTTTATCCTGTTAAAGCTTTGCTAAATACAGAATTTGGGCCCGATCGTGTCGAATGTATTGATATTATTACTCCATCTCTAAAGTGGGCGGAGAGATACATTTGCATGGGAGGTACCAGAATGGGCGTGTCTAGACTTCTAGATATTTTCTCTATAACTTTATCCTGCCAGAACTTTACTAAAAGAAGAATTTGGGCACGATCGCGTTAAGTATATTAATAATATTAATCGATTTGTAAATTGGGCGGTACCAGATATGTATTGGAGGTATCAGATGGGGCGTGGCTAGTCTTCCAGTTTTTTCTCCAAAAACTGCATCCTGCTATAGAATTACTAAATAAAGAATTTGGGTACGATCGCGTTGGATTTTTTGATATTATTACTCCATCTCTAAAGTGGGCGAAAAGGCACATTTATATGGGAGGTACCTAAAGGGGCGTGGCTAGACTTCCAATTTTTTCCAAAACTTTATCCTGTAATAGCTTCACTAAGTGCAGAATTTGGGTACGATCCCGTTGGTTGTATTGCCATTATTACTCGATATCTTAAGTGGGCGGAATGATATATTTGTATGGGAGGTACCAGAAGGGGCGGGGCCATGTAGCCCATTTGCAACACCGTAAGTATTTTTGGGGAAATATTAACTCTTGCAAAATTTCAAAACATTTGGTTGCGTCTTTCGAAAGTTATCGTGCTAACCAGCCGGACAGCCAGACAGACGGACATGGCTCAAACGACTTAAAAAGTCATGAATCGAATTTGGTTCAAAGAAACCTAGGGTCTTAAGTCACTCCTTCCATGTGTTACACGTTTGGGTCGTATCAAATGATATATACCCTCATCCCTAAGGGTGGTGGTATAAATAACCTACATTCCAAATTTCACGGTTCTAGCTTTAGCCGTTTTATTATTGTATTATTGTATTATTGTATTATTATTTTATTATTTTATTATTTTATTATTTTATTATTTTATTATTTTATTATTTTATTATTTTATTATTTTATTATTTTATTATTTTATTATTTTATTATTTTATTATTTTATTATTTTATTATTTTATTATTTTATTATTTTATTATTTTATTATTTTATTATTTTATTATTTTATTATTTTATTATTTTATTATTTTATTATTTTATTATTTTATTATTTTATTATTTTATTATTTTATTATTTTATTATTTTATTTTTTTATTATTTTATTATTTTACCATTTTATTATTATTCGTAATTTATACAATACATCCCCCACTGTGCTGGTCCACATCTCACGCCTTTACATTCCCTGTCACCCCTCCCCCGCAACCCCTAATATTCACAAGCCCTCTTTCGCTCTAAAGATTCCCAAGTAAAAGTGTTTGTAAAAGTACAAGATGATTGCTGTGTCTTGTGGTCATGACGACGACGACGATGATACTGAAAGCCCTTTGGTGACGGCCACGATGACTGTCGCTATTTGTCTATTATGTAATTCCATTAAATACCTACCGCAACAATGACAATTGCCGTTGAATTGTCTCGTCCTGGGCCAGTATGATGTTCAGAAGACGCTCGTTGGCAGTTGCCGTGCAGCGGGATAACCTCGGATGCAGCGTATTGGCCTGGGCCAACCACTGCGATGATTTATGTTTGCGGCGCCGAAACTTAGCACTCCGTGCGCTGCCCACCGGACTTCCCATGCCGCTGTCCTTGTCCGTAGAGATTAATGATGACAACTGCGGCGTTGTATTATTGGCGTACGCGGCGGATGTTGGTGCTGGGCCTAATCGGCGCAATAGTAATTCACACTGCGTTTTTTATTGCGACAATGGCGGCATTAATGGTCGGGGCGATAAATAAACAAACAAACAGAGAAAATTGAGATTATTATATTTGTAAGTAGTTGTGATTAAGTTAAAGTAATAAACATGTGTACAGCGGATCCCAAAAGCTGGGTGGGGTAGGGTCATTAAGAAATGGTATTGCGTAGACAAGTCTTTAACAGTAGTAAGCGAATGGATGATTGAATGTTTTGTGGTTGAAGTAACATATTAAGTTTAATAGTTCTATCCCACTTAATTTCAAGTATAAAAAAGAGCAAGCAATTACTTGTATGAAAAGCTGTTTGAAATAAAAAACTTGACGTGATAGTGTTAAACAGATTCCAGATTTGGTTTCAGAGAACCCAAAAACATACAATACCCCAAAAACATAAAATGGGTTTCTTTTGTTTGACTGTGTACCTACTGTCCCATGTCTGTATATAACCCTAGTTACAATGTTCCTGGCTATGACTTGTGCATCACAGTTAGACCATGCGACTATCATGCGAGTGACCTGGGTTTGAACCCTGTCACAGCCATGTCAATTTTGATACCCAACCCAAATTTACATCATTTACCTTTACATTATTCTAATGGTTTAGTAAAACAAATCGTACTTCCGCATTAAAACGTTTTCTTTCTAGAATGACTGTATATAATTATATGTAGCTTCTTTAAATTATTAGCGCCCAGCAAGAAGTCCTAAGAAGAGGACCCCACCAAAAAAAAAAACCAAAAGAATTATGTGCGGACTATTTTTTGCGTGACTTGTCGAAACACAGTGGTTTGTTTCTCTTGTGTTGTTGTTGTTTATTGCTACCACTTTGCCAAAAGTATTAGACTCCTTTTTGCCCACTAATCACAAGGTAATTGCTTTCAACATTAGTGTCTCGCCCAAAAAAGGGAAACAAGAAAAAAAACTTCCTAGCCCTACCCCGCCAGGGTACTTAAGGTAAACGTTTGAGATTATTATGTGGCCAAGAAGACATAAGTTATTGTTAAGCAAAGTGAAATAATTGAAACAATTACCGAGTTTAGTGCTTCGGAAAGTATATGGTTTTTAGTTTCAGTTCCTTCCTTTTTTTTCTCGTAGTTGACTTCAATCCTTCATTCCTTTCCCCATTGGAACACAATACTGGTTGCCAAAGCAACAAATCAGCAACAGAAAAGTAATACAAACCTCGCAACTGAAACAGAACTGAGTTGTGCTGATTTGAATACATTGCGTGACCTGTCTTCAGTCACTTGAGTGTTGGTTGGTTGTGAAGTAATACAAACTTGCATATTGAAATACCTGTCAGTGGAGCGAACCATCACATGGCTCAAAGGAAAGTAACTAATGCCGCACTTGCATGAGTTGCGTACGTACGCACATGCATCCATATCCATTTATCCATTCCGACCAGATACCGAGTGGTACGGACATAACAAAGCAAGTGCTACCACAACGACAGGAGATGGACAATTTGAGCGGAGCTACAGAGAGTGTGTGTGTGTGTGCGTGTGTGTTGTGAGGAAATCCCATGTCATCTGGTAACAATATTATGACATGACACGAGATATTCTGGTAAATGGGATCTGCTAATGCTTTTGAAGAGATAAAATCGATTTGTTACAGATTCTATTACCAATAGAGACATGAGAATGTTTATCATATATGATTAATATCACTACAAATTAATGTAAGGAATTCGTCGTAATATAAATTAATTAGTAATACGTTTCTATTAGTATGTGGGTGCGGCAAACAACATAGAAATAACTTTATTAAGGACACCTTACAAATTGAGTTATACGTAAATATTTCACAAAATCAAATTAAATGCTAATTGGATTAGCAGCACATAGCAGCATATTTGTCATTTTCAATGAAATTACTAGCAATTACTAGCATTTCCATAGAAAAGTCTAATCAAATAGGGAAATATTAGAGATCGGATATTAACTACCTGGACGGGAATAGGAAGGCATTGCGTAGGTAAAATTGTATCATGTAAACATTGGCCCGGAAATTAAAATAAATAAGGGACAATAGACCGGGTTGGGACCGGCCGTTACATGATGGTTAGAACACGCGGCTACCATGCGGGGAAATCCATGGTTCGATTTCTATCATTGATAGAACACGCGACTATTGTTTCCAATCTATCAGCACTAAGAACAACTAAACAAATCCTTCTGGTTAGAGCCTCTCAACATGTTGAAGTGAGTGAGTTTAAAATTAGAACTCACTCAAATGCGTGAAACTCACATAATAGTTCGACAAAAAATTACTTTTTCGGAGAAAAAAATATCTTAAAAATATATTAAAAAAAGGCAAAATATTACAATGAAAATATGTAATATAAAAAAAATAAATCTTTTACAAAATTTTGAATCTGACACCGGAAAAAATTAAAAAAATAGTACAGAAATTTCAGTCAGGTAAACTGACTGATAACTATTCTCATCCTATGTATGGGTGCCTATATATAGGATGCCTTGGGGATGTAAAGCCGACTCACAACCTCCACGTGGTGGCACCTGGGCAACTTTGTATCGTGATATTTTTTAGCGGCAGTTAGTGAGCGACCTGCCTTTAGGTCCTATACTGAATACGAAAATATGAAAAAGAAAAAGTAACAAACGTTATAATGAAAATGATTTTAGAATATGCACCTGGAACGTTCGAACTCTCTACACATATGGTGCCATCATCCGACTGCCGGATGTTCTCAGAAAATACAAGGATGAAATGGACAGATCAGGGATGTTCGCGACGTAAAAATTGCGACATCTCTTAGAGTGGCAAACACGAATTTGGAGTGGATCTGTAACTGGCCCGAGTCTTTTACATCTTGTCTCGCGGTTTAATCCAGTCAGTGATCGAATAGCCGTATCAAGGTGAAATATTTATATATCGCGCTGGTTTGTGGATATGTCCTGGCGGAGGATAAAAATGCATTCTACGAGCGCCTAGAGGAAATATGCGACCACTGCCCTGGCTACGATATTAAAACTTTAATGCAAAAATAGGAAGAAATATGTTCATGTCCGTCGTTTGCAAATACAGCCTGCATACCGACATGTCCAACAACGAGTTTGAATGTGGCCTTCAGCAGCTCAGTGGAAGCGAGGTAGATAAGCAATTCAAAGGTGCCGGGTTCGATCCCCGGGTTCGATCCGGGGCACTGGCCAAGTCAAAATCGATTAAAAATGACTTTTCACATACATTCGAGTTCTCCAGCTAACAAAACTCATCCTAGATTTTTCCACTATAAAAATCCAGATTGCGCAAGGACCAAGGATAAAAGAAAAGAATTATCAACTTCACAAAATAAAAAAATAAAATCAGCTGGTGCCATCTTTGGAGAAATTTAGTGGTTAAAACTCACAAAAACATCCAACAATCCCTTGACACAAACCTTGTAATCTACAAAGGAACGAAACAGAGTTACCAACTATGATCGTATGATAGTCGGATTGAATTCCGATCGAGTGTCGATAAATTGAAAAAAAAATCGGTAAAAAGAATTATCACCCTAGCTACTTCCTACAACAACGGGTTTTTACCGGGTTAGCTTGGCAGCGGCAACGAACACGACGTGGATGGAGATATCAGCATAAAGATTTCCACATATATCTCGATCAATACCTCAAAAACAAAAGTGATCTCGTGGTAATCGATAGAAAGCGTGGATCTTGTGTCATGATAGTACGCGTGATCCGGGATGCTAACAATGGCCCGGACCATTACCTGGTTCCAGCTAAGGTGCGCACAAGATTAAGCAGAGCGAAAACCGCACTTTACCAATCACAAAGAAATCTGAACATTGCAAAAGTGGCAAACCCCAGAAATAGCCACTGCCTACTCCAACAAGCTCTTCCAACTACTACGATACTTCTGGCATTCCCGATACACAGTAGCAGCAACAACTGTGCTTGGATATGAAAAACGGCGCTCAGACGAATTCTGGAACGATAAAGAATGTAAGGACAGTTATTTAAGTAAAAAACGTCAGATGAAGGAACGGGAGCACGAGGATATAGAACAATGCAGGGATAGAGGTGAATCCTTAAAATTTTGCAGAAAATAAAAGCAAAAAGTTGCGGAACAGAGCTTCCCTCCTGCAAGGACTGCTACACATGAGGAAAGAACACTTCCAGCATTTGCTGGATCCAGAAGGCATCGCACGTGAAGGTATCGTGCCAATTGTTGACAACGGCTTAGGTTGTCTACCATCAAGCCAAACCAACAAGAAACAACATCGCGGCTGAACAATAATAAAGCAGTTACGCATAGTCTTAAAAAGTTCTGAAACGAATTTAGTCTTAAGATACTTGGTGTACAACTCGTCCCAGTTAAGGCGTTGCATTTTGTTTCATATCAAAATGATAAAAATCATAAAAATTAAAAAAAGGATCCTATTTCTCTACTACTAAACGAATATACTTTTACTTCTAAACGAATATATAGATAGCAATGGCGTCAGTATTTCACTTAAAAGTTTTATTTGTCGAAACCACCTAAAAACACAGCAGTAAAAGTAAACCCTAAAGTATTTCTGTTATTGTCTAACATGTAAATAATTGTTAAGTATATTTGAAACCAATTTATTTATTCTAGATGAGTTGTTACAAAATATATCCGTTTATTGTAGGAAAACATGAATTTCTTCAAATCTAACTACCACATTTGCAGTCCTATTAAGCCCATACACCCTACTCCCACAGATGCCCTCTACTTCCATTAATATATATATATATATATATTTACCGCATTTGTATTTATTCAACTTAGTTTCTGCATTAAATGGTTTTCCCTTTAATTGGTTTACAGTACTCGTACCTCAATTTACGTAGGCCTATTTCTATGCGAAGCATAATAAATATTTTTTGTGTGAATTTATCATTGTGGACCCCCAAAAGGTTCATAATCTCTTGATAACATTAATCTTTCTCTGCCACTTTTTTATATCTGCTACATCATAATCGTGGACTCTCTCTCGGTGCGATACCTTCTCCATTAACAAAAGTTATTTATGGTCCTAAGTAAATAAGCGTTAGATGACATCTTTTTTATTTTTGTTTAGTTTGGTTTTTCTTATACAAAATACGACGATGTTGTTCCTTTTTTCACCGTTGGATATATATTGTTTGTATTTAACAAGGCCATTTAATAATATTAACAAACATTACTATGGAGAGAGAGGGTGGCGGTCATTTTATATTAGAAGCCATAATTAAGAATAGGAAATAACAACTCATCGTAGTTAAGTGTTACGCCAAGCTCAAAATAAGTCAGGATGAGTGATTCTAGGCACACTTTTCCAATTATTTGGGCCCAAATAGATATAAAGATATAAAGATTTTTCTACGAAAACGAAAAATTGCAATTTTTGCAGTAGGAAAGAGGACGATTAGCAGCAAGCATGATGAATGGTCGTGTGAGAGATTACTTGTCCCTTTTATAAAAATTCATTTTCATTTTGAGTACTATGTACTTCAGCTAAGTTGTTGTAATCACCGCGCATACATTAAACGGAAACGATGGGCTGACCCATCAGGTTATTTAAAGCTAGGAAGCAATCATGATATTTACTAACGGACAAATAGTGACCTTCCGTTTGTCATTAGTGTCGTTCAATGTTGTTGTTTTTTTGTACATAGGAGGATACTTTACGAGGCGTTGAACTTCCCATTCTAGTCTCTGAGGCTGAAATGAAAATAGGAAAACATTTTGAAAAAACAAGTAAATGGGTGGTCACTCAAGTGACGGACGTTTGTTCGTTTAAGGTCAAAGCGGTGTTTTCTTTAGATACTCCTAAAGTGTATCTTTGACATATACTTCTTTATTACCATCCGGCGCGTGCCAATCATCTTGATACATTTCAGTCGTTTTCTGGGTTAAACCGCAACCCGCTTGCTGTCAATGTATATTGCCAACTACGGTATTTACATCCGGTTTTATGTTTTTCTGCGCAACATTTGTAACACATGCCACAATTTTATTTATTTGTAGTCGTGTATTTATTATTATTATCGAATGGCATAAGGCTGATGCCTGCGCGATGACATGTAAAAATCACTTACAGTGACACCTTCCCTCTAGAGTCGTAAGTTTAGCAGCAGCAGAAGTATTTTTATATTAATGGTGGATGTGTCAGGATTATAGTGTTCAAAAACTGAAATTTTTCAGAAAACCGGTTTCGCGTTTATTCGAACGTACTTTTTTGAAACAATTCGGTTCTCGAATTACTGATTTAGAAAAAACCAGGTTAGTATAAAAGATAAAGGCTCTTAAAGTTGTCCATATGAATATCGACGTCTTTCCAGCTATTACAGGGTGAGATCCATACTTTAACTTAGTGTTTTCACAACTGTTGTGTGGTGATCACAAGTTTAGCTTCAATTTGTGATTGGACCATTAGTTCAAGAGATAACGGCAATTTTTTTTATGAATACCGACGACGTCTTTCCCCCCATTTCAAGATGAGAGAAAACAGTTACCTAGCAGCACCTTAATAACCTTCTATATGCCGATTTGCCCAGACCTATCCTGGCAATGTTCTGTGGAAGTTCTTTTAATGCTTTCCTATTAAAATACTGATTAACCCAATTTTTTTAAAACCGGTTAACCGACATCAAAAGTCCGATTTAATCGGTTATTCGTATTTTTTTGGGAAAAAACGGCATATGGGTTTGGAAAAAAAAACCTACAAGACGATTTTCGGTTTTGACCGTTTTAGGTCTAATACATCCGTTTTAGTGCTTTACAGTTTATCTCGTATTAAAAGATCCCTTAGCCCTAAGGGTGAGAGTATAAATATAATAGTGTCATGGAAAATGTTTACGGTAAGGTATGTGACAAAAACTTAATTGTTTTTGTCACATAACATCCCATACTATTAATTTATAGAAAAACTTTTGTTTTATTAAATGTATTCATATATACGCAAAGTAGAGAAGGTTACAGTACTCAATATTATTCCTCGACTGCGGGTGACCAGGGTTTATTTCCTGTCACAGCAATCTACATTGCTTTTCACGGCGGGTTTTAAATGGATTATTTGCCTTAAATTATTCAATGGTCGCCGTAAAAGATATTTGTCATCTTAGAATTCTAAAACCTCAAAGGGTTAATGATTTTTGCATTCACAACAATTTAGTTTTTGTCTACTACCAAAAGGTTGTGTCAATTTGCGGTGTGTTGTGGTCCTGAGGTCACAAAGGTATTTAAATATAGTTTATTAACAAATGTCACTATTGTCAAAGGTACGAGGGAATTTTTATATATGTGTACCAATATCATTCAATATCATCAGCAATGGCAAGTTTTCCACTTATCACATATCAAGATTTCATTCGATAATATAATTCCAACTTGATTTTTTACATAGATAAAATGGGAAATTACACAGTGCAACACACTTTTTCGGGTGTGAACTAAACCAATATGAATCGATAGCATTTGACCTTAGTAACAAAACCCTAAACTCCATTTTGCTCCACTAAGTCACAAATTTTTTTTTACAGTGGTTTAAAGTTTGATTTTTTTGGTTAAAAGTTAAATAAATTGTTTTAATATAGGTCTCTGAAGACAAGAAATACACTATAACTATTTTTATAGATGATTTTTCATATTCTTGGAATCGACTATTGAACAAAAAATCTAACTTCAAACCACTGTAAAAAAAATGTGACGTAGTGGAGCAAAATGGAGTTTAGGGTTTTGTTACTGAGGTCAAATGCTATCGTTTGAAATTGGTTTGGTTTACCCCCGAGACAATGACCCTCAAATTGTGTCATAGTGTAATCAATAGTTTATCAGTTATAGTTAAAAAAAAAACTACGCGAACACATCTTGATAAGGAAACAGTATAAAAGGTCATAAAAAAAATTTGGGGGTTTTACTAATCTTTCGTAGTACCTTGACTTGGAATTTCTTAAGCCCATAGATTGTCTAATGCACTGTGTTATTCGAAGCATAAATCTGTTTACAATCCGGTTACACTCATCGGGTATTGAAAGAGTTAATAAAATCTGATCCATTTACCTACTTACATACTTAAATGGCGCATTACAAATTACGAATGTGGCTCATAAATTTTCGGCCTGAAGTATTAAAGAATTCCACACGCTTCGGTCTTCTCAGTGCGTTCTCCAGTTAGTCCTACCAGATGGTGGCACATCGCCAACCTCTTGGTTCTTTAAACAAATTTTGATGTTCCTGCTCTGCGCCGTCCTTCAAGTTCGCCTTCAAACACCTTTCTCGCTGGAGCATTTACATCGATCCTGGCAATATATCCCAGCCATCGTAGTCGTTGGATTCAGACTATTTTAGCTACGCCGATGTCCTGTCATCCGATGGCGAAACTCGCCGTCGACACAGATAGATGAATATATATTTTTCGGAGTACTTTTCTCTCGAATTCTCCAATAATTGTCAACGTTTATGGTGAGTCACCATAGAGAGGACTCTTTTCTTTTCTAGTGATGAGAAAACTTCAAAAACATCCCTCAGATTTCGGCCAATGATGTCTATATCATCGGCGTAGGCTAGTGACACGTGGCTCTTGTGGAATGTGGTGTCAGACATGTTGACACCAGCCTTTCTCATCACCTTCTCCATAACTATATTAAATAGTGTACAGTACAGAATAACACCCTGCCTGGGACCTCTCTCCGTGTTGAATGGTTCAGAATGATCCTTAACAATCAATACATCTCCAAAGTCAAATCAGCTTTGCGGGAATACCAAACTCAGACATGGCCTCATATAGCCTTTTCATTATCGAAGAGTCAAAGGAAGCTTTGGAGTCGACAAAGAGATGGTAGGTGTCAATCTGCTTTTCATGAGATTTTTTCCAGGATTTATCGTAAGGTGAATATTTTAACCGTCGTAGATTTTCCTGGTCTAAAGCCGCACTGATATGGTCCAATTAGTTTTTCTACAATTGGCTTTAGACGTTCACACAATATGCTTGAAAGGACCTTGTACGCAATTGGTAATAGGCTTATTCCACGGTAGTTCTTACATTCACTACGATCTCCTTTCTTGTATATGGGACATTACAGACTGAGACTCCAATCCCCGGGCATGCTCTCCTGTACCCAATTGTTGTCCATGAGCTGATGCATTCTTCTAGTCAGCTTCTCCCTACCTGCCTTAAACAATTCAGCAGGGAGACCATCGGACCACGCGCTTTGTAATTTTTAAGACGGAATATTGTCAAACGTATCTCGCTCTGGCTCGGAGGTTGACTGTTAATACCGTCGTCATGGATTGGTGCTGGGTCTTCTGGAGTGGTGTCCGTATCCAGTAGATTACTGAAATGTTTCCTCCATATCTTTGTAACGTTTTCCGGGCCCGTCAGTAGCCGGCCATCGCTGTCCTTGCAGGAGCGCAACCCTGTTCCACGCATTCTTGCCTTAACTCTCTGTGAGAATTTTCGGGCTTCCGATCTACTTCGGAGCAATTCTGTGCACTCATTCTGTCTCTTCTTCAGCTCCTTCTTTTTCCGTTTAAAAAGACGAGTGGCCTCTCGTCTCTTCTCCCTGTGCCGTTCACGAACAGCTCCTGTTGCCATTGGCTGCAGTTTTGCCCTGTATGCAGCATTCGTCTCTCTCGTGGCATTGCGACAGTCATCATCGTACCAGGCATCTTCTTGAGACGGCTTTGAGTACCCAAGTACGCTTCTCGCAGTCCGTTCTATGGAGTCGGCTATATATTGCCATTGCCAGGTTATATTATCAGCAGTTGAAGCATTCCGCTGCAGTTGAGTTAGGTGGTTGGAATAGGCGTCCGCTACCTCTGTGGTCTGCAGTTTACCGATGACCAGCTTTTGTTGTGCCTGTTTACTGCCATAAGGTAGTGATCGGAGTCAATGATCGCACCCCTGTTCACTCGTACGTCCAGAACACTCTATGCGTGCCTTCCATCGACTACCACGTGATCTATCTGATTCATTTTATAATTTACCTTTCTCACAGATCCAGTGTGTAGTCGAGTCAATCGGCATGTCCAGTAAAATTTTCTCAAACAGGTGACGTTCGGATTAGACGTTCATTCATGTGATCCAACGGAGAGTAAGTCAATTATTTAACATCTTGAAATTGTGTTTTTATAAGTTTAGCTATCACTGAAGAAAGCTTGTTTTTAAATTTAAAGAGTATTTCGAAAGCTTTGCAGTTATTTTTATATGCTAAAAATTGTTATTTTTAATCAAACACAAATCTCAGATATAGGATATAAGTTTATGCAGTCAACTGTTGAATACGACAATTTACGTTTTTATCGATGTTTCCAAAAACAATTTTTTCATACTTCAAAGACATTATAAGAAAATAATTTCAGTGTAGGCCGTGGCATGATGGTTAGAGTACGCGGCGGATCCCAAGTTCAACTCCTGGCTCCAGTCATCCAAATATTAATTTTTCTTACATTACCGGCCCCCTCGATGTTGTCGTCAGCAACTTGGCAGTATAAGTGTCGAGTCAATCGGCATGTCTAGTAAAAGCTTCTTAAATAGTGACGTTAGCATGTTGTGAATCGTTGTTGTGAATCTAAAAATGGAAAGCGTGTTAATTCACAACAACGCGAGCAACTATCCCATACCTCATTCATAGGGCGTAAAGGGAAATTAAGTTTAAGTAGGAATATCATTCCCCATGAATTACTAAGAACCTATTAAACACCTTCCTTTTACAATTTAACATATTTACGTACATTATTCTCCTTCTAAACGCTTAAATTATGGCATCAATAATCCAAACGATTACTTCAATTTGACGTATCATTTCCACTTCACCCCCACCAAGATCAATGACACGGTATTACAATGGATTTTCTAAAATAACTGCGCAAATGAGATTATTCTCACCTCAGTGCAGATATAGGTATCATATTTCCGTTTGGCATTGATATACATCAATCATTTCTTCATCATCATCAGTTTACATGTTCACATGTTCATGTTGAAAAGTTGAAAAACTTTAATAATGAATAGATATTTGCCAAAGATTTAACTAATGTGTCGAAACTTTTCGTATTGATTTCATTTCACACATCCCACCGCAATCGCTGGCAAGTAAAAGTACAACATAGTGCTCGTATTATTGAAATCTCCAAACGCTTTGGGGGTCAAAAAGTAACAACTTAATTGAAAACTGTCATAACCATTAGAGATGCCAACCAACTACCGCACTGCCCGGAAACGCATTTACCAAACACCTAAAGCATGTTGTAGCTGCTCGAGCTCCTGCTATTGCTCCCACTGCGGTCTGGTGAGAATTCTGTCAGGGTTTATTGATTTATGATTACAACAACAGTACTGGGAACCGCCAACACTACTACTGTGACTATGTACTTATCCAGAATCGACGTGGATATAGTTGCTGTTGTTGTTTTCAAATTCTTTTTTTTAAGCATTCTCTTCTTTATTGGTTTTAGCCACTACGAGTTTAAGTGTTTTGTGTAGATTCTTTTGCAAATTCTTGTTAAGCATCAGCATTAAGGAGCCTTTAGTTGCATACCATTAGGCACAACCTTGAGCCCAAAAGTGTTGCGTGCTTTGAGGCTGATATTATACTCGGCATGTGGTTACGTGTGATGGTTGTGTGTGTTTGTGTGGCAGGGGAGATATGTTTATTGTTGGCTTTAAATGGAAATATAAAATTTCTTTAAGCTTCTGTCGGAAGTTGAAAAGGGTGACGGCACTTAACATGAAAGGATGTCTGACCACTTATCCATGACCACACTATACTCTGACCAGGATGTAACAAGTGTGTGCGGATGTAAGTGATATGATCTAACCTAAGGCAAGGACCTTAATATATTTAAAATGCTAGACAATGCTTGTGCATATATTTAAACTGATGGACTAATAAACTCTTTCAGGCTTGATTTGTTTAAAACATTACATCAACTTTGTAGGAATAAATCAATATACATTAAGGAAATTCTTGAAAAAAAAAATAACTGAAAAAGACGCTATGATTTCTTTGTATTTACGAAAGTATATTATATGCCTTTTCCTAGGGAGTATTAGATTCAATATAAAATTTTTCTTACTCTACGTATCAAGTCTCAATAGATTGGTGCACAGTGTGGGTGTATCAAACATTATCAAAAGTAAATGTATCAAGTCCAAAACTTTATCCAATTCAATTTATTAAAAATAAACTGTTGGTATTATTTAAATTGAGGCCGTATATCTACACTATCTTACCATCTCTCTCTCTCACTCTTCTCTCTCTATTCCCTCTTTTCATTTTTTCGCTCTCTCTTTCTGCAATCCCCCACGGTTTGCCTTAACTCCTTTATGGATTTTAAAAGGACCATATGCTTCAACCAACCTATCGCTCCCAACAAAAAAATTGTCGTGTCAATACTCTAGAGCTTAAAAGGGTTAATGATTTTTTAAATTTACAACAATTTTGTTTTTGTATAAAACCAAAAATTTGTGTCAATATATGGTCGTAATGGTCCCCAGATCACAAAGGTATTTATATTTAGTTTATTAAAAAAAGTTCATAAAAAATTTATATATTTGTACCAAAGGAAAGGGAATGTAATTTATGAACTTTCTTTTTTTTCTCACTCTAATTAGCTTCAATTTATGGTATATTAATCATGTTGACATTTTTTACATGGTATTTCATAACAAAACAAAAAAGCCAGGAAGATAATAACAATCAATAGTGAGTCCATTCAATTTGACAATCAACTCTAACACACTGACTGACTGCCACTACTTTAGCTTTGACTTAATACCCATTGCATGGTACACCACAAATAATTGGATGCAAAAAATGTTTTATAATCCGATTACCTCATCCCTATAGTAGTTAGGGGTTAATAAAGAGTAATTCATTTGAAGGTTTTTTTATAATTTGCTAATTTTTATAGTTCATCAGTGACCGATATCAGTCTGTCATATTAGTTTTATTCAGTACTAGTGGGCCCGGCAATGCTTCGCTATTGCATATTAACTTGTAATATATTTCACATTTCTTACTATCCTTAATGCTATATAAACGCTAATTTAAATATTTGTAGGTCTATAAAGTACTTTAAAGACGGTACTTACGCTCGACAATAATATGTTGAGTTTATTACCTTATGTCACTAACTTCAAGTAATTCCTTAACATGGAAGCTAACAAATTAAGTTTTATTGTTTTAAATTCTAAATATCATAGCCTCTATAACGATAGTCATATCTATAGTACCGACATGTAGATTAACTTTTTTCTGTATGTGGGGCGAAACCCCACTTCTTTTACAAATAGTAAAAAGACGTTCCGCTAAAAATCAAAATTAAATTTTTATTTTTACCTGTAGTAGCGGGAACCGTCTGTATACTAACTATCTCTTAAGGCGTAAAAACACTTTTGTCATGGCTTCTCCGCCTATTGACCGCAATTGAAAATTTCGTTTGAAGCTTCATGCTTTAACCATAAGCACTCTTTTGCCATGTCTTCTTCTCACACGGATCAAGAATACTCCCGAATACTATTTTTGTATTGTACTCGTATTACCATTTTTTGAGATAATTCGGTCACCAACGTTTGGCTTAAGAAAGTGATGGTTTCACGCGATGTATGGCATGTTACGCCGTCGCGTTGGAACCATTTCTTTTTCGAATAATTTGCAATGACATGATAAATAAAAAAATCAATTGAACGTCCACTGGCTCTAGGTCTTCTACCAGTTGGATTTTATATGAATGTAGGTCAAGATCTTTCCTCAGCATTTGCAGAGACCGAGTTGCTGAGAACAGCTTCGGTTCGATAAATTCGAGTCCCCTGTCACCTTACCTGCTCAGATGGATGATTTTATTACCTGTAAACTTGACAAAAGACTTCATAAGTTTGACGAACCGAACGCGCATTTTGAAGATAAGTTTGCAAGATTTGTAAACGTTGTTCTTGTGTAGTTTTTACATGGTGATTTTCCAAAGTATACTGAAAGGTAGTCTATCACACTTTATTAGAATGACAGCTAGATTTACACTTATACATATCAGAAGTTCTATACGTTAAAAAATACCACATACATAGGTTATTTACAAATGTTTGCTAATGTTTCCTCTGACATATTATAAAAATTTAAATTATGTCCCAATCAAACAAAAGGTGTTTTCCAGTATAACTACAATGAATATTGCTTAATTTTTCTATCTATAGGATTTTTTACCGACTCGCTCTCCTGAAAAGTAATTGAAAAATTGAAAAATGGTAATAGTATACCAGAAAGAAAGTATATGTCTAAAACCAATTCGTAGTTCGCGCTGAGAAGCATGAGGATTTCAGGTGGAGATATTTTTTTAGTGTATGAGCAATTAACGAAAACTTCAGACCGATGGGCCCCGCCTCTAATTTTGACCAACCATTCCGATGTTTGGAGACCAAGACGAAGAGAATGGTATATTTTTGTCATTGTTTAGAATCCCGTCGAATATTCTGCGCCATAACTATTTAACCAATACATAGATTTGCTTCTGTAATACCTCAATTAGTTTGTTGGGAAGTCAGAATTACGCAGAAGGTCACAAAAAAAATGTATCTGAAGTTTTCGGTTTTTGCTCATGTAAAACCAAAAAAAAAAATCTGAATTTGAAACCTTCATGTTTCTCAGCGCAAGTTAGGAAGTGATTTTAGACACAAAAATTATTGGTGATATTTTCTTACAATTCATCGTAGATTAGATTTTTGCGGAAAAAAATGAATTTTGACGACGATCAAACTATTACTGTGGCAGTTAACTGATTATTTTAAAAGAGGTGTGGCACAGCCCACATCCACGCTTACTGCAATTCATACTGTAACAACAACATATGTAACAAATCACATCTTCATACCATGAAATATAGCCTTTTTTACTTTCAAGTTGTATGGGCGGCGCCACGCTCGTTTATCCAAGTACAGCCAGAGATTATCAACAGGTCATCAGTATCACTTTTTAAAATTATCATATATATCGGTCTTTTGGAAAATCCGTCAGAGCGATTTTTTAAAAGGGGCGTGGCACCGCCCACTTCCTTCCTGGCAGTAATTAATAATGCTCCAACAACATATATACCAAATCTCATCTTCATACCTATGATAGTTCATGAGATATAGCCCTTTTAATTTTCAAGTTGAATGGGCGGCACCACGCCCCTTTATCCAATCACAACCAAATATAGCCTGGGACTATCAACAGGTCAACAGTACCACTTGGTAAATTTTTCGTATCAATCGATCTATTAGAAAAGCCGTTAGAGCGATTTTTGAAAAGAGGGTGTGGCACCGCCCACTTCCATCCTGGCTGTAATTAGTACTGCTCCAACAACATATATACCAAATCTTATCTTCATACCTCTGATAGTTCATAAGATATAACCCTATCGATTTTCAAGTTGTATGGGCGGTGCCACGCCCCTTTATCCAATCACAACCAAATATAGCCTGAGACTATCAACAGGTCAACAGTACCACTTGGTAAACTTTTGTATCAATCGAGCTATTAGAAAAGCCGTTTGAGCGATTTTTGAAAAGGGGGCGTGGCACCGCCCACTTGCACCCTGTTTGTAATTCTAACTGTATATACCAAATCTCATCTTCATACCTCTGATAGTTCATGAGATATAGCCCTTTTGATTTTCATGTTGTATGGGCGGTGCCACGCCCCTTTATCCAATCACAACCAAATATAGCCAGGGACTATCAACAGGTCAACAGTACCTCTTGGTAAAATTTTCATATCAATCGGTCTATTGGAAAAGCCGTCTGAGCGATTTTTGCAAAAGGGGCGTGGCGCCGCCCACTTTTTGAAAAAAAAGCTTTTAAACCATCCGGAAGCTATAGCGAACAAAACAAAAAAAATTTGTAAATCGGTCCAGGCGTTTTTGAGTTTTAGCGAGACAACTGCACAGCAATTCATTTTTATATATATAGATATGTGAAACCTGAGAAACTGGGAGGTTTACCCCACCCATTAGAAATTAAGATTTCTTTTGAAATTTTTGTAAGAATTAGAGATTTTTTTTGATTTTCAGTTGGTACCGTAAAAAACCCTATCGGAACCCCTATGAAAGATGAACATATGTGCACCTTTTTACATTAGTTGATGGTACTGCTACATGTCTGTAAATGTCTGGCCAATAGACCAAATGTTATATTTCCAACCGTTTACGCTCTACAAGCAGTATAATAATAAAACATAAGTAAAATCATTTAAAGATGGGTTAATTCTAAAAACTCAAGAGTTAAAAAAATATGCATAGTTTAGGGTACATCTGACTGAAATTTCTATATTGGTTATTTTGCCACTTCATTTCCTTTATTAACTTGTAATTTGAAGCTTTAAGTAGGCACATTTACTTAGAAGTACTCTAAACCTATCAAACATTTTTATGATCTTCTCCAACATATTGTTCCTATCCATCCTCAATTGTATTGATTTAACATAGTTTACATACCATAATCAAGTTTCCCGCACTAACTAAGCTATCAAATTTACTACATGCGTTAAACATAAAATACCCTCTCTCATCACAAACACACACCTAAAAATTTATCTTACTCTTACCCCTCACACCTATGGTTTGCAAATGAAATATTACATAGGAGCACATTTTCTATCACTGCCATAACTTGGCCCATTTCACGTCGGTACTCGGAAATTGAACATATTGGGGCTTTTCATGACACTCAAGTATGTTAGAGAAACTTCTACCACACTACCATTAGGATTCTTCACAATGGGAAAACAAAAGAAAAACTTGTTACTTAATGCCACATAACATGCACACATGTGAATGCCTGTGTATGTATGAATGTCTGTGTCTGTATGTAGTTTAGTGCTATTTTTTCGCATGTATTTTGTTTTACCATTTCCTTTGATTTAGATTCTTCCTCTACCCTCCCCTCGCGCCTTAACACACACATTGTTCAGATGCGCTAGTTAAGTGTAACTCTGCTCATTGACTTACCTCCTTTTTGTGCTGACTATCGCGTGGTGGCAGAGCATCGAAAACTTTTGTACTTCCGTCAAGATACTCCTCGCAGTGATGATACTGTTTGACTATGACAAACTCTGTAGCCAGTTGAGCGGGTGTTGTGATGCCAGGCGGAAGTGGCAGCGTCGTAGCGGGGGCACAAGGCAACATTGTATCATTACATCCGGCCGCTGTAGTCGTCATCGTCACTGCCGCCGACGCTATTGTAGTTTTTGTTGCTAGTGCTGTCGTTAGAGCTGGTGTTGCTGCTGCTGTTGCCGTTGCTGGTGTAGTTCTTGATGAGTTTTGTGTTATTTTACAATTTTCTTCTTTGGTATTTATTGACGTTGATTGATTGTTTGCTTTGGGGGTGGTGTATGGGGGGTGGCAGCCAATGTGTTCTGTCACTGGCTTAGCGCTGTTTGCATGACAGTGTGGCTGCTGGGTGTCCTTGCTGGCCCATCCTTGTGTTTGATGTAGTTCTTTGTGGTGCTGTGGACAATAAGCGCCGGTGTTTGCATTGACTCTTCTGTCAATGCTGCTTTGGTGCTCCGGTGGTCCATTTTGATAATTGAGCAATGCCCAGATAAGATCGGCGCATGTTGTTTGGGCGTCAACACCGGCTATCCAATGCTTTTCGCCATCAATCCAAATGGAAACATTATCCGACAGCGTTTCCATGGATGCCAACGAATCGTCATCATCACCTTCAATAATATCGTCCGCGGCGCCTCTATTGTTGTCTGGCAGTCGATTGACGTTGCAAGTGCCCATATGTGCAACGTTGTTCACCTGATGTTCGATTACATTATCTAGCTGAAGATTTTGTTTACTGTTTCTTAGTGGTGTGGGTTCGTTTATGTGAAATTGGTGTGTGGTGGTGGTGGTGGTGTTGATAGTACGATGTAAAGTTAGCAGTGGTGGTGGTGGTGAAGATGACGACTGATGTGGTTCATCCTCTATGTCGATGACAACAATATCACAATTGTTAGGCTGTAGGTGGTTGCTGTTGCTGCTGTCATTGCTGCTGTTATTACCTTTGTGTTGTCGATGTTGTTGTTGCTGCTGCTGATGATGTTGCTGTCTAATGCCTCGCGTTTCATCATTATCCGGATGTAATAAATATCCATTGACATTCATGGCTTCGACCACGCCCCCGCCTCCACCCGCCATCGTTCGCACATTATGCTGATAGAGTCGTTGGCGCTGTTGTTGCAGCTGTTGTATTTGTTGCTGGACGCTATTGTCGATTGTATTGAATTCCTGATACCAGATGCCATGGGCATAAGCTTTAATGATGCCACCCGCGCCATCAACAGTAGCTGCAGTGCCATTGCTAGTACCACAACGCCCACCATTGGCATTTCCTCCCTCAAAGCCGCCTCCTGGATATAATTTTGTGTTGTTGTTGTTGTTGATGATGTTTGCGTTGTTACTATTGATTTGACTTGGATTTGATGTATCGTTAGATCTAATGCCATTCGACGACAGCGATGATGCCGATGAGCCTGATTGCGCCGAAGAAATAGAAGCCTTATTCACTAATGATTTGCCTGGACTATTGTTGTTCACATTATTGCCGTGACAGAAGGTCTTATTGGTCATTATTGTCAACTATTGTAGTTAGGGGAGACAAGTCAATCTTTGATTGCACTCCTCCTCCGTCACATCCACTGTTACGATGTCCTCGAGGATGAGGTGATGATGTCGATTGGTCCTTACGCTGTCAATTGCTGCTGCTGCTGCTGCTGATGTTTATTATTGGTGTTATTGCTGGCACAAAGACCTTATCCCTTGGCCATTGTACTGAATATCCTTCGAGATGCGTGATGTATTTAATTAATGTTGTAGTATCTGCAAAATATAAATATAAATAAAGTGTTATACTTCCTATTAGATATTATTGGATTGTGTATTGGCTATGCTAAACGGAAACCGGATGTGAAATATGAAATGTTGTGGATATGTTAACATTGGGGCGACAGAGAACATGGCAAACATGGCAATATCTCTCATAATTAAATTTCCAACACTTTGTATATTCACTAGCAAACCCACGCCAGATGTAAATGATGAGTAAGGGCTTGGCGATATCATTGTCAATAGTTTGCAGCAAAATTACATAAAGAAGGAAGTTATGAAATTGTAAGAAATAATCGTTAAAGATCTAATAAGAGCAAATTATGTTAAGGGAGTAGTTGGCAATCAAATGATCGACAAGTTGTTCAAGCGTTAAAATAACTTAAAATAATAATGTGAGTCAATCTCTGAATCTAAGCGTTAAGAACGCCCCTTATTTCAATAATTTAAACAATCAGTTTTTACCATCAATGCACAGATGGTACTTGGCACTACAAATTTGAAAGTGCCCACAAAATTTTGGTTTCCGACTAGTGGGCCCGGCAATGATTCACTATTGCATATTAACTTGTAATATATTTCTCAGGATTTGTCTTACTATCCTAAGTGCTATATAAGTATTAAATTATATATTTGTAAGTCTACATAGTACTTTGAAAACTATTCTTAAGCTCGGCAATAATATGTTGAGTTTAGTAACTTATGTAAGTAATTTCAAGTAACTCCCTAACATGAAACATAGAACAAACGAAGTTTTATTGTTTTAAATGCTAAATATCTTAGGCTCTACGACGGAGGTAAAAAGTTCATTAGCAAATTCATATCTATCGTGCCGACATGTAGATCAAATTAAATTTTATTTTTATCTGTAGTAGCGGGAACCGTCTGTATACTAACTCTTTCTTTGGGTGTAAAAACCACTTTTAGTAAAATTTAGTTTAAAGATTCATACCTTTATTGCCCAGTACTATATGTGTACCAAATTTTAATGTTTCGCCATAAAAACACTTACCATGTCTTCTTCTCCCACTGACTAAGAATATTGCCGAGTACTATCTTTGTAACTAACTCGTATTACGATTTCTTGAGATAATTCGGTCGCCAATCGTTTGGCTTAACAAAGTGGTGGTCGCAAGCGCTGTATGGCATGATTCGACGTCGTATTGGAACTCCGAATGATTTGTAATGACATGAGAAATAAATGACATACTATGAAAATTCAAATTGTGCCTCAATCAAACAAAAGCTATTTTCCAGTCCAACCTTAATGAACATTGCTTAAATTTTCAATTTAAATGATTTATTACTGATTCGCTCTCCTGTAAAGTAAATGAAAAATACATCACTATTTTAGTCGGCGCAGCTACGATATGTCCTCAACAGCTTGGTGTACGAACAATTGTTTGATACAGTTTAATAGTCAAATATTGACGTGCGTGGACAGCGCCTCGTCACTTTTTACCAACATGGTTCCAAATAGCCTGTTTATATCTCTAGGTAAACTGCAACATACTGTGAAATTTTGAGGTCGATCAAACTATTACTATGAGAGTTATAACGGTTAATTTTTAAAGGGGCGTGGCACAGCGCTTTTCGATCCTGGCTGTAATTCATACTGTACCAACAACATATAAAACAAATCTCATCTTTATACCTCTGGTAGTTCATGAGATATACCAATTTCAGATTGTATGGGCGATACCACGCCCCTTTAAAGTATAGCCAAGTACTATCAACAGGTCATTAGTAAAAATTTTCGTATCAATCGGAATATTAGAAAAACAGTCAGAGCGATGTTTGAAAAGGGGGCGTGGCACCGTCAGTTTCCATCCTGGCTGTCATTCATACTGCACCAACAACATATACCAAATATCATCTTCATACCTCTGGTAATTCATGAGATATAGCGTTTTTAATTTTCAATTTGTATGGGCGGTGCCACGCCCCTTTATCCAATCAAGTATATCTACATGTCAAAAGTACCGCTTTGTAAAATTTTCGTATCAGTTGGTCTGATCCGATCCAGCCTATTTTTTGTTATATTACGAACTTTGGTGGCAAATGCATCCAGACAAATTTTCAAAGCGATTGGTGAAACAGTCCTCTAGATATTGCGTTTTCAATAATTTTGTCCAATAGGCTTGATATATCAAAAATCTATGTTGCCTTTTTTCACCACCGACCACAGAGGTACATTCTGTGAATATTCCCAAAAGTCTTCACTAAAGTCAAACAATCACACAAACTCTGCTTTATATATAGTTATATAGATGGTGGGATTATCACTGGATACTGTTAAATAATTTGAAATCCGTGAGCCCAGATTCACGAATATCTCTTAAAATATTTACATATGAAAATTGTTTTATATAGGCAATTTATCGCATTAGGTTTTTGCTCCATTTCTTTATTTATTATATTTTGTCTCTTTCAGAAACAGCAGTAATTAATAATATGCACAAAATTTTCTTAATTTCCATGTTTAATTGTCAAATTTTACAGCTTTAATGGCGGTTCGATGTTTTAACACGAATGAAAATGTGACCGTTGGTACATCATTCAAAACAGATAAATTTTTGTTGGTCAAACATGATCGCTAGTGTGTACACCACTTGACTTCCACAACACTCAAGCAGAACTTGACCATAAACTGAATTGATACAGCTTTGCGTACGTGTGATTTGCCGATCGTCTCTGTGTGAAAGAGATGATTATTGCCAGCCTCGCGAGGCTATGGGATGCTTAACACTAGTTTATAGATAAACAATTTGATAATACACTATCGGCAATCAAACAAACTTTTGCGCTAAACGTGATTAATACTTAAATTATTTTAAAAGGATCCAACTGACTATCTTAACCTTGCGATGTCCTAGGCAGTAGTCAATTGTCAAACTCTACAGGACTTTTAAGGACTAGTGCCGATTGACTCGACACTAATACTGCGAAGTTGCTGTCGACAACATTCGAGGGGAGCCGACAATGAAAGAAAAATTCATTTATTTTTTTAAGATGACTGGAGCCAGGAGTTGAACCTTTGATCTCTCGCATGGTTGTCGAAAACACTTTCTACAAATAATTAATGTTTTCCTCATGAAACAAATTAACCCAAACGAATTGTTTATAATTCCTCTGCAAATAGCCATCGCTAAGTGCATGATTGAAAATTCCTTTATCTCGTTTATTAACATTTCATTATGCCATCCGTAATATACACGACACGAAGTATGTTTACATTAAATACTTTTGCTAATTTATTAATTAATTTCATTTGTGTGATTAACGCAATTAATTAACAAAGTTATTTATTTTTCAAATGGAATGTAGAATTCTATTTAGCAAGACATTTAAAGTTAATTACAAAATAGTTTGGTTAAATTTATGCATATACATACATATGTACTCATATGTGTATGATATTGGCTTATAAAAAAATGTTAACATTATGTCAATGTATTTGACAAAGCTTGTTAATAGATAACGGCAAGGTAAAATTAATATACAAAAAAATCAGTACACTTGATGAATGAGTTTTCATCAGAAGTCTATCAAAATCGGGGCTGGTTGGTCAAAGCAACATACATTTGCTACCTTTGAGTGTCAACTGTTGGGGGTAAGTATTGGTTAAATGTAGGCTCTTTAAAGCTCTTTAAATCAGATTAGGAATTTTTTATGCAAAGCTCTTTATTTAACAATATTGCTATACATAATGTTGTATTCCTTTCCCTTTCTGAATCCAACCACTAGTTCTTACTAGCTAAAACTCAATCAAGATAACTTAGCCCCCCAAATAAAGCTATTTTGTAGGTTTTCTAAACAAAAACACACACTCATATAAATCACAGTCTATATAAATCATAAAAATTTAAAAATTCATATTTTGCGAATTATTGAATATTATTCAATAGCATAAGAATAGGCCTATTCACTACAACAACACCATTGGTATTGATTTCCATTCAATTCGTCAAATATTAACACATCGAATTATGTCATAGCTAATATATCAAATCGTATTGTAGCCACTTTATAAATGGTTTATATACATCGTGTGTGTTAGCTGTCTTGTATTATTGTATTATTTTAAACAAAAGCTAATGAATGACTTTCATCAATATTCATAAACCACCACATATATTTACGAGCAGAGTGTTGTAGACATCTAACAATACAGAGTATCAAATTGACCATAGCAGCGACAAACAATGATAGATAGATGGACACAATAGAACAACGCGACAATGACAACCACACAATAGAAATCTCCATCCTGAGGTCAATGTACATACACATTAACTGCACGCGTCATAGCTAACAATTATATAATGCAAACATTTTGCGCATATTTCATAAATACTCCACTTACATATTTGTTATTTCACGCCTAGTGTTGTTAACAATATATAGCAATTAATACATACATACATATGTATGTATAACATACCTACTAACATGTGTTATGTATGCATGTATATATGTTCTAAGACCCACCACCTGTTCCAGTTCCACTATAACTAAACGTGTAAATACCACAACACCACAACAACAACAACATTTATTCACTCTAACCATTCATGCGTTGCGGCATGAAGGGCTGTCACTCCTCCTGCTGAGGTGTGACTACTTTTACTCCCTCCTTGGCAGGTTTACGACTAACTAACGACTGACTATTGTGTTGAACAGCAGTCGCGCTACGCAGTATATTCCACTTGAAACAACAGCAAATGCCTTAGTACTTGTTGATATTATCCCATAATTTACGAGTACTCGATGCCACAACATCTGTTGAATTCGTTTTAGATAAGATCTTCGAAAACTTTAACTTCAACTTCATTAAAGTTCGAATGTGTTCCCTATAGAATTTACCGCGTGCCCCCTCACTCTGTACCTCTCTCTCCCACTACAGCTCTCTTTGTTGTTGTCTGTAGTTCCAATCGACCTGGTGGCGGAAACCATGAAGGCTACAAAAGAAGAATATGCTAAGAAACTGTAAACGTATTTTTCAATGAAAAGTACTTAGGGCCAACAACCCCCGTCGTATACATGTGGCCCGACTTTCAGGGGGTACTTTATAAAACAAAGTGCTAAATATTTTGGGAATATCGAAGAGGGTAAGACAGCTAGCGCGTATTGTATCTGCAAAGGTATCTACAGTTTTGTGGGAAAGCAACAAAAACAAAAAAAAGAGTAAATGGAGAAACCATTTAAACGCTTCAATAACTGTGTTAAATGTGCTGAGGAATAAGAAGAAGCAGAAGAAGACGACAACGACCATCAAAAAGAAAAAAACTTTAGTTTTTGGTTTTGGTTATGGTGGTTGAATTGAATTGAATACTTTTGAAACTCATTGAATTGCAAAAGGGTCTTGGTGGAATGGGGTGTTGTAAGTTAAGGTTAAGATTGGGAGTTTATGATGGTTGATGATCCAATTATATTGGCTTTAGTTTTTACGACCTATATAGCAATGGACTTATAATTATTTTTTGAGTCAATTTGGCGATGTTGGTCTGTTAGATCATTTATTTTGTAAAATCGATGTACAAATCTAGTTATGAACTGATTTTAACAAAAGTTGTACCATGAACTGAGATAATTAGCCCTCCGATAAGTGAAAAGTTTCCTGGGACCTTATCCAGGTTTGGAAATAGGACGTGATATTAGAATTTACTTAAACTTTACACCCACATTTATTCAAATTTTATCAAAATAAATTATTAACTTAAGTGCGATTCATTTAGAGGCTTGGTTGGTTGGTATGCAGGCATCTTCTCTGCAGAGGAGATCACTTAGGTCCATATGAACCCATTGTGACGCCGTGTATGCCTATTTGGCATTTCTAAAGAGCTTTCGACACCCGCCAAGACGTACTCACCCAACAAGAGTAAGTTTGTATGTGATATGGTTGTAGTTTATGATCGACCTTGCTCATGTTAAAACTCAACCTCCACTTAGAGGATAAAAGCATACCTACTTAATTTCAGCTCGTTAGCTCTTAGACTACGGCTGTTATCGGAAGGAACGACAGACGGACACCCAATAAAGGGGAGTTTGTATGGGAGGTGGGACTAGTTTTTATCCGATGGTGCACATTTTAAAACATAACCTTCGTTTAGAGAATAGAAGCCTGCATACCAAATTTCAGGTCGATAGCTCTTAAACTTCAACTGTAATTGCGGGGATAGACAGATGGACACAACCAAAAAGGGGGAGTTTTGTATAAGAGGTGAGAGTAGGTTTTGGCCTATCTTGCTCTCTTATAGCTTAACTTCCGCTCCGAGGATACAAGTTGGTATACCAAATTTCAGCTCGATAGCTCTTAAACTTCGACTGTAATTGCGGGGATAGACAGATGGACACAACTAAAAAGGGGGAGTTTGTATAAAAGGGTGAGAGTAGGTTTTGGCCTATCTTGCTCTCTTATAGCTTAACTTCCGCTCCGAGGATACAAGTTCGTATACCAAATTTCAGTTCGATTGCTCTTAATCTACAGCTTTAATCAGGGGGACAGACTGACGGACACCCCCCAACAAGGGGGAGTTTGTATGAGAGGTGGGAGTAGGTTTTGGCCGATCTTGCTCTCTTAGAGCTTAACCTCCGCTCCGAGGATATAAGCTTGTATACCAAATTTCAGCTCGATAACTCTTACACCACAGCTGTAATTGCGGGAACAGACAGACGGACACCCCCAACAAGGGGGAGTTTGAACGGAAGATGGAAATAGTTTTTGTCCGATGTTGTTCATTGTAAAACATAACTTTGGCTTAAAGCATATAAGCATATACGGCTGTAATTGTGGGGACAATCAGACTGACCCCCCCAAAAAAGGGGAGTTTGTATGGGAGATGAGTTTTTGTCCGATATTGTTCATCTTAAAACTTAACCTCTACTTAGGGAATAGAAGCATGCATATCAATTTTCAGCTTAATAGCTCTTAAACTCGGCTGCAATGCGGTGACAGTAGGACAGGCGGACGAACAGACATATTTTAATCGATTCAGAATTCGACGCTGATCATTTATATATTATTGTGGGTGTAACAATTGAAAAAATAAACTTAATATACCCTTCGATTCGTGCGTGCGAGTGTTAAATGGTATACAAATATTAACTTAAGTGTGATTCATTAAGGGGATTGCTTTACAATTTGTTTGTTTTTACAAATTACGATTTTTGTGCTGCTGGTAGCTTATTTTTAATAAGTATTCTTTGACAATTTAACAACGTCCCTAAATTTGTTTAGCTGTTTTACGAAAACCTTAAAAAAACTTAATTTCCCTTTACACCCCACGAATGAGATATGGAATAGCTTCTCGCGTTGTTGTGAATTAACACGCTTTTTATTTTTAGATTTACAACTAACGGCACCTACTTGTTTATCGATGATTGAAACATCACTGTTTGAGAAGCTCTTACTAGACATGCCGATTGACTCGACACCAATACTGCAAAGTTGCTGTCAACAACATTCGAATGGAGCCGACAATAAAAGAAATTTTTTTTTTTTGTGTTTTTGTTTAAGATGACTGGAGCCAGGAGAACACCAGCGCGCTGTTGCGACTGTACCGGAGAGTGGGGCTAAAGCCGGTGACCAATCAATTCTTCGATATGGGCAGCATTTTACCCCTCGTATGCGACAACTACGTCGGTATGCCTACGAACCCAAACTTAGTAGCCAACATTACTCGCGTAACAGTCGGTATAACGGTGTTCAGGTGTCCTTAGGCGTAGTCAAGGACAACATATTGATGAGTACCTAATATATCATTTCAGTCCTATCAACTGGCCGCATAGGTCATGTGATATGACATCTCTGTTCATTATTATTTTGGAGTTAAGTAAAATCAATCAAATCAACCTCACATAACTCCCGAGCTACCGGTGACAAATATAGCATTTGAATAAAGTTTTCTGTAAAAAGTTTATGCCAGAGATTCTTTTTTCGGGTAATAATGAAGATTCCTACATCTGCTGCCATTTTAAGTATTTTATTTAATATTGAAAAGAAAGCTTATGTATGAATCACTCTTTATATTGAGAATGCATAATTTTGTTTATCTTATGTCCGATCCTAATTGTATTAAAGTCTAAAGGGAAATTGAGTTTTTTTTTTTGTGTTATTCCTTCAACGAGTGAAAATATTTGTAGTAAAAGTAAAAATAATTAAGTGCAATCATTGCGAAAAAAACACATATCAAAAAGTAATCAATACATACTATATTAAGTATACTATATTTTATTGTATAACTAAATATACTGATTACGTAATCATGATACCATCACTTATATGATGCTATCACTAAAGTGTCTCAATTAAGGCAATGTGTTTAAAATATTAACTAATTACACCTAAATTTGAAATTAATTGTATATATTAGATAGACAGAAAAAACTTAAAAATTTGACTAACTAACATTTTGTAATACTGTGACGACTAACATGGCTAGAAAGTTTATCATACTTTTTCTAATGGTCACAAATTCATTTGTAAGTCTAAGATGTAATATTTGGTGTTTAACTATTTGATACAAGTGTAGAATTTACATATTGAAATTTTACGAATCGCACAAATAAATTTGAAACTCGAAAGGAATTTAATAATCAATACTGCTGTTGGAACGCACTTGAAGAAATAAATTTGTGATATGATGATAAGCTTCTTGGATCTAATTCACCAACAAATATGTAAAAAGTTCAATATTATAAATATTATTATTTAAAACATGTTGGCTCATTTGAAACTCTATCAAATTAAAATATATTAACATTTATGCAAATAGATAAAAATCACAACTAAGTAAACGTAATAGAATCAATAATTTTTTGGAAACAAAGAAAAAGTGATTCCATAAGCAATATATCCCCTTTTTTCTGGGTACTTTTGAGGGACGAGATGTTTCGGTGGATTTGCCCAGTTTTCTTTTTAACGAATAAATTTAATCCAACATTAATTATATTTTCTTATGACCCTAACATAACATAAAACTTAACCAACTGCAACCCGACGAACTTTCTGCTTTTAACCATATATTGTATACATTTTCAGATGACTCAAAGCGAACGTTACATCAAAACCGTGAAACTGGAGTGTAAGTCTAATCCAACATATTTCGAAATCTCTTTGTGTAAACTTAAGCCTATTAACCGATACAAATCAGTAGCATCTATAGATGCCATACTAAATGGCAGCATAAGTAACTTATCTGTAAGTAACAACCATAGAAAAACCAACATCACCTGAAACATAATATGTTTTCTTCCCATGTATACCTTTAAGGTTCGCGTTAAAGTTTTCGAAAAGAATGATGCCAACAGATATGTGCCATATTTGGTAGACTTTGTCATTGACTTCTGCAAATTTATGAAGGAATCTTCAAGTGGTGTATATCAAAAAGTGATCACGAAAGTATTGGAGCAGTTCACAAATGCCACCCATCCCTGTCCATACACGGTAAGTTGAGCTACATAAATGTATATATAGGATAAAATGTATACAAGTTAGCATAAGATATTTTGAGTGTAATCACTAATATGTCTAAACAATTCTTAACAGGGCACAGTATCGGCCAGAAACTTGTATATTGATGCCAACATGATTATGGTGCCAATAATGATAAAATTTTCAAAAGTTGTGATTACAGTTTTTGAAGAAAATCTAAAAAATTTTGCTGGAGCCATTGAATTCAATCTGGAATACATAGAGACGACTACTAGATTTAGTGGTTAAATTGCAGCAAAGATTACAAAATTAAGTTAAAACGAAAATGAATGTTTATTACTGTTACAAAAATTTATTAATGTTAAAGCTTTTTTGTATTACTTGTATTTAAATTTAAATGTGACAAGTTTCGAATATATTAATATATTGCCAAACAAAAACAAAATCAGTACAGATAATTCAGTCAGTTAAACTGACTGATAAACACTCTCACCCTATGTATTATATTGCTTATCTGTCGAGTTATTGAAATTAATTGACTTTTTAATAACATGGCTAATGTATTATTAATTATCTGCTTGTGCAGCGTAAATGGTTGGAAAAAGGACGTTCGATTGTATAAGCTGACGTTTACAGACATGTTGTAACAGTACCAGAAAAGGTTACAGTGTCAAAAGTGTTAATAAATTCAACAACAATTGTATACAGTTAACTGCAATTTCCCTGGGCATATGATTATGTTGTATGGAGGCGCTAAAATGATTTTTTACTGTACTGACGGAAAATCCAAAATTATCATTTCTAATGGGTGGAGCGAACCTCCCGATTTCATAGGTTTCACTTATAAATATAAGCGATATTTTACTGAATTCAGTTAACTTACAAAAAAAGATATGTATGTAAAACTTAGAAGCAGATCTCAGTCATTTGTATAGGAGGTAACAAAAGGGTTGCCATACCCTTTTCTTCTTCTTCTTCTGGCAGCAACAACAGAAATTCATCCGTCAATAGCCACACGTAGAAAATAATTCCAAGCGCTTCGGTCTCTTGCGCTCCGTAGATAGTTCGTCACTCCAAGTTAAGGTAATAGCTATTTCAACTGCTTCGTCATTTTTCGAGCTGGAGCTTTGTTATCCATTCGTACAATGAGTCCAAGCCAGCGCATTCGATCTATTTCAACGCGCTTAACTACGTCGATATCATTGTACAGCTCATGGTGTACTCGACGACGTTACTCCCAGAATATATTGATCCGCTTGTGTCTTTATCCAGGATTATGCGCTGTAGAACAGGACAGGTAGGATCAGTGTCTGGTACAGTTTTATCATCGTTCCTCGAGAGAGGGCTTTCTTATTAAATCGCTTTCCGATGAATACTCGTCTCTTGATTTCCAGGCAGACATTTTTATTTTTGTTTACGACGGAGCCAAAGTAGACAAAATCATCTACCATTTCAAAGTTATAGTTCTCAACATTCACGCTGCGTCTTAAACGATTAGACTTTCTGTTCATTGAAACAAATAATTTGGTTTTGTACTCATTTATCACCAGACACACTTCTGCCGACTCCTTATCAATGCTCGAAAAGGCCGCAGTAACATCCCGCAGTCCATGGCAGCTTTCAGCATGATCATCTCCATTACAATGTTAATGACATCGTGTGACAGACTATCTCCTTGTCTAAAGCCTCGATAATTGCTTAGCCAGATTTTTGCCTATTTTTACAGAAACCTTTATGTCAGTCAGTGTCATCCCGCAAAGTCGTATCAGCTTTAAGCGGATATCAAACTCAACCATAGCATCTAATAAGTTCTGTCGTATCGGTCTGTCGAGTGCAGCTTTGTAACCGATAAACAGAAGGTAGGTATCGATCTGCATCTCTTGGGTCTTATCCAGGATTTGTCGTAGTGTAAGCGATGGGTTAAAGGCCAATCCTGAGATAGTTGGTACACACACTTGGATCGCCTTTCTTAAGCACAGGACATAGAACACTCAGATTCCAATCATTGGGCATGCATTCCTTGAACCAAATCGTGTTTATGAGCTAGTACATGCATGTTGCCAGCTCATCACCGCTTTAAAAACTCTGCCGGCAGTCCATCGGCTCCCGCAGCTGATCTCGTTTTGACTCGGTGGTGGACAATCCGCTACGTCATCGATGATTGGAATGATATCGTCACTTATGCTGCCTTCGGGAACGAGAAAAGAATGAAACTGTTCCCTCCATATTTGCAGCACACTCGAGACAAGATTTCCGTCTCTATCCTTACAGGTGGGGATACCTGTTCCAAAAGCTTTGCTTTTTACCTTTTGGTAGAACTTTCGGGCTTCACCTCTATCCCTGTAATTTTCGATATCCTGATCTTTCTTTTTTTTCAAAGACTTTTTTTCTGCCTGAAGAGGCGTGTCATCTCCATCCTCTTCACATTACAACGCTCCGTCACAGCACGCGTTGCCATTGGCTGCAGTTTTGCCCTGTATGCTGCATCCTTTTGCTCAGACATTCTTCATCGTACCAGGGCTTGTCTGAGCTGATCATTGCCGGAATTAACAAAAACGGCTTTGCTTCAGACACAAAGGAAATATTCCGTAAGGTATACCGAGATATAACCGTGTTAAAATATAGAAAAAGTGCTAAAAATCCACCATGAGCAAAAAACTTCGTAAGATCATCATCTGCATCAGCATTAAATTATTACTGCAGCCAAATCGATTAAACGAATGATGCAGAAGTTCTTATTTTTGGGGCTATTTTCACATGCAATTCTCAAAATTGAGTCCCGAATCTATTAGGTGAAAAATGGTGTACTGTGTTATTCGTTTACATTGCATACACTATAGGAGCGCTGATAGTGATATTATATAGCAGAGTTACCCTTGCAGAGCTAGTTATAATTTTTGTAACATCTAGAAAAAAAAATATTAAATCATTTCATTAAAAATATCTGAGATCACACCTCTACAATATTTTGGTCAAAATGTATAGTCTAACAAAGATTGAAGATATTTCTTGAGATACTTGTGAAATACCGATGGCAATGCTGGAAAGTTGGAGTAGTTGTGGCCAACATTTACATTAGATTACACAGTACAACATATGATTTTGGTACTCAATTCTGAGAACTGCATGTGAAAGTAGCCCCAAAAAGAAAAAGTTCTGCATCATTCGTTTTGTCAAGTTACATGCCATAATAATTTAATATCGATTTGAAGTTAACAAGTATCGTATAGGGGAATTTGTCATATTTTATATTTAAGAGTGTTTTACATTTGAAAACAAGATTTTCTAATATACTTAGACTACCATATACTATACACCAGTAACTACCAGACAGACAAGTGTTAAATCACTGTAGCACGAGGTGTAATTATACAAATGTAATTATGGAACAAGTAATTAAGATGCCATTCGATGATACGGCACTGCCATTAAATTGTCTCAATTAAAACTATTTAAAGCATTTACTTATTAAACTTGTATTAAAATATAATGTTTTAATACTATGTTTACAAGTACAAAAACATTGTCAATCTATACAATTCAAAGCAACATGACCGCCATATGTATGGTGTTGATTTTATTGGTCATAAATTCATTTGTAAGTCTTTGCTATTCAAGTATACAATATTATAAAATATCAGAAACTGCAGGATACAATGAAGGACACGAGTACAATTTATATATTAAAATGCGATATGGCATAAGTTGATAACTCGGTTTTTTGAAAAATGTTTTTTTTTTCTTTCTTGACATACAGTCACTTAAAGAACTTTTAGAACAATTTGGCAAAGAGTGATATGTGTAAGATATGTGATATTCTATTTAAAAACTATGATATTGTCACGTAATAAAATAAATTTTATACATGTGCGAGTACCTTAATGTGTCAAAAAATGACTTTGCTTATATTCATACACATAATTTATTTCTCAACAACATATGTATATAACCGCCTACACTAAATTGTTTAAACAATTTCATACCTCTTTTTATGTTTCCCCTTCGAATTCCAGATGATCCAGGGCGATCGTTATCTCAAAACTGTTAAACTGGAGTGCAAGTCCAATCCTAAATATGTTCAAATCTCACTGTGTAAACTTAAGCCTGTTAATCGCTACAAGTCGGTGGTGTCACTAGATGCCAAACTAAATGGCACTCTGCAAAATATTTCAGTAAGTAATAGTCATACATACAAAAAGTTATAATCCCCCTTATTACGTATGTCGTAGTCGACTTTCGACAACATTCGATTGTTGTTTTTTATATTTGAATAAAAATAAACAGAATTCTTAATTAACAGAAATGTTAGGTGTTAAGAATTGTTCATCATCTGATGAAGAATAACATGATAGGAACAATGACAAGTCGTATTTCAGTCTCACAAACGAATCACTGATGTATCACTGAAGTATTTGAAAAGCGACAAAAAATTCGACGTGACAACGACATACATAATAAGAGGGAATATCAAATTAATAACTGATTTCCCTCTATTGCTTTTTTAGATTCGTATTAAAATTTACGAAAAGAATGATGTCAATAGATTTGTGCCATATCTGGTGGACATTGTCATCAACATTTGTAAATTATTAGGGGGATCTACGGGTGGCGTATATAAAAATATAATAATGAAAGTGCTGGAAAATTATACCAATGCCACCCATCCTTGTCCATATACGGTAAGTCGAGATATATACATAAGATTGGGTCAATTTGTATAGAATAAAAAAAAGAGGGATGGGGGATTTCTAATTTGAGTATTTTGATTGTTATTCATTCTGGGAGTAACAGCTCACAACGGCCGAGTGATCACGTATTCCCCGGGCAATGCCACTGAACATCCGTTCACTGGTAGCAAATGTGAAAAGGCGCAATGTTGAGTAACCTAATCGGCATGCTATCGATGCGTCTTAGGAAGTAGGTAACAGTAGTTACTGAAGCTCAACACAGGCTCTCTTAGTGGATTTGGCAGCCCCAAGAAACTAGGATCGGGCACGGTAGCCTAATTAGCCACTCTCCTTAAACAAAACCAATTATTATGAAAACACGAAGAAAAGAAAAAAACAAGAATCCCCCCACATGTTGACGACCCCGCAAACGTTATAAGGACCATGATTTACGGATATGAACCTAGAATGTCTGAATTCTCTACAGACAAGGTGCCTCTATCCAACTGACGGAAGTCCTCGACAAATACAAAGCTGACATCACTGCCATACAGGAAATGCGATGGACGGGGCAGGAATGCACCCGACGAAAGAACTGTGACATCTTTTACAGCTGCCATGCAGAAAGACACGAATTTGGATGTGGATTCATAGTGGGCAAGAGACTTCGACATTTGGTCTCTCGGTTTAACCTTGTAAGTGACCGAATAGCCACAATTCGCATCCGGGCAAAATATTTTTACATTACGCTGATTTGTGTACAGACCCCGACGGAAAATAAAGACGATGAGATTAAAGATGCATTTTTCGAGCGCCTAGAGGAAACATACGACCGCTGCCCTGGCCACGACATTAAAATTGTTCTGGGAGACTTTAATGAAAAAATAGGAAGAGAAGGTGTTCTTGGTCCATCGATCGGTAAATTCATCCTGCATACCGACACGTCAGACAATGGGTTTAGGCTGGTTAGTTTCGCGTCGGCAAGAACATGGTAGTGAGTGGAACCAGATTCCCGCATTAAGATATCCAGAAGGCAACCTGGATATCCGCTGATCAAAATACAAGAAACCAGATTGATCACGTGGTAATTGATGGAAGGCATATCTCAAGCGTTATGGACGTGCGTGTGGTGCGCAGTGCAAATATTGACTCGAATCACCATCTAGTTGCAGCCAAGGTATGCACACGATTAAGTAGTGCTAAAAGCACTCGTAATCAAACGCAGAGGAAGCTAGACATCACAAAGCTACATACCAACGAGATAGCCAATGCCTACTCCAACCAACTCTCTCAATTACTTCAAACCAACCCCCCTAATTATGATGTTCCCGACAGCCAGTGGCAGCATGTTGCGAATTCTATGACCACTACCGCAACGACCGTACTGGGTTATACAAAACTATGCTCAGACAAGCCCTGGTAATGATGAGGAATGTTGCGAAATGTCTGAAGATTAGGATGCTGCATACAAGGCAAAACTTCAGGCAATGGCAACGCGTGACGGAGCGTTATAATGAGAAGAGGAGGGAGATGACACGCCTCTTCAGATGGTAAAAGCGTCTATGAAATAAAAGAGAGAGCCAAGATATCGAAAACTACAGGCATAGTGGTGAGGCCCGAAAGATCTACCAACAGGTAAAAAGTAAAGGTTTTGGACCAGGGATACCCACCTGTAAGGACGGAGACGGAAATCTGGTCACTGACATTCAGAGTGTGCTGCAAATATGGAGGGAACACTTTCGATATCTACTAGTTCCCGAAGGCAGCATAAGTGACGAAATTCCACCAATCATCGACGATGGAGTAGATTGTCCTCCATTAAGCCAAACGAGATCAACACGGCAATTGTACGACTTAAAAATTATAAAGCAGCGGGAGCCGATGGACTGCCGACAGAGCTTTTTAAAGCCGGCGGCGATGAGCTGAAAACATGCATGCACTAGCTCATAAACACGATTTGGCTCAAGGAATAAATGCTGCCGATGATTGGAATCTAAGTGTTTTATGTCCCGTGCTCAAGAAAGGCGATACTAGTGTGTGTACCAACTATCGCGGGATTAGCCTTTACCCATCGCATACAAGGTCCTCTTTAGTGTGCCATGTGAAAGACTAAAGCCCATTCTGGCGTATCAGATTGAATCACATCAGTGTGGCTTTAGACCTGGTAAATCCACGATTGACAACATTTTCACACTACGAGATGACCCACGAGATGCAGATCGATACCTACCATTTGTTTATCGATTACAAAGCTGCATTCGACAGTCCGATACGACAGAAATTATCTGATGCTATGGCTGAGTTTTGTATCCCCGCGAAGCTAATAGACTTTGCGGGATGAAACTGATTGAAAATTGGTTAAAATCTGACAGAGCCTGTCTTTAGATCTCTTTAACATCGTACTGGAGATGATCATGCGAAAGGCAGCAGTAAATACGACTGGCACCATCTTTTATAAAAGCCACATGCTGCTCGTGTATGCTGATGATATAGATAACATTGGCCGAGGACTGCAAGATGTCACTGCGGCCTTTTCGAGCATTGAGAAGCAGTCGGCAGAAGTGTGGCTGGTGATTAATGATGATAAAACTAAGTTATTTGTTTCAACGAACAAGTTATGAACGTTGATAACTATAACTTTGAAGTGGTTATCGGCTCCGCTATAAACCTGGAAATCAAGAGACGAGTATTATTCGCAAACCGCTGCTATTAAACGCTAAGCCACCGCACAATGGTTTCTGCTAGTGTAAGACCGTAGATAAATTCAAAATTTAAAGTGTATGCAAGAAAGTTTTTTTTATGTTTTTTTATTAAAAATATGTCCAAATTAACATATTTACGACCTTTTTCAGTAGATTTCATTTTTATTTCGAAAATATCATTGCTTAAAGTTGCCATATTGGTGTAATCAAAAAAGTTGACGTATAACACCTAAAAGTTTGAAGTTGTATAACTTTAAGAGTATAAAAGTCACACTTACGTATGATACATCGTTGAAAAGGTAATTTTATTGCAAATAAAACAGTGTTAAATTCTTATCAAAATTATTTAAAAATAAAAAAATTTCAACCAATTTTTTGATCCATGTTTAAATTTCAAGGATTTGATTTTAAGATGGAGCTACAGTTTTGCCTCCACTCCCCTCCACGAAGATATTAGTACAGGCATATTGCCACATGTTTCACTTACTTGCCCTAAAAATTTTAGCTGCTACTACCTGCTAACCTGCAATATATGTACAAAAAACGTTAACAACTATTTTTCGGAATATGCATTTTTTTAAGTTTTTCCAATAAAATTGTGATTTTTTTTTTAATTGTCATATATTATATATATATATATCATATATACCATTATCATACGGAATTATTGTGTATATAATATTTCAATGACAATTTCGCATTTTTCTAATTGTCGGACGTTCACTTGTACGTATACATACAAGAGATATGCTTTCCTATTATTCGGTCTGAAGCCTATGACTTAAATGTATATTCTAACATGAATGTTATATGTTCCAAACAGCATTAACTTTATTTAGTATATTTTATTTTTTCATGTTTATATTTTGTTTTATTAAAAATAATTTTTTTTTTTAATTTACTTATATTCATTTATTGATACATTGTATTGAAGCATAGCCGCGATTAACGCTAAAAGCAACACAATTGAAACTGTTCAGATGAATTAAAAAAGGTTTAATAATTATAAATTTAATTATAATACTTATTAAATAAATTGTCTTTAAAGTGTGTAAAAACGTTTTATGCTCAACAACTTATTACTCCATAGAGAAAACGATGGCATATTTTTTGCACCGTTCTTTCCCCAAGTACTACTGCTAACTGCATTTTGAGAGCGATAACGCTCATAAATTTGACTGATTTGGTGTTTGAGCTATGTAAGAAACAGATTTGCAAAAAAAAAATGTCTTTTGGAAATTTATTCGCGGCTATGCTTCATTTTATATTGCTTTATATAGTTATTAGTTTGAAATAGGTACTTTATTAACATAGTTATGTATTTAAGCCGTCAACTACATGCATAATCATCATCATTATGCTATATCTAAAATCATCATTAAATTTATTTATTATATATTATTTCTAAATATTTTTATTATGTTTTATTATTATTGATGTTTTCTTCTTAAAATTTACTGATTTTCGTTAATTAACAGATTGTATCGAAATAGGTAGCTACATTTGGAATCGATCAATATAAGTATAGTTATTACTTTGAAATAGGTACTATACTAACTTACTTATTTATTTTATTTTGACTTCTGTCAATTCTGTTCACATCATCAACCTTATCAGTTCGTATAAAACCAAAAGCTTTATTATCTTTTCTCTTAAATAAAATAAACTTAACGTTGAGCAAAATGGAAGAATTCAAGTGTAAAAAAAATGATTTAATTTTGTCTTACATAAATAGCAACAAAAGTGATTCTGCAATAAGAATTTACATAGAGAACCATTTTAATCTATGCGAAAAGTCCATCAATCATGTAATAACTCAGGTAACCAGAATTTTGATTCCGCATTTTAACACACGTTGGAATATGTGCAAACGAAATAAAACGTTTTTCCTAAGAAGATATAAGGATTGGATGAATGAGGAATTTTGCGTAAAAATCCCAGATTCTCAGGCATCTTCTTCGTCTTCAGTGAAAAGAGGGCGACCATCTTCATCATTTGAAGAAGCTGCAATACTTACAATGAAAAAGAAAAACACGGCTTTGATTAAAGAAACAGGTCTTGATCAATTGCGCAGTGCATATATGCAAGGACTACGAGCTATTTATGAACCAGACGAAGCAGAAATAGTAGAGCTTTTAAGATCGGCCAGTAGAGAAAAAAGGGACAAATTCTTAAAATGCTCAATGAGGAACAATGTTCCACTCCTATGGACAATGATGAAGCTTTGATTGTTTATATTGAAATGGATTTTTCGAAATCTCAATACATTTTATTGAGAAATATACTAAAACAAAGATACTGTTTAATATTGCCAACATTCAAAAAAATTTTGGAAGCAAAAAAAAAATGTTACCCTTCCCCTAATGCAATTGAAATAACTAATTATAGTGCAAAAATAACATCACTTCAGGAGCTTTTTGACCTCACTGTACAAAGAATATTTAATATTGAAAATGTGCTTATTGACAACTGTACGGATTTAGTTCTACACTGTAAATGGGGATGTGACGGATCTTCAGGCCAAAGTGAATATGAACAGATATTCTTTAAAGAATCGGAAATTATTTCAGATGCTCAGATGCAACATCAATAATAATAAAACATAATAAAAATATTCAGAAATAATATATAATAAATAAATTTAATGATGATTTTAGACATAGTATAATGATGATGATTATCCATGTAATTGACGGCTTAAATACATAAGTATGTTAAGTACTGCGAAGATTAAAATGTTGAGTTAAATGTTGATAAATAAACAAAAGTTGTTGAATTATTATGCTAGTACGTTTATGAACCAGTTTTATGATAGATTGCAGGTAATTTTTATTTTTTACATATAAAAAAACAAAAGAAGAATTACTTGGAAGTAAAAATAAAAAAACGTAATTTTTAAACTTTAATAACTTTTAAAATAAATTTTGTATCAAGTTAATTTTTTGCACAAAGCTGCATTATATAATCAATAATGTTCCCCCCAAATTTCAAAACAATCGAATAATAAACAACAAAGTTACAGATTTTAGCTACGCAAAACCCAAAAAGGAACCACTGTGCACCGGTTTAACGATAAAGCCCTCTCTCGACAAACGAAGATCCAACTCTACGAGACACTGATCCTGCATGTCTTAAGCAACAGCGCAGAATCCTGGGTAATGACGCAGGCGGATCAATCTATTCTGGGAGTTTTCGAGTGAAAAATACTACGCAAAATATTTGGACCCATCATCGTTAACGGCGAGTACCGTCGTCGAATAAATCATAAGCTATATGAGCTGTACAACGATATCGACAAAGTCAAGCGCGTTCAAATAGACCGAATGCGCTGGCTACGTTATACGAATGGACGAAAACGCTCCGGCTCGAAAAGACTTCGGCAATAAATATGATAGGGGGCGCTGGAGGGGGCGACCAAAACTCCGATGGATTGACCATGTGAAAGAGCTGTTATCTAAGGTATGGCGAAATACCTGTGCGCAAAAGACCGAAGCGCTTGGAATACTTTTATACGTGCGGCTACTGATAAAGAAATTTCTGTTGTTGCTGCCATTAAAAAAAAAAGCACCAAGCGGCTATCAAAATCGTAATCTATGATAAATTCTAAGAAAATTTGCCCAAACCATAGGTCTAAATTCAAAATCGAGCCCCCGGTTTTTAACGAGAAAATTTTCGTAATGGGGAAAAATCTCAAGCCCCGCAACTGCCTCGGATTCGCCCATATAGGGGTAAAATGTATGACCGACCACCAATCATTTTTCGTTCCTTACATTTTCACCCATCTTCACCCTCTCCCATACAAAAATCTAATTTTTATAAAATTTGTTCCCACCGCTCTAACTGCCCTAAAGGCAGGTGTCAAGCCCCTTTGGGATTTGAGGCCTATTTGCAGGATACCGACGCTATTAGAAATACATTTACTTTTTTTCTCTAAATATTTTTTTTCAGGGCACCATGTCAGCCAGAAATCTATATATTGATGCCAACTTGAGTCCAGTCCCCATACTGATAAAATCTTCAAAAATAGTAATTACATTTTTTGAAGGTTATCCGCCTAATTATGCTGGAGCCATTGACTTGTATTTTGAATACATTGAGACAAAAACTAGATTAAGTGGCTAAACGGTAGCAAAGAATAAGAATAAGTAAAAAATTTAAAAAAAATCAAACCAATACAGACGAAATGTATATTTTTGAAATGAGAGGGTGTGGCAAAAGTGTTTCATATGTATAACGCTATACATATGAATTATAATTTACGTAGTACAATATTTACTTTAACTACTAAGTCTAAGTTCAACAACCCATCACACCACTTGCCTGCACCCTTGACACATCGACAACCTAAATAGAAAAACAAAACTACAACCCAATAAAGGAAGTAAACTAAATTAAAGAATAAAGGTAGGTGGCGATGCTCTCTGTGTGTGTAGGTGTGTGCTCACATCTCTACGAATGCGAGCTTGTACATACACACGTACTGTGTGTCTGTATGTCTGTTTGAGTAAGTACATTCCAGGTTCCTCTATCTCAGGTAACTTACATAAGTTTTTCCTAAAGGGGAGATAAAGAAAACTCAAGTCGGTCGCTTGGTCGATGGGTTGGTGGGTAAACTAAGATGAAATCTCAAAAATATTTATGTAAGACGAATTGTAACGAGTAATGGATGGATGTCGGTAGGTCGGATGGACGGACAGACCAAGTGAATGGATGAATGAATGAATGACTGACTGAAACAAAGATTGTAAGTGAAAGTTGATACAATCCAGAGAAGGAATCAAGTCGACCAAATAAAACATCGACTACAATAGGAAGTTACAACAACAATGCCATGGGCAATTGTTGTAATACAACTGAATATTGTAAATGGAGTTGGCTAAATGGCAGCTCAAGGAGCGGGCGGAGCAGGTGGGACGCGGCAAACACTAGAGTAATGCGTTGTGATTCATGGCAAGACAAACATACACACACACACACTTATACAAAAAATGGCAAAGAAACATAAGCGGAACGGTACGTCGTCGTCATCGTTACCTTTCCGCTGTCTAGCACTAAAGCAGCTACTGTGGCAAATGGTTCCACTGGTTCCACTCGACTACTGTATGGACATATGTATAGTAATTGCATCAATGTATACGAGACGAGTACGAGAGAATACCTTCATATGGGAATACGCAATACTATGGACATCTCATACAAGGGCGTAGCCAGGATCTAATGTAGGGGGGGGCAGTCGGTTTTACATTTCATGTTAATAGTTTATTTACAAAAAAAAAAAATTAAAACTAAGTACCTAACGAAAAATCAATACTCATTGTTTTAACAATATTTTATTAAACAAAGGTATTTCTTTAAAAAAATTTTAGGTCGTCGAATTTCAAAAAAAAATATTTTTGTTTCGTTTGAAATCGTTCGGCTTGAGGTCAATATTTTTATTCATCTGTTTTTTGTTTTGACATATTAAATTTTAAGCCGGAATTCTTGACAAATTTTAAAATTTTTTTCTTGTTTTATTTGAAACAAACTGTGCACTGAATAACCGTTTTTTTATTCTGAATTCCTCATGGTTATTTTTTTTTTTAAATGAGTCAAAGTCGATGAAAAAAAAAATAATTTTTGACCAAATTTTTTTTGGGTTTATGGGCTCAAATCGATTTTCGCAGACCATAGTTGGATTTTCGGATATGCCGTCTTCGACAAAGTTGTTTTAAATAAGTCTAGCTTATCAGAAATCCCAACTGTAGCTTGGCGAAGATCTAGTCAACCCCTTAAAAACTATTCAAAGTGAAAAACTTTTAATAAAATTCTGTACAAAACCGTCATTGTAACTCAAAAATCTAATGATGCAGTACGATTCCGAATAAGGTTAATACCGTCGAGTCTGGTCTTATCTATTTTTTCGACTACCATAGTGTTCTTATTCACAGAATGTAATCTACAAATCCAAAGAACTAATTAATTTAGTCTCATGTCTTGTTAAAAGAGTCGATTCGAAAATCGAGTACGGAATCAGTTGCCCCAAAAATTATTAGTTTCGCACTCGATTGCTTTTTTTAAATATTTTTACTGTTTTCGTTTAATTGGCTGCATCCGGCTCGCATCAAAATACCATTCTATCACACCAATTTCCCAAGACCTTGTTAATGCTTTCGGGCTGTAGCTCACGGATTGCTTTGACATTGGCCATAAGTGTTTGATATTGGCCATAAGTGTTTGAATCGCTTCTGGATTAAAATAAACTATGATTTTAAAATTAACTTGTATTTGGTCCACCTTATATATCATTTGACACGAAAAAGTGTACAGTTAAAGGAAACACGTTGTCACGAATTCAATTCTGGAAAAGTGTCAGTCTGTCTGGGCGGCTGGCTGGTGTGGAGGAGAACTCGAATAAACTTTACTGACCCTTTTAAAGATTTAATTTTCAAAATTTGGTTTTAAATTCCTAAATAAAAACATAACTTCCTAATGAAAAACTGGAAGATATTTGAATTTGGTACATTTACATACATACTAAGTATCATTCTTGCAATTGCACTAAATACAGTTAAAATTTTGCACAATCTTATCGCTTATTGAACGTTAACTTACGAATTATAAAGAGCCTCGCTCTGCGTACTAGTACTTCCAATACAAGGTAGTCTAAATTTTCCCAATAATTTCAAGGAGGAACTCATAATATTTTGTGAATTCATTAACACTGTCTAAACTGTAACCATTTCTACAGCTTTGATACATGGCTGTAAACGTCTGGCCAACAGATACCACTGCACAAGCAGAACAATAACAATACATAAGTACTTTTACTTAAAAATCAGTTAATTTCATTGAATCCGAGTTAAAAAATATCCACTACAATTTTTGAGAGTGAACATATGGTGAAAGTTTTTATTAGTCAGTTCACCTTTTGTAAAATTTCTGTACTATTTTATTTTAATTTTCATATTTTCTAGGATTTTGACCAATTTTTCAAGCTCTAGGGGGGGGCAGCTGCCCCCCCTGCTCCTACCATACCCATGAAGCATAAAATTGCAAACTTGAGGTAAAATGATACGTAAACAATTAAGGAATTTTTCAAGGCACCTCGAAGGAGGTAAACTACTACGAATAAAGCAGTGCGTATGCAATTAAATGAAATATCTTTAAATAGGTGGAATTTAATTTATTTACCCCATTAAATGTACGCTGTGTAAGAGGTTGGCCGAGTGGGGTTTGGTGGGTAAGAATTTATATGCTTGGGGTTATAGGGCACTTATAGGAATTGGACCGCTACATATAGAAATGGTATAAGTGTATATTTTACGAAAGAAATATAATTTCCATAACTGCTGGCTGCTTTTTTTCGGTAACCAAAAAGAAATGGCCAATAAATATTAATGAATATAAGACATTAAGAAGAGTATAGTAATGCACTGATACACAAAGTAAAATGAATGGAGTAAGTGAAAGAATGTCATAAAATAAGTAATTTGAGAATTAAACGCTACTAAGTGATTTTTCGGTTTTGCTTTTTACTGCGTAAGTAATATGATAAAAAAAGAGTATTCTACTTTTTTGTTCAACGAAGTAAAAAATTGAATAACGACGAAAAGAAAAAAAATTAAGAAAAATTTTTAACACAGACACAAGGGACCTCTATAAATATAAGATTTCATAATTGGAAAGCATAGGTAGGCTCTTTTTAGTGATTCTTAAAATAGGAGAAGAAGCAGATTATGCCCCATCTGTGATTAATAAGCTTACAGTACTATGCCAACGAGCAAATATACCAATCATAAGACGAATATCTATGAGAAAAATAATTAAGTCATTTGTGGACAAGTGAAACTTGTACTGCTTCATCCTCATAGGATGATAATGAATGGAGTATATGAATGGAAAAATTTTCTTATGCAGATATGACATAGATATGAATAGGAGATGGAATTGCTCCGGTGAAAAAGATATCACTATGACACAAAATCAAACTTTTTGAAAAACACCCGAACGTGACTATATAGGTTCGATAGTACAACCGGAGCTGAGTAAAACCCTAGCTCAGTTTGGCTAGATTGGCTACCAATTTTATTTTTTGGCCCCCTAAACTTTTTGAAATCCCTTGGACCCCTTGAAAAAAGGTGACATCAATTGTTGGCCAACAGTTTCTACAGTTTTTAATCTAGCTCTTTCTCTTCTTCAGCAAAGTTTTAGCTTATAGTCCGCTTAAGAAACTGATATAATAAAATTTCCCAAAAAAATTAGACTTCCCTCGTTTATTTTCAAAAAACTTCGATAAAAATTCTAATTTTTTCACTATTTTTTATATAAGTCGTAGGGAATCCAGATTTTTTGCATACTCCATTCAGTGAAATTGTAGTTTAGGTAACACCGAATAACTTCTCTGAACAAACCTATGCAATCTGAACAAGTCTAGGGATATTAAATAGCTCTCAAAACACACTATCTACTTTAAACAAATCAGTTTTTTAGGAGTTTTGGGCCATTGTGCAATGTTTTTACATGCTATATTTACCAAAAACGTACTTATTGTATAACTGAATAACTTCTGTTAACAACCAATATGATCGGAATACTCCACCCCCTTAATTGTTCACAAAGAGCATTAGGGTGTTCTTTATATGGCGTTTTTTCGAATTTCGTTAAAAATATGTATTAATTGCGATGTTGGTCATCTATCTTCACCTTACGTTTCTTTTTGGCAATATTAGGAATATATTGTGAGAAATTTTGTATCGATAGTTGGACATTAGGGTGTGCCGCAATGAGGTTAAAGTATGAATTTGTTCTCAAATCAGTTTATTGCCGCTGAATATTTTTCTTTCGTATATAGACTAAATAGTAACAACCCGTTCAATAGCAGAAATAAAGACCTAAAATAATATGTGTTTGCTTTTACCATATCTCCTATAGTCGCCGAGATATTTGATATAGAAGTTGGGGTATTTTTAAAAAAATTATTAAAAATGTTGAAATTGAATTTCAATGTAGATTATTATGGGCAATTATATATTTCAACTTTTAAAGTTTAATCAAGTTAAAATCTATATGTTTCAAAAGTATATGTGTATATTATCACTATCTCTATCAATTCTTGAGATATCAGGCGTTAAAAAACGGAATTTTTGACTGTATGCATAGCAATGTCTAATGAACTTTTGTTCCATCTGAATACCCATTGAATACTTACCAATAACGATTTTTATACGATAAAAATAAAAAAATCCCCTCAAAAGACCATTGGATATTAATGGTTTTTGTGACATTTGTAAGCATACACAATGGATATACAGGTGAAACAAAAGTTAAGTAGTCATTGCTATGCTTTTTAAGCCCCTGATATCTCGAGAATTGATAGAGATAGTGATAATATACACATATACTTTTTAAACATATAGATTTTAACTTGATTAACCTTTAAAATTTGAAATATATAATTGCCCATAATAATCTACATCGAAATTCAATTTCAACATTTTTAATAATTTTTTTAAAAATACCCCCCCTTCTATATCAAATATCTCGGCGTCTATAAGAGATATGGTAAAAGCAAACACATATTATTTTAGGTCTTTATTTCAGCTTATGAACGGCTTGTTACTACTTAGTCTATATACGAAAGAAAAATACTCAGCGGCAATTTACTGATTTGAGAACAAATTCATACTTAAACCTCATTGCGGCACACCCTAATGTCCAACTATCGATACAAAATTTCTCACAATATATTCCTAATATTGGCAAAAAGAAACGTAAGGTGAATATAGATGACCAACATCGCGATTAATACATATTTTTAACGAAATTCGAAAAAATGTCATATAAGGAACACCCTAATGCTCTTTGTGAACAATTAAGGGGGTGGAGTATTCCGATCATATTGGTTGTTTACAGAAGTTATTCAGTTATACAATAAGTACGTTTTTGGTAAAGATAGCATGTAAAAACATTGCACAATGGCCCAAAACTCCTAAAATCTGATTTGTTTAAAGTAGATAGTGTGTTTTGAGAGCTATTTAATATCCCTAGACTTGTTCAGATTGCATAGGTTTGTTCAGAGAAGTTATTCGATGTTACCTAAACTACAATTTCACTGAATAGAGTATGCACAAAATCTGGATTCCCTACGACTTATATAAAAAATAGTGAAAAAATTAGAATTTTTATCGAAGTTTTTTGAAAATAAACGAGGGAAGTCTAATTTTTTTGGGAAATTTTATTATATCAGTTTCTTAAGCGGACTATAAGCTAAAACTTTGCTGAAGAAGAGAAAGAGCTAGATTAAAAACTGTAGAAACTGTTGGCCAACAATTGATGTCACCTTTTTTCAAGGGGTCCAAGGGATTTCAAAAAGTTTAGGGGGCCAAAAAATAAAATTGGTAGCCAATCTAGCCAAACTGAGCTAGGGTTTTACTCAGCTCCGGTTGTACTATCGAACCTATATAGTCTCGTTCGGGTGTTTTTTTCACTGTTGCACTGTGTATTCGGTCATAAGACAACATGGTTATCTCCAGATCAATAGACGAGGAATCAGGTTGATCACGTGGTAGTCGATGGAAGGCATGCATCTAGTGTTCTGGATATACGAGTGATCAAGGGTGCGAACATTGACTCCGATTACTACCTTACCGCAGTTAAGGTACGCACAAGCATGGTGAAACGAAAGCTGGACATCGGTAAATTGCAGACCACAGAGGTAGCGAACGCCTACTCCAACCACCTAACTCAACTGCTGCGGAATTCTCCAACCCCTGATAATATAACCTCGCAGAGGCAATATATAGCCGACTCCATAGAACGGACTGCGAGAAGCGTACTTGGGTTCTCAAAGCCGTCTCAAGAAGATGCCTGGTACGATGATGAATGTCGCAATGCCACGAGAGAGACGGATGCTGCATACAGGGCAAAACTGCAGCCAATAGCAACGCGAGCTGTTCGTGAACGGCACAGGGAGAAGAGGCGAGAGGCAACTCGTCTTTTTAGACGAAAAAAGAAAGAGCTGAAGAAGAGGCAGGATGAGTGCACTAAGTTGCTCCGAAGTAGAGGGAAAGCCCGAAAATTCTACAAGGGAGTTAAAGCGAGAATGCTTGAAACAGGGTTGCCCTCCTGCAAGGACAGCGATGGCCAGCTAGTGACGGACCCGGATAACGTTCTGAAGACATGGAGAGATCACTTTAGAAATTTACTGGATACTGACACCACTCCAGAAGACCCCGCTCCAATCTATGACGATGGTATTAACTGTCCACCTCCGAGCCAGAGCGAGATACGTATGGCCACCTCCCGCCTTAAAAACAACAAAGCTGCTGGAGCCGATGGTCTCCCTGCTGAATTGTTTAAGGCTGGCGGGGAGGAGCTGATTAGGAGCATGCATCAGCTCATGGAGAACATCTGGCAAGAGGAGAGTATGCCCGGGGATTGGAGTCCCAGTCTGTTATGTCCCATATACAAGAAAGGAGATCGTAGTGAATGTAAGAACTACCGTGGAATGAGCCTATTGCCAATTGCGTACAATGTCCTTTCAAGCATATTGTGTGAACGTCTAAAGCCAATTGTAGAAAAACTAATTGGACCATATCATTGCGGCTGTAGACCTGGCACATCTACGACGTATAAAATATTCACATTACGTAAAATCTCATGTAAAGCAGATCGACACCTACCACCTCTTTGTAGACTACAAAGCTGCCTTCGACTCTCCGATAAGGAATAGGCTATATGAGGCCATGTCTGAGTATTGTATTCCTGCAAACATTATTCGACAAAGCTTATTTGATGTACCTTGGAAAACACTAAATCCTCGGTAAGGATTGGTAAGGATCTCTCTGAACCATTCAACACAGAAAAAGTCTCAGGCAGGGCGATAACCTATCCTATACACTATTTAATATAGTTATGGAGAAGGTGAGGAGAAAGGCTGGTGTCAACATGTCTGGCACCATATTCCACAAGAGCCACATGCCACTAGCTTATGCCGATTATATGGACATCATTGGCCGAAATCTGCGAGATTTTACTGGAGTTTTCTCATCGCTAGGAAAGGAGTCAGTAAAAATGGGTTAAGCGGTCAACAAGAGCAAAACAAAAATAATGATTTCGACGAACAAAGAGTCCTCTGCATGGAGACGCCCCTTCAACTTTGAAAATTTAATTTTGAGGTGGCAGATGAGTTTACCTACCTCGGATCTTCCTACAACAAGAAAAATATTGTCAGCCATGAAATTAAGCGGAGAAAAGTGCTAATGCCAATAGATGTTTTTACGGACTTTGGCACCACTTTAGTAGCACCATCTTATCTGGAGATACGAAGAAACAGCTGTACTAGGTGTTAATTCTACCCGTTCTGTTGTATGCTGCCGAATGGTAGGCGCTTACGACAACGGACATAAAAAACCTGGGAGTATTCGAGAGAAAAGTACTCCGAAAGATATCTGTGTAGACGGCGAGTTTTGCCATCGGATAAACCATGAGCTGTATGAGCTTTACCACGACATCGACGTTGCTAAAGGAGTCAGAAAGGTGTTTGAAGGCGAACCTGAAGGACGGCGCAGAGCAGGGAGACCCAAACTTCGTTGGAAGGGCCAAGTGGTTGACGACGTGCCACCATCTGGTAGGACTAACTGGAGAACGCACGCAGAAGGCCGAAACGTGTGGAATTCTTTAATTCTTCAGGCCACGTTCGTAAGTTGTAATAGGCCACTTAAGTAAGTAAGTAAGTAACTTACTGGGGTACTCAATAGTGAGAGTCTTCGAACTCTATGCATGTTCATTTCTTAACAATGCGTGGTCAAACAAAAAATGGGCGTGGCATCTCTAATACCAAATATATATTTGTAATCGGTTTTCTGAAGAACTATGAAGCTGAAAGACACACTGTTATAAGTATTCGTGGGTATTCGAGCCACAAATGGATGTTAGAGAAAAAGTAGACGTGGTATATGCCGTATAAAGCAAATGTTGTACCACATAGCACTATTACCGTGAGAGTCATCAAACTTGGTACGTACGTTTTGTGTCCCAATAATGTGCCTAAGATGACGAAAAGTGAGACTAAGCGTTGGAGAAATATGACGATGAGAACCAGCAAATTTTGTAGAATTAACGTATCTATTTAGTTTCCCTTTACACCCCATGAATGAAGTATGGGATAGCTTCTCTCGGGTTTGTGAATTAACAGTATTCTAACTTGGCACGGAATCTAATATCTGACCCGAAATGGGCGGAATCAATTAGGACTTTTAGAACAAGTTGGCAAAGCATGATATATCTGAGATCAGTACAAGCCTATTAAATTGCTATATAAAAAGCTGATATGCTCAATTTGTCTTTATGAGGTTCCAGAACATTGAAATTATGAACATTGGACATATCAACATTTGCCATAATGGTATAGATATTATCCGAAATTGATTACACATTTAACAAATATATCTACTATATTTACCTATGCCACACTTAACACACCACCTGCTCATGCGTAGCGCTACGCCAACACACATTCGTATCACTAACAATAACAGTAACAGTTCAATTTCACAGCAAACAAAAACAACCGGAAATGCGTTCAAAATGGTAAAATGTAAACTGAGTACTCGTGAGTACAAACGAGACGACTAAAGAAGGAAAAAACATCCAACAAAGCAAAGGAAACCTAAAACAAAAGCAAATGAATAAACTTAAAAGCATTTCCAGATCAAATACTCATTCGCTGATACCTCAACAACAAGAAAAAAAACACACACACGAAAAGAAACAGAAACAGAAATTACAACCATTGCACAGAAATGCTAAATGTGAAACACGAGTATGACAAGTATGTAACGCGAAACAAAAAGCAACCTAAAGCATTGGACTTAATGGTCGAGACTCAAGCAAAAGAAATGCGCCAAATGTAGAAACAGAAAACAACAACACTTGAACGCGCATCGTCGAAACAAAATAGTAACGGGGGGAGGGAGCAAAAAAAGGTCAAGAACACAATATGGATGAATGGAACAAAACGAAAAGGCGTAACCGAAATCCATCCGTACGTGGCACAAGGAGACCTCACACAACAAACACAAAGGGAACGCCAAATACGAGTCGGATGTAAGACAATGTAAGTGTTTTTATCGTACGTATGTGTGTTTGGGGTACAAATATTGACCCCATTGAAAAAAGGCGCCTGGCTGCGAGCATACATAGAAGTTGTTGAGATCAAGTTCTGTTTTCAAATTAAGCAAAGTGTCGATATTTAAGAGGGGGTATTCTACGATTACAAGCAGTTAATGAAAGTTTGAATGTGTGTACTATGTTGAAATATTTCAACATATGGATAAAATGAAATATTGATTTATGTTCGTTTAAGTGTGTAACTATTTCTATTGCAGTTTTGAAATAATTAGAAAAATAATGCAATTTAAACTACATTACAAGCTATTTAGGATTGTTTGAATATTTGCCCTATTTTGAAATATTTCACAATATCGATAGTGCGGTTGCAACTGAAATTGCCTGGTAACGAGACGGTATGGGCCGTATTTCCAATACTGTGGAACGCGTTTAGAAGCGATGTATGAAGCTGAGAGTAAATAAAAGATTTCTCGTTACATATAATTTCTCATGCAACGAGAAATTATATGGGAATTATCGAGAATTGTTAGAGATAAAAAACCAAATGAATTAATTTTAATTCAAGATGTTTATTTTAGATATGTGTGCTCACCAATTGGGTTGAGAAAAGTAAGTGTCATTTTTAGTTATACGAACTTTGCACGAAGCTTAACAATTTATCTATTGAGTTCATATTAAATATCGTATTATCTTAACATATTTACAAAGATTGGCAATTCATTGGGTATTAAGTAAGTACAATTCACAATTGCGATTTTGGTTTTCTATACAATTCATTTTAGGGATTTTATTACAATATAATCGTACACAGATTTCGTACGTGTATTAACTTTATTAATGATTAAAATAAACGCTGTAAGTTTATACAGAAATGTTGATTTAAGTTTCCTTAAGTGTTTAACTATTACTTTCCATTCCTTTCTTCGGCTTTTATCGATTCCATATTTCTTTCTCGTTATCATTATTAATACTGCAACTAAGTTTGGTTTTTTATTTCTCATTCCCCCCGGCGAGCGTTTGAATGGATGCACGAATGCACACAAGTACTTACATGTGGCAACAGATTTTCACTTGAGTGTGTTGATTATTTAGGCTACGCCAACCAACATTCATCATTCGCCGTCCTTGCATCATTCCGTCTGAGAGAACTCACTAATGAATGTTGCCATTAAACATTTAACACATTTCCACTCTTTCTCTCTCTGTCGACGCCGTCGCCTCCTCCTCCTCATCGCTGTCTTTTGCCAACGGCTCGAACCGAACATATGTGAGTTTTTACAGCTTTCCCAGCATATTTCACATGGCATTGTTACTGGTACTACGAGTACGTATGAACGGACAGACGGACGTACGTACGTACGTATTACTGCTAGTGTTTTGTAATTATACAATAATTTTCCAAAAGAATAACCATGAAGTTACTGCTGCCGACAGCCTACTGAGTGCCCAAGTGCACATTTGGAAAATCGTTGAGCATTAAATAAATCTGTGCCATCTGTGCGTCCGATGGAACGAGGCGGTCGGTCAATAAAGAACTTCGAGAATGCGGTTTAAGTTTTCCGCCACGAGTGAAAATCTAATGAGTGCCTAATGAAGCGTTCAAGTATAGGTCAGCCATTATACCGGGCTACCATGAGCACTACGCGTTACGTAAATGATTGATGCGATGCGATGCGATGTTGTGTTGTGTTGTTCGGCGAATGGCGGAATGAGGCAATGACAGATCGAACCGTTAAGGTAGTTGGTGGTACTACACTCACACACACACGCTGGAAACTGTACTAATTTTAGTTTCAAGTGATTGCTGCAACTTTGTCGCTAATGAGGATTTGATTGCTTTAATTGCGGTGGGGTCACTCGAACGAGTATTGAAGTACATACAAGTATTGATATTGTTAAGCATTTGTGGGTTGTAATCTATCCTCTGCTGTAAAAGCACCATAGCCATCAATAATAAATGCAGAGTGAAGGATTTTAACGTAATGAGAATTTTAAACTGAGTTTAATGAAATTTGATAGCTTGTAGGCAGGTGCACAGTGCGTGGTCCCTTTATTAAGACAACACAAGGATACGTCGGAGATAAATAAAATTAAGTACAGAGTTAAAAATTTCAAACGGGAAAATCCTGGGCCTCACCTGGGAAGAGCATGCATACAAACGATAGCCTTTTACCAGCTCTTCGATCGAAGACCTTGGCGTACATCCGTAGGCCTGCGAACGTAAAACTATTAAGATGATAAACTATGGCTATGTCGAAGCTCAGATTCCCTTGCATTCCAAATTTCAGCACAATAGCTTTTAACCTAATCGCAGGGAGAGACCTCCAAAAAGGGGCTGTTTGTATGGGAGGTAGTAGTACCTTTAGACCAATCTTGCTCATCTTAGGAATTAACCTCCACTTATAGGATAAAAGCTTGTATACCAAATTTTAGCTCGAAGCACCTTTATTAGGCCAATAAAAACGGGGACAGACAGATGGACACCCAAAAAGGGTAAGTTTGTATGGGAGATGGGAGTAAGTTTGTTCGATCTTACTCATCTTAGAACATTACCTTCACATAGTGGATATAAGCTTTAATGCCAAATTTTAGCTCGATAGCTCTAAACCAACGGCTATAATCTCAGGAACAGATCCACAAAAAAGGGGAGTTGGTATGAGAGGTGGGTGTAGTTTTTGACCGATCTTGCTCACCTTAGAATGTAACCTCCGCTTATATGAAAGAAGTTAGTATGCCAAATTTTAGCTTGATGGCTCCTATATTAAGACTGTAATCGCTGGGACAGACAGACGGACACCCTCAAAAAGGCACGATCTTTTTCATCTTCGAACTTAAAATTAAAAATTCCTCCAATAATAAAAAATAACACTGCTGCACATTTCGTACATAGTTAAATTTCTTACTTCACTCATTTGACTTCATAATTAAACAGGGTTATCAGCATTATTTCATATGGAGTTAATCGGTTTGGCAAGTGCGATATCGTATATTGTCTGACTTGCCACGCCTCATTATGAGCGTTACAATTGATATAACATTTTATTTTATTTTATTTTATTTTATTTTATTTTATTTTATTTTATTTTATTTTATTTTATTTTATTTTATTTTATTTTATTTTATTTTATTTTATTTTATTTTATTTTATTTTATTTTATTTTATTTTATTTTATTTTATTTTATTTTATTTTATTTTATTTTATTTTATTTTATTTTATTTTATTTTATTTTATTTTATTTTATTTTATTTTATTTTATTTTATTTTATTTTATTTTATTTTATTTTATTTTATTTTATTTTATTTTATTTTATTTTATTTTATTTTATTTTATTTTATTTTATTTTATTTTATTTTATTTTATTTTATTTTATTTTATTTTATTTTATTTTATTTTGGTTGGTATGCAGGCATCTCCTTCTTCAAAGGAGAACACTTAGGTCCCTATGGACCCATTGTGACACCCGTTGGGCATTTGTGCCATCCCTTCAACCTATGCTATCAGCGCGTGTGCTGACTGATCGCGTTGCCAGTTGTCGATTGGGAATCCGGAGTTTCGATCCAATCCGTCCAGTTGATAATTTTGCAAAAGTTGTTAATCCTTCCGATGTCCAACGATGCAAGTTCTTCTACACCATTATTTATTTTATTTTATTTTATTTTATTTTATTTTATTTTATTTTATTTTATTTTATTTTATTTTATTTTATTTTATTTTATTTTATTTTATTTTATTTTATTTTATTTTATTTTATTTTATTTTATTTTATTTTATTTTATTTTATTTTATTTTATTTTATTTTATTTTATTTTATTTTATTTTATTTTATTTTATTTTATTTTATTTTATTTTATTTTATTTTATTTTATTTTATTTTATTTTATTTTATTTTATTTTATTTTATTTTATTTTATTTTATTTTATTTTATTTTATTTTATTTTATTTTATTTTATTTTATTTTATTTTATTTTATTTTATTTTATTTTATTTTATTTTATTTTATTTTATTTTATTTTATTTTATTTTATTTTATTTTATTTTATTTTATTTTATTTTATTTTATTTTATTTTATTTTATTTTATTTTATTTTATTTTATTTTATTTTATTTTATTTTATTTTATTTTATTTTATTTTATTTTATTTTATTTTATTTTATTTTATTTTATTTTATTTTATTTTATTTTATTTTATTTTATTTTATTTTATTTTATTTTATTTTATTTTATTTTATTTTATTTTATTTTATTTTATTTTATTTTATTTTATTTTATTTTATTTTATTTTATTTTATTTTATTTTATTTTATTTTATTTTATTTTATTTTATTTTATTTTATTTTATTTTATTTTATTTTATTTTATTTTATTTTATTTTATTTTATTTTATTTTATTTTATTTTATTTTATTTTATTTTATTTTATTTTATTTTATTTTATTTTATTTTATTTTATTTTATTTTATTTTATTTTATTTTATTTTATTTTATTTTATTTTATTTTATTTTATTTTATTTTATTTTATTTTATTTTATTTTATTTTATTTTATTTTATTTTATTTTATTTTATTTTATTTTATTTTATTTTATTAACATATGAATCACACAAGAAGCTACCTACAGTTTAACTACGATTCCTAACGTCACCTGTTGTTACCGACAACATCGAGAGGACCGCCAGTTGAACCCAGGTCTTCCGCTTGATAGTCGTGTGCTCTAACCATCATGCCACGTGCGGTCTCATCGCCTAAGGTAATAAAATTCAAATATAATGTTTCGCCGCAGTTAATTACATGAGTATATGAATATATAAAATAACTGTTTCACAACGGATAGCTACCATGCAACTCTCCTATAGTACATCACCCTCTTAGTGTTAACTATACAAACACTTTAAAAACACTCTTAGCAGGTGCTCTACATTGCTGCATGTAGAAAATTGGCTTTATTTGCCAGTTATTTATAAGCCAACGCGTTCCAATAATCCACTTTGTACCAGCATTCTGGCCGGCATTGTACGGACAAGTGATAATGAATCGAATAAAACTATAATAATCACAACAAAAGCCAACATTTTGTATACAATGTTTGGAAGAGGCAAAATCATTCAAATATAGTAATACAAATGCTTAAGAGCTTCATCCGATTTCTTCCGCCGCAGCTGCAGCATCAGCATCCTGTGAGTCTGTTGTGTCCATTTCTGTTTCTATGTATACTATTTGTATTAAGTTTTGTTTATAGACTGGTGGTAATACGGAGTACATTACCGAGGCGGCAATGAATGTTTAGGGAGAGAGAAAAAAAAACGTTGCTGAACATTATAATTACGGAAACATGAATATAGACTTGGCGGCCCAAACAACAATAATCCTATACACCCCCGCGTCGCAACAGCAAGAGCACAAGCCGAAAGAAGCGCAGCCACTCATTCATTCACTGAAACGTGCAGCCAACCAGCCAGCCAGCAGTCAGCTCACTAGAACGAAACAATCTAAGCCATCCAAGAAAAAACAAACCGACCAACCAACCAACCATCCATTCATTTATTGTCTTTTGGTTTTTGAAACGATGATACCGATGCACAGTGGGTGCAAGTAATGTATATAGGCATATGAATATTAATATTTTCGCTGTTTCATAATATTTCCTATTTTTTTATATAATTCGGACTTATTTTATTTCACTTTCAAAATTTTACCATATCAGCAGTAAGATAATATTACCTACATCCTAACTGCTTTGCTGCAACATCATTTCCTGCCCACTGTTCCATGCTACACTCACTGCCTACTTATGCTTTCAGCACCAGCGTTGGATTTGACGCTCTTCTTCCTGTATGCATGACTACCAGCCAACTCGTACATGAAATATGTAACCAAAGATACTTCACGAGTAACGACGTTTTGCTCCAGTTCCTTAGACCTTTTACTGAACAAAACGCCAACCAACAACTAAGCCATGAGAAACGGCGAGCGGACAATGGCAAAATCACAATAGAGTCAAATACATTTTTGGCAACATAAAACCGCTTAAAAGCATTTTGGCCACGAAAGCTGAGAGCGGAGCGGAGCAGAGCATAGTAGTTTACGTGTTACTTCAAACATGTATAATTGGTTCGTTGAATAATTATAGTGGCTGTCGCTTTGCGGGGCTTTCGGCTGCTCGGTTAGCTGCTACTACCATTTGTTGTTAATGTTTGGTACTACATATGAGCATTATTATTATTACCATTATTATTATTTGTGTAAGACAAAAGTTCACTTAACTTAATGTCATTCATGTGTCTTTTGGGTATTTTATTCCGGTAGTGCTTTTTCGAGTTTATTTTGGCAAATGAATGAAATGACTGCTTTGCATTGAACTCGTCGGCGTTGGGTGGAAACCACACAAAAACAACAGCCGGGGGAAATTGTCTGTTAGGGTGGTAATATCTTGCAAGAAATGTTCACTTGAGATTTGTTAGTTGAAATTGCTTAAGGTCGCTAGAGGAATCATAGTTAATACTGGCAAGTTAAGAATTTTGTATAGCAATTTGATTAAAATCACATTATACTGCTTGTATCACTTTGCCATAGACCTTCAATACGATGTCAAATTTTAGAAATTCAAATTATAAAGAACGTGTCATAATTTAAATTTCTAAAATTATTTGCACTACACTGGAGAGCGAATAATTATACGCTCCACTTTATTTTTGGGCAGATGTACTTAATCGAAGAACCGAATTTTACATCCCACAACAACAAAATTGTATTTAGTTAAGTTTATATTTTATGCATTTCTGGGGTGATCATAAAACTAATCGCAGTGGTTTTTAATTACGAAATCAGACTTTTTTATTAAAACAAAAACACTTTTTAGTAATGAACTTCCTTATTTTTAATAAGATAACAAATGCTTTTCGGTCATACTATTTATCAGGGTTTTTCTGAATTGAACATTCTAAGGAGTCTCAAGCCGCTATTACTGCCGATTTAAGCTCTACAACGCTGGCCCCTCTAAGACTTCAACGTTTTGTTATAAAACCCAACCCTTTGTTTCCTTACTGGAGTAAGAAGTGAGAAGAAGAAGAAAATTAATTTTCAGTACGTCTCATCGGAGTTCATACTCATCGGAGTTCATGTGACAGCTTGGAAAGGCCAGCTCCACAGTTCATTTTGCAGATAATGCACCCCAAACCATTAACGACCCACCACCCTAGAAAAGTAGCCTGGGTCGGGTCTTGCACAGATCCCTTCAGTAGCAATTAAAATCGTCAGGTCCGTTTGGGGCCGTTGGGTTTGGGCCAGTTTGGTTTAGGATGGATTCTCTGAAAAATTAATTTTGGAGCTGGCCTATCCAATCAGTCGCATTAACTCCGAAGAGTATGAATTCCGAAGAGAGTGCGTCTATTCACTCCAATTGGGTTCGGTCGGAAAACGTTGAAGTCATAGAAGGGCCAGCGTTTATAAATATTATATCGGTATATTCAAGCATTGCAGAGTACTACAAAGGTGCTTATTATTAAATTTAAAGTACTTTTTGGTACAATAAATTTACTCTTTGTTAAATTAATTTTTCTTTTTCTGTACAATAAAATAACTTTTTAATATATCCAATTTTACATTTTAGTACAATAAGTTGTACTTTTTGGTACCAATGAAGTACTTTTTGATACCATAAATGTACTTCTTGGTACAATAAAAGTTCTTATTATTACATTTAAAATACTTTTTAGTACAATAAAGGTACTCTGTGTAACAATTAATTGTACTTTTTCTGTACAAGAAAATTACTGTTTAATATAATAAATTTTGTTTTTTAGTACAATTAATTGTACTTTTTGGTACCAATGAAGCACATTTAGACACAATAAATGTACTTCTTGGAACAATAAATATACTTTTTGTACATTATTGTACTCTTTGGTACAATAAATTTTACTTTTTGGTAAAATAGAATTTACTTTTTGGTACAATAAATGTACTTTTCAGTACAATAAATGTACTTTTTGGTACCATAAATTTACTTTTTGATAAATTAAATTGGACTTTTTGGTATCGAATATTATCTGTGTATCAAATATTATCGCTCTAGGTCTAAAATACAGTTTTGGAACGCCCCACTCGCCCTCTGATTGAGAATAATAATTCCGTCTGCAAATTTGAACCGGAAATGCCGAGTACTTTCTATGTAACAAATCTTATCTTTCTGGAGCTAAAATACAGTGTGTTCACGCCCCCTCCACCAACTGATCCAAAATTAAAATGTCGTTTGCATATTCATATTCTTGTTGCCGTGTACTCTCCGGGTGACAAATTTTATCTCTAGGGCTAAAATACAGTTTGCCACGCCCACACCGCCCAACGACCCTGAACTTTAATTTTGTCTGTATATTCATATATGTGTTGTTAAGTACTTTCAGTGTACTAAATTTTGTATCTCTAGGGCTAAACTACAGTTTTGCCACGCCCCCTCCGCCCAGTGATTGAAAATAAAGTTTTCGTCCGCAAATTTAAACCAGAAGCGTCGAGTACTACCTGTGTACCAACTTTTATCTCTCTGGGGGTAAAATTGAGTTTTGCCACACCCACACCGCCCACAAATCGAAGATTAAAATTTCAAATGCATATCCATATAACTGTTGCCAAATACTATCTGGGTATCAAATTTTATCTGTCTAGCTCTAAAAAAGGTTTTGTCACGCCCATTCCGCCCACTGATCCAAAATTTAAATTTCGTTTGCATATTCATATAACTGTTGCCGAGTACTATCTGGATATAAAATTTTATCTCCCTAGCTCAAACAAAGTTTTGCCACGCCCACTCCGCCCATATGGTAAAAAATTTAATAGCCTAGGGTAATTTCCTTATAGTGCACTAACTTTCTTCCAAATTTCATTGAAATCGGTGCAGCCGTTTAGGCGTGATTGAGCCACAAACAAGCAAACAAACACACAAACATTCACATTTATAATATTAATAGGATAGGATAGGGATAATAGGGATTTTATAGTACAATTTCCTAATTTTTTTAATAAATCCATATAATCTAATCTGACAATTCTAACAAAAATATCTTAAATAGCTCAATAATATATATTTCCTTGCCACAGCACATCTGAAAAATTTCCCCCTACTCCAACCCACAATTTCTCTTCGAGTGTAATGCGCTGTGCAGTCGCTTTTTTCTCATTTGTTTGTTAACTCAAGAAAAATGTGAAGTACTTTGTTACTTAATGTTCTGTTAACGTTTCATGTTCATTGTATGTACAAAAGATTTCTTCTCCTCACTCTGCTGCAGCAACATAACTCCCCCCTCAGCCCCATGGCTTGTACAGACATCATATTTTTTTTTATTATTACTGGTTATAAGTTTAATAGACTTCTTCTTGGGCTTCTTGAGTTTATTTTTTAAACATTATGAAGCGTGTGAATATCATTTGCCTGTTTTCCACCCCGGCTGCTATTTACTGCTTTGCGCTGAATGGGTGTTTTCTTAGCGACTTGAAAATAAATTTAGTTGGTTTTCCTAACAAAAATACAAAAATTGCAGACTTCTGGTAATCTGGCATTTTTGTCGGTTTTGTAAGGGGAAAAACCATGCACACACTTACACACACGGGCACACACTGAAACAAGTTGGCATTCAACGTATAATTAAAAATTGTTTAAAATCTTTCCTTCACCAGGTTAGTTACGAAAACAAACACCAACAACAGACAGCAAAACATTAAAATAACACAAAAAACAACAACGTGTAAATACTGGGTGGAAGCCGTTGAGCGAGCAGTGGCAGAATCATAAAACTTAATTAAGATTTGATTTTGTTTTCGCTTTTTTTTTGCTGTGCTTTTCTGTGCTTTGCTTTGCTTAACATACACGTATGGTACGGATCATCCATATCATCTGTTAGTCGTATCTGCTGGACTGGTTGGTGGGTAACTGACTGACTGTCTGACTGGATGGCTGCTATGATATCACATCACTCACATCACTTGATTTGATTACAAGAAAATTAGATTTCTTTATGACAACAATTGTGACTTTAACAACGTTTTGAGTGAATAATGTGAAGACACACATAAATCCTTGAGAAGAAGAAAAAAAAACAGCTAAATAATTAACATTATTCACAGAGCTGAACGTAAACGCCAAGTATGTGAAAGGGGTAGAGTGAGTAAGTGGTGAAGTGAGGGGAGAAGAATATTAAGGAACCTAATAAACATGGGACAAATGTGACACAATGTAGGCGTTGTCTGCAGGAAAAGTTACATATAGATAATGTTAGCTACTCTTTTAAAATTGGGAAGTTTAGCTAACTTTATAACTTTAGTTGTAAATATTTTACACAACTTAGTTAGTATAATTTTAAAATATTGCATTGTTATGTCTGTACCATTATGGCAAAAGTTGATAAGTCGTTTTGTTTTTGTAAAAAATTAAACTTTTAGAACCAGTTGACAAACGAACATATGTCTGAAATAAGTGGAAATCTATTCAAAGCTATATGAAAAGCTGATATGCCCCTATATCATAAAGAGGTTTCATAACTATGAATCGACATCCAATAAGATTATCAAAATTGGACATATCAACCTTTGTTAAAATGGTATACATATATATAATGAAACAGTATCTATGGCGCAGCGGTCAATGGTTTAGGGGCATTTGGGTTTAAAAATAATATGACCGATAACATTTGTATGTCATACAGTAGTTTGATTGGCTGATATTTACACTCCAAAAGGTGGTTTGTCAGTTATGCCCACATGCGACAAAAAAAATTAGGTAGAGTTTCTAATAAATAATGATTCATTAAACGCCGTTGTTTCCCTCCCATTCAAATTGACTAAAGAGCTTTTCGTCTAACACCGTCTTTGATGGATTTATATAAGGTGAAACTGAAGCTCTCAATAGAGGCCAAGTACCTATGTACCTATATTGAGGAAAGATTAAAGAGTGGTGTCAATACCCTTTATGCCGCAACTCTATAGGTAAAATTTGAAGACTCAGCCCGAAAGTCATAATGTGGCTGTATACCACGGTAGTTCAGTCAATTTTTGCCTATGAATGTCTGGTTTGCTGCGAGAGCCTAGACAAGAGTAATTTGTTAGATGGCTGCAATTGGGATTACTGAGGCTAGAAAGAGCACACAAGTGGCGGCTTTAGATGTGTTTCTGAAACTTTCGCCCCTGCACTTGCACATCAAGGCAATTACAGCCCGAGGGGCTATCAGACTGAGGGAAGCTTGGGATTGGCATTAATCCACACATAGTCATTTTCCGGCTTTTGGGTAATGGCGTTTCTCTTCGTCTGCCATCTTGTACAGGCCATTGCAATTGGGACCGGCCGTGGCAAGTGGTTAGAACACACGACTACCATGCGAAAGATCTATGTTTCGATTACTAGCTCCAGTCATCTACATATTTTTTTCATTGCCGACCCCCTCGATGTTGTCGACAGCAACTTTGCGGTATAAGTGTCGAATCAATCTGCATGTCTAGTAAATGCTTCTCAAACAGTGACGTTCGCATTTGTTAATAAACAAGTCGGTGCCGTTAGTTGTGAATGTAACATAGAAAGCGGGTTTATTCACAACAACGCGAGAAGCATACCATACCTCTTTCATGGGGTGTAAAGGGAAATTTTTTGCAATAGCTGGCACCTGACAGGCAAAATGGCTAGAACCATACCAGACTACAGCCCTATGTGCGAGGACGAGGAGGAGTCCGTAGCGATGAAACATCGAGTCGTACAAGTCTAAGACCCTTAGGGGAATGTTATATAGAAGATCTAGAGTCTCTCTCCTCAGCAAAAGTAGGAGATTTAATATGTTTCATGCGGAGCCTGCCATAGTTAACTGGGCCATGATAACCATTGGGGTTTCCAAGATTTTCACTTCCTACTCTATCGCTCCCCCTACCGTTCCATATTTATTCCTTTAACCTGCCGGTAGGAGGTCATATATCATTTGATACGACCCAAAAGTGTAACAGATAGAAGGAGTCACTTTAGACCCTAGGTTTCTTTGAACCAAATTCGTTTCATGACTTTTTAAGTCGTTTGAGCCATGTCCGTATGTCTGTCTGGCTGTCCGGCTGGTGCGCACGATAACTTTCGAATGACGCAAGCAAATGTTTTGAAATTTTGCACGAGCTAATATTTTCCCAAAACTACTTACGGTTTTACAAATGGGCTACATGGCCCCGCAGCTTTAGGTACCTCCCATACAAATACATCATTCCGCCCACTTTAGAAATCGAGTAATAATATCAAACCACCCAACGGGATCGTACCCAAATTCTGTATTTAGTAAAGTTATAACGGGATAAAGTTTTGGAAAAAAAAATTGGAAGTCTAGTCATGCCCCTTCTGGTACATCCCATACAAATGTACTTTTCCACCCACTATAGAGATGGAGTAATAATATCAATAAATCCATCGTACCCAAATTCTTTATTAAGTAAAGCTATAACAGGATAAAGTTTTGGAGAAAACCAGTAAAAAAGTTTCAGTCGAGCAACCCGACTTACATATACCCTCACCCTCAGTAAAACCAAAAAATTTCTATTTTATTGATATTATTACTCGATTTCTAAGGTGGGCGGAGTGGTACATTTGATTTTATTAATCCATCTCTAAAGTGGGCAGAATGGTACATTTGTATGAGAGGTACCAGAAGAGTCGTCTTTAGACTTCCAATTTTTATACCATCACCCGTAGGGATGAAGGTATATATCATTTGATACGACCCAAAAGTGTAACACATAGAAGGAGTCACTTTAGACCCTAGGTTTCTTTGAACCAAATTCGATTCATGACTTTTTAAGTCGTTTGAGCCATGTCCGTCTGTCTGTCTGTCTGTCTGTCTGTCTGTCCGGTGGCTGTCCGGCTGGTTCGCACGATAACTTTCGAAAGACGCAACCAAATGTTTTGAAATTTTGCACGAGTTATTATTTTCTCAAAACTACTTACGGTATTGCAAATGGGCTACATGGCCCCGCCCCTTCTGGTACCTCCCATACAAATACATCATTCCGCCCACTTTAGAAATCGAGTAATAATATCAATGCACCCTACGGGATCGTCCCCAAATTCCGTATTTAGTAAAGCTTTAACAGGATAAAGTTTTGGAAACAATTTTGAAAGCCTAACTACGCCCCTTCTGGTACCTCCCATACAAACCTACCTTTCCGCCCACTATAGAGATGGAGAAATAATATCAATAAATTAAACGTGATCGTACCCAAATTCTATTTTGAGTAAAGCTATAACAAGATAAAGTCTTAGAGAAAAAAATTGGAAGTCTATTCACGCCCCATCTGGTACCTCCCATACACATCTGGTACCGCCCACTTTAGAAATCGATTAATATTATTAAAAGACGTAACACGATCGTGCCCAAATTCTGTATTTGGTAAAGTTTAAGCAGGATAAAGTTTTGGAGAACAAATCTGGAAGTCTAGACACGCCCCTTCTGGTACCTCCCATACAAATGTACCACTCCGCCCACTTTTGGGATGTAGTGATAATATCAGTACACCCAACGCAATCGTGCGCAAATTCTGTATTTAGTAAAGCTATAACAGGATAAAGTTATGGAGAATAAATCTGGAGCCTAAACACACTCCTTCACGTACCTCCCATATAAATGTACCACTCCGCCCAATTTCGAAATCGAGTAATAATATCAATAAAATAGAAAATTATTTGTTTTACTGAGGGTAAGGGTAAATGTAAGTCGGGTTGCCCGACTGAAACTTTCTAACTGGTTTTAATTACAAATCGATTATTTTCAATAACTCAAGACTTAAACAATATATTATATTGGGTGATGGTATTTATCAGTCAGTTTAACTGACTGAAATTTTTTTCTCCAAAACTTTATCCTGTTATAGCTTAACAAAATACGGAATTTGGGCACGATCGTGTCTAGCGTATTAATATTATAACTCCATCTCTAAAGTGGGCGGAATGGTACATTTGTATGGGAGGTACAAGAAGGGGCGTGTCTAGACTTCCAGATTTTTTTCTCAAAAACTTTATCCTGCTTGAGCTTTACTAAATACAAAATTTGGGCACGGTCGCGTTGAGTCTATCTATATATATAACCAGTACAGAAATTTCAGTCAGTTTAACTGACTGATAAATACCATCACCCAATATAATGTATTGTTTAAGTCTTGAGTTATTGAAAATAATCGATTTGTAATTAAAACCAGTTAGGAAGTTTCAGTCGGGCAACCCCACTTAAATTTACCCTTACCCTCAGTAAAAAAAATAATTTTCTATTTTATTGATATTATTACTCGATTTCGAAATTGGGCGGAGGGGTGGTACATTTATATGGGAGGTACGTGAAGGGGTGTGTTTAGGCTCCAGATTTATTCTCCATAACTTTATCCTGTTATAGCTGTACTAAATACAGAATTTGCGCACGATTGCGTTGGGTGTACTGATATTATTACTACATCCCAAAAGTGGGCGGAAAGGTACAGTTGTATGGGAGGTACCATAAGGGGCGTGTCTAGACTTCCAATTTTTTCTCCAAAACTTTGTCCTGTTATAATATAACAAAATACAGAATTTGGGCACGATCGTGTCGAGTGTATTGATATTATTACTCTATTTCTAAAGTGGGCGGAGTGGTACATTTGTTTGGGCGGTACCAGAAGGGGCGTGTCTAGACTTCCAGATTTTTTCTCCAAAACTTTATCCTGCTTAAACTTTACCAAATACAGAATTTGGGCACGATCGCGTTAGGTCATTTAATAATATTAATCGATTTCTAAAGTGGGCGGTACCAGATGTGTATGGGAGGTGCCAGATGGGGCGTGAATAGACTTCCAATTTTTTCTCTAAAACTTTATCTTGTTATAACTTTACTCAAAATAGAATTTGGGTACGATCACGTTTAATTTATTGATATTATTTCTCCATCTCTATAGTGGGCGGAAAGGTAGATTTGTATGGGAGGTACCAGAAGGGGCGTGGCTAGGCTTTCAAAATTTTTTCCAAAACTTTATCCTGTTAAAGCTTTACTAAATACAGAATTTGGGGACGATTCCGTAGGGTGTATTGATATTATTACTCGATTTCTAAAGTGGGCGGAATGATGTATTTGTATGGGAGGTACCAGAAGGGGCGGGGCCATGTAGCCCGTTTGCAATACCGTAAGTAGTTTTGAGAAAATAATAACTCGTGCAAAATTTCGAAACATTTGGTTGCGTCTTTCGAAAGTTATCGTGCGAACCAGCCGGACAGCCACCCGACAGACAGACAGACAGACAGACAGACGGACATGGCTCAAACGACTTAAAAAGTCATGAATCGAATTTGGTTCAAAGAAACCTAGGGTCTAAAGTGACTCCTTCTATGTGTTACACTTTTGGGTCGTATCAAATGATATATACCTTCATCCCTACGGGTGATGGTATAAAAATGAAATGGTCCACGTATGTCATACCATCACTTGAGAACGGCTGAAGCGATTTGGCTGATTTTTTTTTATTCGATTCGAAATTTTCCGTAGATTGTTTGTTTTGAAAAAAATCAAATCCAGGTGGCGCTAGGGTGGATTTAAATCGACAATTTTGAATGCATGTACCAATTCAACTGAAATTTAGAATGGATATTCGTTTGATCATGAGAAAACATTTTATGTACAAATGGACCCGGTAGGTGGCGCTGGGGTCGGTTTACAATCAAAATTTTAATGAAAGGGCCAATTTAACTGAAATTCAGAATCTATGTTTGTTTGATCATCAGAAAAAATTGTATGTACAAATGGACCCGGTAGATGGCGCTAGGGTGGATATATATCGAAAATTTGAATGCATGTACTAATTTAACTGAAATTTAGTATTTATGTTTGTGGAACCTTGAGAAAAAATTGTTTGTATAAATTGACCCGGTAGGTGTCGCTAGAGTGGAATTATAATGAAAATTGTAACAAATTAAACAATTTGACTGAAATTTTGAATGTACATTTGTTTTATTATGAGAATTTTTTTTTGTATTTATGGACCTACAGTTGATTTGGCTGGGGTTGAATTATTTCGAAAATTTATATCGATTGTCCGATTTTACTTAAACTTAAAATATATGATTTTTTTGGCATGAGAAAATTTTGAATGTATGTTTGGAACCAGTTGCCGGTGTTTAGCTTATGATACACTTAATTTTTGGAATGTCATTTAGTCACTCTTTTTAACATCATAGTTATTCAGAAGTCTATATATATAAAAAAGATGTACATTTTGATGTCACCACTAATTGTGAAAACGGTTGACCCCATTTGTCCCAAAATTTCAGTGAAAGTTGTGGATTGGCTTAGATGGTCACCCAGACCGCAAAAGGCTTAAAGAAGAACGCCTAGCTTATATAATGGCGCACTTCCTACAGAATTAGAGAGCTTCACAGAGTGGTTTTTCACATTTCGAAATTTTAGGGGCCAATAACGAAAATAGGAATAATTGTTGATATCACCCAGATCATACGGTTAATGGGGTTGCTGAGCCTAATGAAAGCATTTTTGGAAATTCGTACGCCTTGGGATAAAAAGGTACAATCAAGCAGTACACCAACGCAGAAAGTTATATGTCAGTCAATCGGCTTAAAAATCTGGTTTCAGAATATATGCCTATCAATTAGTAAGTTTTCATCATGGACGACAATGCTGATCCGTTTTAGCAATTCTTATAAAAATATATAATAATATATAATAATCCTTAAAGTATATGAAGAACAGAATTTGTCCGGGAAACCTCGCCCTTTAAATTGAAATATTTTAGAGGTCAAAGAAATAAACCAATCGTTATTAGATTTCAACTACACTCAACATATTTTACAAAAATTTGGAGGCAGGACGAAAACTGCCGGGCCAGCTAGTATAATATATTTATACATGCTTTCCACTATTGTTCTGACTATATTTAGCATTGACATAAATAAACAGGAATTAAAATTAATTAATATCTCTCATTTCACACTCAGCGATGTAGATTATTCTCTCACCATCTGAGAGCAAATTGTCTTTTGTCATGCACTCACTATCTTTGCAACGCAATGCTATAATTTGCTATGCAATGTTATAATTTATTCCGTGTAATCGATTACTTTGAAATTTTCCGCTACAGGGACCGTCTAATAGAGTGCACATAATTTGTAGTCTATTTTCCCGTTACATGTCCGTTTCCGTCTCTCTCTTTCTCCCGTGCGAACCATCTGCCAGCCGGTGTCCAACCAGCATAAGTAATTCGTGTGTCATTGCATCAAAGTGTTGCAGAAATTCAAAAAGGTTTTCGTGCGAATTTTCATTTTGCGCAACAAGAAAAAGAAATCTCTTAGCTAAACAAACGTTTTGCTCCCAACTAAATTGTGAGTGTTTCCATGAAACAACATATCATCGCATTTGTCTACCTCGCTTCTCATTGCATTTAAGTAATTCGTAATGCAAAGACAGATGGAAAAACTGATTTTCACTCATAAATATTAATTTTATATAATGCCATAAATGGCAGCATTTCATACCATTTACGAATCTTAAGAAATCGCTGTAGCCGCTGCTGCTGAGTGAACTGAAGACAAAAATGGAAATTTCACTTTAATTCAAAGTTGTGAGTGAGCGACGTCTCGAATGGCAAAAATTATAACAAAATAACTGTACACTTCTACACGTGCTCTGCAGCTCTAGAAGGACATCATCTTGGGGAAAACCTTTAGTACTAAAAGGTTTTTTCTTTTCGTGAGCAGAGCAGAGTAGAGTACTTCTTCGAATCCCACCCTACACTCAAGTGACAAAGGATTGAAGCATTGCGAATATGAGTTAAAGTTTAAAATGACTGAAGGTTGAACTTAATGAATGGGCCCAGAAAGGCATGAATGAACAAACGAAAGAACGAACGAACGAATGAATGAATGAATGACGGAGTGACGGTTCTGCCTGGATGACGCACAAAGTGAGTGAGTGACTGAGTGAGTGCTGTGCGGGCGTTGTAAAACTTGATGTTCAAGTACGAACAATGCAAGAATATAAAATATGGAACGGAAAACATTTCAATATTGAAAAATCCAGTTGAATTGAAATGTCGGCAAAGGTGAGATGAGAAGTGGAGGGCAACAAAGGGAAAAGACCAACTTCAATAGGCAAACAACCAACAAAAGGTATGCGCTGAAGAAAAAAATTAAAAGGTTTTTATCAATACACGAACTGATTTCAAATGATGAATGCTGCGAAAATTATTTAAAATAAATTAATAAATTGTAATACAAATATTACCCAGTACAACATTTTTCAGCTCATTGATTTGGGACTCAATTCTGAGAACTTTACGTGAAAGTAGCCCCAAAAATAAGAAGTTCTTCATCATTCGCTTTGTCAAGTTACATGCCATAATAATTTAATATCGATTTGAAGTTAGTAAGTCACATTTAAGGTTCTTTTGTTTGACATAACTCGAGAACCACTAGTCCGATTTAGCTGAAACAAATTTAAAAAATTAAGAATTTTCCATCCATCAAATCATTATGAACACTGGGTTTATTTTGTAGCAGTTACAATAAAACTGTTGTACTCCGTGACGTATGATTTACGTGGAATATTACTTATGATAATCATACGCCACCATATTTATGTTATGTCAAACAAAAGAGCCTAAAACGTAACAAATTCCCCTATGCGATACTTACTAACTTCAAATCGATATTAAATTATTATGGCATGTAACTTGACAATACGAATGATGCAGAACTTCTTCTTTTTGGGGATACTTTAACGTGCATTTCTCAGAAATGAGTCCCAAAATCATGTGTTGTACTGTGTAATGATATACATAAATGATATATATTGAACATTTCACTTCATCATTTTAATCTATTAAATGTTAACAACTAACTATAACATACAATAATTTAAATTGTTTAACATTCTATTCTGTAAACATTCAATCTATTGTAGCTAAATTATTTATAAATTCCCTTAATCAAGATATAACTAGAGTTTAAAGGACACGCAAACATCAAGACATCCCAACATCCCAAGTAAACCGAATGAATATGTTAAAAAGTCACTGTAACCAAAAGGTATGCCAACCGACCTACTCCCAGGTGGTCCTTGAGGTGTTTCCAAACCAGTCTACCCGCATCATGTGACACATAGCCCTTGTGTGTCCTCTTGCAGTCATGTAGCCAAGCGCACACACGCACACAGCCATATACCCGTATACCCAAACAAGTGTGTGACTTGGTTGCCTGTGGATAAACATATTTAATAAAATGCAAATAACAATGTAGAATATATTTGCTGAGATTTTTACATACACATAGATTTTCTATAATTTAGTACAAAATGTCTGCATAAAATCCATTTACATCTCAGAGCGCCGCACACATTGAAAGTTTGCGTTTACAATATTTTTTGATTATATTGCTCGCAGTGTTGCTGTAGAGACCATAAAATATGCTTAAGTGGCATTTTAAAAATGATTATGCTGATTGTCTAAGCCTACGACCCCGGTTGGGAGGGGGAGGGGATGGTCCAGGCCAACACATATAGTAGTACCATATTTTCAGCTAAAACAAAAACATTTGAAACAAAAAAAAGAGCAATGGGTCCGGTCTTGGACCCTCTACATTAATGTTCAAATACAGACTTATATTTCCTAGGAATTTTACCCATAGCCCCCCTCCCTACTCCCACTTTAATATTCCATACCACAAACACCCACGCACACACACACACACTCTCGCTCACTTTGACGCCAAAAGAAAGAAACAATACGAAATAAAAAAACACACACACACAGAAATAATATTTATTTAATACCTGTAAAGCTACCAGCAGCGGCCCAGAGCCACCAGTGCCAATGGCAAACGTTGGATTTACAAAGAAACATGTGTAACTCAAGTTTAAAAATCCTAGGTCCCCAGTGCGAAGCATTCGTATCTAAAATACAAATAATAAATAAATTATTATATAAATACGAGAATTCAGCAGCAGTGACTCCAAGAGATGGCACAGTGCACCGAAACCGCATGAAGTTTTCCTAGAATTTAATATTTTTTATAGAGAAACGGTCAAAGATTTTCCATAACTTATATAAGAGAGTATCAAAAAGGACAATATTTCGATAATGCATTGTTGGATAAAAATATAAAAACCAGTACAAAAATTTCAGTCTGATAATGGGGAATGAGGAATTTTCTAATTTAAATTTTTCTGATTGTTATTCATTTCAAAATAACCAGAAGCTCTCTTTGGATGTTCCCAAGCAGCTCACAACGTCCTAAAGATCACGTATTCCCCGGGCAATGCCACTGAACGGTTGTAGATGTAGCAAATGTGAGAAGGCAAAATGTTGAGTAACCTAATCGGCATGCTACCACCGATGCGTCTTAGGAAGTAGGTAACAGAAATTACTGAAGCTCACCACTGGCTCTATTAGTGGCTTTAGCAGCCCCAAGAAACTAGGATCGGGCGCTGTGGTCCAAAAAGCCACTCTTCTTAAACAAAACAATTATTATGAAAACACGAAGAAAAGATAAAACAAAAACCCCCCAAATGTTGACGACCCCCGCAAACGATATAAGGACCATGATTTAAGGATATGCACCTGGAATGTCCGAACTCTATACAGAGATGGTGCCTTTATCCAACTGGCGGATGTCTTCGACAAATACAAGGATGACGTCACACCCATACAAGAAATGAGATGGAAGGGACAGGGATGCACACGACGAAAGAACTGTGACATCTTTTACAGTTGCTATGCAAAAAGACACGAATTTTGTTGTGGTTTCATAGTCGGCACGAGACTTCGGCACCTGGTCTCGCGGTTTAACACTGTAAGTGACCGAATAGCCACTACTCGCATCCGGGCGAAATATTTTTACATTCCGCTGATTTGTGTACACGCCCCGACGGAAGACAAAGACGATGACATTAAAGATGCATTCTATGAGCGCATGGAGAAGATATATAACCGCTGCCCTGCACATGACATTAAAATTGGTCTGGGATATTTTAATGCTAAAATAGGAAGGGAAGATGCTCTTGGTTCAGCAGTCGAAATATGCACAACAACACCTCCGATAACCGATTCATAGTGGTTAGCTTCACATTGGCAAGAAACATGGTTGTGAGTGGAACCAGATTCCCGCATAAAGATATCCACAAGGCAACCTGGATATCTCCCGATCAAAATACAAGAAATCAGATTGATCACGTGGTAATTGATGGAAGGCATGTCTCAAGCATTATGGACGTGCGTGTAATGCGCTGTTCAAAAATTGTTTACTCCGATCACCACCTAGTTGCAGCCAAGGCACGCACACGATTAAGTAGAAGCTAGTAAGCTAGAAGCTAAGAAGCTAGACATCACAAAGCTGCATTTCAATAACTTCAAACAAACCCCCCAGTTGTGATGTTCTCGACACGCAGTGGCAGCATATTGCGAATTCTATGACCGCAACTACTGGGTTATGAAAAACCACTCTCGGACAAGCCCTGGTACGATGAAGAATGTCGCGAAATGTCTGATTAAATGGATGCTGCAAAACTGCAGACGATGACGACGCATGCGGTAATAAAAAGAAAAGGATGGAGATGACACGCCTCTACAGGCGGAAGAAGCGTCTATGGAAGAAGAGAGCCAGGATATCGAAAATTACAGGGATAGAGGTGAGGCCCGAAAGTTCTACCAAAATGTAAAAAGTAAAGGTTTTTGGTTGAGGGATCTCCACCTGTAAGAACAGAGACGGAAATCTGGTCACGGACACTCAGAGTGTGCTGCAAATATCGAGGGAACACTTTCACTTTCAATCTACTCGTTCCCGAAGGCAGCATAAGTGACGAAATCACACCAATCATCGACGATGGAGTAGACTGTCCACCACCCAGCCAAAACGAGAAGAGCACGACAATTGAACGACTTAAAAATAATAAAGCTGCGGGAGCCGATGGACTGCCGGCAAAGCTTTTTAAAGCCGGCGGCGATGAGCTCAAGGAATAAATGCAGCCGATGATTGGAATCTGAGTGTCCTATGTCCTGTGCTTAAGAAAGGCGATCCAATTAAATGTATTAACTATCGCTGGATAAGTCTTTTACTCATCGCATACAAGGTCCTCTTTAGTATGCTATGTGAAAGACTAAAGCCCATTCTGGCGTATCAGATTGAATCACATCAGTGTGGCTTTAGACCTGGTAAATCCACGATTGACAACATTTTCACACTACGACAAATCCTGGAGAAGAGCCACGAGATGCAGAGCGTACCTACCAGTTGTTTATCGACTACAAAGCTGAATTCGACAGTCCGATACGACAGAAATTATCAGATGCTCTGGCTGAGTTTGGTATCCATGCGAAGCTAATACGACTTTGCCGTATGACACAGACTGACACGAAGTCTTCAGTGTAAATAGGCAGTAATCTGACTGAGCCTTTTTCTACCAAGCGTGGCTTAAGACAAGGCGATAGTCTGTTCTGCGATTTCTTTAACATCGTACTGGAGATGATCATGCGGAAGGCAGCAGTAAACAGGAATGGTACCATCTTCAACAAAAGTCACATTTTGCTCGCATATGCTGATGACATAGATCTCATTGGACGTGGATTGCGATATGTTGCTGCAGCTTTTTCGAGCATTGAAAAGCATTCGGCTGAAGTGGGTCTGGTGATAAAGGGGGGCAAAACCAAGTTATTTGTTCAAACGAACAATGAGTCTACTCGTTTGGGACGCTGCGTGAACTATAAGAACTATAACTTTGAAGTGGTAAATTTTTTTGTAGCTACCTTGGCTCCGCAATAAACAAAACTAATAATGTCAGCCTGGAAATCAAGAGGCGAGTATTGATCGCAAACCGGTGCTACTATTCGCTAAGCAAGCGATTTTGTGACAAAGCTCTCTCTCGAGGCAAGAAGATCCAAATCCAAATTGCTGTACAGGGCAGAAAACTGGGTAATTACACAAGCGGATCAATCTATTTTCGGAGTCTTTGAGAGAAAAATACTTCTCAAAATATTTGGATCCATCATCGTCAACGGCGAGTATCGTGGTCGAATGAATCACGAGCTGTATGAGACAACGACATCGACGTAGTCAAGCGCTTTCAAATAGACCGAATACGCTGGCTTGGACACGTCGTGATGGATGAAAATGTTCAAGCTCGAAAGGTCTTCGTCAATAAACTCGATAGTCGGCACAGGAGGCGGCGACAAATACTTCGTTAGATGGACCAGGTGAAAGAGCTGTTATCTACACTTGGTGTGACTAACTATCTACGAACCGCAAAAAACCGAAGTTCTTGGAATTCTTTTCTACGTGAGGCTACTGTTGGATGAAATTCTGTTGCTGGCCCCATATAAGAAGAAGAATTAATTTTAACTGGGATAAACCATCAATAAAACAAACAGCGTCAGCCTTGAAATCCGGAGAACAATACTGCGTGCTAATAAATGCTACTACGGACCAAGCTAGCTATTTAATGACAGAGCCCTCTCTCGATGTACAAAAATCCAGCTATATCAGATAATGGTTCTACCTGTTATGACACAAGCGTATGAATCGGTTCTGGAAGTGTTCGAGAGGAAAATATTCCATAAAATATATGGGCCAATCATCGTTTAAGGAGAGTATCGACATCTTATGGATCATGAGCTGTATACAGACATTGAAGTGATCAGACGCATGTAGGTACAGCGGTTGCGTTGGCGCATGTTGTATGTTGTACACATGGACGAAAATGCTCCAACACGATAAGTTTGCGATAATAAACTCGATGCACGACGCAGAAGAGGGCAGCCAAAACTCCGCTGGAAAGACCAGGTTACTGAAACATTTACAGAACTTTGTGTGACAAACTGGAGAAGAAGCACAGAAGATCGAAGCGTCACTGATGAAATATACAAATTTCGTGCGCCAATTTGTAATTGTTTTGCCGACTAATATCTATATACCCATTTTTTTCACTTATCGAACATAAAAATTTCGTCTACAAATGTGAAAATTTGTTTTCGAGTACAGGTAATATGCCAAATGTTATCCCCCTAGAGCTAAATTACAGTTTAGCCACGCCTCATCCGCACCCTGATCGAGTAATATCTATAAACCAAACTGTATCTCTCTTGGGCTAAAATACAATTTGGCGTCTCACGCGCCTCCCACTAGTCAAATATACAAATTTCGTCTGCATGTTGATATATGCATTAACCCCTAGAACATAAAAAAAATTGTCACGTCCACCCAACACATAGAGTAAAAATTTATAATAACACAGTACAACATTAATTTGGGACTCAATTCTAAGAACTGAACGTGAAAGTAGCTCCAAAAAGAAGAAGTTCTACATCATTCATTTTATCAAGTTACATGCCATAATAATTTAATATCGAGTCGAAGTTAGTAAGTATTGTATTGTGGAATTTGTCACGTTTTAGGCTCTTTTGTTATATTGTTATTTGGTGGCGTGTGATTCAGTTCCCAAATACGCACTCTAATCGCCAAACATATTGAGCACTTCATCTTCAGCGGTGAGGCTTCACTAAACAACTATATAAGTCTTTCGTCAAATGCAAAATTTCCTATAGGAAACTAAAACATTCTTCCTTATCACAGAAAGTATTACATTACCTCTTACACAAAACATTCCTTTCATGGTATGGAATGTTTCACCCCTTCATTGAAAAATTCCATACCATTTCTCTATCAATCTCGAAACACTGTGCATTAGTTGTCGCTTCACATGAAGGCATGAATGTACAAATGACGGATTTATTTAAAATTCTAAACACAATTATTTGGCTAAAAACAACGAAGTATCAACGAGAAGAAAAGAAGAAAGAAGTAGAAGTAAAGAAGTACAAACAATGCAAACACAGCATAGCTACCTACCACATTCGGGTGGACAAACGAGCACACGCACTCGATATTAGAGAAGCGCGAGCAAGGGTGACATTGTGTAAAACTTGGACTTGACTGAAATATGAAATTAGTCTTGTAAGTTGCCAACGTAATGGCCGACAAGCGACAAGCGGCACCACAATGCGCGCCGCCAATTCTAAGTGAAGTTTTGGCCGTTGTCCCTCCCCACCATAACCCAACCAATTTCAAGCGATACCAGCTATGCGGCAATCCATCCTCCACGCTCTGTGTATCGTGGCGTGTTGTCGTGCGTTGTGTGTGTGCGCGCTCTAAACAAATTTATAATTCTTGCAGAGAAACCTATTTCTGTTTGTTTTCCAACCATAACTTTTTTAGATTTGTGCTGAGGCAAAAGTTAGAATAAACGACAACGCAGTTTATTTGGCTTTGTCGAGGAATGTCGAAAGCCATTCACTCGCTCGCTGGCTGGCTGGCTGGCTTACTCCCTCCTCCCTAGCTTACTTAGTTACACTGTCACTCACTCAGCGCCTTAGCCACTAAATAGTGGGCTGTGAATGGTCAAACAATTGGACGCCCAATTGGTGAGCATTGCATTCTTTTCTTTGCGTTGTTTGTTTCTACTTCTTTTGCTTTCTATAATTTATAATTCTTGCTGAACTGTTGGTACTGCTGCTCGCACAGTTTTCCATGAAAAACAAACATTTCTAAAAATTGCACGAGCTAAGCATTTTAAATGTAGAATTTATTTTCACGCTGCAGCCAATTGAGACCTTAAAAAAGATTCCGCAAAACTATTCGCATTCCATGGAGCATAATATGATAATAATATGAAAACATTATCTAAAATTGAAATCTTTCATTATGTGTAGCAGTGGCTGTAGCAGCAGCAGCAACAGCAGTAAGCAAAAAGTTACTTGTGATGCATACGCATACAACTATGTTGTTAGTAGTCTGTGCAATTGCATCAAGTACTTGACAGCTGCTACTTGTACAAACAGTTCCCAGGGTTTGCAAAGTTTAATGGGCGAAATTTGTCGGCACACAGATATATGCAAATTTTTAAGATATTTTGTAAAAGTTCAGACCTCCCAGACAAGAAAGCTGTCTAAGAGCATTTATTAAAGATATCAATGTGACGGTAAATGAAGTAAAGAGATTTATTATTGAATTTAATGTTAAATAGCACAGTACAACATTTTTCAGCTTATTGATGTTGGACTCAATTCTGAGAACAGCACGTGAAAGTAGCCCCAAATAGAAGAAGTTCTGCATCATTGGTTTTGTCGAGTTACATGCCATAATAATTTAATATTGATTTGAAGTTATTAAGAATGGTATAGGGGAATTTGTCACGTTTTAGGCTCTTTTGTTCGACATAACTCGATAACCACTAGTCTAATTTAGCTAAAACAAATTTTTTAAAGATGCAACCAAATGTTTTGAAACTTTGCACGAGTTAATATTTTTCCAACACGTACCATCTGGGACCGGCCTTGGCATAGTGGTTAGAACACGCGACTATCATGCGGGAGGTCCCGGTTTCGATTCACGTCTCCAGACACCCACATTTTTCTTTCATTGCCGGCCGCTCGATGTTGTAGACAGCAACTTCGCAGCATTAGTGTCGAGTCAATTAGCATGTTTAGTAAAAGATTCTCAAACAGTGACGTTCGCATTCGTCGATAAACAAGTAGGTGCCGTAGTTGTGAATCTAAAATAGAAAGCGTGTTAATGTACAACAACGCGAGAAGCTATCCCATACCTCATTCATGGGGTGTTAAGGAAAATTAAGAAAGTAAGTAAGTACCATCTTTTCATCGGCTATATGGCTGCCTTCGACAGCCCGATACGCCAGAAATCACTCGAAGCCATGGCTGAGTTTGGTATTCCAGCGAAGCTGAAACGCCTTTGCGGAATGACGCTGACTGACACAAAGTCTTCAGTAAAGATTGGCAGGGCCTTACGGAGCCATTCTTTACCAGACGGGGCCTAAAACAAGGCGACGGCCTATCGTGTGACCTATTCAACATTGTGATGGAGATGATAATGAGAAAAGCTGCAGTAAATACGAGTGGCACGTTATTCAACAAAAGCCACCTGCTACGCGAGTACGCTGATGACTAGGACATCATCGGTCGAAAACTGCGGGATGTTACTGCAGCCTTTTCAAATATACAGAAGGAATCAGCGAAAATTGGTCTAATGGTGAACGAGGACAAAACGAAGTTATTGGTTTGAACGAACAAACAATCTACACGTTTGGGAAACTGCGTGAACGTTGACAACTATAATTTCGAGGTGGTAGATAATTGTATCTACCTAGGCTCCGCCATCAACAAAACAAATAATGTCAGCCTCGAAATCCGGAGAAGAATCCTAAGCAAGCGATTTAATGACAGAGCCCTCTCTCGACGAACAAAAATCCAGCTATACCAGATACTGGCTCTACCTGTCTTGATGTATGGTTCAGAATCTTGGGTTATGACACAAGCGGATGAATCGGTTCTGCCAATATTCGGGAGAAAAATACTCCGTAAAATATTTGGACCCATCGTCGTTAACGGCGAGTATCAATAAACTCGATGGGAGGCGCAGGAGGGGGCGACCAAAACTTCGTTGGATGGACCAGGTGAAAGAGCTATTATCTAAACTTGGAGTGACGAAATATCTACGGAGCGCAAAAACCGAAGTGCTTGGAATTCTTTTCTACGTGAGGCTACTGTTGGAGGAAATTCTGTTGCAGGTCCATATAAAAAGAAAAAATAATTTTACCTAGGCTCGACCATCAATAAAACAAACAGCGTCAGCCTTGAAATCCGGAGAAGAATACTGCGTGCTAATAAATTCTACTACGGACTAAGCAAGCTATTTAATCACAGAGCCCTCTCTTGATGTACAAAAATCCAGCTATATCAGATAATGGTTCTACCTGTTATGACACAAGCGTTTGAATCGGTTCTGAAATTGTTCGAGAGGAAAATATTCCATAAAATATATGGGCCAATCATCGTTTAAGAAGAGTATCGACATCTTATGAATCATGAGCTGTATACAGACATTGAAGTGATCAGACGCATTAAGGTACAGCGGTTATGTTGGCCAGGTCATGTTGTACACATGGACGAAAATGCTCTAGCTCGAACAGTCTTCGACAATGTACTTGATGGACGGCGCACAAGAGGGTGACAAAAACTCCGTTGGAAAGACTAGGTTACGGAGAACCTTGCAGAATTTGGTGTGACTAACAAAAGAAGAAGCGCAGAAGATCGAAGAGCTTCCAATATTTTTCTACGTTCGGCATATAATCCAATATGATTGCAACGAAGTGACGGCTAAGTAAGTATGTAATATTTCTCCGAAACTACTTACGGTATTGCAAATGGTATACATGGCCACGCCCCTTTTGGTATCTCCCATACAAACGTAACTTTCCTCCCACTTAAGATATCGTGTCATAATATCAATACAACCAACGCGATCGTGCCCAAATTCAGTATTTAGTAAGGCTATAGCAGACTAAAGTTTTGCAGAAAAAAACTGGAAGTCAAGCCACGCCCCATCTGGTACCTCCCTTAACACTTTAGGAATCGATTAATATTATTAATACAACCAACGCGATCGTGCCAAAATTCTCTATTTAGTAAAGCTAAAGCAGGATAAAGTTTTGGAGAACAAATTGAAAGTCTAGCCACACCCCTTCTGGCATTTCCCATACAAATGTCCCATTCCGCCCACTTTTGAAATCGAGTAGTAACATCAATATACTCGACTCGTTCATGCCCAAATTCTGCATAGCATGGTAAAGTTTTGGAAAACAAATTGGAAGTAATGCCACGCCCCTTCTGGTACCTCCCCTACAAACATATAATCCCGCCCACTTTAGAAATCGAGTGATAATATCAATACACCAACGCGACCGTACCCAACTTCTGTATTTAGTAAAGCTCTATCAGGATAAATTTTTGGAGAAAAAAACTGATAGTCTAGCCACGCCCCTTCTGATACCTCTCATAAAAATGTACCGCTCCGCTCACTTTAGAAATCGAGTAATAATATTAACACACCCAACGCGATCATGCCCAAATTCTGTATTTGGATAAGCTATACAAGAAACGATCGTGGCCGAATTTTGTATTTTGTTAAGCTATAATAGGATAAACTTACGGACCTGTGAACCACTGCGCCCACATTAGAATGCGAGTAGTAGCATCAATACAATAGACGCGATCGTGCCCAAATTTTATATTTAGTAAAGCTATAGCAGGATAGAATTTTAGAGAACAAAAACTGGAAGTCTATCCACGCCCCTTCTGGTACCTTCTATACAAATGTACCACTCCGACCACTTTGGAGATGAAGTAATAATATCAATACAATCGACACGATCGTGCCCAAATGCTGTATTTTGTTTAAATATAAAAGCCGAAGTTTTTTTTAGAAAAAAACTGGAAGTCTAGCCACACCCTTTCTGCTACCTCCCATACCCATCCCACTACAGAAATCGGTTAAAAATCATAAATTCTGTATTTAGTTAAGCTGTAACATGATAAAGATTTGGAGAACAAATTGGAAGTCTGGTGCCTCCCATAAAATGTACCATTCCGCCCACTTTAAAGACGGAGTTATAATATCAACACACCCAACGTGATCGTGTCCCAATTCTGTACATAGTAAAGCTATAGAAGGATAAAGTTTTGGTGAAAAAAACTGGAAGTCTAGCCGAACCCCCTCTGGTACCTCCCATACAAATGAACCCCTCCGCCCCCTTTAGATATCGAGTAATAATATCAATATACTAGCAAATTGTATATTTTACTAAGAGTGAGGGTATATGTAAATCGGGTTTCCCGACTGAAACTTTCCTACTGGTTTGAAAGGAGAAGAAAAAGTGTAATACATTAAAGGAGACGTGTAACACCCCAAGTATCTGAAGACCAAATTCGATTCAGGGTTTTTTAAAGCGATTGAGCCATGTCCGTCTGTCAGTCTCCGGCGAAAAAATGTTACATTTGCAGGTCTTCTCAAGTAGGCCTGGCAGTACGCCTTTCATCGGTATTTAAAAAGATCACATACGCATTTCTATTCATATCTAAAAAAAAAATCGAATTAATTTCTTTTATAGAATTACTATTGCAGCCCTTCTGTATGGCCTGTGTAGTAATGGAAAAGTTGTAGGCCATGACCTCCCAATGTCACTACGTGTATTGCTACAAGGAAACCAGGGTAACATTTCAACACACATTGCAGGCATACCTCCAGTCCTTATAACACCTGAACATTCCCTCTGGGATATTCCCTCGGTATCCTTGTGTTTTCTCCTTCTGACCAATTGCAGTGCCTTACAGCACTTAACTGCACTTATTGGCATTATGAAAACTTTGCACTACACTAGAAGTTATATTATTGCTTTACTACCCCTCCTTTTTGGGGGCGAGATATAAATAGTTGCTATTTATCTTTAACTTTTAAAACTTTACTCTTGTTATAAGGATACCATTCTACTTATAACCCCTTGCACTGGACAAGTGGACATATATACATAGACATAACCACAACGTTTTTAATTGTAATAAACTTTATTACCCCCATATAGAGCATTAGTTCGAGTATATTGACACCACAGTAGGGGCACTAACGCCTGAGTAAGATATCCTGACACTGCATCAGAGTTGTGGTGAAGTTTAGAACAAGTTGTTAAACGAAACAAAAACGAAACTAAAACTATCGTTTAATCAATCGTTTCACCTGTTTTTGTAGTCATAGTCAGTCATAGCCACAAAACTAAAGTAGTTTTACATAAATTTACAAGTGCACACAAACTGAAAGCATGACCATGTAACCAGATAGTAGGGATTGTATGTGTGTGTGTGTGTGTGTGTTCAAAACCATAGCTTCTTCTTCTGCTTCTTGTTGTTGCACAACTTAGTTACCATTTCGAGAAAAGGTAAAATGTAAATAAACTGAATTTTCTTTTGCTCAGAAAATTTCATCCGTAATTGTGTAATATTGGTAACTGTTGTGTGTGTGTGTGTATGTGTGTGCTGGTCCATTGAAGATGTATTATTGCTGCTGTCGGTTGTGGTTGCTGTTGTTGTCGTTAACATCATTACTGTGTTTGTTGTTGTTGTTGCTCTTACTGTCTTCGTTGTTGTTGTTGTTGTAGTCGATATTGCAGTCATGTGAATGCCAACCCAGGGTAATTAGTTTTTCAACATGTGGTCGGTCGGTTGGGCAGAAGCGCATCAAAGTTCTGCATTTGATTTGCTTTAAAATTACAAATAATTGTGCTCAATTCAATATGAAATAGTTTTGTACATACTGGCACAAACTGTTCATGTACATAGTATGTAAATGTGTGTTTGAAATAAAGTCAACGGCTTACTTCTTAGAAATATGAAAAGCCTCTTAAAGTGTACGATGGTAGTGGAAATTCAGTAGAGTGTATCGGCTGAATACCCACAACACCATATAAACAAGCTTTGCTAACTTATTGAAATGGTGTTGAAGCACTTTAATGATAGTTCGAAAGGACATCAAAATGTATTAAATAATACATTAATGGACCAAAGTTAAGATGACCAACTTTTTCACACTCTCTAAAAATACATGTTTAAACAAAGTTTGCCTCAGAGATTGGGGGGAAAGATAACACAAAAGTCAGCGTGCAATGTGGAATTGGGGGCGAGGGAGATAGGAGTGAAAGTCCTTGAACTAAACAAATATTCGAAAAGTTCTCACTGTTACTTTTCTGTTACAATATTCGGTTGGCAGTACTAATTTGAATGTGTATATGAATGGGGGATTTTTTACGAGTATATGTGGTCATTGGACGTGACAAAGTTATTATCAGAACTGGATGATAAAAAAATATTTGACATACAATAGAAATGAATATAGAAAGTATATCCTTAGCAGCGGGCATAATTATTCTATATATAAAAAAATATATATATATAACCGCATTGAGGGTATATATCATTATGTACGAGAAAAAATTTAACACATTAAAGGAGTTTTTTAAGATAAAATCCATTTTTAAAATGAGTCCATCTATCTGGTTAGCTACCTAATTGCATGATACGATGAGCACATTCACTGTACATTAGAGATCTGTAACAGTTATATGTTTACAATGTATTTATGGGATTGCGAATTTCATTTTATTAACCGATGTGAAAATGGCGAATACCGGCAGATATTGAGGGACGACCCCTGCTGGTTGGGCCAGCCACCCGCCTTTAGGTCCTTTACTGGCTATGAAAACACGAGAAAGAAAAAGTAAGAAACGGAACGCCCTAAATGTTGACGACCCCCGCAATCGTTATAAGGACCATGATTTACAAATATGCACATGGAATGTTCGAACTCTCTATAGAGAGAGTGCTCTATCCAACTGGCGGATGTCCTCAACAACTACAAAGTTGACATCAACGCCATACAGGAAATGCGATGGACGGATCAGGGATGCACACGTCGAAAGAACTGTGACATCTTTTATAGCTGCCTTGCAGAAAGACACAAATTTGGATGTGGTCCACAGTCGACAAGAGACTTCGACACCTGGTATCGCTGTTTATCCTGTAAGTGACCGAATAGTCACTATTGGTATCAAGGCGAAATATTTATACATTACGCTCATTTGTGTACACACCCCAACGGAAAACAAAGATGAGGACATTAAAGATACATTCTATGAGCGCCTTGAGGAAATATATGACCGCTGTCCTGCACATGACATTTAAACTATTCTGGGAGATTTTAATGCTAAAATAGGGAGTGAAGATTCTCTTGGTTTAGCAGTCGGGAAATTCAGTCTGCAAAACATCACCTCCGATAACGGATTCAGACTAGTTAGCTTCGCGTCGGCACGAAACATGGTAGTGAGTGGAACCAGATTTCCGCATGAAGACATCCACAAGACAACCTAGATATCCTCTGATGAAAATACAAGAAACCAGATTGATCACGTGGTAATTAATGTAAGGTATATCTCAAGCGTTATGGACGTGCGTGTGATGCGCGGTGCAAATGTTGACTCGGATCACCACCTAGTAGCAGCCAAGGCGATTAAGCAGTGCTAAAAACGCTCGTAACCAAACGCAAAGGGAGTTCGATATCACAAAGCTGCATAAAACCGACATAGCCAATGCCTATTCCAACCAACTCTCTCATTTACTTTGAACCAACCCTCCATTTCTGATGTTCCCGACACTCAATGGCAACATTTTGAGAATTATCTGGCCACTGCCGCAACGACCGTACTGTGTTATGAAAAACCACGCTCAGACAAGCCCTAGTACGATGATGAATGTAGCGAAATGTCTGAAGAAAATGATGCTTCATACAGGGCAGACAATTGCAACAATGGCCTTATAATGAGAAGAGGAAGGAGCGTCTATGGAATAAAAGAGACAGCCAGGATATAGAAAATTACAGGGATAAAGATGAAGCCCGAAAGTTCTTCCAAAAGATAAAATGCAAAGATTTTGGACCAGGAATACCCACTTGTAAGGACGCAGGCGGAAATCTTGTCACGGACACTTAGAGTGTGCTACAAATATGGAGGGAATACTTTCGATCGCTACTCGTTCTCGTAGGCAGCATAAGTGACGAAATCACGTCAATCATTGACGATGGAGTAGACTGTCCACCACCGTGTCAAAACGAGATCAGCATGGCAATTACACGGCTTGAAAACAACAAAGCTGCAGGAGCCGATGGACTGCCGAACTGCTGGCAACGTGCATTCAAAATTTCCTAAACACGATTTGGCTCAAGAAATACATGCCCGACTATTGGAATCTGAGTGTTCTATGTCCTGTGCTTAAGAAAGGCGATCCAAGTGTGTGTATCAATTATCGCGGGATCAGCCTAGTGTGATCTAGTGTGTTATGTGAAAGACTAAAGCCAGTCTTATCCAACCTGATGGGGCCTTATCAGTGTGGCTTTAGACCTGGTAAATCCACGACCGACCAGATATTCACACTACGACAAATCCTGGAGAAGACCCAAGAAATGCAGATCGGCCATCTGTTTATCGACTACAAAGCTGCATTCGACAGTCCGATACAACAGAAACTATTAGATGCTATGGCTGAGTTTGGTTTTCCCGCGAAGCTGATACGACTTCGCGGGATGACATTGACTGACACGAAGTCTTCAGTAAAAATAAGCACAAATCTAACAGAGCCATTTTCTATCAAGCGAGGTTTCAGATAAGGCGATAGTCTGGCATGCGTTCTCTATAACATCATAATGGAAGATGAAGAAGAATTATTATTTTCAATTGTTTTATTTCGTAAACTTGTAGCTGAAATGCCAATCAACGTAACTGCTAATTTTATTTAGTTACAGGCAATTTATACATTTCTTTTGACATCACTAGCAAGAGACTTAGGATAATAAAGATGAGCAAAGATAAATATTCCCAAGGAAATTCACTAGTTTTCCATTTCATTAAGATATACATACAACAAATGTATTCATACACAACTACCAAATCCAAATATGCAAATTACTATTTGAAGATTTGCCTACACTTCATCAACTGCAATAAAAACAAACTACAAAAACTTACGGCCAGGAATTTCAATCTTTGTGAAAACATTCACTGATTATGTTGTTATTATCCCTCACTAAACAAATCTCTCTGCTATATTATTTTCACGTTGTTACATAGAAAATGTAACAGTTTGAAGTGTAATTTACATCAGTTTCCCCCCTCAAACCTTCACTGTGGTATGAAATGCGAATGTCAAAGTCATATGAAAAATGTTAGTTAAGGCATCTCTTGACTTGGCTGGCTGGCTGGCTTAATAGGAATTTCACAACTATTGTATTAAAATAATAATATTCCCCTCCTTAAATTACTGTAAATTAAATCTGATGATGATGGTGATGTACAAGAAAGAGCATCATTTCATTGTTTGTCCGTTGGTTGGTTTGTTCGTTCATTCGTTCGTATGTTGATTTAAAACTCCCGGGCGATTGTCTTCTTTTCTTTCCGTCTTGCTCGTTTTTTTTCTGTTGCTTCACAGAGCAAATTTCTAATTTTCCACAAATTATAGCAACTTTATTTATGTACCCGGGATGTGTTGTAGACCAACGGACAGACAGACATAAGACTACAAGTTGTGTGTGTGTCCGTCTGTCGGTATGTAAATAATAACATGACGTTAAAATTGTGTGTAACTGTCAAAGCGCATGCTTAACCGTAATACAATTTGCTGGCAACGTTATGTTTAGCACTGACACGACTACAAGACAGTGGCGAGCAAGTTAATAGCACATACTTGTAAAAACTAGCAATTTTTAATAATTTTCTTTGGTGTAAGACGAAAGTGTTTGTCCACAATTATTTTAAGTCGTTTGAGCTATGTCCGTCTGTCTGTCTGTCCGGCTGGTACGCGCGGTAACTCGAAAGACGAAACCAAATGTTTTGAAACTTTGCACAAGTTAATGTTTCTCCAAAACTACTTACGGTATTGAATATGTGCTACATGGCCCCGCCCCTTATGGTACCTCCCATACAAATATACCATTCCGCCCACTTTAGAAATCGAGTAATAACATCAATATACTAGAAGGTTTTATGTTTTACTGAGGGATACCCTCGGTTTTCACGACTGAAACTTTCTTACTGGTTTTGATACAGTCCAATACATAAGCTACGCTTATGATTGAACAAAATATTATTTAGAAATTTTGTTTTAATATACAAATTGAAAACTGTTGCAGCTAAAAGTACTTTTATTGAACTGGCAAGTACTTCCAACTTTTGATGAACCAAAAAATACTTGTATTGTATCAAAAAGTACTTTTATTGTGAAAAACAAACCTTTTATTGTACCAACAAGTAACTTTTTCATAGCAAAAAGTACTTTTGATGTGCCAAAGAGTGCTCTGATTACTCATAAATGTACTTTTAATGTTGTAATAATATAAATTAACACTTGGATTTATTAAAAGATGGGCTAAGGAATTCTCTGATCCGTACATCACTAAACATCTATACATATCTCTAGTTAGACCTTTGCTGGAATATGCCTGTGTTGTTTGGAATCCATATTACCGTATACATATGCATTCTATTGAATCAGTGCAAAAGCAATTTTTGTTATTCTGTCTTCGTGGTTTCGGTTGGAGATGTGACAATAATTTGCCGTCGTATGAGAGTAGATTAAAACTCATTAGACTACCTACTCTTGAGAGTAAAAGGACTATGCTTGGGGTTTCGTTTGTGTGCAGACTCTTGGATGGTGATACTGATTCGCCATTTCTGCTTTCGAATGTCAATTTCAATGTCCCTTGTAGATTCTCTAGACACTTTTACCCAATATCTTTAAACTTCTATAGGACAAATTATGCAAATTCTTACCCCTTCCGTAGAATTTGTAATGATTACAACCAACTTCGTGATGTAGTAAATTATAATAGTGATATCGGAATGTTGAAACTTTGTATTATGAGACATCTGAACTGAATACCCTAGTTGTCGTCTTATCGTTATTTTAATTATATCTTATCCATTTTAATTCAGCTGATGATTTTCTGTAGCTGATATAAAATTTTCTTTTTTCGGGGTTGCCAACTTCTCTAAATTAATCCGCCATAGTCCGGACCTTGGTGTGTACGTTGTCCCACGTTAAGGGACAGTGCCCTCTCGGCGGTAGGGGCGGGTAAGTGTGAGGCGTGGGAACGTTCGAAAAAAAAAAAAAAAAAAAAAGATTTCTTTCTTAAAATATTACTAAATTTTCTTAATTTACATCTTAACATAGGATATTAACATAAATATTAATCATTTCAAATTTAATTTCTGATCCTTCTGCGTAAACACAAAGTAGTTTAATGTTGACCATTGGGTAAATGAAACACTTTTAAAAAGATCTTCAACTGTCTCTTAATATATATTCGAATTATTTTTAAAGTTTCTTCTGTTCAATTAATCTCTATTTGATCATTTCCATAGAGACACTACTAACTTAATGGTCACTCTTCCACATGCTCTTTAATTGCCCACACCTGTAACATTGCGAACATTGTGAATAGTAGTACCATGCATGCAGTTATGTGTGGTTCGTCGTACACTCAACCTTGAATGTTGCTCTCATCCCGTTGTCGATGTTTTGCAAATCTTGTTTACATAACATAATCTTTCGTATTACAGAAGTGCCAATAGAGGAATTATGTTTGACAACAGGCCCGAGCTAATAACAAAGCAAAAAAGAAAACAGACAAAGACAATAAGAAAAGAAAATATAGCAGTAGATAGTACAAGTAGTCATTACGGCCATTTATTTTTTATTTTCTCTTTATAACTACTGATGATGGAAAATAACAGCAGAAAAATTTAGAATTTAAATGAGATATGATCTGCATGAAGGCAGCTAGATTTCAAGATTTGGATACATTATATTAAATAAACAAGATTTTTAGTGTTGATATGCGAGAAGCTATCCCATACCTCATTCATGAGGTGTAAAGGGAAATTAGGTTTTTTTTTAAATATCAAAATATAAGCCCAAGAATATTATCAAGTACTTACAAAAGCGCGACCGTACGTAGTATAATGGTGGTAAATCTCAACATTCAAACTTGATGTTACAACTTTATGCAGTTTAAAATAGTTGGAGAAACAGAAAGTAATAAAAGTAGTTTGAAGTAATATATTAATTTTCATAGCAAATCTGATGTTACTGGGCTTGGAATTTATAAATTATTCAATATTTTTTGATTTGTTTGAAGACTTTGTCAACCTTATCCAACGGTGTACTGCTACTAGCACACGAGGCAACCCTTCGAAGCAACATGTTGCAGCAATCGACTAAAAATATTAAAAGTATTTGATATTTCAATGGGCAACATAACTACACACGAAGCAACGGATATGATACATGGCTGTGTTGCTGCAACGGTTGTCTCGTATCACACTTATATTTTGTTAAATTAAAATCTGGTTATTAATATCGTATGCTTTGTCTTAATATGAGATAATAAGAAATATTTCATATTTGTGTTTTTGTTTTTATTTTGTTTCAATTTCGTTATGTTAAATATAAATCTCGATACCAACATTGTATTCTTTTCCTGATATGCGACAATAAAAAATTCCTTAATTGCTTAAAGGCTGGTACTAAGTTCACCGGCATGGAAATTGTTCAGCAATATCAATTTGATTCACAGGATTTTTCAATTTTTCAATATATTTCTTTGTTTTCCCATTGTTTCATAACATTATTTTATTACGAGTCGTTGAAAGTACTACTAATAATAAGTAATAGACACGTTTATTATGTCACAAGAAAACTAATACTATTATACTATTGTTCGTATAATATTTACGAATATTTTTTTTTTTAGTTTTTTGGCTTCAATATTATTTGAATGGATTTTTTCATAAATACACATAAATATTGAACACCAGGATATCCATTATTCGTATTACTATAAAGGTGTTATATGGCGTATACGTTACTTAGCTGAGATATTTGTATAAATCATACGTAACTTTTTATTGAAGCTGTCACACAATGCATATCAGCAAAGATGTCAATGATTTTGTATCAGAATTAGGTTTGAGATCATTTCTGTACCATTATTGATATGTTCGTTCTTTTTAATAATGTTTTTTTTAACATGATATGTCTTTAAAGACTTTTAGAAAAACTACGCAAAGGATAATATGTCTGCGGTATATGAAGGTCTATTAAACGTCTATGTAAAAAGCTGATTTATCTTGATGTCTAAATGAGGTATCATAGCTTTGAATGATCTTCCAGTAAAATTTTAAAAATAGGACACATTAACTTTTGCTAAATTCTCAGAAATGCGATAACCTCTCCTATATCTCATTAATGGGATGCAAAGGGAAAAATTGGAGCATGAGAGAAATAGAAAATATTCATCAAAACTTTGTGAGTACGTTTGTATTGTAAGAGATGGCTGGACACAAATTGCTTCCCATGACGTTAGATATATATTGGTATTTTAGCATACTTTATTTCCTATTTTGTATGCAAGATTAATAATAAACTAAATGACATCCTACCACCAATGCTTCGTAGGGAGTAGGTAACAGAAGTTATAGAAGTTTAACACAAAGACTCTCTAAGTGCTTTAAATCATTCGACTCTAAGTCCACCAACCGACGCTTAAGACAAGGCAATAATCTGTCATGTGACTATTTCACATCGTAATAGGGACCGGCCGTGGCATAGTGGTTAGAACACGCGACTACCATGCGGGAGATCCGTGGTTCGATTCCCGGCTCCATCAATCTGCATTTTTCTTTCACTGCCGGCCCCCTCGATGTTTTCAACAGCAACTTCGCAGTATAAGTGTCGACTTAATCGGCAAGTCTAGTAAAAGCTTCTTAAACAGTGACGTTCGCAATCGTCGATAAACAAGTAGGTACCGTCTATTGTATATCTAAAATAGAAAGAGTGTTAATTCACAACAACGTGAGAAGCTATCCTATACCCCATTTATGGGGTGTAAAGGGAAATTAAGTTTTTTTTTAATGAATATGAAAGTTTTTTTAGTGAAAGCGGAAAGTTGCACTAAACACGACTGGCAAAAGCCACATATTGCTAGCGTATGCTGATGATAAAGATATCATTGGTCGAGTACTGCAGAATGTTACTGCAGCCATTCCAAGCATTGATAAGCAGTCGGCAGGGTTTGGAGATAAACGAAGAAATGATCAAAGAGACTACTCGTTTGGCAGGATGTGTAAACATTGACAATTATATCTTTGAAGTGGTAGATGTTTGCATCTTCCTTGGTTCCGCCGTAAACAAAAATAATAATGGAAATCAAGAGACAGAAAACCGCTCTCGCTCGAAGAAAAAAGATTCAACTGTACCAGACACTGATCCAACCTGTCTTGCTCTACAGCGGAGAATCCTGGGTAATGGCACAAGCGGATTAATCTATTCTGAGTCTTCGAGAGAGAAATTCTTCGCAAAATATTTAGCCAACCATCGTAGATGGCGAGTACCGTCATCGAATGAATCATGAGCTGTACAACGACATCGACGTAGACAAGTGCGTTCAAATAGACCAAATGCGCTGACTTGGACACGTTGTACGAATGGATGAAAACACTCCGGCTCGAAAAGTCTTCGGCAATAAACTCGATGGCGCAGAAGGGGGCGACCAAAACATCGCTGGATGGACCAGGTGACAGAGCTATTTTATAAACTTGGAGTGACGAAATATCTACGGAGCGCAAAAGACCGAAGCGCTGGAATTCTTTGTTTAGTGCTACGGATAGATGAATTTCTGTTGCTGCTGGCAAATAAGAAGAAGAATGTATATTTTAAGTAGTTCTATTAAAAATAATGTTTAATGTATGGAAAAGTAATTTTGTATACCCTCACCCTACGGGTAGGAGGGTATATATCATTTGACACGACCCAAAAGTATAACACAAAGAAAGAGTCACTGCTTTAGACCCTAGTTTTCTTTGAACCAAATTCGATTCATGTCGTTTTAGCCATGTGCGTCTGCCTGCTATCCGGCTGGTAAGCACGATACCTTTCAAAAAAGACGTTACCAATTGTATTGAAATTTTGTACAGATTAATATCTTCCTAAACCTACTTACGGTATTAAAAATGGGTTACATGACCATACCCCTTCTGGACCTCCTACAAAAATGTACATCAATGTACAAGAAATGTACATGTATACCCAACATGATCGTGCCAAATCAATCTGTATTTTGTTAAGGTATAACAACATAAAGTTTTGAAGAACAAATTGGCAGCCTAGCCACGCCTCTTCTGGTACTTCCCATTTAAATTTCCTTTCCGCCCACTTTAGAAAGAGAGTAATAATATCAATAAACCCCACACGATCGGACCTAAATTCTTTATTTTGTTAAGCAGGATAAAGTTTTGGAGAAAAAAATTGGAAGTCTAGCCATGCCGCTTCTGATACCTCACCGCGTTTAAAGCCGTAGTTCAATAATTGAACAATAATTGGCTCTATAATTGAAATTTCAATAAACCAGTACAGAAATTTCAGTCAGTTAAACTGACTGATAAATACCATCACCCAATATAAGATATTGTTTAAGTCTTGAGTTATTGAAATTAACCGATTTGTAATTAAAACCAGTTAGAAAGTTTCAGTCGGGCAACCCGACTTACATTTACCCTTACCCTCAGTAAAACAAATAATTTTCTATTATATTGATATTGTTACTCGAATTCGAAAGTGGACGGAGTGGTACATTTGTATGGGAGGTACGAGAAGGGGTGTGTTTAGGCTTCCAGATTTATTATATTAACTTCATCCTGTTATAGCTTTACTAAATACAGAATTTGGGCACGATTGCGTTGGGTGTACTGATATCATTACAACATCCCTAAAGTGGGCGGAAAGGTACATTTGTATGGGAGGTACCATAAGGGGCGTCGCTAGACTTCAAATTTTTTTCTCCTAAACTTTGTCCTGCTTGAACTTTACCAAATACAGAATTTGGGCATGATCGCGTTAGGTCTTTTAATAATATTAATCGATTTCCAAAGTGGGCGGTACCAGATGTGTATGGGAGGTACCAGATGGGCGAGGATAGACTTCCAATTTTTTTCTCCAAAACTTTATCCTGTTATAGCTTTACAAAAATAGAATTTGGGTACGATCACGTTTGATTTATTGATATTATTTCTCCATCTCTATAGTGGGCGGAAAAATAGATTTGTATGGGAGGCTTTCAAAATTTTTTCCAAAACTTTATCCTGTTATAGCTTTACTAAATACAGAATTTGGGGGCGATCCCGTAGGGTGTATTGATATTATTACTCGATTTCTAAAGTGGGCGGAATGATGTATTTGTATGGGAGGTACCAGAAGGGGCGGGGCCATGTAGCCCATTTGCAATACCGTAAGTAGTTTTGAGAAAATAATAACTCATGCAAGATTTCAAAACATTTGGTTGCATCTTTCGAAAGTTATCGTGCGAACCAGCCGAACAGCCAGACAGACAGACGGACATGGCTCAAACGACTTAAAAAGTCATAAATCGAATTCGGTTCAAAGACCCTAGGGTCTAAAGTGACTGCTTCTACGTGTAACACTTTTGGGTCGTATCAAATGATATATACCCTCATCCCTAAGGGTGATGGTATAAAAATTAAAAGTTATGTCAAACTCTCATGAAAACCCCAATTTTTGCGGCACAAAGCTTTATCACCATTTCTACAACTGGTGAAGGGTATCTGAGCTTTTGAATTGCCGAATACAACGGGAACTACTGTTTAACGACTGTTTGAGAAGCTTTTACTGGACATGTCGATTGGCTCTTCTACTTAGAAGTTCCTGCCACCACATAGAGGATGCCGCCAACCCAATATAGCTGTGACAGGTCTCGAACCCAAATCGCCCTCACAATCGCCCTCATTCAAAATGGTCAATGCGTCATATAAAAACTTATATGCCAAATTATAACAAAATCAAAACAAATAAATAGCGCATTATAAAAAAAAAATCGAAAAAAGTTTTGATTTATTTAAACATATGAAGTTCTGTATACAAAACTATAGAATGCTAAGCCTTCTTAGCAGAAATTAAAATACTTCCATTAAGACCGAGCATATTTGATTTCACACATAATCAAGGCACAAAACATTTGAGTTTCATATACAAATAATATCTAGCCTGCTTAATCTGATACTTAAAGCTTATTGGCGACATTTTTCTCAGTGTACTAATACATTAGTCTATTTGTTGCCATTGTTGGCGATTATTGACGTAGTCGTCTAGATTCTAAACACCTTGAAGCAACTGACAACTATTCCATCATACATAACTCTATTGAGTTGTTGTTTTGGAGGCTTTTATGCTATTTGCGTTTTGCTTTTTTTTTGCCATATTTACATATTTATTCTCTTCCAACAATATTTTGTTATGCTTTACAAATAAAGTTGAACAAAAAATAGATCTTGTCATTATTTTCTGTTTGAGTTTTTTTTTTTTGTTATTGTTGTTGTTTTGTTTGTTTCATTTCACATTAAAGTTAAACGATTTTATAGACTATTGTGTTACTTCCACATGTTATTTTGTTATTGTTTGGGATTTAACCTTAAGCCATAACTGCACAAAACAGTTGGGAGACTGACTGAGCGAGCGAGCCAGCCAGCTAGCCCAGCTATTGGTTAGGAGCGGGTGTGGGTTATAACGCGCCAGCCACAATGAAAGTTCACAAGTCGTCGTAGCAGTTAAGACGCTTATGCGGCGTTATTTCTTTCGTTTCACAACGTACTATATACATATTGGCCATATTCGCAAATCCCCCACAACCAGTGGCAAATGCGAAACGGCCATCTGAAATTGTCATGGTGGTCGGAGTCGTAGTCGTCATCGTCGCCGTTGTTCCTTACGGGGCCAAACAGGTTGTAAAAAGTTGCCCGCTCATGCAAACTGCGCCCATAATGTAATCGAAGTCTAAGCATTTGAAATCACTAGATATCTTTAGCTTAAATAGACGGATGCCTGGATGGTTGGTTGGCTGGCTGGTGGCAACTTGGTCGTGGTATTTACTTAATGTGATCTCACCACGGAGAGAATCAATGTAATGTGATTTCGTTTGTAGAAAATTAATTAGATTTTAATAATTTAATAACATTTTTCGACATAAAAATTAATTCGCCGCAGATAGTTATCACTAGAGTGGTGTTTGGTTGTAGGTATTATAGTATTATATGACGACACAGTGAGATCATTGTGTAGCACGAAATTGTAAAAATTCTTGTTATATGTTGGATTCCAATTCGTTGGCAAAAAAAAGACCGCCACTAAAAATAACACCCACCATTTTCATGTTCATATTAGAGTACCGAGTTTTATATATTGAAGAAATACAAAGTGATTCATTTAAAAAAAATGTTGGCCGTAAGTACGCAGTAGTTGGTAAATTTGGAACGCCCAACTTTCGGCCACTTTTTTCAGCATTGTTACTGAGATCTCGCGAATAACACGAGTAATGTTGGCTTCCAAGTATTGAATCGTAGCTGGATTATTGACAAAGATTTATTAACTTTACATAGAGCCCAAAGAAAAACAATTGAGAGAGTTACAGTCGGGTAAACCGATTTATATATACCCTCACCCTCAGTAAAACATAAATTTCTTAAGTGGGCGGAATGGTACATTTGTATGGGAGGTACCAGAAGGGGCGTGGGCTTCCAAATTGGTTCTCCAAAACTGTATCCTGCTTGAGCTTTACTAAAATCGGAATTTGGTCACGATAGCGTTGGATCCATTAATAATATTAATCGATTTCTAAAGTAGGCAGTACCTGAATTGTATAGGAGGTAGCAGATGGGGCGTGGCTAGACTTCCAGTTTTTTCTCCAGAACTTAATCCTGTCATAGTTTTACTAAATATAGAATTTGGGAACGATCGCGTTAGATATATTGATATTATTACTCGATTTCTAAAGTGGGCGAAATGGTACATTTGTATGGGAGGTACCCATTTTCAATACCGTTAGTAGTTTTGGGGAAATATTAACTTGTTATCGTCTTTCGAAAGTGATCTTGCGCAACGGCCGGACATCCGGACAGCCAGACAGACGGACAAGGCTCAAAAGACTAATTTGGTTCAAAGAAACTTATGGTCTAAAGTGACTCCTTCTATGTGTTACACTTTTGGGTCATATCAAATGATATATACCATCCTACCCGTAGGGCGTCGGTATAAAAAATCAGAGGTGCGATATCACACAATCTAGACGGCCAGATGACTGGACCGAAACTGGATATTTTGCGCTCATCACATTAGAGATGTCTTGCTAAAACCATATAACTCTGAAACCATGTGCTACGCTGTTGTCTAGGTGAGGTAGCGCTTCCCGTCAAAGGCAAGCCATCCATTCCGGCCTTTGTTTACATATTGAATGGCAAATTTTGATATATGATATTCCTAAACTGTAGGCTCTACAGTATAGGGTAAAATAATAACAAAAAAATTATATTCCCTTTACACACCATGAATGAGGTATGAGATAGCTTCTCGCGTTGTTGTAACAACTTACGGCACCTACTTGGTTATCGACGAATGCGAACGTCACTGTTTTAAGAAGCTTTTGACAAGACAATACTATTGACACGACACTATACTGCGAAGTTGCTTTCGACAACATCGATATCAACCATTACAAATTTACACTAAACATCAACATTTTATTCCCCTTTCCAATGACTACTTAACCTCCCTTCCCCTCCATGATGTAAACACTAGACCACCACTATAGCATGCACTGATATTCAATATATCAAGTATGCCCTAATTAAAACTATTATTAATTAATAATGATATTTAAATTATTATTAATAAACGTTGGCTTTGGCTGTGGCATCCATGTAACTTTGCAACTCTTATCTTATCACTGCAGTTTATAATAAACTGAGATAAGGATTTGCAATTAACTCGTTGCCTGCATTCGTATGCCAATGCCAAAGCCATAATGATGGAGGAATCCACTCGCATTTTCATTTCACCGTTTTTTTTCCACACTTTTTACACCTGTGAAAATTTCAATATAATTGGAGCAATTTATCCATGTATTGGATGCGTCCATATGTAGTAGTTTGTATATACGAGTAAAGAAAATATGCGCAATTATTACATACATATATAAGCATGGGCAATAGCATGCATATGCGTGTGTGTTTGTGTATGTATATTTTAATGATATTTATGCATGGATTTGTGTGTGTGTTCGTCTGTGGGTAAGTATCGTATAATTTTTATTTATTAAATTTGACCACAATTAAACATTACTATCAACACGAAGGAAAAAATATATATGAAAGTGTTTTTGCGGCCATTTAATTGTCGTTGTGGACTGTGCCACATCAAGTGGCGCTCTTTGAGTGGTGAAATAATAGTAGAAAGCAGAACCGCAAACCGGACCAACCGGTTTGCAATAGTAGTTTGCCTACTTTCGAAAAATTGGCAGAAAAAAACATTAGTCATGGATAAACAACAATAGACAAATTTAAAATAATTTACTATGCGGAAGATGTCTGCCTTTAAAAATTCAAACAAAATTAATCAAAAACCGGACTCGGAAAAAAATAGCTTCCATTACAAAATCATAGACAAAAACGTGGTATGTAAGTGATGAGTTTTTTCTAGGGATGTAACGAATGTTCGCATTCGCATATGCGAATGCGAATTATTCGCATCATTTTGTACATTCGCTTTCGCATTCGCATTCGTATAAATATATATTTCAATATTCGCATTCGCTTTCGCATTCGCAAAAAAATTTCTTTAATACAAGTAATAATGAGACTGAGGCCGACATGCAAGTGGTTAAGTTTTCAGTCTCTCCCGCAATAAAATTGTTAGCTGAATACATTAAAGAGAAAAAATCATATTTCAGAAGATCCTTTATTGTGTTGGAAACGAAACAGCTCGAAATACCAAAAGTTAGTACCTTTGGCACGCCAGTTCTTAGCTACGCTTCCGGGAACTGCCCCCAGCGAACATTTGTTTAGTGGAGCCGGGCTTATGTATGATCCACTAAGAACTAGATTGCATAGCGAAAAAGCGGCGAAGCTTCTTTTCGTTAAATACAACTTGGCTCTACCAAACTTTGAATACTGAATACGTCAAAGTTTTCGAAAGTTAATAAAATTATTGTTTACTGACAGACTGAATTTCTGAGAATTATATATATTTTTGTTTTACTTTGAAATAAATATTTTATGTTTAACTACTTAACTGGAAGACATATTTTTATTTGAAAAGGCAGACAGTAGGAATGAAACTAAATTATTCGTTTACGTAAACCTTTTTTTGACATTCGCTAAACAATTTTGGAATATTCGCTTTCGCATTCGCATTCGCAAAAACCAAAAGTAAGTATTCGCATTCGCATTCGCTTTCGCAAAAAAAATATTTCAATATTCGCTTTCGCATTCGCATTCGCTAAAGCACATTCGTTACATCCCTAGTTTTTCCACCTTGCTCATATTGTAAAATAATACAAACAAAAGTATAATAAAAGTACTTTGTCGTAAAAAAAATATCTTTCGATACAATAAAAGTACTTTTCGATACAATAAAAGTGCTATTTGGTACAATTAAAGTACTTTTCGACACAATAAAAGTGATTTATGATACACTAAACGTTTTTAGTGGTACAATTATAATACTTTGTGTTACACTAAAAGTACTTTTTGATACAATAAAATGCAAAGTGCTTTGGCCAATTTTGAACCATAAATACAAAAAAAAGGTTTAGAAAAATTACAACAAAATATTGTAAATGTTTCGTCAGGAAATCGATAAACCGGTTTTTGACTTGCAACTCACATTATCAAGTTTAACAAATCAAAAAAAAATACAATGAAAATAGCTGAAGCATTTAAAAAAAGGGCAACGAAAGAATTTTAGCAATTTTGGGGAAAAAAAAGAAAACTAAAATAGCAATGATAGGACTAACATCGGTTCTTCACAATTCCCTACAAAAAATTCAAACGGATCAAATCGCAGCTCCGAGGCCGCCGGTTGATATCGCCAAGTCAGCTGATAAAAAATATTGTGGTATTGTAGATTGTGGCATTGGCTGTGTGGCATGGCGCGCCACTCTACGAGCCGAATCAATTCGTCACTCTCTGTGGATGTATTATCTTCTCGACAGTAACGTGCGGGTTTTCCATAAATGTAAAAAAAGCATCGTATAGAAGTTATGCTCAAATCTAGAAGCCTCTAAAAATATTTTTTTTTTTATTTTTAATAAAGAAAACATTCATCCGATCTGTTCAATTAAATGAAAGGTAGAAAAATACTTATTCAACTAAAACTAATTAAATCTCTGAAATTTTCGGAACAGGAAAAATTTTATGGCTACAATGCATGCAAATTTATTCAAAAATCCATCTTGGGTTGTATTGGCGGTTAGAAGTGGGCGTGGCTGACTTTGATGAAACTTGGCATGCATCTTTTATTTTTTTGTATTAATTATTTCCTTAGACAGAAAAAATTTTATGTGAAAAATTCGATTTGAATTGTATGAGCGGTGGGTGGTAGGCGTGGCCGATATTGATTAAATTCCATTTTTATACCTTGAGGGTATATATCATTTGATAAGACCCAGAAGTGTAACACATAGAAGGAGTCACTTTAGAACCTAGGTTTCTTTGAACCAAATTCGATTCACGACTTTTTAAATCGTTTGAGCCATGTCCGTCTGTCTGTCTGGCTGGCCGAATGGTGCGCACAATAACTTTCGAAAGACGCAACCAAATTTTTTTAAATTTTGCATGTATTAATATTTCCCCAAAACTACTTACGGTATTGCAAATGGGCCACATGGTCCCGCCCCTTCTGGTACCTCCCATACAAATACATCATTCCGCCCACTTTAGATATCGAGTAATAATATCAATACACCCAACGGGATCGTACCCAAATTCTGTACTTAGTAAAGCTTTAACAGCATAAAGTTTTGGAAAAAATATTGGAAGTCTAGCCACGCCCCTTCTGGTACCACCCATACAAATGTACCTTTCCGCCCACTTTAGAGATGGAGTAATAATATCAATAAATCCAATGCGATAGCAGGATACAGTTTTTGAAGAAAAACTGGAATTCTAGCCACGCCCAATCTGGTACCTCCCATACCCATCTGCTACCGCCCACTTTAGAAATCGATTAATATTATTAATAGACAATATCAATACACCCAACGCGATTGTGCCCAAATTCTGTATTTAGTAAAGCTATAACTGGAAGTCTAAACACGCCCCTTCTGGTACCTCCCATTCAAATGTACCACTCCGCCCACTTTAGAAGTCGAGTAATAATATCAATATAATAGAAAATTTTTTGTTTTACTGAGGGTAATGGTATATCAGTCTATCAACTGATATATACCCTTATCCCTAAGGTTGAGTTCGCACAAATATGACAATTTAGTGAATCAGACTAAAACTTAACTTTTTGTTTTAAATACCAAATTAATATAGGGTGGGCCATTTAAAATTTTAAATTTAAACTACCGAATACTTCGACTGTGATTTGAGCATTTTGGAAGTATTCTATGGAGATCCATAAAGTAAAAATGTCACGAAAAACATCCAGAGACAATTGAAGCGTTGACACATGAACTCGAAGTTGCCATTTAAGAGATTCGATCCGAAATAATCGAAAATGTACTAAAAAATTGGGTTGATCGTATGAGGCACTGCCGAGCCAGTCGTGGTAGTCCTATGAATGATATTGTGTTCCATAATTAAATGACAAAGTGCAATCTTTCCAATAAAACCAGAAATTTGAAAAAATTATCAGTAGTTTTTCAATAGTCGATTAAAATTTTAAATGGCCCACCCTGTGCAAAATGTTTGCCCCACACTTTAAAAGAAAATGTTTATTTCATAGATAACTTCTAGAGCACAAATATCAACATTTTGTAAATCAGACCATTGAAAAGAAGTACATTGTTTTTAATTTGATTATAAGTTTTCAATAAAATATCACATCACCACTAAAAATATCTTATATCCTTACAAATTTTTAAAATTTCGACTACCACTCCCTCAAGTTTAATTCAATCAGTGTAAGGGAATGATGTATTATGCTCCAGGAGGCAATGCGGCTGATAGTGAAGACTGCTTACCGAAAAGTCTTTGACAATGACCTCGCAACAGTAAAGTAAACCGAAGCACAACGACTAATCCTCCATGCTAAATTTATTTTGTCCTGGATGCCAAACTGTTATATGAATACTCCGCTATAAGAGATTATAAAATTTGCTCTGTGATTGATCGGTTCTACAAGTAATCCGGTTTCTACAAATACACACTATGTATTCGTTATTTAACTATCCTCATGAATGTGTCACATTTTTCACCGAGTTTCACCATAATTTACTCAATTTTCTCTTTGTGTGTTGTTTTTTTTTCATATAAAGTATAATATTATTATATTCTTTTTTATTAAGTTATTTGTTTTTTATATGGAATTTTATAAATGTTCTGATAATGTTTGTTAGTTTCTTTTCCGCATATTTAACACAATTATATGAATTAAGCAAACACACGACAAAAAAAAACACTTAAAAACTCGTTCTATTGAAAGCAATTGAAATCATTTTGGCAGTGATGCAGAATCTTTTTGTTATCATCAAATAGTCATTGAGTCGTTACACAGAATAAACTCAACTGGAGGCGGCAATGTTGCTATGAGTAACAATATTAATGAAGTTAAAGTAATCCATATAATATTGGCATGCAACTGTTATTACCGCATTGTGCTTGAAATGTGCTTCTAATAAGCTTAAGTCAAAAAGTGGGAACTAATTTTAGACCAAAGGCTTAAATGCACTCAGTGTTAACGGTATGAAACAGCAAAACAAATTTAAAATTAATTTTAAATTAAAACAAGTTATATTTAATTAGGTAACTCATAAAAGTTAGTTTATTCTCTATGATAAGCATTTAGTATACCACATTTCATATATACTATACATATTATCCAATTTCAAGCTTTTTGGCATTTATTCTTTACCGTGAAATTTATGTCATACATGTGTATTTTTCCTTACACATACAATTGTCCCCCAAGATTGCACTTTTAATCTTTTGCTATGCTTCAGCTTGCAATATATTTTGTAAAGCAACTTATTTTCTCGAGATTCCCTACAGTGCCTTAACAGCTTTATACCAAGTGCTGAAATTATTTAATGACTTTTGTGGTTTTCATTGTCAGGCACGTCAAATGTTGACAGTGCTGCTGCTGCTGCTGCAGCATCGGAAGTTTTCCCGCATATCCTTGAAATAAAATTCTCTTATTTTTCTTTTGCTGCCCTCTGACATTCAATGAAATATTCTTTGTTTGCTAAAAATTGCTTGCTGGTTGATTGTCGTTCGAGCTGTCGATTTCAGTTTCCACTTTTACCATCCAAATATTTTCCTTGATTATAATAATAATGTTATTTTTGTTTTTCTTATTGTGATTTTATAGAGCAAACGTGGTTTATTATTGTCACTTAAACAATAATGCATTCATTAAGAAAGAAAGAAAAAAAACGCTGCATATTATGAGACAGTGTGTGACAGTCGAACATGTGTATACGATAATAATTCAATAAAAAAAAAAATAACCTCTCATATGCAAAGTGACATTGGTCTTTTGTTCAAACAATGAAAGAGTGTTGAAGAGGCAAGGGAAAGAAAATATTATCAATGGTCAAGCAATGCGTTCGCGTGCTTTGTTTAAGCTGAATTTATTACTTGACATGTCATCGTGTGCGCTTTATTATCGATTTTCACTTAACGTTTCGGACGTTAATGGATTTGTTGCTGGGAAGGTAAACTTTATTGAAGAATATGCAATTGAGTTTGGTAGTAGGGCCACAAAAGACAGAAACACTGCGGTTTTCAGATCATCTTTTAAAACCTATCGATAAGAAGTTGCACGCTTCTTTATATCTTCAGTTGTCGCTTAAGCGAAAGTTAAGGAATTTGGAGCAGGTAAATTGATTTACATTATCCTATAAAGTCTGCTATATCTAATTTTGCAAGAAATGAGCGACAATCAGTGTTGTCGTTTTTGTACGTGGAAGAGAACAACATCTACTTCTTGCTGTTTGGTACAACAACATAACTTTTTGACACAATACAAGTATTTTTAGATTTAATAAAAAAAATGTGTCACAGTTGAAGTACTTTTTGATACAATAAAGTTACTTTTTGGTATTATTTGGTGCATTAAAAGTACCTTTTAGTACAATCATTATATTAATATATTTAATTTCTGAGTCAAAGTGCAGATCTCACTTTATACTGGGTAAAATTTTTAATAGGGGTAGAAATGTTCGTGATAAATTTGAAAAGGGAAATACTAGTGGAGATCGGTCATACATTTTACCTCCCTAGAATTCTCCATAGGAGCAGCAGGAGCTGTTTCATAAAAAAACTATAAAAATTGTAAAATGGTGGTCATGTTATGAGAAACGTTGGGGTCACAAATATGTTGGAGGTCGGTCAAATATTTGACTCGACTAGGGGTACCTTTGGGGCAGTTAGAGAGGTGGTTGCAAATTTTATAAAATTTGTATTTTGTATGAGAGCTCCATTAGAGGGTGAAGATAAGGAAAATTTAAGTGGGGTCGGTCATACATTTCACCCCTCTAGGAGGCACCATGGGAGCGGCAGAAGCTGATTTCATAAATAAAAATTAAAACTAGTAAGGTGATTATCTTCGGCTATACCGAAGCTCAGATACCCTTTACCATTTGTATAAATGGTGATAAAACTGGTTATTTGCACTTCAACTATATTTTATTTAACTTTGTACCACAAAACAGGGGAGTTGGTGAGAGGTGGACGTTACTTTTAGTTTCACACGTCCATTTTTTGTCAAATTTTAATTATTTTTTGAAATGTTACGCTTAAAGAAAAGAAGCTTGCATACCAAATTTCAGATCGATATTTCCTAAACTACGGCTGTAATCGCAGGGGCAGTTAGGTGGACAACCCAAAAAAGGAGATTTGTATGGGAGGTGGGAGTAGTTTTTGACCGATCGGTCTTGTCATAGAGAGGAGCCTCCCCTTAGAGCGTACAAAATGTCAGCAATATACCTCTAAAAATGCGGCTGCAATCGCCGAACAGACTCCAAAAAGGGAGAGTTTTATGGAAGGTGAGAGTAAAATAGGCGTGGTACCGCCCCATACAACTAGAATTTTGAAATGGCTGTATCTTTTAAGCCATTATAGTTACAAAGTTGAGATTTGGTACATATATCGGACGTATAAGATAAAATACTTTGTTTGTGGACAGAGGGCGGCGCCACGCCCCTTTTTAAAAAATAGTTATATTGGCCAAATAAATGGACCGATTGCAATTATACTTTCTTTGTGTGCTACTGTTTATAGGACCTCTATCATAGGCTACATGAATACATATTATAATTAGAAAAGGGGCGTGGCACCGCCCACATAAACCGAAATTTCTATTTGTCATATGGCAAGATCTATTAGAGGTATGAAGATGAGATTTCCTTCATGTGTGACTGATGCAAAGAGTATTACGTCTCGCTGAAAAATGGGCGGTGCCACGCCCCTTTTGAAAAAATCGTTATCTGGGCGAAGTAAATGGATCAATTGCAATGAAATTTGCACTGTGTGCACTATCTGTAGGGCCTTTATCATAGGCTACATAAAAACATAATTAGACAAAGGGTTGTGGCACCGCCCACACAAACCAAAATTTTTATCGGTCATATCTCAAGAGCCCTTAAAGGTATGAAGATGAGATTTGCTACATATATAAAGGGTACATGAGGGATTACGTCTCGCTGGGAAATGGGCAGTGCCACGCCCCTTTTGAAACAATTGTTCACAATTTTAATCCGATCAGAACAAAACTTAATTTACAACCTGGAAAAGTTTTAAGAAAGTCTTCTGTATATGTTAGTCGGGTTTCTTGACTAAAACTTACTTACTGGTTTTAAATAAAATTAACATCACTAGATTTTTGAAATGGAGTGATCGAAAAATGGGGTTTATGACTACAAAATCCATCTGTGCGGCATAGTCGCGGTCAATATTTGAATGATATAATCTTAAAAAATAATGTCAGAAATTATTCTTTCGGATCATAATAGAAATTCCGACATTCAATTAAATTTTATGGGTCTTATTTGAAACTAAAAGGGAAACGTCTAAATGAAGCACACCTTACTTTTGTTTTATATGTTTTTATGGGGAATCAAATATTTTATCTGGTTTTTTTGGTGTATAGTCTCCCTGCTAACTTTCTCCATTTTGTGAATTTTTTATTTAAATAATTTGTGAGATACCTGTGGAAATACTGAAATAAGTCAACGACCGTTGCATCTTCAGAAAAGAGCGCCCACGTCGCGGTTATAGAACACATTTGAAGAAAATTATTTTTAAAATGTAAATGTCAGGGACTTTTCTATCCTGTGATAATAGAGATTCCTATATTCAGTGTCTTATTTAGTGACTTATTTAAAATCGAAAAGAAAACTTTTAATTGAATCATATTTTTTTTGTTTGACTTTTTATGTATAATAAAATTTGCAATTATATTTTCTGAAGGTCTTTTTTCCGTTGCTGCTATTCTTTAGCATTTCTTTATATTGTTTCTTTTGCAGGAAGAAGAAATTGCAAAAGCTGCTTGAAAAAGTAATTGGGAAGTAAGCATTGATGTTCTCGCACTTAAAGTTAGCTATTTCATATTAAACGATAGTGAAACATCGGTGATCTTTGTTCCTCTAGACTTATCCCTAATGGACTTTCTTTCCTTGCAGGTTAAAGAAGTTTCAAAATAAGCAAAGGTCACATGTGGATGATATAATCGCTATTTGTTTACTTTCAACTCATTTTAATTTTTATCTCATTCATCTAGTTTCTTCTTTTTCATCGTTATGACAAGTAAAAAGATGTTGGTTTAAATTTATTGAAAAATCATTTGAAATGTTTAAGTTTTTTATCACTATTAATTAGTCAATTCTTTTGTGTAATTTTTGATTAATTTATTAAAATTTGCCAAACAAACTATTCTAATGTCCGTGAGATTATAAAAAACTACTTACGTCTCTATAGATTCTGTTTTGGCACAGATGAAATGCCGATAATTAATTGGCACGGATTAACAAAGCATTTGTTCACTTAAATTCGCTTAACTCAACTGAGATTTTTTGTTAATATCTCTATTCTATAATTCATAACTCATATATCTTAACATACAATATCACATCTTAATCCCCTCCCTTTGAGAATCATTCATAGCTAATATTTACAGTTTCGTGTCGTTAGCATTTTAAGCGACGCATAAAATTACCCTTTTTATTTTAATTTTCTTAATGCCTTAATGCCTCCACCACCAAACTTTAACCCATTATCAAAATTTGACTTCAGGCCAAAAAAAAACAAAAAAGGGGGAAAAATTCATAAGAAAATCCATTATACATAATTTCGCTGTTTTCTTAAGTTGACTCTCTTCTTCTTTTCTTTTTTCCATTTCAGTAAATTTTCATATGACAAATTGTTGGTATTTTACGCTTTTGACAATAATTTCATGACATCTGTTAGGATGATCTATTGGTTCTGTGTGTTAATCACCTCCGTTTATTGTTGTTGTTGTTCTATTTTTGTTTAACACACAACCGTTAGCTTTAATTAATTTGTTAACACTTCAACACACACGCACACACACACACACTTATTGACTATAAATAGCTGGACGTCAAATTCATAAAGTTTTTGTTTTCATTAATTGATTGATTTTCTTTTTAACTGTGGACGATTTTGTTTAGCTTTGACTGCTCAAGACGCGGTAGAAGCATTAACCTTTTGCCGTTGTTGCTTATGTTGTTGTTGTTGGAGGTGGTAGTGGTAGTTTTCATACAAGCGTTGGTTGGTTTCTTTGTGGGTTATTACAAATTTTTAATGATCACACAGCAGAAATATCGTTAACAATCGTTATTCATAAAAACACTTGGCCTGGCCTGGCCGGGCACAAAGACAGACAGACAAACAGACGGACGGACGGACGGACACATTACAATTCTCATTCGTGGATCGTCGCATACACTACTTATTAATACAATTTCATAATATCAATCCATGCCACGGAGCATTTGGAGTGGCACAACAAACAGCCTGGCAAGCAGACAGACGGACGGACAGACAGACATTACTCCATTATAATCGAGAAATGGCCATAGTCAAGAGGTTCATAGCCTAAACTCGGGCTCATTGGCATGTAAACGGAGTCTCATGCGCAACATTTTTTTATTAAAGCAGTCGGCGGCGTCGGTGGTCCGTCCGTCTGTCAGTATGTCTGCCTGTCCGTCTGAGCGCCTGCGCTCTAAGCCAAGCTTGTTTTCTTTCTTTGCAGTATTTGGATTTTGACAAAAAAAAAAAACTTTAACTTCATTGGACAGACAGAAAAATACACTACACTACATTGCACTGCACTGCAAACAAAACAATTGACTTTTCATTTCCCACTTTGTTTCGCTTAACATTTCCATTTGAACTCAAGTCGAGTCGAGTAGCTTAATATTTTATATACATTGCATTTCATTTCTTGAAGTAGTATTTACATTTTATTTTTGCTTTACACTCACTCCACACAATTTTTATGGCAAATAAAAAAGTTACACCTGTTGATTGCCTCTTTTGTTTACTCTTTACTTTGTTGTTATATTTCTTACATTTGATTTGTTTTTTTTGTTTTCTTTTTTAGATTTTCCTTCACTTCGTCATAACACAAAGGCGAATGCCGTAATTGAACTTGTCGTTGTTGTCGATGCGAAAGCCCGTCTTAACGATACCGCAACGTTTCAAGTCTTGTCTTTAACTGAAGCGCAAACAAACTTTGAAGGAGGCGCATGCGCATGCGCAACTACGTCAGCCTCTTAGCTTGCCGGGAGTAGAGCAGCGTAGCAGCGCCACACTTAACAGCCAGGGTAGTTTGTATAGTAGGCAGCGGAGAGTTTATTTGTTTTGGCTAACTGTGTTGGTAGTACAACACACAGCAGAGGCAAAGCTTAACAGAAGCCATTCACTCGCTCAAGTTATAGTTTAGTTATTTTGTGTTTGTTTGTTGGTTGGGCTCTCTCATCAGCTGCTGAGCACAAGGGGGAATTTTGTAAACTGGTAATTACATTAAAGTTTAAAAGACATTGTCAAACGTTGGGAATATGCAAAAATTGGCAATTTAAGCATAGCTCAAGAACCAAACGTGTCAAAATTGTTTACATTTAATTATTTCAACATTATTTTGCAACATACTCAATAGTTTGGGAGTTATCTAAAAAGTTGTACCGAAAAATTATATTTTTCAGTAAAAGTATAAAAAAATTTTTAAACGAAAATTTAAAAAGCACCCTTAAAAATTGTTCTTTTTAGCACTTTGGTCGTAAAATCAGATATGTTGTGAATATCACACTTTACAACACATGATTTTGGGACTCAATTCTGAGAATTGCATGTGGAAATAGATCCAAAAATAAGAACTTCTGCATCATTCGTTTTATCAAGTTGGCTGCAGTAATAACGCAGTACAACATTTTTTAGCTTTATGATTTGGGTCTCAATTCTGAGAACTGCACGTAAAATTGGCCCCAAAAAGAAGAAGTTCTGCATCATTCGTTTTGTCAGGTTACATGCCTTAATAATTTAATATCGATCTGAAGTTAGTAAGTATCGTATAGGGGAATTCGTCACGTTTTAGGCTCTTTTGTTTGACATAACTCGAGAACCACTAGTACGAATTTAAAAAAATTGGGAATTACAATTCCTTTAAACTGTTCATATGACGTTTCCCTACATAAGTAACAGTTTCACTTTTCCATTCATCAAATGATTTTAAACTGGGGTTATTTTGTAGCAATTGCAATAAAACTGTTTTACTGCGTGGCGTATGGATTACGTGGAATATTACTTATGATAATCATACGCCACCATATAACAATATAAGAAAAGAGCCCAAAACGTGACAAATTCCCCTATACGATACTTACTAACTTCAAATCGATATTAAATTATTATGGCATGTAACTTGACAAAACGAATAATGCAGAACTTCTTCTTTTTGGTGCTACTTTCACATGCAATTCTCAGAATTGAGTCCCAAAATCATGTGTTGTACTGTGTAATTTAATGGCCAACGATTTTTTTAGCTTAAGATGAATTTTTCCTATATAAAACCTGGGTTATATATCGGTATACCTTACACAATATCTCTTTTGTGTCTGAAACAAATTTGTAGATGTTGAATAGGTACCATAAATTTTACTTTTTGGTATCATAAATTGTACTTTTCGGCACCATAGTTTTCACTGTTTTGTACAATTTACTGTACATTTTGATACCATAAATTTAACTTTTTTGTACAATATAGTGTACTTTTTGATACCATAAATTGTACTTTCTGATACCATAAATTGTACTTTTTGGTACCATAAATTTTATTTATTGGTACTATATATTGAACTTAGATATTGAAGAGTTACCATTAATTGCATTTTTTGGTACAATTTTTGTTCTTTTTAGTACAATAAACTGTAATTTTTGGTATATTAAATTGTAAACAGTACTTTTTTGTACAATATACTGTACTTTTTGATACCATACATTTTCCTTTTTTGTACAATATACTGCACTTTTTGATACCATAAATTTTACATTTTGCTACCATAAATTGAACTTAGATATTGAATAGGTACTATTAATGGCACTTTTTGGTACAATTACTTGTACTTTTTGGTACCATTAATTGTACTTTTTTGGTACAATAAAATTTAGTTTTTGATACCAGACACTGTAGTTTTTTGTACAATATACTGTACTTTTTAATACCATAAATTTACCTTTTTGGTACCATAAATTGATTTTTTCAGTTACCACAAATTGTACTATTTGTTACCATAAATTAAAACAATGATATCGAAGAGGTACCATAAATTGCATTTTTTGGTAAAATAACGTACATTTTGGTACCATAAATTGTACTTTTTGGTACCATAAACTGTACTTTTAGGTACAATAAATTGTACTTTTTGATACCATAAACTGTACTATTTGGTACCATAAATAGAACATAAAAATTAAATAGGTACCATAAATTTCATATTTTGGTACAATAACTTGTACTTTTTGATATCATAAATTGTTCTTTTTGGTACAATAAATTTTACTTAGATATTGAATAGGTACTAATAATTACATTTTTGGTACAATAACTTGTACTTTTTGGTACAATAAATTTTACTTTTTAATACCATGAACTGTACTTTTTGGTACCATAAATTGAACATAGCTATTGAATAGTTACTATAAATTGCATTTTTTGGTACAATAACTTGTATTTTTTGGTACCATAAGTTGTACTTTTTGGTACAATAATTTGTACTTTTTGGTACAATAAATTGTACGTTTTGATACCATTAATTGTACTTTTGGGTACGTTTAAATTACTTTTTTGTACAATTAATTGTACTAGTTGGTACAATAAAAGCACTTTTTGTTACAATAAATTTAACTATTTTCATTTATAATCCAACTCTTGAGCTTGAACTCTTGAAAAATTGCAAAAAATTAGTATTTGGGGGTTTTTAAGGCACAGAATGCACATTTTTCGGGTAGGTTTCTTTCGCATATTTTTCTCCTATTAAATATCTACAACTACGCTTCTGACACAAAAGAGAACTTAAACTTAATTTCCCTTTACACCCCATGAATGGGGTATGGCATAGCTTCTCGCGATGTTGTGAATTAACACGCTTTCTATTTTTAGATTCACAACTATCGGCATCTACTTGTTTTATACTGCGACGTTCCTGTCGACAACATCAAGGGGGCTGGCAATGAACCGGGGATCACCCACATGGTAGTCGCGTATTCTAATCATCATGCCGCGGCCGGTACCGTAAGGTATACCGATTTATGTTAAACTATAGAAAAAGTGAGCAAACAAAAATTCGTAAAGCCATTAAATTATTAAGGCATCCAACTTGACAAAACGAATGATGCAGTAGTTTTTATTTTTAGGGCTACTTTAACGTGCAATTCTCAGAATTGAGTCCCGAATCAATGATCTGAAAAATGTTGTACAGTGTAATGAGTCTTTTCCTAAAAAAATCGATGGACAAATTTTGATATTATTCGCCACTAGGTGATGTATATCAATTTGAATAGATTTTCGAATTAATATGTAAACAAATACACTATGGACTCAAAAACTCTGTAGACATCATATCTCATATCTTTTTTATTGTATTTCTTAAAAAATTCGCCGGTACACTCTGCAAATTTCTGCCACTGTGCAGTGACAGGCACAACAGCAACATCATCGGCGACGTCGGTACTAATAACAGTTCGGTTTGTTTTGTTTTGTTTTGCCTCTTCACTCGTTTTATTTTTCATTTTGACGTTAACTATAACTGACTCTTTAGACCTGGTTTTGTGTACTCCGGCTAAATTGCCACACACAGCAGCAGCAGCAACGGAATCGGCGTCGGCGGCAACAAACAATGCAAAATATTGTATTTATCATTAAATGCCGATATCGCACAATGTGATTGCCATAATAAACAGTAGGGGAAATGTGGATAAGAGCAGTTGTTTGAACACATATCATAGGTGATTGGTGTAAAACAGTCACAGATATTTTAGTCAAGTAAGCTGATTGCTTAATACCCTCACCCTTTGAATGCTATTGTCTAAGTCTTAAGTTACTGAAATAGACCGATTTTTTATTGAATTTACTTATGATGAATTTCATATCAAAACCTATAAAAAAAGGGACATTTTGAACCCGACCCCCTCAGATTTTAATGAAATTTAGCATACAGCTACATTTTACCTACATTAACACATCCTCATTTTTAGAAATTACATTTTTGAAATTATGTGGGCGTGGCAAGGTACAGAAATATTTGGAAAATTACGGTAATTGGTATTTTAAGCTGCGATTAATGGAATGACTCAACCGATTTGAAAGATATTGATGCCATTAGAAAGGTATGTAAGTCAGCTTTCAAAAACATACAATGTAAAAATTTTAAGTGTATGTTTTCGAAAGCTGACTTATATACCTTTCTAATGGCACCAAGATCTTTCAATTCGGTTGAGTCATCCGATAGTAATCTTAAAGTACCTATTACCGTCATATTTCGATACCTTGCCACGCCCACATATTTAAAAAAATGCAATTTCTAAAAATGAGGATGTGTTAATGTAGGTAAAATGTAGCTGTATGCTAAATTTCATTAAAATCTGAGGGGGTCGGGTTCAATGAATATCGGTTTTGATATGAAATTCATCTTATGTATTATTATTTGCCTGCTTGTGGATCGTAAATAAATAGTAGGGTACATGGAACAGGTCATATCTTCTGTAAAGACAAAGATGGTCATCTCTTTAGTGACTCCGAGAGCGTACTAAGAATATGAAAAGATCACATCTGCAGCCTTTTTATGTCTGAAAACTCGGCTGATGAAGACTGTGTACCAATCCGACACGATAACATCGAGTGTCCCCCCCACCGAGTCAAGCTGAGATAAAAACTATCATAAACCGCCAAAAGACCAACAAAGCCGCTGTAGCTGGTGGTCTTCCATCTGAGTTGTTTGAGGTGGGTGGAGATGAGCTTGTTTTAAGCATGCAACAGCACATAGGGAATTTTTGGCTTCAGCAGAGCATGCCAAAGTATTGGAATCTCAGTGTGCTATGTCCATTTACATGAAAGGTGACCGTAGTGAGTTTAAAAACTACAGTGGAATAATCCTCTTACCAATTTCATATAAGGTCCTCTCTAGCATACTGTGTAAACGTCTGTAGCCAATTGTGGAAAACCTGATTGGACCTTATCAGTGCGGTTTTGGACTAGGCCAATCCACAACGGAACAGATTTTTTCAATACGACAGAATCTGAAGAAAACCCATTAGAATCAAATCTTCACTTACCACCCCTTTGTTGTTTACAAAGCTGCCTTCGATAGACCCAACTGGCATAGACTATACGAAGCGATGTCTGAGTTCGGTATCCTTGCGATAATAATTCGTCTCTGCCGGTGTACCCTTACGAATACGAAATCCTCTGTTCGGCTTAGCAAGGATCTATCTGCGCCATTCGATACGACGAAAGGAGATGCTTTGTCATGCATACTGTTCAACATAGTGATGGAGCAGGTCTTAAGGAAAGCAGCGGTAAACATGGTTGGCATCATATATAATAAGAACATAACTAAGAATTTTAGATAGATTTCGAACATTTAACAAGTGTGTACGTAATACCGCAGTAAAGTATGTACGTTGCAAAGGCAACTTTTCGAATATGCAAGAGGAGGATATAATTGTTCATATCTTCTTTGAGCTACAATCAGATATCAAATCATGACAATCCCAAATTTATGTTTGTGTATTGTCTGATAGTAAAATGCTTGTATTTCATAGGAAATACAAGTGAGAATAAGGTATTGTCGGAAACTGGCCTGACGGAGTGTTAACTCATTCGCTGACGGCAGTGGAAGGAATGCTGGTATCGATGGAAGCTAGCCTGAGGGAGTGTTAATTCACTCGCCGACAGTAGCGGAAGGGATACGATGCTGTGTAATTTTGATGTTTTATTCCAGAGTGGATTTAATTGGGAGATGTCAGATGTAGGCCGGCCGGATGGGGAACCACGGTTCCTAACAGATGGCATCGTGGGCGTACTTGTGGCGTTGAGGATGGAGAAAAGACTTGATTTGATTGAAACAACAAGTGCATGTACTTGTACATGTAACTTAAAGTGGCAAATAATTTGGAGTGGGGTGCCAAATAGGACGGAGTGCAAATATTGTGCTTATACTTGTCAGTCAATATGGTACACTCACAAAATAAAAATAAACAAATTGAACATCCTTTTGGATAGAAGAATTAGATCTGGGCCTTAACAGCGGCCTAGTAGTATGTTTCAGTGGGGTTGAGCCCACCGTGGAGTTAAGCCCTCGCGGGCAGGTATTCACGTTAAGCAAAAGAACATCTGCTTTGAGGTAGTGGATGAATTCATCTACCTCAGATCCGCCATGGACAAAAACAACTGTGTCAGCCTAGAAATAAAACGGAGAATAGTGCTCGCCAACAGGTATTTCTTTGGGCTACGCGAGCAATTCATAAACACCATCCTATCTCGAATCACCAAAGCGCAACTGTACTAGGTACTAATTTTACCGGTCCTTTTGTGTGCCTCAGAATCTTGGGTGCTTACACAGGCAGATGCAGCTCACCTGGTGGTGTTTGAGAGAAAAATACACCGCAAAATATATGCACCCATTTGCGTAAAAGGCGAGTTCATTATTCGGATGAACCTTGAGCTGTAGCGAGTTATACCACGACATTGATGTGGTCAAGCGATATAAAGTGCAATGATTACGCTTGCTAGGCCATGTCGTGAGGATAGATGAGGAAACTCCAGCGCGAAAGGTATTCTACCAAGACGTCGAAGAACGACGCAAAAGAGGGAGATCGCGACTTCTTTGTAAGGACGAGGTGGATGAATCACTAACGCTGCTTGGTAGGACTGACTGGAGATAGTGCGCACAAGATCGAAGCGTATGGAAATCTCTAATCATTTCGGCCTCTGACTTAGACACTAAGATATATATAAATATGTTTGTCAAATTGTTTTTAAGGCTAAAAATAATAAATAAAAAGAGAAACCCCCAAGATCAGTCAATTCGCACGATATTGGTAACTAATTCACAGTTGGATCTTGCACGAGTGCAGGTCCAAATGCAGACAGAAGTTTAACCGTTTTAAATCTGTGAAAGACCGTGTAATTGGAAGATATTTACCGATCCTGTCGTAGATGTGCTGTTCTATCGTGTCTATCGTGTAAATTGTCATACTGAATAATTAAGAAATAGATTAGATAGACGCCGCTAAAACAATATTGCCGACACCGGTGGCCAATTGACAATTGAAAAACACTTTATATTTAATAATTTCCCAAATAAATTTTCAGTATAATTAAACAAAAAAATAAAAAATTTGATCTCAAAGTTAATCGAATTACAATTGTTGATAGTATGTAGAAGTATATAATAATCTGGATTCAGGTTTACAATAAGAGTTCAACAGTCCACCAAGTAGTTCCACGTTTCTAGACCTAGACCTACCCAATTTTTAACAGCATACTGTTCAAATCAATTAAGAGGAGAAGAAGGACGCCTTAGATATTTAAACAAACAGATCTAGGCCTACTACCAGGCAATGAGATCTCCAAGAAGATCCGATGCAGGCTTGTTTGCGCCAACGCCTTCCCTCTGGGCATGTCCTCATATAACGAAATTCTGTAAAATATAATCTCTTTTAACATAAAGAAAACTGTAACAAAATTAAAAAAAGATTGCAATGTACACTTCAATTATTTTCCTTTACTAATTAAATTGCTACACAAATGAGCAATATATATTTTTCCCTCTTTAGCTCCTCTCCATACACATTGTTTAATCGAAAGTAACCGTCCCTTTGCACTTGCAACGGCGTTGGTGCCCTTTAGGGGGCACTTACACTAGCCACCATATAGTCAGCAGTAGCGTCTTAAATCTTAATTCCACCACACACTTTCGTTTTTTCCCATGACCATGGAGAGAGATCACAAGTTCGAATTGTGGCTTATGCTATCGTTGTTGTTATTATTGTTGTTGTTGTAGACCTCTAACAGACAAGAATTCCAACTTTTTCTGCCCTAAATGAATCGCGGCGTAATTGTTATGTAGGTATGTGAGAACACGTGTGAGAATGTTTTGTACATTTGTGGAACGTACAAATATTTCCTAGTACATCCATACATACATACATTGGAGTAGTAAATACATTATATTAATGTGCTTTTATACTTACGTCTGTATGGAGATTACAGTATAACAACTTCAGTGGCAGCAAATTCTTGGGGATTTTAGCGCAAAAGTGGCTTATCCAAGTGTTTAGATCTCCGTTTATCTCTTACCTCTAAGCTGTTGTTATCTGCAATTGTTGCTGTTGTTGTTGTCGTTGCTGCCATTGTATTATAAATAATTTCTTAGCGTAATTATTAGCCTGGCAAAAGATAAACACACGTTTAACTGTATCTTTACAATGCTTTCCGTGTCATCCCTCGTTCTCTCACCCATCCATCTGATATCTGATGATATGGTGAGCCGGAAAAAAAACACACATTCAACTTAAGAAGAAGAGCAGCCAGCAGATCATCCAGCTTTCGATGTGACTCCATTGTCAGTTGGAAGATTGAAACGCTTTGCTTCCTTCGTTCGGTAGCTGAGGAGAAGATAAGTGCTACGTATGTACGTAAGAGTACGTTGACGTCGAGATATTCGTATCTAAGTTAATTTTCCTCCATTTACATCCATAAAATGCCCTTTTGATTTCTATTGTTTTACTTTAGTTGTGAAAAGCTGACGATGACTTTAGATAGTGCGACGGGGGGAGAGGTGACAGAAGAGACGCCAGTGAAGAGCTGCTGGAATAGAACAGCGGGAACGTGGAGGGGAATGATGAATAGCGCGGCTAAAACGCGACAACTGAAGAAGCCTTAGGTTCGAGAACATCTTCCATGTCTCACTTACGGTCTGATGCTACCTACGTACTCTCATTCTAACGGGCAGCGTAATAGATAGCAAAGTGAACATTACGGCTATGGAACATGGAGTTAGATGCCAGAGGGGATGTGGCGGAAGTTTGTAAAGATTATGCATTTAGATGCTGTCGATCAAAGAAATTTAGATGGCTGTGATAGGGCTCGAACCCAGGTCACCTGCATGGTAATTGCGTGTGATATCCATCATGAATGACAAGACAAATTTCACTCAATAGAACCAAAAAGTACTTTTCTTGTACTGAGAAGCACATTTTTTGCAATAATAAAAATTATTTTATTGTACCAAAAAGTACTTTTATTATGAAATTAAGTACTTATCGTGTTCCTGAGAGTTGTTTAAATAATTGTACTAAAAAATACTTTCATTATATCTAATAGGTCTTTTACTGTGGCAACAAGCACTGCAATATAAAATGTTTCAAAAGAAACTTAAGCATTTAGTCTTTCATCAGCAATATTTCAACAATTCTCAAATCCTATATATAACCTACGGGAAAATGAACCGGTTCCTTTAGGTGCATGAACCGGTCCTAGTTCCAGAACCTTTTGTATGTAAAATACCGTTGTTTTGTATGGGGTTGACCTCTATAGTGTCAATTGTTATCTGACTAACACTTTGCATCGTGAACTAGACCCTGAAGGACCAGTTTAGTTTTGATTCAGTAGTTTCAGTCCTGAAACCAGTTCCAAATTATGCGATTACAGCACAGGTATTTTGATTGTATCAAAAAGTACTTTTATTTACTAAGAAATATAATATATTTATTGTACCAAAATCTACTTTTATTATATCAAAAAGAACTTTCCGTGCATCAAAAAGTACTTTCGTTATACCAAAAACTACTTTTAGTGTACTGTTATTGTATCAAAAGCTACGTTCTTCATACGAAAACGTACTGCTATTGTACCAGAAAGTACTTTAACTATACGCAGGTATAAAAAGTACATTTAAGTACTTTTATTGTAGCCCGAAGTACTCAAATTACACCAAAGAATAAATACCTAAAAAGTATACCAAAAAGTACTTTTAGAGTATCAAAAAGTACTTCCGTTGTACTAAACAGTACTTTTAGTGCACAAAAAAAATACCATTATTGTACCAAACGGTACTTTTTTATACCAAAAAGTACTTTAAGTCGGCCAAAATGTACTTCTATTGTACCAAAAAGTACTTTTACTATACGAAACAATAATATGGGAGAAAGTACTTTTATTGTACCCAAAGGTACAAAAAGTACCTTTAAGTACTTTTATTGTGGCACGAAGTACTCATATTATACCAAAAAATAATTCTAGTGTACCAAAAGTATTTTTATATTACCTAAAAGTAGTTTTATTATTTATGTCAAAAAGTACTTTCAGTCTATCAAAAAGTACTTTCATTGTACCAAACAGTACTTTGAATATACCAAAAAGAACCATTATTGTACAAAAAGGTAAGTTTTTCATACCAAAAAGTACTTTTAGTGGACCAAAAAGTACTTCTATTGTACCAAAATGTACTTTTTTGCACCAAAAAGTACTTTTACTATACGAAACTCTACTATGGGAGAAAGCACTTTAATGAATAAAAGTACTTTTATTATAGCTCAAAGTACTCAAATTATACCAAAAAATAATTTCAGTGTACCAAAAATATTTTTATTGTTCTTAAAAGTACTTTCAGTGTATCAAAAAGTACCTTCGATGTACCAAACTGTACTTTAATTGTACCAAAAGGTACTTTTAGTGGACCAAAAAGTAATTATTTTGTACCAAAAAGTACTTTTTTAACTAAAAGTACATTTACTGTACGAAAAAATACTTTAGTTGTGCCTTTCTGTACTATTTTTGTATCAACAAGTACCGTTATCGTAACAACAAGTACTCATATAGTACCTTCGAGTAATTTCGTTGTACCAAAAAGTATTTTTATTATTTATAAATTTACTCCAATTACATCTTAAAGTACTTTTACTGTACTATAATTTTATTGTAGCAAAAAGTACTTTAATTATACCAAAAAGTATTTTCATTGTACCAAAAAGTACATTAATTTTATATTCAGTGTTGTACTTCCAGTGTATCGAAAAGTACTTTCGTTGTACCAAACAATACTTTACTTATACCAAAAAGTACCATTATTGTACCAAAAGGTAGCAAAAGGTGCGTTCTTCAAACCAAAAACTACACCTAGTAGACCAAAAAATATTGTAATTGTACCAGAAAGGACTTTTTTGCTCCAAAAACAAAATTGTATTATACGAATAACTACTCTAGTTGTATCGCAATGTACTTTTACTGTATCAGTAAGTAACTTTATCGTAACAAGTACTTTTATTGTATTAATAAGTAATTCTGTTGTACCAAAAAGTACGTTTATTATACAAAAAGTTACTTCTTTATACCTTAAAGTACTTCTACTGTACCAACAAGTACAAGTACATGATGTTACTGCACCAAAAGGTACTTTCATTATACCGAACAGTACTTAGATTGTACCAATAATTACTTTTATAATGCAAAAAGGTACTTTCGTTTTTACGAAAAGTACTTTAATTACACAAAATGGTTTTTTTTTGAGAAAAAAAAGCTTATTTTACCAAAGTGAACTTTTATAGAACTTTTTGATACTTAAATCCTCTTTTATTGTACCAAAAAGTACTTTAATCGTACCATATGTTACTTATATTGTACCAATTATTGTTTTTATTGTACCAAAAAGTACCTTCAATAATTTTATTGTACCAAAAGTATAAAGTATAACAGAAGTAACTTATGGTACATTTATAAAACTCTTTGGTACCAAAAGACACTTTATTGTACCAAAAAGTACTTTAATTGTACCATAAGTTATTTTTATACCATCACCCTTAGGGATGAGGGTATATATCATTTGATACGACCCAAAAGTGAAACACATAGATGGAGTCACTTACGACCCTAGGTTTCTTTGATGCAAATTCGATTCATGACTTTTAAAGTCGTTTGAGCCATGTTCATCTGTCTGTCTGGCTGTCCGGTTGGTGCGCACGATAACTTTCGAAAGACGCAAGCAAATGTTTTGAAAATTGCTCGAGTTAATATTTCCCCTAAACTACTTACGGTATTGCAAATGGGCTACATCACCCCACCCCTTCTGGTACCTCCCATACAAATACATCATTCCGCCCACTTTAGAAATCGAGTATTGATATCAATACACCCAACGGGATCGCATCCAAATTCTGTACTTAGTAAAGCTATAACAGGATAAAGTTAAGGAAAAAAAATTGGTAGTCTAGCCACGCCCCTTGCGGTACCTCCATACAAATGTACCTTTCCGCCAAAATTAGATATGGAGTCATAATAGCAATAAATCCAACGCGGTCGTGCCCAAATTCTTTATTTAGTAAAGCTATAGCAGGTTAGAGCTTTTGAGATACAAAACTGGAAGTCTAGCCACGCCCCATCTGGTACCTCCCATACACATCTGGTACCACCCACTTTGGAAATAGATTAATATAATTAATAAACCTAACGCGATCGTGCCCTAATTCTGTATATAGTAAAGTTTAAACAGGATAAAGTTTTGGAGAAAAAAATTGGAAGTCTAAACACGCCCCTTCTGGTACCTCCCATACAAATGTACCACTCCGCCCACTTTAGAGATGGAGTAATAATATCAATACACCCAACCCGATTGTGCCCAAATTCTATATTTAGTAAATCTATAACAGGATAAAGTTTTGGAGAAAAAATCTGGAAGTCTAGACACGCCCCTTCTGGTACCTCCCATACAAATATACCACTCCGCCCACTTTAGAAATCGAGTAATAATATCAATATAATAGAAAATTTTTTGTTTTACTGAGGGTAAGTCGGGTTGCCCGCTTGAAACTTTCTTACTGATTATTGCACCAATAATTGTACTTTTATTGTGGCTTCATTAATTTTATTGTACCAAAAGTACTTTTATTATACAAAAAGTTAATTTCTTATACCAAAAAGAACTTTGGTGTATCGACAAGTGCTTTTATTATAGTTTTAGTTATATAATACGAACTTTGATAGAAAAGGTACGTTCAGTGTTTTAACAACAACTTTTACTGTAGCAAAATGTACTTTCATTGCACTAAATTTTTTCTAAATTTGTTCTTATTACAATTTCAAAAAAATTATTATTAAATCTCGAGTCCCTTTGATCCAATTGTACGATGAAGCTTCATATTAAATTACAGGACTTTGGCATGACAAATACTAAGCGCACCAAGCGTTTACAAGTCTTATCGATTTAATGCAACTGACCAACCACATGTGTTAAGGCACTCCAAATCAAACAGCCCATAACACAACAATGTCATGGCCACCTATGTAAATGCACGACTATAATTTATTACAACTTCAACACCAATTACTACTCCTCTCGTAGCAGAGCGCAAAAAAACCTTCATGCAAAATAATCAACTTACATGAAGCTGGTAGCTGAAGCTAAACGTCTGAAACGCTGACTTTTTAACAGCCAATTGTGTACGTGAAAAAACAAGTAACGTATCTCACACCAAACACTCACCGAGTCCAACTAAACCGTACAATTTTCAACATTTGCTGACTACATCGCTTAGTCCCGGCCACCCTTGGCTGCCTTTTCCCTCGGTTTTTTTGTTTATCCTACCAGCTATCATCTTGCCAGTCTACACATTCGTCTGTTTCAGTTGCCAGACATAATCGTACGGATATTTCACATCCTTCCCCTCCTTTCCTACCCCGCCATGTAAAGTGTTGAATGTGTCGAGACGGAGCGGAAAAAGCAGAATCTCGAAATTCATATTTTCATTCTATTTCGTTACATTTCATTTCATTCATTTAAGATCCTTTAGGGAAAATTTGCCCAATAGCAAAATAAAGGCAACTTAAATTTGTTTGTTTTGCTGTTGTTGCTGGTGCTGATGTTGGTGCTGCTGCTGTTGCTGTTGCAACTTGTTCATCTTCTATTATATCAATTTTTGAGCAGTGGGGGCAAATTTGTATTTAAACGTATTTTAAGCAAATTGTTAATTTTTTTCTAGCAAATGTTGCGTGATAAAGTCGTTTCGTATCGTGTTGGTTTTTTCTCTCTTGGTGTTTAATAAAGCTGCCAACGAAAAATTGAAATTTGCTGCAGTTTAAGGAAATTTCATTAGTTAAGCTGTACATGTATAACATGAAGATATTAATATTTGGTGAAGTCATGCGGAGTTAGGGTTTATTAAATATGTTTCAAAGGAATGGCGTCGCAGAAAAGCTTTCATGAGTTTCAAGACGACGCGTGGAGTGAATTAAATCTGTGTTAATGTGGGAAGAACTGAAAATCTTAAGAAGTGAACAAAAACACATAAAAGTTATTTCTAGGAAGTTGTGTTAATTGGTCTAGGAGCTAATTAATTAAAATTGTTGTCTTTGTAGTGGATGGATGACACTTTTAAGGATGTTATTACTTAACTTTTTTACATACATGTTCTTTACACCTATGACATTTGTACTAGACACATGCTTTGTAAGCAGAGTTAGGATTACTTTTTAATGTTTTTTTTTTTGGGACCTCTCAACACATACGACATACAAAAAATGTTTCAAAGTGTGCATGCTTACGTAAACCATACATAAAGTATGATTCATTAAGAGGTTTTTTTATATTTGTTATTTGTTTAAATATTAAGCATGACAGGTGTCAAGCTGTCATCGTATTCTTATAAGTAATTGTTTGACAATTTATCATGAAAAGACTCACCCCGCAACAAAATCTCGGAATTACGAAAATTAACATTTTTAGAAAAAAGTTTTTCGTGAACTACGCACAACTTATATAGTATGTAATCGATCTTCCAAATCCACTATTGCCATTGACTTGCACAAATTTGAGTCTCTGTGCACATTATTCGATGATAGGCAAAAAATCAGGCCATAGTCCGAAGAATATACAGGCCTGTGCTGAAAATCTCAAATCACAAAAGTGATTTGAAATCACAAAAATGGTGTTTTGCACACCAAACTTTTTGAAATTTTGTGATTTCAAACCGGTCACCTAAGCACCTATCGATTTCAAATCACATGCTTATTTTGAGGAGTACTTTTATGGGAATTTAAAAATAAATTGCATAATTTATTATCTACATGTGTTATTTCTTAATTTATGTAGTAAAATGATACATTTAGCGCAATAAATGCGTTAAAATTAACAATATTTTGACACACTACCTTTTGTGTATCTGTTTTGTGAATTTGTTTGTGATTTCGTTTTGCTTGAGGTAATCAGCTGATTTAGTTTTTGAAGATTAAATCAATGCTTGCCAGACCAACAACATTGGCTAAACTCAATGAAAAAAGCCATAACCTTTAAGCAAATGGCAAGAGAAACCAATTGAAAACTGTGGCAGTTCTGGTTTTTGGCACTTGTTGTGTTTGCGGGTACGTTTTTCAATTCAAAACTTAAATGAGCTTAAAGATGTAAGTATTTTAGCACAAATAAATTTAATTCTAACGAAATTTTATTAAATGAATCCGTTTTTTAGGGGACAACACAAAAACAGTGCGCAAATTGAAATTTTTATCATGTCATATCATGTCATGTTCCATACAAAAGAATCATGGCATGACCCAGGCCTACAAGCGTCTATAGCTATAATAAGCATTTCGTGATCACAAATCTAAAAAATTAACGTTAAATAAGCAGATATACGTATCTCGACAAGCTTACCATCATAGCATTAAGACTATAATAGCCTTTCCTGCTGAAATACTGAGCATGATCGGATGGTGGCTTCTGTATTCGAATGAGTGTACCATCAACACATCCAATAACTCCGGGTATACCAAATTTTTGGTAAAAAAAAGATTTAGCACCACTTTCTGCTTCGTAATCCAAAGGTATTTTTATCCATGTTGCCCATAACTTTTCCTCCAACAGCTTCATCACATTCCACTAGATCTTGCAGGAGGTTGAGCGTCCCAAGCATATATTGATATCGTTTGCTATCATTGCTTGGTACGACCCGACTGCAAGAAATCTTAGTACAGCGGCAAGCTGAATAATTGGTGGAATGGAACTAGTTGGCAAAAGTGGTGCTAAATCGTCCAAAATCATTTGAAAAGCTCTCTTGTTCAGCCTGTATAACGATATAAAACTGAAAAGTACATTATTTAAAATCTTTATATCTACTTCATTTTAATTCACTTACCATGTTTCGCTTGTTTCCATAGGGTTGGATAAAGCCCGAAATTTCCTCTTCCTTATGCGTTCGTTGTTTAATTGCGTCCTTCGCAAATTTTCCAGAGCAAAAAATATAGCACCTGGAATTTTATTTTAAACTTTTCTTTCTTTTTTTAACTTAAAAACGTTAAAATTTCTACTCTCTTGAATGAGCTGTTTTGTTGTGATTTCGAAAAATTAAAATCACACCGAAAAAGAAAAAATCGTGTGATTTACAGAACATGAAAAAATCACACGTGTGATTTCAAAACGGCATGTGATATGAATTCACGTGATTTACAGAATAGGCCTGATAACCTATTAATATTATAAATGTGAATGTTTGTTTGTTTGTGTGTTTGTTTTTTGTTTGTGGCTCAATCACGGCTAAACTGGTGAACGGATTTCAATGAAATTTGGAAGGTACCTAGTTAACTTAGGGAAATTACCGAAGGCTATATATTTGTTAACCGGCCGTGGCATAGTGGTTAGAACACGCGACTACTATGCGGGAGATCGCAGGTTCAAACCTGGCTCCAGTCATCTTAAAAAATTTTTCTTTCATTGTCGGCTCCCCTCGAATGTTGTTGACAGCAACTTCGCAGTATTAAGTGTCTAGTAAGAGCTTCTTAAACAGTGACGTTCGCATTCGTCGATAAACAAGTAGGTGCCGTTAGTTGTGAATCTTAAAAATAGAAAGCGTGTTAATTCACAACAACGCGAGAAGCAATCCCATACCTCATTCATGGGGTGCAAAGGGAAATTAAGTTTTTTTTTATATATTTGTTAAAATGTTGACCCAATGGGCGGAGTAAGCGTGGCTATACTTTTTTTGGAGCTAGAGACATAAAATTTGATACCCAGATAGTACTCGGAAACAGAAATATAAATATGCAGACGAAACCTTTTTAGAGCTGGAAAAATAAAATTTGATATTCAGATAGTATTCGACAACACGAATATGAATATGCAGTTGAAATTTTAATATTCGATCAGTGCCCGGAGTGGGCGTGGGAAAACTTTTTTTAGAGCTTGAAACACAAAATTTGATACCTAGATAGAACTCGGCAGCAGTAATATGAATATGTTGATGCAATTTTATTTCGATCAGTTGGCGGGGAGGAGGCGGTCTTGGCCAAACTTAATTTTGGCCCCAGAAAGATAAAAATTAGGTACACAAATAGTACTCGAAAGCACGAATATGCGGACAACATTTTAAATGTTGTATCAGTGGGCGAGGTGGGCGTGGCAACATTTTATTTTAGCCCAAGATATATAAAGTTTTACAACCAGATTGTACACTTCAAAACGGACATGAATATGCAGACCGCATTTTAATTATGGATTATTGGACGGATGGGGCGTGGAAAAAATGTAATTTAACTCCAGAGAGATAAAAATTGATATACAGATGTACTCGGTTCGGTTCAAATTTTTAGGCGAATATGTTATTCTCAATCAGTGGCAAAACTGTCTTGTAGCCCTAGAGCGATAATATTTGATACACAGATAACACTCGATATCAAATGTTATTAAATTTATCAAAAAGTAAATTTATTGTACCAAACAGTACAATTTATTGTGCTAACAAGTACATTTATTGCACAAAAAACTACAATTTATTGTACAAAAATTACCATAAAGGGCGTGGCCATGTAGCCAATTTCCAATACCGTAAGTAGTTTTGGGGAAATATTAATCTATGCAAAGTTTCAAAATAATTGGTTTCGTCTTTCGAAAGTTATCGTGCGTACCAGCTGGATAGACAGACAGACGGACGTGGCTCAAACGACTTAAAAAGTCATGAATCGAATTTGGTTCAAAGACACATAGGGTTTGAAGTGACTACGGCTATTTTAGCATTACATCCAATATTCAGGCTGGCATTTCAGCATTATCAAGAGCATTGTCGAGGTAAATATTATCATCAATTCAAAATTATAATTACCAACATTCGGACAACATCACAACTCTATTGGAAATAGGGTGTCAATTGCCTAAACCTGTTTCTGTATCGGTTCTGAGTTTGATGAAGAGGGGATGTATCACCAAACCGATTCTAAGTGCTAAATCACTGTCAAACTACTGAACCGAAACTAAACTTGACCCTTAAGGTCCAATGCAAGACACATCACAAGGTGTCAGTCAGTTATTAATTGACACTTAACCCTTATCCTGTACTTAAAAAAAATTACGTATACTGTATTTATGGGTCAATTTTGCCCAATACATATTTATATGAATATTTAAATTTTTTAAAATAGTTGGACCGTTTTTAAAAGAAATTATGCTATTACAATGATTTGTGCACACAAACTTTGCACATTTGGAACATTTTCTGAGTATTTTGTACTTTTTGAACATTTAGGGCATACATAGCAACGGTCGCTTGTAAGGTTTGTCTTTTGCAGTTTACTTGTTGCAGCAGGATCTAAACTGCGTACGATTGCTTTAGCTGAAATGCTGGAAGAAAAATGATCTCGCCGGGATTTTTCCTGATGAACAAGAGGCCTGCCTAATTCTTTCAAAAATATAAGACGTCAGAAATGATTTTTCTTATTCTAGTCTTGAATTATTGAAGTAAATAAATAATAAGCGTTATATTTTGTAATGTCAAACATATTGTGGAATAGGGTTGATAGCCATCGATTAGTTCTGTCCAATTAATTTATCAATTCCTGACTTCGTGTCATGGTGTTAATATGATATAATGTGCTTACTAAAATAACAAACCTATTTTGCTTGTGTACGAGAACAAATGGAAAAATGGTAGTCTTATACTCTTTATCGAGAAGAATTGAGAAAAGTTTTCTGCTATATTTTTCATGTCCAATTTTATTACCAGAAGGAACGTTTTATTTTTCGGACTGGAGAACCATAGTAAGTTTTCGTTTGAGTTGTTAATTTCGAAATCCTTAGGATGTAAGAAAATTGTTGCATATAACTTTTCGACATTTCAAATCTTTAACTAAATTCAAAAAAATGCAAGTATCTTGTTCCGGCTTCGGTTTTCAGATTTATATGTATGTGTTAGCTTGCAACAACCATGTATAATTTATCTGAACGTCACATAGAGCCCGGATTCTTATCCCATATTTGCCGGCCCTAGAGGGTTTATATTCCATGAAAGGGCTACGTTCACGGTATGTAACTAATTGTTTACCTACGATCGTACTTTCGCCAGGAATAACACATTTTTCTAAAATTTCCTTCCCAGCGATCCCAAAGGTCACTTATAAGAGCTAGTTTATCTCGTGCTTGTCTAAATTTCTGACTGACTTTTTATCGAAAGGAGAACTCGGAGTACATTCTGAAATCGTTGCCTTCGATATTGGCCTGCCCTTTTTATCATCTCACAATCTTACTAGCCACACCACGAGATCGAAAAACATATGAGGTGAGAGAAGAACGCCCAAATATGCTTTTGTTGAAATTTCGTCTACCAGAATCCAGTTTTCTTGAAAACTGAATGGATATAATAACTGTTGAAAAAATTCACAGCAAATATATTTGACTTAGATATGCCTAATTAGCCATAAAAGTAAAACATATTTAAAAATTTCGTTGATATTTGTATTGGGCAATTTTGACCCATAAATGCAGTATCCGTAACTTTGTTCGTAGGCCACATCCAAAAAGTGTATTTAACTTAATTGAACTTTTAAAACCAAATTTAGGCCAAAAAAATAATTGTCAGAAAATTTCACGAATCAGTTTTCAGAACGTCCAAAGTTATAAGAAGTCAAAAACGGTTTGAGCAATTTTGACCCATTAATACAGGATAATATCGATTTTACTAATGATGAAGACTGCAGTAATATACATTCTATACGCCGCACTGTAGCTGAAATTTTGATTTCATTGGCCAAAAGTCTAATTTTTTTTGTCACCGATTTTTAGCTAATATATCCAGATTAAGGTAGTCAAAAAATTAGGTTAAACAATTGATAATTGTGGGCGTTGCATGCTGTCAAACTCGCCTGTTTTTTTTTAATTTCAGAAAAAGGTGTTTTTTTTTGTTTTTTTTTTTTATCAAAAATAAATGGTTACTACTCGCAAGCTATCATCGATAATGGCCTGCAGTGTTTTTTATAATGTTGGTAGGAAAATGGTCTTTAGTTGTTGTAAGTGGTCACAGCTCTAGCGTTTAATATTAGGGGCGTTATGAAATATTTATGAAACTACTTATTTTTCTCAAATTTAAACTTTAGTGGAATAAAACTTCTAGGAATAAAAAGGGAACAAGAAACGTATGTCACACGGAGAAAGGTGAAAGAGTCTTCTTTAACCCTATATATGCTTTTATAACCGCCACGAGCCGCCGGTAGAACACTTTTTTCATTTTAATGAAATTACTCTAAAAAAATCACATTACGATAACTGAAACAGCCCTATAAGTACACGTATACATAACTCGAGTAAACCGTAACGGATCGGTATGAAAATTTACTGGTATTAATATATTTCAAAACGAACTTATGGGATTGTAAATGAGTACATCCCATACAGAATTACATATTTTTTGATAATTAATATTTCTTTCATAATTGCCAAACATATGACCGGAGGATATTTGAATTTGGTCAGTTTATTTATCTTGCAAATTTTGACAAACCCTAAGAAAACCGCAACCTTTGCCATACCCACTCTGGTATCTCCCATACAAATGACCGAATTGACCCTCATAGATTTGCATACATATCTTTTTTGTAAGCGAACTGAATTCATTCAAATTTTGCATATGATGTACGCTAATGAATATTAATCTCAGGAATGAGTATGGACAATATCTGTTCACGCCTTCTGGTACCTCCCATACAAAATGACCTATTTTTGGACAATTAATATTTCTCCCATAACTTCTAAACGGACATTTGGGGGTAATGAAAATTGGTCTATTCATTTATATTATGATAGGAGGAGAAACCTGAGAAAACCTAACTATTTGACACACCCCTTCTGGTACCTCCCATACAAATGACCGAACTCACCCCTATAGTCTTAAATACATATATTTTTTGTAAGTACACTGAATTCAGTAAAATTTTGCGTAAGTTGTACGGTTATGAAAATGTGGAAAATAGAGAATGAATATGGATTATATAGGATCAACCCTTCTGGTACCTCCCATACAAACCTTTTCTGGAAAATTAATATTTCTCCCATAACTTCCAAACCGGCACCTGGGGGATAATTTTAATTTTTCAGAAACCCTAACTATTTGACACATCCCTCATGGTATCTCCCATATAGGTAACCGATATTTTCCCTTTTACATACATAGCATTTTTGTATGTACACTGAATTCAGACTTATTTTGCAAATTTTGTAAGCGTTCATTGAACGTTGATTTACGAAAAAAATCAAACACGTTGTGCTGCCCCTAATTGTACCTCCTACACAAATAAGTTAATTTTTTATGTTTTTGCTCCACCAGCAGACAAAAAACAAAATATAAGCAATTTTATTTTAATTAAAAATCTATTAATTTCAATAACTCAAGACTTAAACAATATCTTATATTGGGTGATGGTATTTAAGTACGAAAAACATAGTGTTAGTAAAAAATAATAATAAACACAACCTACCATTGTTACAAATGCTATATAAATCTGTAGCAGTTTTTATTTTTAAAATTTTTTTTTAAAATTATCAAATTTGACAGCAAAAAATAATAAATGTTTCTGTAGTAATAGCAAGATTTTTATATAATATTATTAACGTTTTATTTTTAGTGTAAATATTCTTTGAGTGTAAACAAATTTGCAAATTTTCTGTAATAATAACAAAATCACCAATTGATTTTACTATTTTTTTTTTGAGTGTAACATTAAAAAAATTCCAATATTACAAAAAATATTTATAATTATTATTAAGTTCCAAATAAACAATTTTTTAATAAATAAAAAAATAATAAACCCATTTTTCACTCTAAAAGTTAAAAAAAATCAAAAGTTCAACTTTGACCTTGAATTCCTTCAAAAATCCTGAATCAATTTTAATGTAATTAAAACTGAGTCAAGCTGACCTAAATATCTATCCATTAAAAAAAAATTATTTCAACATTTTGATCGGTTCAAAAGTTACAGAATTTTGGCAAATGATTTTCAGCCACTGTGGGCCGACACTTATAACTTTCTTTATATGTATAGCAGCATACACAAGAAACATGACTTATAATCATCCCGATTTATCACAATAGGGTATAAAATGTTCAAATTTACAACAGTGCTGTTTTATATTAAAATTCTCTTCAGTTTTTTTCAGAAAAATTACGATTATTGTGTCCTTTATAAATCACAATAAATTCTCCAATAATTTACATAACAACAAGGCCCATCAAATGAAATCACCCCTACATACATATGTTCAATTCACACCGCAATCTTTATAAAGAAATAACTTTACATGCCCTCTCCTTTCATTACCCACAAACGCCCCACTTGGACTTTCTTGTGTATGATAACTTTTGTTTGATTAAGTTTTAGGTTGTTTTTTCTGTGACTTCTTCGTCTCAAGGAATTTGGCTCCTTTGTCTTTTCAGTCCACTTTATATCTACAACTTGTGATGGAATTTCTTCCGATGAAACTAAAATTTATTTATTGCATTTTATGTGAGATAAAAATGAAAGCTTGTAACTTTAAATAAACCACAGATTCTGATGCTATGACAAGAAGAAGAAAAAATAACCTACAGAAGAATAAGAAGAAGAAGACGATAAAAGCATAAGAAAAGAAAACCAATAGCAAAAAAAAAATTGAACAACAATGACCAAAAAACCACAAAATTTTATTGGGCCTCATTGAAGCGAAAAGGTCCATAAATACACACGTCCACTGGACATCGATAAGGCCAAACCACTCACTCATTCATTCTTGCACTCACTCACCCGCCGCTCTCACTACTCGCACGCCTGGTCATTCTTAGCATATCCATTTACTGTATGATAATTATACAGAGTTGGCCAAAAGAAAGTAAGACAAATGAGTAAAAGGTGGAACGAAGATGTTACTGTGGCGATTTGCGAAAATCGAACACATTTGATAATGAGCATTGAAGGATAGTTATAAAACGGGACAATCCTGCGAGCGAACTGGGTTCGGACGTTATACCAACATCGGTCCCCTCGATGTTGTCAACAACAACTTCCGAATGTCTAATGAAAGGTGCTCAAAAAGCTGACGTCCGGAATCGATGTTAAACTGTAAAGCAGTCCCATATCACATTCATGGGATTCAAAGGGAAAATACTCTCTTTCTTCATATGAACATAGACTTTTTTTACAAAATCTTGATCAGAGATTTCTAACTTTCTCCACTCACTGTACTTAGCTACAGTTAAGTATGTACAACGTGTGTATCTATGGCCACACGTGTTCGTGTATGTGCATATAATAAACTTTGGTGTCTTCTTCTTCAGTTTGTGCTTGTTTCATTTTTTCGGTAAGATTTATTGAATGAAAGTTTAATGAACAGAAAAAAAATAGCTTGGAGAATATATCGCATCAATCCACCCTGAGACACTCTGCGAACATCCTCCTTCGCCTGATGGCCCTTTAACATATGCATGAAGGCGAGTGTGTGTGTGTGTGTCAGTCTACCTATACTATGCTGTCGTCTGTCATAAATATATCAATCGGAGACGAGATGAATGAACACAAATTATGTTCACAGATAGTCCGAAGCACTACGGACAGACATTGGACATTTGTCAATGATAAAAGTCAATATCGTCCAAAATGCAATTTGTTAAATTGGCAACATCAACAACAGTAAATGCCATACAGTGTGACTCGTATACAATTTAAGTAATTCACATTCATTTGATCGAATATGAATGTAAAGAATATACGAACATGAATATATCGAAAGTGAGGCATGATGCATGCGACAGTAAAAAAGGATCGCAAGAGGGCTTTAAGGTCATGTGATATCCATTTATATGTTATATGTGAGTAGAAGTAAAAAATAGTCTGAATATATCAAGAAGATGAAAAATTGCTACTTTCAAGGTTCAATTTGAAGGCATGGTAAAAAAATTAAATTTGGGTTAAGATTAGTTTGTACATGATTTGCTGAAATTGTTGTGATTATTTAAATGGATAGGAAAAGTCATGTTGAATTGATTTTTGTCCGTATTACTATACAACCATTTACTACATAAAAACCAGTAAGAAAGTTTCAGTCGGGCGACCCGACTTACACATACCATCACCCTCAGTAAAATAAAAAAAATTGCTATTATATTGATATTATTACTCGATTTCTAAAGTGGGTAGAGTGGTAAATTTGTATGGGAGGTACTAGAAGGGGCGTGTCTAGACTTCTAGGTTTATCCTCCAAAACTTTATCCTGTTATAGCTTTACTAAATACAGAGTTTGGGCACGATAGCGTTGGATGTATTGATATTATTACTCCATCTCTGAAGTGGGCTGAAAGGTACATTTGTATGGGAGGTCCCATAAGGGGCGCCGCTAGACTTCCAATTTGTTCTCCAAAACTTTATCCTATTATAACTTAATTAAATACAGAATTGGGGCACGATCGTGTCGAGAATATTGATATTATTACTCCATCTCTAAAATGGGCGGAAAGGTACATTTGTATGGGAGGTACCAGAATGGGCGTGCCTAGACTTCCAGATTTTTTCTCCAAAACTTTATCCTGCTTGAACTTGACTAAATACAGAATTTGGTCACGATCGCGGTAGTTCTAATAATAATATTAATCGATTTCTAAAGTGGGCGGTATCAGATGTGTGTGGGAGGTACCAGATGGGGCGTTGGTTGACTTCAGTTTTTTTCTCAAAAACTGTATCCTGCTATAGCTTTACTAAATTAAGAATTAGGGTACGAGCGCGATGGATTTATTGATATTATTAGTCCATATCTAAAGTGGGCGGAAAGATGAATTTGTATGGGAGGTACCAGAAGGGGCGTGGCTAGACTTCCAATTTTTTTCCAAAACTTTATCCTGTAATAGCTTTACTAAGTACAGAATTTGGGTACGATTCCGTTGGGTGTATTGATATTTTAACTCGTTTTCTAAAGTGGGCGGAATGATGTATTTTTATGGGAGGTACCAGAAGGGGCGGAGCCATGTAGCCCATTTGCAATACCGTAAGTAGTTTTGGGGAAATATTAACTCGTGCAAAATGTCAAGACATTTGGTTGCGTCTTTCGAAAGTTATCGTGCGAACCAGCCGGACAGCCACCAGACAGACAGACAGACGGACATGGCTCAAATGACTTAAAAAGTCAAGAATCGAATTTGGTTCTAAGAAACCTAGGGTCTGAAGTGACTTCTTCTATGTGTTACACTTTTGGGTCGTATCAAATGATATATACCCTCATCCCTTAGGGTGATGGTATAATTATTTGTTTTACTGAGGGTAAGGGCAAATGTAAGTCGGGTTGCCCGACTGAAACTTTCTAAGTGGTTTTAATTACAAATCGGTTAATTTCAATAACTCAAGACTTAAACCATATCTTATAGTGGGTGATGGTATTTATCAGTCAGTTTATCTGACTGAAATTTCTGTACTGGTTTTTAATATCAATTAAAACACTAAACTTGGAATTGGATTTTGATATGTTTTCCATGACTCAGAAGAACACTCTCTGGCATTATCTTTTTAAAGACAACTTTATTCAAATGTTGACCTTAACTTTTCCGTAGCTGCCCTTTGAGGACAGTCCCAAAATTTGCCGATTAAACAAAGAAAACAAAACAAATTTGCAAAAAAAAAACGTTCTTCGATACCTATTGCCACGATATTATTTAATTTTAGCTCAATACACTTTTCCCCACGATATTCAATAATTTCTATGTCCTGTATATAATAAGAACCATCTGGCTCCTTAAAATAGCCATCATTCGCAGCTGACTCCATCTCTTCATTGTTGGCAAATTTTTTACTACCGAGTAAGTTAATTAAGTTTAGAAATTGGAAATAATTCAAGGGAGCTAAATCTGGTTAATATAGTGCAAGATAAAGCCATTTGAAATTCTTCTAACTTGGCAGGAACAACAGTTATTCATATTTCATATTAACGCTCATTTATATTTCGTCACAACAAGTTTAACCTGATACAAACTGACCCAACTAACAAAGTTTTCGTCACCCGCTTTTTTGAGCTAGAGCATTTTCGTCCATGCGCATAACATAACTCAGCGCTTGACAACGTCGATGTCGTTATACAACTCACAAAACTATTGGTTCATACAACAACGATGATGGATACAAATATTATTCAGAAAATTTTTCTTTCGAAGGCTCCTAGAAAAGATTCATCCTCTTGTGACATTACCCAGTAATCTGCACTGTACAGCACGACAGGTAAGATCGGTGTCATATACATTTAGATTTTCGTACGTCAAGAGAGGGTTTGGTAATTTTATATAGCTTGTTTATCATATAGTAGAAACGGTTAACGATTAATATTCTTCTCCCGATTTCTTCAAGTCCACGTTGTTTTTTTTTTATTTAAGACAGAGCCAAGGTCGATAAAATCATCTAACACTTCAATGTATTAGTTGTCAATGTTCACGCAGCATCCTAAACGAGCAAACGTTGAATTAACTAACTTGGTTTTGTCGTTTTTTATTACTAGATCCTCTTCTGCCGACTGCTTCTCAATGTTTGAAAAGGCCGCAGTAACATCCTGCAGTCCATGGACAATGATATCTATATCAACGGCGTACAAGATAGAATCAGTAGTTATTTCTGCAGCCTTCCGATGATGTAAAGTAGATGATAATAATGATGATGATGTTAAAGAAATCGCATGACAGACTATCGCCTTGTCTAAAAACTCGTTTGGTCGGAAATATCCCAGTCAGATTTTTACCTATTATCACTGAAACCTTCAAGTCAGTCAGTGTCATCCCGCAAAGTCGTATTAGCTTCGCGGGAATATCAAACTCAGCTATAGCACCTAACAATTTCTGTCGTACCGGACTGTCGAATGCAGCTTTGTAATCGATGAACAGATGGTAGGTGTCGATCTGCATTTCTTGGGTCTTCTCCAGGGTTTGACGTAGTGTGAATAACTGGTTGGTCGTGGATTTTCCAGGTCTAAAGCCGCACCGATAAGGTCCAATCAGGTTCGCCAGAATGGGCTTTAGTCTTTCACATAACTCACTAGACAGGACTTTGTATGCGATGGGTAAAACGGCTGATCTCGCGATTGTTGGTACACACACTTGGATCGCCTTTCTTAAGCACGGGACATAGGATACTCAGATTTCAATCACCGAGCATGCACTCATTGAGCCAAATCGTGTTTATGAGCTGGTACATGCATGTTACTAGCTCCCGGCTCCCACAGCATTAATATTTTTAAGCCGTGCAATTGCCGTGCTGATCTCGTTTTGGCTCGGTGGTGGACAGTCTACTCTATCTTCGATGATTAATGTGATTTCATTACTTATGCTGCCTTCGGGAACGAGTATAGAGTATGATCCGAATGTGTTCCCTCCATATTTGCAGCACACTCTGAGTGTCCGTGACCAGATTTCCGTCTCTGTCCTTACAGGTGGGGATCCCTATTCCAAAACCTTTGCTTTTAACCCTTTGGTAGAACTTACGGGCCTCACCTATAGTTTTAGATCTCTCTTTTTTCCACAGACGCTTTTTTCGCTTGTCATCTCCCTGCTTTTCTCATTATAACGTTTTGCCTTGTATACAGCATCCATTTCCTCAGACATTTCGCGACATTCATCATCGTACCAGGGCTTGTCTGAGCGTGGGTTTTCATAACCCAGTACGGTCTTTGCGGCAGTGTTCATAGAATTCGCCATATTCTACCTCTGTGTGTCGGGAACATTTGTTTGCAGTAATTAAAACAGTTGGTTGGAATAGGTATTGGTTATCTCGGTGTTATGTAGCTTTGTGATGTCTAGCTTCCTTTGCGTTTGATTACGAGTGTTTTTAGCACTACTTAATCGTGTGCATACCTTGGCTACAACTTGGTGGTGATCCGAGCCAATATTTGCACCGCGCATCACACGCTCGTCCATATCGCTTGAGACATGTCTTCCATCAATTACCACGTGATCAATCTGATTTCTTGTATTTTGATCGGGAGATATACAGGGACCGGCCGTGGCATAGTTGTTAAAACACGCGACTACTATGCGGGAGATCACAGGTTCAACTCCTGGCTCCAGTCACCTTAAAAGAAAAATGTTCTTTCATTGTCGGCTGCCCTCGAATGTTGTCGACAGCAACTTCGCAGTATTAGTGTCGATTGAATCGGCATGTCTAGTAAGAGATTCTCAAACAGTGACGTTCGTATTCGTCGATAAACAAGTAGGTGCCGTTAGTTGTGAACCTAAAAATAGAAAGCGTGTTAATTCACAAAAACGCGAGATGCTATTCCATACCTCATTCATAGGGTGTAAAGGGAAATCAAGATATCCAGGTTGCCTCGTGGATATCTTAATGCGGGAATCTGGTTCCACTCACTACCATGTTTCTTGCCAAAGCGAAGTTAACTAGTCTGAATTCGTTATCGGAGGTGTTGTTGCGTAGACTTAATTTTCCGACTCCTGAACCAAGACCATCTTCCCTTCCTATTTTAGCATTAAAATCTCCCAGAACAATTTTAATGTCATGTGCAGGGCAGCGGTCATATATCTCCAGTAGGCGCTCATAGAATGAATTTTTAATGTCATCGTCTTTGTCTTCCGTCGGGGCGTGTACACAAATAAGCGTAATGTAAAAATATTTCGCCCGGATGCGAATAGTGGCTATTCGGTCACTTACAGGGTTAAACCGCGAGACCATGTGTCGAAGTATCTTGCCGACTATGAAACTACATTCAAATTCGTGTCTTTCTGCATGACAGCTATAAAAGATGTCACAGTTCTTTCGTCGTGTGCATCCCTGTCCCGTCCTTCTCATTTCCTGTATGGCTGTGATGTCAGCCTTGTATTTGTCGAGGACATCCGCTAGTTGGATAGAGGCACCATCTCTGTATAGAGTTCGGACATTCCAGGTGCATATTCTTAAATTAAAGTCCTTATATCGTTTGCGGGAGGTCGTCAACATTTGGGGGGGTTCTTGTTATTTCCTTTCTTCGTGTTTTCATAATTATTGTTTTGTTTAAGGAGAGTGGCTTATTAGGCCACCGCGCCCGATCCCAGTTTCTTGGAGCTGCCAAAGCCACCAAGAGAGCCTGTATTAAGCTTCAGTAACTTCTGTTACCTATTTCCTAAGACGCATCAGTGGTAGCATGCCGATTAGGTTACTCAACATTTCGCCTTCTCACATTTGCTATCACTGAACGGATGTTTAGTGGAATTGCCTGGGGAATACGTGATCACTCAGATGTTGTGAGCTGCTTGGGGATCTCCAATTTCCAAATGAATAACAATCAGAAAGATTCAAATTAGGAAATTCCCCTTTCCCCAAGCTGTAATAGATGTCGAAATTTTTACGTCGCAAGCATCTCTGTCCTGTCCATCTCATCTCCTGATGTCTGCTTATATTTTTTGAGGACATCCGACAGTCAGATAGTGGCACCTTCTCCACAGAGAGTCCGGACGTTCCAGGTGCATATCCTTAAATCATGGTACTTATTACGTTTGCGGGGGTCGTCAACATTTGGGGGTTTCGATTCTTACTTTTTCTTTCTCGTGTTTTCATAGCCAGTAAGGAACCGGAAGGAGGTAGGCTAGCTTAACCATCAGGGTTCGTCGCTCACTATCTGCCGCTATTCATTATAAAAAAATATCATGAACCACGTTGTCCAGGAGATTGTGAGTCGGCTTGAAGATTCTCTTTACATCCCCAACGGCACCCAAATCTGCATGGCAGCTTTAAACAATGTCACAGTTCTTTCGTCGTGTACATCTCTGTCCCGTCCATCTCATATCCTGTATGCCTGTGATGTCAGCCTAAGATTTGTTGATAATGTCATCCAATTTGAATAGAGTTTGGCCATTAGAAGTATACATTTTTAAATCACTGTACTTATAACGATTGCGGGGGTCGTCAAAATTTGAGGGGTAGGTTCTTCTCTTTAATTATACCATCACCCGTAGGGATGAAGGTATATATCATTTGATACGACCCAAAAGTGTAACACATAGAAGGAGTCACTTTAGACCCTAGGTTTCTTTGAACCAAATTCGATTCATGACTTTTTAAGTCGTTTGAGCCATGTCCGTCTGTCTGTCTGTCTGTCTGTCTGTCTGTCGGGTGGCTGTCCGGCTGGTTCGCACGATAACTTTCGAAAGACGCAACCAAATGTTTCGAAATTTTGCACGAGTTATTATTTTCTCAAAACTACTTACGGTATTGCAAATGGGCTACATGGCCCCGCCCCTTCTGGTACCTCCCATACAAATACATCATTCCGCCCACTTTAGAAATCGAGTAATAATATCAATACACCCTACGGAATCGTCCCCAAATTCTGTATTTAGTAAAGCTATAACAGGATAAAGTTTTGGAATAAATTTTGAAAGCCTAGCCACGCCCCTTCTGGTACCTCCCATACAAATCTACCTTTCCGCCCACTATAGAGATGGAGAAATAATATCAATAAATTAAACGTGATCGTACCCAAATTCTATTTTGAGTAAAGTTATAACAAGATAAAGTTTTAGAGAAAAAAATTGGAAGTCTATTCACGCCCCATCTGGTACCTCCCATACACATCTGGTACCGCCCACTTTAGAAATCAATTAATATTATTAAAAGACCTAACGCGATCGTGCCCAAATTCTGTATTTGGTAAAGTTTAAACAGGATAAAGTTTTGGAGAAAAAATCTGGAAGTCTAGACACGCCCCTTCTGGTACCTCCCATACAAATGCACCACTCCGCCCACTTTAGAAATAGAGTAATAATATCAATACACTCGACACGATCGTGCCCAAATTCTGTATTTTGTTATATTATAACAGGACAAAGTTTTGGAGAAAAAATTGGAAGTCTAGACACGCCCCTTATGGTACCTCCCATACAAATGTACCTTTCCGCCCACTTTTGGGATGTAGTAATAATATCAGTACACCCAACGCAATCGTGCGCAAATTCTGTATTTAGTAAAGCTATAACAGGATAAAGTTATGGAGAATAAATCTGGAGCCTAAACACACCCCTTCACGTACCTCCCATATAAATGTACCACCCCTCCGCCCAATTTCGAAATCGAGTAATAATATCAATAAAATAGAAAATTATTTGTTTTACTGAGGGTAAGGGTAAATGTAAGTCGGGTTGCCCGACTGAAACTTTCTAACTGGTTTTAATTACAAATCGATTATTTTCAATAACTCAAGACTTAAACAATATATTATATTGGGTGATGGTATTTATCAGTCAGTTTAACTGACTGAAATTTCTGAACTGGTTTTCTTTGTCTTTTGATATTGTGTGTTTTTAATAATAGTGAGTTATAAGGTCACCTGATTCTAGTATTCCGATCCTAGTATCTTTAGGATGCCAACGCCACTAAGAGAGCCGTTTTGTGGTCATGTGCAGTAACTTTCTAGATAAAGCTGATCATCTTGGGTTCCACCGCTGTCAGCTTCTCGACGTTTGGAAATATTACTCGCATGACTTCAAAACAGAAAATTATAGTATATTTGAATTTGATAAGTTTATATATATATTGTATGGCAAAACTTCAGAAAACCAAAAATTTTGCCACACCCCCTTTGGGTACCACCCAGACAAATGACCGAATTCACCCATATACATATATACATGTCTTTTTTGTAAGTTAATCAAATCATTTAATCAAGTTAAAAGCCTATGAATACCAGATTCTGGAATGAATCCTATATATCCCACAACATAGGCCGACCCTTTCTGGTAACTCCCACACAAAATGAACTATTTTTGTGAAAATAATGTTTCTACCGTAACTTCCAAACAGAAACTACAGGATATTTGCATTAGTTCAATTATCGCGCAATAGTAGGCATACCAGAAAGTGTCATCCACTTCCTTGATTAGTTCTACTTCAACCTGTCTTGTGCCAGATGTGTTCCAAGTAATTGGCACTGGTGGCCCCAATGGAAATGTACAACAATGTTGCAAACGAGCCTGCCTGCGTGAAACAAATACATATACAAAAAAAAAACCAAACTCCCCCAATCGCGGCAGGCATTATTTTTAACATTTGTATAAAAATAAACAAAACACTTTTTAGGTTGCGACTAACTACAACAATAGCATTTGTTATAAATCCATGTTTGCAGTCAAATGTATGAATGAATGACTGAATGAATGAATGCATGAGTAAGGAGTTAGCAAAACGTTAAATGTTAAAGTGTAAACGCTTATACGACAGAGACTGAAAAAAAACTTTTTCATTTTACCATTATATGAGCTCGATTTCATATTTTTGTTGTTGCTTTTTGTTTTTCTTATTAAACAATACTCGTTGTAGCATATAGTATAACTTATTTATTTATTTTTGTTTTTCTTTTCTTTTTTGCATTATAATCTTTATTTGCAAGTCAAACGCTGGTTTTTACTGGTCCCCCTTAAGATTTTCTTGCGCCTAACTGTTTTTTTTTTCTTGTGTTTTGTTCTTATATTGTTGTTTATTGTTGGTTTTTTGTTACTTAACTTTTTCTCTACTTTGTGGCCGTTACCAGAGATTATCGCTCATCTGTGGGCGAACGATATCAAGTGGAAATTTATGCATTCTAGCAACAAAATATTAAATATGATTTCCAGCAGCAGCAGCACAATATGACCTAATTACGCATACGTACATGGCATATAATATGTAGGCATATGCGAATATATTATCAACCACACACACACACACCTACATACATACTTACTAACTTAGCCATATGTATGTACGTTTATTGGCATATTTTCTTATAAATTATAATTTCTAGATCAAATGACCAGAACTTGTGATTCTCCGGGAGAAATATATGAAGTGGCACAGAGAATAAAAAAATCACATTAAATATAGATTTGTTCCATTGGCAGCAAAACACTTGTGGTGATGGTCAAGTTGACATGAAGAATGTACGAGTGAACGAACGAACGGTCGTTTGTTTGATGTCTCGCAATTCTCACGTTTTGAGATTTGTTTGAACCACTTAGTAGATGTCGACACACACACACGCGCTCGTTCGTTCGCTCACTTGCATAAAAACAAACTCAATTAAGAGCAAGAACGAACGACGCCTGTGGCATTGAGGACAATCTATTATGACTTCTAACATTGAACTTTGGCAAGCTAATCTATACGATTGTATACGAGGATTGCTAGATAACTGTAAGGCCTTGAATTTGGAAACAGATAAATGTAAGTGCTGCAATAGCAATTGATTTTAAAGTTTGTATAGCAAAAAGAAATTTACGATTATAAGAATATCAGTAGCAGAGGTATGGAATCTGACACAGTACAACATTTTTCAACTCATTGATTTGGGACTCAATTCTGAGAACTGCACATGAAAAAAGCCTCAAAAAGAAGAAGTTCTGCATCACTCGTTTTGTCAAGTTACATGCCATGATAATTTAATATCGATTTGAAGTTAGTAAGTATCGCATAGGGGAATTTGTCACGTTTTAGGCAGAGCTTCTTCTTTTTGGGGCTACTTTCACGTGCTGTTCTAAGAATTGAGTCCCTAAATCATGTGTTGTACTGCGTAAGTGTTATGTGTCCTTATGATCCAAGTGCGTGAACCTCGTGATCAGCCTTTATCAATCGATATAAAGTCCTGTCGAGTGCGTTATGTGAGAGACTAATGAGCATATAAACGAAGTCAATTTGGACCTTAAAAATGCCATTGTAGACCTGATAAATCCTTAACGACCGGATATTTCCACTACGATAAATCCTGGAGAAGAACCAACAAATGCAGATTGATCCTTTATACCCTTTTTTCGCGACTATAAAAATTAATTCACAGTCCGATACGACAAAAACTATTGGATCCCTTGATAAGTTTGGTATCCCTTTGAAGCTGATACGATGTATGGGCACTGACCAAAACGAAGTCTTTGGTGAAGATAGGTGAAAATCTAAGGCGAACAGATAATTTGTCATGCGATTACTTTAACATCCTAATGGAGATGATCATGGAGAAACATGCATTGGACAGAACTGGTATCACATTAAATAAAAGTCACATGCCAACTTAATTAACACGCTTTCCATTTTTTTTGACTCACATAACGGCACCTACGGTTTATGAACGAATTCAAAAGTCAACTGTTTGAGAAGCTTTTACTAGACATGCCGATTGTCTTGACCCTATATTGCGAAGTTGCTGTCGACAACATCGATGGAGCCACCGATGAAATAAATTAAGAAAACTGAGACAGGAATCGAACCCTGTATATTATCCCTCATGATAGTCACGTGTTCTAACCATCATGCTACGTTCGGCCTCAAAAAGTCAGATGCTATTAATATAGATATCAATGTCCGAGGACTGTGGGATGTTACTGCGACATTTGAAGCATTGAGCAGCAGTCGGCAGAAGTGACAAAACTAAGTTATTTGTTTAAACAACTAACATTGAAGTGGTAGATGATTTTGTCTGCCTTGGCTTCGCTGTAAATAAAGAAAATAATGTCAGCATGAAAATAAAGAGACGAGTATTGATCTGCTGTTACTATGCGCTTCTCAAGCGATTTCATGACAAATCTCTCTGTCTCTCTGTCGATGAACAAAAATCCAACTCCATCAGTCACTAATCCTACCTGTCTTGCGCAGAATTTGTTGTTACTGCCAAATAGGAAAAATATAAAGAAATCATTTCATATTGCCGAACGATTACCTGATTTTGTGCCAAACAATTTTCATTCATAATGAAAACTGCATAAAATACAAGGTATCACCATATAGACTGAAATCCAAAACTTCATAAGTCGACAACTGCAAAATGTTACTGCAACCTTCTTAGAAAAGAAGTTCAGTAAAATAGACTTCTGCCTCAAATGGGCAAAACTAATGTATTTATTTTAACAAAGATATAATCTTCTCATATGAACTTCATAAATCGACAGCTACAAAATGTTACTGCAACCTTCTCAGAAAAAAGGTTCAGCAAACTAGACTTCTGCCTGAAATGGCCAAAATTAATTTATTTATTCGAACAAACATATAATCTTCTTATTTAAAATGAGGCATTATGGTACTGATGTCATCTACTTTGGCGCCACTGTCAATTAGTAAATAATTTAACCCCAAAATTACAAGAGGATTATAGTTTGCATTATATGTTATAATGGGTTATGCCAGACATTTAACTACAAAGCCTTCTCACGCGGCTTATAATTATAGTTGATAACAAGTACCAGGTAAATATAAAGCTTAAATATTGCTGCAACAAAGATTAAAAAATTCAAAAATTAAATACAAAATCTTTTCTAAAATCACTTTATTTAATTCAATCTGCCCCGTGTGTGCAACAAATACATTACACATTTTATTTTCCCATAAATTTGTTGATGTGGACGCAACAAAAGTAATACCATGTTATATGGAAGCACATAAAAACAAAAACTTCAACTCCATTGGATAATCATATTTTCTAAATCAACTCCACCAGACAGAGTACCCCACAGATACGACTGCGCAACAAATAGAAGCAACGAATTTCAAATACTTGATATCTAATAAAAATCAAATAAATCTCTTAATGAATTCATGACATGTACTAGTAGTATACATTTATCTATGTACTGAAGTATATATGTATATGTATGTATGTCAAGCTTTGGGCCCAGAACATACCGACGACCAAATGATTTTAATTAAACGTGAATTCGATTTCAACCGAGTTACATTTTTAACACAGTAAGCAGCCCAGATGATTTGTAGTGTAAAATAGCACAATCCTTACGAATGTGTGTGTGTGTGTGTGTCTGTCCTCATGTCTGTGTGTTGCAATGAATTAGAAGAGAGAAAAAAGTGAAACAAAACTACGACGACGACGAGTGATATTACCATGAAAAGTGAATGTTAATGTCTGCGAGCAAATCGCACCGAGAAAACTGAAAACTTGTATTGAAATCTAACTAAGAAATACCACAAACAACAATAGCAACAACACATGAAATTTGTTGTATGTAATATATTCGTTTGAAGAAAAAAAAAACCAAACGAAACGATCAGAATGAAATAAACAATTTTCGATTTTTATGAAAAGACATTGCAACAAAAAAATTATGTCGATCTGATGAACATCGTAATTATATACTGAGTTATGGGTTGCATTGCAAGAAACGATGGAGGTGTGTCAATTTGAAGAAGACTAGGCACAGGGGAAATTTTGAAGATCAATGTAAATAGAGTGGAAAATTTCCATGCCTCTACTAAGAGACCAAACACAGTACAACATTTTTCAGCTCAATGATTTGGGACTCAATTCTGAACACTGCATATGAAAGTAGCTCCAAAAAGAAGAAGTTCTGCATCATTCGTTTTGTCAAGTTAATAGCCATAACAATTTAAAATCGATTTGAAGTTATTAAGTTTCGTATAGAGGAATTTGTCACGTTTTAGGCGTTTTAGGTGAGGACTCTCTCTCTTAATATGGCTGGTATATCTCAACAGGGAAGGTGAGAAACAGCAGAAATTCATATGAGAAACTAAAAATTTTCTTATCTCTTAAACTAAGTTTCTAATCAGGAAAACGAGCTCTATTTGTAATCTGTTTTAAAATTTGAGGAATTTGTCTGGGATTTCTCTAAAAAGAAAATGGGAAACAGCAGAAATTTATATGGGAACTTACAAATTCAAATTAAATTAAGCATCTAATCGGGAAAAGGAGCTTAATTTTTGATCACTATCAAAATTATAGGAGTCTATCATAAGTTGACTGGGACTACTTACTTACTTACTTATGTGGCCCATTACAATTTACCAAAGTGGCCTGAAGTATCAAAAAATTCCACATGCTTTGGTCTACTGCGTGCGTTCTCCAGTTAGTCTCACCAGATGGTGGCACGTCGAATACCACTTGGTCCTTCCAACGAAGTTTGGGTCTCCCTGCTCTGCGTCGTCCTTCAGGTTCGCCTTTAAACACCTTTCTCGCTGGGGCAGTTACATCCATCCTGGCAACATTTCCCAGCCATCAAAGTCGTTAGATTCTGACTATTTTAGCTACGTCGATGTCGTGGTACGGCTCATACAGCTCATGGTTCATCCGATAGGTCCATATATTTTTCAGAGTACTTTTTCTCTCGAATAATTCCAGGTTTTGTATGTCCGTTGTCGTACATACAACAGAACGGGTTAGCTAAACACCCGGTACAACCGTTTCTGACTCCTTTTCTAGCGATGAGAAAACCGCAGTAATATTCCAAAGATTTCGGCCAAAGATGTATATATCATCGGCATATGCTAGAGTGGTATGTGGCTCTTTTCATCACCTTCTCCATAACTATATTAAATAGTGTACAGAACAAGCTAGCACCCTGCCTGAGATCTCTTTCCGTGTTGAATGGTTCAGAGTGATCCTTACCAATCTTAATGGAGGATTTGGTGTTTTCCAAGGTACATCTGCAAAATCAAATTAGCTTTGCAGGAATACCAAATACAGACATGGCTTCAAATAACTTATTCCTTATCGGAGAGTCGAAGGCAGCTTTGTAGTCGACAAAGAGGTGGCTGGTGTCGATCTGCTTTTCATGAGTTTTTTTTCCAGGATTTGTTGTAAAGTGAATATTTGATCCATCGTAGATATACAAGATCTAAAGCCGCACTGATAAGGTCCAATTAGTTTTTCCAAATTGGCTTTAGACCTTTTTTACAATATGCTCGAAAGGACCTTGTACACAATTGATAATTGGCTTATTCCACGGTATTCCTTACACTTACTACGATCTCCTTTCTTGTATATGGGACATAACAGACTGAGACTCCAATCCCCGAGCATGCTCTCCTCCAGCCAGATGTTCTCCATGAGCTGATGCATGCTCCTAATCAGCTCCTCTCCACCTGCCTTAAATAATTCAGCCGGGAGACCATCGGTTCCAGCTGCTTTGTTTGGCGGGATATTGCCACACGTATCTCACTCTGGCTCGGAGGTGGACAGTTGATACCATTGTCATGGATTGGGCCGTAGGCTTCTGAAATGATTTTCGTATCCAGTATATTGCTGAAATGTTCTCTCTATATCTCTAGAACGTTATCCGGGTCCGTCACTAGCTGGCCACGGCTGCCCTTGCAGGAGAGCAACCCTGTTCCACGAATTGTTGCTTTAACTCTCTGGTAGAATTTGCGGGCTTCCCCTCTGCTTCGGAGCAACTCAGTGCATTAATCCTTTCTTTTCTTCAACTCCTTAAATTTCCGTCTAAAAAGGCGAGTTGCCTCTCGTTTCTTCTCCCTGTGTCGTTCACGAACAGCTCGTATTGTCATTGGCTGCAGTTTTGCCCTGTCTGAGTAGGCGAAGGCGTCCGTTAACTCTGTGGTCCGCAGTTTACCGATGTCAAGCCTTCGTTGTGCCTGGTAACGTACGTTTTTCGCCATGCTTAGCCTTGTGCGTACCTTAATTGCGATAAGTTAGTGTTCGGAGTCAATGTCGCATCCCTGATCACTCGTACGTCCAGAAAACTTCATGCGTGCCTTCCATTGATTATCACATGATCTATCTGATTCCTAGTCAATTGATCTGGAGATAAACATGTTGCCTTATGAATATTTTATGGTCAAATCTAGTGATGCTAACTACGATATTTATTGTCGAAGAGAAATCAATCAGCTCGAAATTTCAGTGTGCAGACTGAATTTTCCGATGGTAGGCAGCAACTTCGCAGTATAAGTGTCGAGTCAATCGGCATGTCTAGTAAGAGCTTCTCAAACAGTGACGTTCTCAGTCGTCGATAAACAAGTAGGTCCCGATAGTTGTGAATCTAAAAATATTATAGAAAGCGTGTTAAATCACAACAACGCGAGAAGCTATCCCATACCTCATTCATGGGGAGTAAAGGGAAATTAATTTTTTTTTTTGGCTCAAATGCGTTATCCCTGTCTATTTCAGCATTCAAATCGCCTAGTATAAGTTTGATGTCATGGCTCGGGCTACTCGTCTTTGTCCTCATCGCTTTTCTTTTCTGTCGGAGCATGGGCACATATGAGTACGTTCACACACTGGGTTGAACCGTGAAACTAGGTGTCGCAATCTCTTGCTAACCACAAATCCACATCCAAACTCGTGCTTGTACGCATAGCCACTATAGTAGATGTCGCCCGTCTTCATGCCCGAGCACCCGTGTCCCCTTAACCAGATTTCCTGTAAAGCGGTTATGTCAGCCTTGTATTCTTCGAGTACTGCCATTAGTTGGATGGAGGCACCTGGTCTAAAGAGTGTTCTAACACTCCAGGTACATATCCTCAAATCATGGTCCTTAATTCGTTTGCGGTGGTCGTCAACATTTTGGAGAGTCCATTTTATTATTTTCTTACTTCTTTTCATTGCAATTGTTCAAACGTCGGTGGCGGATTCCAAGCCCAGCGCACCACGTCGCAGTTTTCTCCTCCTGCCAGGATTTTATTACTACCACCCATTCGGGGTCAGATGCTGACCAGGTTATAGCTCACTTTGAACCGACGTGCCTGGGTTTAAGGTTTCGCCCCTCACAGTTAGCCGTGGAGGTACTCTGTTCGCAGTAGCACCACAAATACGGAGCTCTGTGAGTAGACTTGAAGTGTAATTGACAAGGATCTCCTTGGGTTTTCTAAGTTAAACCAATCAGAAGCTTTACCTTGCATCACACTCCCGCCGGGATATCTCTATAAATAAGGTGGGAAACAGCAGAACTAAAAATGCTCTTGAATCCTCAACTATGTAGTATAATTTGTGATCATTACAAAAAGTTGAGGAATCCCTCAAAGTTGGCTGCGATATCTGTATAGAGAAGGTGGGAAATGACCGAAATTGATATAAGAACCTAAAAATGCATATAGTTTGTTATGCCAAAGTTCTTTATAGTTATAAACCATGTATATTATTAATTTTGGGTTTATCATAGTTACTATAACATTAGCTTAAGTAACATAATTGAAAAAATTATTTCTAGTTTACCATTTCCAACATGTTCCCCCCCATTGTTCAGATTTCCCTACCCACTCACCCAAGCCTCGCTGCTATGCCTCCTATATATTATTTATGTTTTATGTTATGAACGTAAACAAGGTTTTAATTATAGTCGATAAAATAAATTTGTTTTGACACTCGTACTAATGTCGCTCAGTTTGGCGCAGCCAAAACGTAATAGCTGCTCCAAGTACTGACTCCACTTGTGGCCAATTCCCCCACACACCACCCCACTTCGTTCAACCCACTTGCGATTATACCGGTTTGCCTCTATATGTGGCATGAAAATGTAAGCAAGTGGCGACATCGCTTGCGTTGTTGTTGAATTAATTCCAATTTATAAGACGCGTTTGCAACACGAAAAGATAGTAAGCCAAGTCCCAGGCACAGAATTATGAGAAAAGCTAATCTGAAAAATCATGTAATGTGTAATCCTGCATTAAAAACGCATCTAACTCGCTTACACGAGTATTTATGAGTCGTAAACGAGTAATCGAACATTAAGATATCACGCAGGTGACAGACAGACAGACAGTCAGACAGACGGACAGGTTTCATGTTTGTACGTGTAACTAAGCCAACGCGAGTAAGCGTGTAGAGAGTTATCGTGTTAGAGATGGGGTGAAGCATTAGACAGCGATTTAATTACGACCATATATAATTATTGCATTAAGTGAGATGTGAGTGCAACATTTGATATGCGTCTAATGAATTTCAGCGGCGGCAGAGTTAAGATTTAAAAAATAATTGGTGAAATTAAAGAAAAAAATGATGTTATTGTTGTTTATTTGTTACATGAATTGAAAATGTATGTAACTGGTGTATGGCTAGATGATACAACTGAAAGGAAACGTTTCCTCCCTCAAATTGCAGGGAAATTTTCAGCGAAATGAGCAAAATATTAATATTGGTTAAGATGACCATTATAAGAACAATTAAAGATGTGGTAATCACTTCAAATCGATATGTGGTTTGGTGCCGACTGTGGTATGATGGTTAGAATATCCGGGAGACCAGGGTTCGATTTCTGACTCAGTCATCTACATTTCTTCCATCGGTGGTCCTATCGCAGTTAAGGTCTAATAAAAGATTTTCAAACTGCTGGGTGAGAACAACGAAAGCAAAGAATCGCAGAAGAGAAAATGTGTAGAACTTTACAATCAATCTTGTAAGTAAAATTATTGAATTGTTTAAATTACTTAAAACCTGAATCATCAACTGATATTTTGCAGTACTCGATACAGTTTGCATTGGAAGTTATTACGAACATGAATTCGATGATAACAGAACGGGTACGGATGCGGATTGCGAATTGCATACCGATGATCAAATCAAACGTTCAAGAGGACGACATCATTGGATCATGCTACGTCTTACTGTAGTACTTGATAAGGCCAAATATCCCTTACACAATAAATCGGACCTAAGCATTATCCTAATTTTTTATTGGAGGATTGTAGGCCAAATGGAAACTTTTTTGGCCAGAATCGCAGCAACTTTCATTTTCAGGAGGAATAATACATTACTCATATTCATATTTGAAATAGATTCGTTTGAGATTTGTATATGTTTCCTGAAGAAAAATGGACGGTATCAGATCAAAGGATGTGGCCCCACCCAGACGATGTGAAATTTAGTATGGATGCATTTGACTGCAATAAGCGGAATAAGACCAAAATATGAGCTTGAATAGATAAGTAGGCATGAACCCGCCTATATTACTTCATATATTAAAACTCAATATCTGGTGAAATATAGCGGCCATTCGTCTTGAAATTTGGTATGAATCCAATGGAAATGGGTTAAATCGGATCACGGGGTGTGGCCCTGCCCATACGGCACTATTAACAAAAATTCAATATCTAACGCAATAAAAAGTAAAAGTAAATGCTTTGAAACTGTGTGAATTCATATTCCGCAAATACGAGAAATTTGCCACAAATGGTCGAGCTCGGACTGGAAGGCTAGGAAGTATAACAGAGTGAGTCTTAGAATGTTTTTTATGACAAAATGAAAACTTTTTTAGATATTCTGGGTACAAATGTTGATCAATATAATTGATCTGAATAGTAGGTCTGGCACTTTATCTAATTTTAAAAAGATCGGAGTTAAGTTTGAGTGGGCGTGGCAAAACATATTTTAAGTGCTAGAGAGATAAAATTTGATATATAGATAGTGTTCGGTAACATGAATATATAGACGGAATTTTAATTTTCGATCAGTGGGCGGAGTGGGCGTGGTAAAACATATTTTAATAGCTACGAAGATACAATTTTATACACAGATAGTGCTCGGCAACATAAATATGAATATGCAGACGGAATTTCAATTTTGGATCAGTGGGCGAAGGGGATGTGGCAAAACATTTTTTTTAGTACTAGGGAGATAAAATTGTATACACAGATAGTGCTCGGCAACATGAATATGAAAATGCAGACGGAATTTCAATTTTGGATCAGTGGGCGGAGGGGGGTGGCAAAACTGTATTTTAGACCTAGAGAAATAAAATTTGGATCACAGATAGTGCTCGGAAACATGAATATGTATATGCAGACGAAATTTTAATTTTGGATCAGTGGGCGGAGGGGGTGTGACAATTGTATTTTAGACCTAGAAAAATAAAATGTGGTACACAGATAGTACTAGGGATGCCAAACGGGAAATCCCGAAATCCCGGGATTTTTTGAGATTGTTGAATCCCGAATCGCTGGGTTTTTGGCGAAGCTGCTTAAAGCTATCTAGATACAATTTTAGCCACAAGTGTGGATTGTGAAAGATGCTTTTCGGCGGCTACTTATGTTGGGAATAAAATTCGCTCAAGATTATCGAATGAAACATTACACAGTACAAAATTTTTCAGCTCATTTATTTTGGGACTCAATTCTGAGAACTGCACGTGAAAGTAGCCCCAAAAAGAAGAAGTTCTGCATCATTCGTTTTGTCAAGTTAAGTGCCACAACAATTTAAAATCGATTTGAAGTAAGTAGGTATCGTATAGGGGAATTTGTAACGTTTCAGGCTCTTTTGTTTGACAAACTCGATAACCAGTAGTTAGATTTAGCTAAAACAAATTTAAAAAAAAATAAGAATTACAATTCCTTTTATCTGTTCACATAACGTTTCCCTACATATGCAAAAGTTTCACTTTTCCATTCATCAAATTATTTTGAACTGGTTTTATTTTACTTTAAAAAAAACTTAATTTCCCTTTGCACCCCATGAATGAGGTATGGGAAAGCTTTTCGCGTTGTTGTGAATTAACACGATTTCTATTTTTAGATTCACAACTAACGGCACCTACTTGTTTATCGACGAATGCGAACGTCACTGTTTGAGAAGCTCTTACTAGACACGCCGATTGACTCGACACTTATACTGCAAAGTTGCTGTCAACAACATTCGAGGGGAGCCGACAATGAAAGCACAATTTGTTTAAGATGACTGGAGCCAGGTTTGAACCTGGGATCTCCCACATAATAGTTGCGTGTTTTAACCACTATACCACGGCCGGTCCAATATATTTCAATATATTCAATATATTTTAACGTTTTTAAACAAGTGTAACTTTTGAGGTTTTCGTTCTTTTTTAATGGTTTATGACTTTTTGGAATAATTATGATGTTTTCTAAAACCTTTTAATAAAGCTCTTTCACTTAAAACTTCACTTAATAAAGCTCTTTGTAAAGTGTGTAACTTGTAAATTCTTGACTTTGACTGGGCAATGCTTTAGTATTGTATAACAGACGGCATAAGACATGGATGCATATTAGCATTAGCACTAGCATTAAACATACTCCCCCCAAACTTCACTCCTTTGAGATATCTAATTGATCTCTAACCCCATATAGTTTACAACCACATTATAAGTACGCATTAAATTACATATAATACAATTGTTAAATTACTGCATCGTTCGCTTGTCTCTTCCGTGTCTCTTACAGTGCATTTTGCTGCTATTAATATTATCTACTAACCATACTCCACACTCATTTCACTGATAAATAGGATTTTCAAAAGGATACCTGATGTCTTGCCACAATCTTCGAGACAGCAATACGAGCATCTTTTCATATGGCAAACTACCACTCACTCCTCACTTACTTACGCACACTAACACACCCACACACACTAATGCAATTAACCCCATTCATAACGATTTGAATTGTTGTTGCATTCGCAGTGCTGTGTTCTCTTCGTTGGCCTCCATCACAGTGATACTTTGTTGTATCGTTTTGACACTAAACCATATTGGCCCCGCTTCCTATGTTACAGTATCTCCGCTACACCATGTCTCGACGAGGTGGAGGTGGCGTGTAAGCTGCACTAAAACTAAGATTTCATTCAGTGCTCCCACTCACAAAATTTGTAATCATTTTGTATTGGGTTGATGGTTGATTTCGTTGGCTGAGCCGAGTAGTGACTAAACTAAATGCCAACACAGATTGGATGCTGCAGTGTTGGTGTTGTTGTTGTGGTTGTTGGAATTGGAGTTGTTCTTGTTGCAGTCGGTGTTGCATCGATGAGTGTTTGCCACCAGAGTGGCACTGTGTGGCTTGGTGTGGCATTGCAATGTATGGCATCGATGGCATGACTGGGGAATGATATTTATGCGAGTGTGTCAGAGTGTGTGTGTGTGTGTGTTTCCTCGATGTCTCGGGTATTAAAATGTTTGCGCTCCAAGGCGTAAGTAAGTCTCAGACACCCGGTGTGTGTGTGCTGAAAAGTGTCTTGAAGCTCTATACTTTATGGTTGGTTGTATGTATTGCGTCGTCTTGATGCTGTTGAGTACTCCATAAAACACTTGAATGCATTATAAAGATAAACATGTTAGCAGCGCCACAACGAGATGCAGTCGTTTTGTGGAGGTACAAGTAAATCGTACTCATGTATGTACGTAAGTATGTACAACAGTATATTTGTATAATATATCAAGATATATTGCATTGTTCGTTTATGTGTTATGATTTCAACTTCAAACACCCATCGGTGTGGTTGGGTGGGGAGAACCTATTACTAGTGATATGCCAATACTGCCAGCCAGGCATCCATCCACCAGACCGTCCGTCCATCCGTCCGTCTGTTCTTCCGCCTCAATATCAATTGATAGCGAAACAACAAACAGCAGCAACAAATATAGTAAGAAGATTAACAGGTATTTTGTTACGTTAATAAAACGGTATTTTTCAGTTTCCATTTGATGTCTGATGCTACATGTTGCATGCATGTGTAGTGCATTATGGACTTATGAATGTGACATGTAATTCTCCCTACCTCAGCTTGTTTGTTCTCGACTCACTTTCCAATAAATTGTGTGTGACGGTGTGACAAACAACAATATTGACGATGAGATAACAAAAGAGCCTCGTTCAAAATGCGATTAGGGTGAGCCAAAACAATAAAACATTTTGTTGAGACAGATGAGTGATTTCAGTATGATATGTATGTGTAGATCTGTCAAGGGCTTATGGGAAATATTTGTATTGGTTTTTTTTTAATTTGATAAGAAGGCAAAGAGTGCGAGGCAAAATTGAATTTTACCCCCTAAGAGATAAAATTTAGTATACGGCACTGCTAGTTAAAATTTTCTGACGAAACTTTTATATTCGTTTGGTGGGCGGAGAGGTCGTGACAAAACTGTATTTTTAGCCCTAGGGAGATACAATTTACTATGTAGGTAATACTACTAAATTTTATTTTCAATCAGTGGGTGGCGAGGACGTGACAAGATGATTTGTTAAGCCCTACAGAGATAAAATTAAATACATAAATATTTCTCGAGAACATGACATTTTTATTTTCGATCAGGGAGGGCGGTTGGCAAAAATTAATTTTACCCTTAGAGAGATAAAATTTAGTAAACAAAAAGTACTCGGCACTGTAGGATTACATTTGCAGGGGAAAGTAGGATTACATTTGTATAATAGATCATGGAGGGGCCGCACTTTGTCCCCATATATCGATGGGACAAAACTACAGGCAGTGATTTTTGGTACCAAGTCAAAGTTTGGAGCCAAAAGTGCCACGCCTTCGGGTACCTATATACCATACAAAGGTATCTTAAACTATTTCACCCTATTTGATTGAATAATTTTGACCAACGTTTTTGCACAACGTTTTTTTCTCGACTATTATCCTTATTTTACATAGTTTGAGCTGTATCGGACCAGGATATTTAGTACCCTAATACAAAGTGCCCAGTGGAATTTTGTCCAGTTTGCAGAACATTAAATTTTTGTTTTTGGTATTCTGGATACGATAAAAAGTGTAAGACCAAATTCGTTTCATGAATTTTTAAGACGATTGAGCCATGTCCGTCCGTCTGGCTGATGGGTGGAATAACTGGAGTAAATCTTAACTAATCTTTATGAAAATGAATATTACAGTACAACACATGATTTTGGGACTCAATTCTGAGAACTGCACGTGAAAGTAGCCCCAAAAAGAAGAAGTTCTGCATCATTCGTTTTGTCAAGTTACATGCCATAATAATTTAATATCGATTTGTAGTTAGTAAGTATCGTTTAGTGGAATTTGTCACGTTTTAGGCTCTTTAGTCTTTTTTAATTGATTACTAAATGTGCGTGGCTAGTAGGGTGATCAATTATTCGGGTTTTTGCGAAAACCGGTTTTCGAATTATTCGAAAAATGGCATTTAAAAAAAACCGGTTGCTTTTTTTTAAATTCACAAAAAACCGGATAATCCGGTTTTCAAATGTACGCCAAATAAAAAATTAAAACACAATTTTTGGCAAAAAAATTTTATTACAAAATAAAAGAAAACAATTCAATTATACTTAGAAAAAGTAAACTTTTAGTTTAATTAGAATTACAATGCATAACATTACTGAGATCAGATTGTTATTTTAAGAAAGACAAACAAAATATAACAATTCATTTGTAAATACTTGATTATATATAAATATATTTAATTTAATCTTTAGTTTTCCCTAAAGTAACATTTAAGAAATAAGATACAATTTAAGTGTTTGGGTGTATACCTATTTTTTTTTTGTTTTTTTTACACTCCTCAAATGGTTCAGTAGAGCAGAGGTTGAGGAACCCCTGCAACCTAATTGCTTAGGACATTGCCGGCATCTAGCTTAATCTTTTCCGTCCCTATCAAAATATTTCCATACAGAAGACATCTACATCCAAAAAATTTTAACACCATTGTAAGACAGCACAATATTTCATTATAAACCAAAAAACTTACCTGCTCAATGTTAGGTCAAACGATTTATTCACTTTTTTAACTTTAATAAAAAAAATGGAGCTCTGCTTTTAAATTTTGCTGTTTGGCATGTATCAATTTATTTGTAAGAATGTGAATGGAAAGGAAAATATGAAAAAACTGTAATAGTTGTCAGATTTATAAAATAACAATTAGGTTGTTCGGCCGAAACACTGGAAAAAAACATGTATGAGTACACATTAGACACAATTATGAATAAATTTTTTAATAAAAAATATCGAACGCCAAAAAACCGAGATTCGACAAAAAATAACCGGATTATTCGATATTCGAAAAACAGGGATTTAAAAAAAACCGACGGTTTTTATGAGTGAAAAAAACCGAGTAGCCGGTTTCTGAAAACCGAACTGATCACCCTAGTGGCTAGACTTCCAGTTTTTTCTCCAAAATGTTATCCTGCTGTAGCTTTACTTAACACAGAACTTTGGCACGATCACGTCGGGTATATTGATATTATTACTCGACTTCTTAAGTCGGCGGAATGGAACATTTAAATGGGAAGTACAAGATGGAACGTGGCCAGACTTTACATTTTTTATCCAAAACTTTATCCTGTTTACGCTTAATATAATAAAGAATTTGGGCACGATCGCGTTGCTTGTATTAATATTTTTAATCGATTTATAAAGTGAGCGGTACCAGATGTGTATAGAGGTACCAGATGGGGCGTGTCTATACTTCAAGTTTATTCTGCAAATTTTTATCCTGCTATGGCTTCACTAAATACAGAATTTGAACACGATTATATTGATACTATTACTCGATTTCTAAAGTGAACGGAATGGTACATTTGTATGGCAGGTACCAGTAGGGGTGAGGCTAGACTTACAGTTTTTTCTCCATAACTTCATCCTGTTAACGATTAATATAGGATATATGATCGCGTTGGGTGTATTAATTTTTTTAATCGATTTCGAAAGTGGGCGGTATCAGATGCGTATAGAGGTACCAGATGAGGCATGGCTAGACTTCCAGTTTTTTCTCCAAAACTTTATCCTGATGTAGCTAATAGTAATAGTAAAAGGAAAGGTACCAAAAGGGGCGTGGCCATGAAGCCCATTTGCAATGCCGTAAGTAGTTTTGGGGATAAGTAAACTCATGCAAAGTTTAAAAACACTTGGTTGTGTTTTTCGAAAGTTATTGTGCGTACCAGCCGGACAGTCGGGCATGACTCAAGACGTTTGAGTCATGAATCGAATTTAGTTCAAAGAAACCTAGGGTCTAAAGTGACTTCTTCTCTGTGTTATACTTTTGAGTCGTATAAAATGATATATATATATATTCCTACAAGTAGGGTGAGGGTGCAAAAATCGGATCAAGCAGTGTGGTCACGCCCTTATGACCCCATTTACAAACATCGTACATGTTGGCGTACTATTAACCAGCGAGACTAGAAGTTGGGCGTAGATGCATATAACAGCAATATACGGAATCAAATAAAAAATGGAAGGGATTTGATAAGAAGGCGTGAACGCGCCCAGAGCGCTCTTTCTTTTAAAATATCTAGAGGACTATAGCGCCGGTCATCTCGAAATTTGGTATGGATTTATTTGAGATTATTAACCAATTTGGCTTATTTTTTACAGACGACTTTCTTAAAACTTTTCCAGGTTGTAAATTAAGTTTTGTTCTAATCGGATAATAATTATGAGCAAGACACTGAGATAAAGTTTGAAAATAGTGCCTCCATATATTTGCTTGCAGTTGAGCCAAAAAAAATTTTTTGTCTTATTTTTTCACTGATTTTAATTCGTAACATATGTTCACATTAACTGAGGTCAGTTCGAAATTTTTAGGACACGTAATCCAAAAAATATTTGACATTAAAGTCAAAAATTATTTTTTTATCGATTTTGAAAATTTTTTAAAAAATAACGGTAAGGAATGCATAATAAAAAAACGTACATTCTGTGCACAATTTTTTTTCCCATAATACAAAAAAAGAATTTTGAAAATCGGTCAATAATTGCGGCCTAAAATTTCAAATGTCCAAAAAAACTTTGTTTCCCCACTGTGCGGCAATGAAAGAAAAATGTAGATGACTGGAGCCGGGAATCGAACCACGGATCTCCCGCATGGTAGTTGCGTGTTCTAACCACTATGCCAAGTCAGTACAAAAGATCTTTATGAATAACTTTGGAAACAGGACAAGTCTACCAGTCAGCTAGAAGGTTGTAACCTCCTACATACGGAGGCATAGCAGCCTTATTTAGATGTTTATGATAAAAGAATGTAAATTCATAAACATTAGGAAGGCTTTTCTAATAGCTGATTAGTCAAAATAAAAAACTATGACTTTTTCTGTTATATCTGAGTTGAAGGACCCTCATAAGGATATTCAAGGTAAACGAACGTACGACCTCGTTTAAATGAATTTCTTACGCCAAAAAACTTTTCATGCGAAAACGCTTGAGGACTTTACTTAGAGACTTGCTTGGTCCATTTGCAAAAAAACGTAATACTGTTAGAGTCCCTAGTCACTGATTCTAAGAAATTATTGATTAACAACAATTACAGCCTTCGATAGTTGGACATCCCTGGCAGCTTTGCCAGTTTGGTGAACATTAATGTAACTTAAATTAGACATTTGGCAACAAGCTAAAAAGATACATACTTGTAATATGCTGTTTGTTATGTTTGATTTCCGTTTTGAACGCATTTTATGTGGACGCCTTTTTAACATCGCTTCGTTAAACATTAATTACCGATTACTATTTTTCATCCAAAGTGTTTGCTCGCTTGTCTTTAATTATCCGTCCGCTTTCCCGCCGCCACAATTTGAAATGTAAGACGCACACAACATTGCTGCCATCATCATCATCCCTAGTTAGCGCAGTGAGTGATCTTCCACTTCGGCTGGGGTTCCAGGTTTGTGGAGCGTTGAGGGTCATTAATCATCCTAAGTTAGCAAAGAAAAACTTTACATAGATTATTTTGATTTCTTCATCTTTTTTTGGTCAATGTTTTTTCTCCGTTTTTTTTTTTTTCAAAACTTACAACAATGATATTGTGTTTCTTTCTAAGGTGGTTGCTGCCCTCCCTTCCGTTTTCTCTCTCTCTGTCACTGACACTGTGTGTCCCTGTAATATGGTTTAGAAAAACAAAATCATTAAGTTTAAACGAGGAAACCAACAAAATGCCAAAAGAACAACGACACAACATCAAATGTTACAACACAGACAGGTCACCCCATAGCATATAGAGATACACCGGGAGACGACTAGTGCCGTTGGATACGGTGATGGTGGTGTTGCTTGGCGGAGTTGGAGGTGTTTTATCTGGACACATTAGACATGTCAGTGGACGAACGGACGGACGACTGACGACCTACTCGTTGCCTTTGTTATCTTTGTATGTTAACAAACAAATTAGTAACAATTTACAAATGAGAATGTGAAATATGTATAAGGTGCTGTCTGTTCTGTTGTAATTAGTACATATTTATTCATGTTTTTTTGGTTTTACTCCCAATGACGACGACGATGGTGTTCGATGGTTGATGCTGCTGATTTTGTCCGCCGATTGTACATATCTGATCTAGAGGAACAAACATCATCATTAATAAGCGGCACAATCACAATAATTATAGAGTTTGTTGTGGCCAATTATCATTAGTTATAAATCATTAATATAAATCTAAATTTATTCCAATATTAAAGGGCTTTAACGGCAGTTTGTTAAGGGCAATCGTCGTCGCGGATTTCCCAAGTGAGTTTAGAGAGTGTTTGCCGAACGCAAATGAAAAACTTAGTAAACATGACGTGACGTGTGGCTTATCATCATAGGGGGGAAATAATATGGAGATCCTTGCAATAACAAATGAAACTCTTTTTAGGTGTCTGCAATGTTCAATAAAATTTACAAATTTTAATTTTTCATGACGCTGCACAGTGGTTGTCTCCATTGGCCAAAAATAAAAAAATTAAGTAAAAATTCTAGGTAATACTGCGGCAACACTCACAATAGATTTTGCTCTTTCAAATTACTTTTGTTTTTGCTTTATTCCACCTGTCCTCTTTATGAATAGCTACCAAAGGCAGATTATGAAAATAATTTTGTTTCGCAGCGTGAGTAACTTTCAAGTGAAGATCCAAAATAAAACGTAAAAACCTCTTTAAAAAAGATTGCTTAAACAATCGAAGAATAAAATATTGTAAAGAAAGGTATTAACTTTTATTTAAAAGAATTAAAAACTTCTTTATTATATGTGACTATTTCAGTACTAACTCGTGTGTAGACTTAAATTTCACTTAGTTTTAGTTGCGAAGTCAATCGAAGATGACAACCAAAATTGTTGTAAAATGTTTTCCAATATTTACAGATAATATGATGTAAATTTCAGCTGCAGAAATTTGCGATTGTTGAGTTATCTTCAATAAAACAAAGCGGCCTCACCGTTTTCGGTGTAATTTTTTTGATTGTGTACTCTAAGAGAGGTCCTTGAATCCTTTGTCTGACATTGACTAAACTGTAGATTTAGTCATAGATTGATGAAATCAATGGATATACAGACTTTGGTATGCCTACTATGAAATTTAAATTTTCATGATCTAAGAGAGGTCCTATATTGATGGAATCAATGGATATGACGACTTTGTTGTGCCTACTATGAAATTTAAATTTTCAGAAGCGAAGAGAAGTCCTTGAATCCTTTGTGTGACATGGACTACACTGTAGATTTAGTCATAGATTGATGAAATCAATGGATATACCGACTTTGGTATGCCTACTATGAAATTTAAATTTTCAGGAGCTAAGAGAGGTCTTTGTATCCTTTCACAGATTTTAACCAAATTTTAAAATTTGGTGTCATTAAAAGAGACTGTGAGATGTGCCAAATATTATTCACCTATGAAAATCTTCTATTTTTGGCCGCTCTTTGTATGAAAAAAAAAACCTTTAAAAGCGAACTTATATAGTAGGTGCCACGCCTACCAGTCCGATATCGACCATTTTTCGGCAAATTACATATCGGTAGGGTCGCACCCCTTGACCCGATCCAGTTCATTTGTCTTTAAAATAAGTACACTGACTTCAAAAAGTATGTGCCACGCCTACCAGTCCGATCTGGACCATTTTTTTTTTGGCAAATTACACACATTAGTGGAATATGAACTCAGTTAAAGTTTAAAAGTTCTTCATATTAAGTCACATATTAAATTTGTATTAATAGTGTCAAATGGGTAGGCTCGCACCCCTTGATCCGATCCAGTCCAGACCATTTTTTTTAAATACATACGTACTCTGATCTCAAATTAATTCATATCAAATTTTAAAACGAATTGCGCTATAGTGATCCATATATTGCAATTTGAAAGATAGAGTACTATGGGCGGGGCCACGCCTACTTATCTAATACCGGTCATATTTGGTCTGTTGCCATATATTGCAGTTAAAGGTATCCACACCCAACTTCAAGTCGCCCAAATTAATAGTAAGCAAAAAATTTAATGTTTTTAGGTGGAGTCACTTTAGACCCTATGTTTCTCTGAACCAAATTCCGTCCGTCTATGTGTCATGGGCTACATGGCCACGCCCCTTCAGGTACCTTCAATACCAAATGCAATACCAATGTACCATTCCACCCACTTTAGAAATCGATTAATATTATTAGTACAACCAACGCGATCGTGCCCAAATTCTGTATTTAGTAAAGCTAAAGCAGGATAAAGTTTTAGAGAAAGAATGTGGAAGTCTAACCACGCCCCTTCTGGTACCTCCCATACAAATGTACCATTCCGCCCACTTTAGAGATGGAGTAATAATATCAATACACCAAACGCGATTGTGCTCAAATTCTGTATTGAGTAAAGCTAAAACATGATGAAGTTTTGGAAAATGAAAACTGAAAGTCTAGCCACGCCCCTTCTGTTAACTCTCATGTATAATACACTCAACGCGATCGTACCCAAATTCTGTATTTAGTAAAGCTAAAGTAGGTGAAAGTTTTGATGAAAGACTGTGGAAGTCTAGCCACGCCCCTTCTGGTACATCCTATACAAATGTACCATTCCGCCCACTTTAGAGATGGAGTAATAATATCAAGTTATAAAGTTTTGGAGAAAGATTGTGGAAGTCTAGCCTTGCCCCTTTTGGTACCTCCCATATAATAGCCCACAGCCCCTTGATCCGATCCTGCTCTATTTTCCTTAGAATCCCGATCTCAAACCAAACTATATCTAATTTCAAGACGAGTGGCTCCAAAGCTCTCCATATATTGAGTTTTAAAATATGTTTGGGTATGGCCACGCCTACTTACTCGATTTTGTTACTTGATCCCGCATTTTACTATTTAATGCATTCACACCTAATTTTAAGTCGCCCATGTTAATAGTACGCCAGATATTGCATTCTTATTAATGGGGTCCTATGGGAGTGGCCACTCAACTTGAACCGATCCTGCCCATTTGTCCTCAGAATTTGTATACTGCTATCAAATAATAACTGAGCCATACCAAATTTCAAGAATACATGTGCAATAGTACTCCAGATATTAAGTTATCAAAAAAAAAAGTGAAAGTCAGGGAAAAAAGTGGGCGTGATGTAGCCTATTGTTCATTCCTAACATACAACGATATGCTGTCTAAGCTATAAGCTTTAAATAAACACAATTTCATGTTTGTATAGGAAATGTTGAAAATTGACTTCAAGAATGGATCAAATTTATATTATGCATTGTTTTAGTTGTCTAAAATAATCATCACATTAAAGCCTTTTTAATAAAACTGGTTTGGACACATCGGTTGGATGATTTCAAGGTTTATAACGTACATATCTTAAATTGGGGGTGCAAAGGGAAATTACGTTTTTTTTTTATATTTCCTAAAATAACATCTAACAACTGCTACATTTTTCAACATTACTGTCAGCGATAATTGTAAATTTGACTATATTTTAATTATAGAGTTCAGCAACATTTTGGTAATAGTACTTTTAAATTCTTAAACATCGCCACAGTCTACTTCGTTCGTACGTTCTCTCCAATGTGTACGAGTAATTATGGGTTATGTTGTACATTCTCCCAATACAATGTACAAGTTGTTGGACATTGTAACTAACAAGTAAGTAATTGTGTGTACCCATAATCTTCTACTATGTATTATAACACCAAAACGAAGAAACTAATTAGAGCGTTTTGTTAAACAAATAAATAAATAAGAATATTGCCAAGAATGTATAGGCTCACCTGAGAGGCCGGGTCATAGATTTAAGGCTCTTGGGCAATTACGATAATAGTGGTAATTTCAATGCTCAATGGGGCCAAAAGATGTACATTGAGTGTTGCTATTATTGGCAATTAGTTGGTTTTACGGCGACAGTTAAAGGAAACACATTAGCATAACTAATACGTGATTGTTGAATGGAAATAAGAAATAGAATCGTATATTAATAAAACATTGGTGACACATTATTTATTATAGAAAATCAAATAATTATTTTTGTTTATTTGGTATAAATTGCTTAAATAAATAGTAAAAAACTGCGAACTAATTTTATTAAATGGTTATATGAATTTTTAATGTATCAAGTGAACTGGCTCCACCCATAAGACCATTTTTGAAAACGCAATATCTAGAGGACTATTAAAACATTCTTATTCTATTTGATATCGGTATACATATTCTATAGAAAAATGGGCGGGATTGTATAAAGCAGTTTGACCCCGCCCATACGACCACATTAACAAACATGCAATATCTGACGTACTATTAACCTGGCCGACTTGCAAATAGGTGTAGAAACATTTAGCAGCAAAATATGAGATCAGCCCGAAAATTGAGTTACGTTTGTAGGAATGGCCCCGCTCAAGGCACTCTATCTTTTACAACCCAATGTATGGAGGACTATTGCGCCATTTGTTTTAAATTTGGTATGGATTTGTTTGAGAACAGTGGTAGGCGTGGCATCTCCTACATACAATACAAGGTCAATATCAGATATCAACGAAAGTATAAGAGTGAGAGACTTAGAACTTTGTATGAGTTTTTATGTCACTAATGTGCTTAATTTTGCGAACAAGGAAATTAATCAGAATAATAGGCGTGGCACATTCCAATGTAATGAATCAATCGTTATTAAATTATAACAGTACGAAACATCTTAATGAGTAACTTTGGAGGCAGGACGAAGTCTATCAGGTCTTTTTCGATGAAGTTGTAGACTTTTAATATAACATTAAAATTTTTATTAAAATTAAAAAAAAAAATTTTGTTTTCTAGATAGATTTATAGATAATCTAAATCATCGTGAATAAAATTTTGTAATACATTTTTTACATTTTTATTACTTTGTAATTTGTTAATTCGGCTTGAGGTCGTAAATAAAAATCTGGATGTAGGTTAGATTTATTTTTTTTTATTTATTGATTCCCAATATTTCGGTGAACATCGTTCACCATCTTCAGGGGATATTTTCACTAAAACAAGAAATAACAAACATTCAGTATGTAAACACTAACAATTATTAAAACACATTTATATTTACATTGTAAAACAAAGAAAATAAAAAATAAAACTGAGATCCGACTTCTTTTAGGTGCCAGTACGAACTGCTAAATTTTTAATTTTTTTGTGTTTTTTGACCGTGTGTCGGTATATGTGTTATTATTAAGTATTATTAATATTTTTAATGTTTATAATATTTGTAATATCCCAGTGTGCCATGCGGATTCCGGATCGGATCCGGTCCGGATCCGATTTCGTTTGAAATTCCTTTTTTAAATTGGGAACCGCATTTTATCCGATCGGAATCCGATTCGGATCCGAAACTGATTTCCGATCCGGATCCGGATCGGACTCAAATGCGGATCCGCGGATCCGTTTTAAAAAAGGAATCCGGATCCGATCCGGAATCCAAATTCGGATAAAATGTCCGTAGAATCGGATCAGTATCGGATCCGATGGCGCACAAAAACGGAAATCATGTAATGAAAAAGTGTTCAAAATTGACACAATTAAAAAAATTTCAGGAAAACATGTGGTTTTTGATTACCCAATAGATGCACGTAGGTTCTTTACTAATGACAGTAACATTAATATTATGACAAATAGTTCTATGCGAATTGAAGGCGAGCTGCAGCAGAATGTGCTTACTAATATAACCAAGATTTTTAAAATTAAAATAGGAAAACACTGTATTTTTTGCACCTAATTCAATAAACTAAACTAATATTATGTTATATATGATTATATTATACAATTCAATCACATCATTATACTTCCTACAATAAAAAAAAATAATATGAATGCATTTTCACCCAGTTTCGGATCCGACTGCGCGGATTCCGTTTTGTCGGATCCGGAACTGATCAGTATCGGATCCGACTGTGCGGATTCTGTTTTGCCGGATCCGATACTGATCAGTTTCGGATCCGCGTCCGCATTTGTGCACATTGGGATTCTCAATATTTTCAACATATTTAATATTTTTAAGTTTTTTATTATTTTTAATACTTTTAATTTTTTAAATATTTTAAAATTTGTTTATATATATTATATTTTTCATATTTTGAACATTTTTAATACTTTTAATATTTTTAATATTTTCAATATTTTTATATATTTTTAATATTTTTAATATTTTCAATATTTTTAATCTTTGTAAATATGTAAATAAACTTTTAATATTTTTAACATTTTTAATATTTTTAATATTCTTTATATTTTTAATATTTTCAATATTTATAATCACCCCTATTCCTGTAGACGTCGTCGACATCGTCGTCGTTTTTATGTCAACATCACTTCGAGTCAACATCGTTGTCACATCAATGCTATTTCGGTATTCTGTAACTACTATGAGACGACGTCGACTAGTAATCGATAACATGAAAGAAATAACAACAGCTGATGTAACATTTGTACATCAGCTGATTCATTTTGACTTTTATTTTCTGTTGTGAAGAAATGTTTTTTGTGTCCGATTCAGATTCAAGCGATGAGGAAAGTAAAAATAATCTTATACTGGAAAGGAAAATACTTCGACTATGATCCGATGATTTTAAACTTACCAAATAACGAGTATGTTCATCGGTGTTAAAATCGTAATTTGAGGTTATCTGTTGGCCGGCCTTCCAACTTTTTTTTTAGATTCGAGAACTATTTAAGTCTTAATATAGCAGCATTTAATAAGTAATAGTTCAATAGAAATAGTTCCTATCATGAAAAGTGAACTCAGGACCTATGTTTCAGTCATAATTAAGTTGTCAGCAACATTGAGGTCCTTTGGACAGGGGCCTTACAACCTAAGTGTAAGTGCAGCCAGTAGTTGCAAGATTCTTGTCTGAATGCATTAGAGAGGTGATTTGTCCACCTTGGATACAATTGAAAGTAACTGAAGATGACAAATCGGAAGCATAAACTAAATTTTTTTTAACAAAACAAGATTTACTGGAGTAATTGGATATGTCGATGGAACCCATATCAAAATTTTTGCTATAAATAAAGAAGACCAGATTCGTAACTACAACCGCAAAGGATTTTTAAAGGCGCTCCAAAGGAATTAAATTGTTTTTCACCAATTTTCTCACATTACCCCTTAAAATTAGACAAAATCCTTGTACCTATGAGGAATTTTGTTTCCAAGCCCCTATTTGTTACTCGACATTGTTATTCTTGACGTCATTAAACAAAACCTTTTTTAAATTTACAAAAACTAAAGTTATTCTTTCAAATTGTTTCAAGTCGTTACTAACAACTGTGACGACAGATTCAGAGTCGTTTCGATTCAACGTCGTCGTCACATTTCCTTACAGAATACCAAATTTGTGTCAATAGTAACCGATAATTATCGAAAACGACTACGAGAATACCGATTTTACAGCGTCGTCACAAGACGACGTCGTTTTGCGTCGACGACGTCTACGGGAATAAGGCCGAATATTTTTGATATTTTTAACATTTTTAATATTTTTAATAGCAATATGAGTTAGAGTATCGAATGAAACACCAGAATTGGCTGCACGAAATGCGTTAATATTTCTAATATTTTTAATAATTTTTAATATTTAATTAATAATAATTAATTTTTTTTTAATATTTTAAATGTTTTTAATATTTTTAATATTTTAATTTTTTTAATGTTTTTAAAATTGCTAATATTTTTAAAATCTTTAATATTTTTAATATTTTCAATTTTTTTAATATTTTTAATCTTTGTAAATATGTAACTAAATTTTTAATATTTTTTATACTTTTAATATTTTTCATATACATTTCACACTCTTGACTTAAAACCTATTGGCAATAATAAATAATTGCCAATAGAACTGATCTCAAACCGAACTATGACAATATCATTTTTCATATTTTTAACGTTTTTAACATTTTTAATATTTTAATAGAAATATATGTGTTATTGTATCTAATGATACACCAAAATTGGCTAAACGATCAAAAATGTTTTGATTGTTGATATTATTTTAAATATCTTTCATATTTTTTATAAAATTTATATTATTTATTTTTTTATATTTTTATAATAATTTAAATTTTTTTTAATATATTAATTATACTTGATATTTTACATATTTGTAAAAAGTTTAATATATTGTTAAAAACTTCATTAATTTGTAATTTATAAAAAAAAGTTATTAAACAGAGCATTAAATATATTTTTAAATTAAAGAAAATATATAGAAAATTCCTATTATGAACTTTATTATTTCATTTTATTTTAAAAACAAAAATAAACTTTCACCTATAATACAATTTTAAATTAAAAAGTATCTAAGTATTTTGAACCACAATAAAAAAAATCAACAAAAACGCTTGCATAAATGTTTTTCATATAATTTCATGTATTAACAATCTTGTAATTAAAGACCCTTGACCAATATTTATTAAATTTTCCTCCAATTTTATTTAAATTTGACTTGCAGACTTACCTGACCCGGCGTAGGGCGTAAATAAATAAGAACGTAGACCTTCATTTTGCCTATTACCGTTGAGTATGTTATAGGAAAGAATTGTGGAATAAACTTGCCATTAAGTATTCCCCTAAACGTCACTTCTTTAGAGTTCTCTTAAGAGAAGGCCACAGCATTTAGGTTTTTTTGCTTCTTGCCACATCGAACGCCATTTGATATGAATTATATTTATATTACAACACTACCCCACCGACCTTATTAAACCTTTATTAATAAAAAAACTACATTTGTACACAAATTTTCATTTCAATTATTGTCCTTTTATTTGCACAAAAGATGAAATACTAACATTTATTAATATAATGCAATGCAAATTTGTTTTATCAACCATTTCTTTATGTTTGTTTCTTTCATGTAATAAACAATTAAATGCTACAAATACATATAGGATAGAGGTGAACTATAAATGGGGTTAAATAATGGGAAGGGGTTGTTTTTTTTTTGTGCTCACCAAAATAATGCATAAATTTAACTATTTGTTAACAAAATTGATTAATAGTTTATGGGTCATACAAAACAGCAACGTGTATGTAGCGGTGATGATGACAGGAGTTATATAAATTGTACCATAAAAAATACATCATAGTTTTTGCTTGTTATTTGTTAATATAATTTATAATTTTTCTTTTGTATGTATATATGTAAATACACAAAAAATTTTGTGCATTTACAGTACACTTTTATAAAATTGTTAGCGTTTATGTTTTTGTTGTTAATCGTATTCTTGTTGCTCAGATTTGACGTGTGGAGAAAATGCAATTTTTAATTAAATTTCGTTTGCGCTTTTGTTTCCTGTTTTTTTTGTTGTTGTTATTGTTACTAGGAGCATGCAAAAGGTAAAACGAGTACAAATATACATTTTGAATGAAATACCTTGATATAAATATTTAGATATATAACATATATATTTATGTTTGTATGTACGATTGTATGACTTTTTGGCTTTTATGTTATTGTAGTAAGAATGAATGAATCGTTTTTTGTAAATTCAATTGTTGCTTAATTTGGTACTTGTTGGTTCATCATCTCTGGTGTATGTTGTTTATATTGTTTATTGTAGGATTTGATGATAGAAACACTATAATGGGATGGTTTCCTTCATTATTCCCTAAATTATTGTGGCGATTTCTACCGAATAGAAACCTTGGTAGCGGTTTATCTACGTCTTCATTTCTTTTTCATTTGTGCTGTTTTTCTTGTTGCTGTAGTTAACTGTTTTCGTTTACGATTACATTATGTAAAACTAGGTAACTTAAGAGGACTGGATGTCCACCTTGCTACATTTACAATTGGCTGCCAATACGAGTGACCGCGGCATTAATGGCTTCTGCCACATAATTAACATTGTTCTCGTTCAGGCCACACATGTTAATGCGGCCAGTTTTTAATAAATAAATGTGATATTCTTCGATTAAAATGCGTACTTGTTTTTCTGCAATTAGAGAGAGGAATTTTTTAGGTTTTTTTTTAAAATCACAAGACAAGAAGGAAAATGGTGCTTACCATTCAAGCCAGTGTATGAAAACATGCCAATCTGTTCGGTGATATGATTCCAGGTGCCGGGCGTTTTCAATGCTTCCAAACGTTCTCTTAAAGCTTTGCGCATGCTGATAATTCTGCCAGACATTGTCTTAATGCAATCCATCCTAGAAATAAAAATTAAAATATATTATAAATACATAATAATATTAATCAATACAGGACTAATTTAAACGAAAAACTAGAGGAGCAATGGAATAATTTAGGAATGTATTTTCTTTTCTTACAAACTTCGACATCATAAAAATTACAATAGAACTTACTGCAAAATGATACTTTTAATATTTGTAGTATTTTAATATCTTTAATAGTAATAAGTTATATTTCTTTTATATTTTAAATAATTTTATTTTTCAATTATTTTTATCATTTATTTTGGTATTTTAAACATATTTAGAACTTATAGTAATTTTAATGACATTATTATTTTTAATATCATTTATATTTGTAACTATTCAATATTTTTAAAATTATTATTTTGGTATTTTGAATTATTTTTTGCATTTTAAATCATTTAATGATTTTTTTAATATTATTAATATTTTTAATTATTTTGTTATTATTAATATTTATTTTACATTTTAGTATCATAAATATATATAATATTTTTAATTTTTTTTTAACACTTTTCATATTTTTTGAATATTTTTACTATTTTTAATATTTTTAATATTTTTAATACTTTTCATGTTTTTAATATTTTTCATATTTTTAATATTTTTAATGTTATCAATATTTTTAATATTTTAAATTTTTTTAATATTTTTAATTTCTTTAATATTTTTAATTTCTTTAATATTTTTCATATTTTTAATAAATTTTTAAATGGAGTCGCACTTACACTCTCCGATAGTGCCAAATACCTCGGGCTAACATTGGACAGTAAACTGAACTGGAATCTGAACACTCAGACCAGGATTAGCAAAGCGGCAACGGTTCTATACTGCTGCAAAAGGACAATCGGCCTCAATTGGGGAATTAGCCCCAAGAACTTAAACTGGTTATACGAATCAGTTATTAAACCCATCTTATTCTACGGATCAGCAGTCTGTTGGCCGGCGCTAGATAAAGCGTCCCAAAGACTGAAATTCGAACGCATTATGACATTGGTGGCAATCATGATAACAGGGGCACTTAGAACCACTCCAACTAAGGCACTTTTCACGATTCTAAACTGGTTACCACCGGACATTGAGGCGAGGAGGATAGCAGCGAATACCGCATGGATGCACAGGAACTATGGCCATGCCAAAATCCTGAACCTAATTAATGTGATCTGCAATACGGATTACACCATACCTGAACCTCTATTCGATCCGAGTTTTATAAGGAACATCCCGGATAGGTCCTACTATGATGATAATGATAATGCCCTAAACTTTGGGGAGAATGTCATCCCAATTTTCACGGATGGTTCAAAATCAAAAGAAAGAGCGAGCTGTGGAATCTTTTCGGAAGAGTTGAATTTGAGTCTATCAATCAGGCCACCAGATCACTGTAGCATACCTCAGGCCGAAATAGCGGCCATTAGAATAGCCGTAGAGAAAATTCAGTATCTTGGAATATTGGACGGCATATGAGAAATGTTCGAGAATGGAGGAGATAGCGAGACATTCGACGGTTACCCTAACATGGGTTCCAGGACATGGGGACATATATGGAAACCAAAGGGCCGATACGCTAGCAAGGGCCGCCACAACCGTGAACTCGGGCGAAGTTTATGGTCTCATTGGGATCCCTCTTACAAGGGGGAAACAACTCATTGCGGGAAAACTGGACCTTATTGCTGAAGAGAGATGGGCAAGAGAACCCACCTGCACGGCGACTAAACAGATTTGTCCTACAATGGATATACAGAGAACACGATTTGTGCTGAACTTATTCAGAGTCCACTTGAGGAACATCATAGCTGTGATAACTGGTCATTGGTCGGTTGGTAAACACGCTAAGAGGCTGAAACTACCCTACAACGATTTTTGTAGAAGCTGCAATTATGAAGAAGAAGAGGAGACCACCTTCTATGTCACTGTCCTGCTTTAGGTGACCTGCGATACGAAAAACTTGGTCATCGGACACTTTTAGACAATACCTGTCTATCAGTAGGCGATTTGCGGAACATCCATGCCTTCATCAGAGCAACGAAATGGCTTGACAGCGACGTTGACCGAATAGAATAGGAACATTTGGTGCGGAAATCATAAAATGGTATCACAACGGGACTCATACTAGGACCCAAGTGAGCTGTGTTCAACGTGGCTGCCGAATTAACCTAACCTAACCTAATAAATTTTTAATATTTTTAAACTTTGTAATAATTTTAAAATTTGTAATATTTTTAAAATTTGTAATATTTTTAATATTTGTAATATTTTTAATAAATTTAATATATTTTTAACATTATTAATATTTCTAATATTGTTAATATTTATATTTTTAATACATATTTAAAATAAAAAAAAAAATTTACAACTTTTTCCCACAGTAACCAAAATACTCACCACTCTTTTCTCAACTCTGGATTATTCAGAACAGTCGACACGATGCGACTACCGAATGCTGGTGGATTCGAATACATGCCACGTACCAACAGCGTAAACTGTGACTGAACGGCTGCCTTATGCTCTGTGGTATTGGAAACAACCGTCAAATTACCCACGCGTTCACAATACAAACCGAAATTTTTAGCAAACGATTGGGCACAGAAAATTTCAAAGCCTCGCTTAACAAAATAACGTACAGCCCATGCATCATGATCGGGATCACCGCTGGCAAAGCCCTGATAGGCGGAATCAAAGAAGGGAAACAGCTTTTTGCGTTCCATCAAATCAGCTATCTTAATCCATTGCTCCTGGGTGGGATCACAACCAGTTGGATTGTGGGCACATGCGTGCAAGATGATAACAGCGCCAGCTGGAGCCTGTTCCAAATCGGCCAAAAAACCTTCAATGTTGAGTACACGTTTGTTCTGTTCCCAATAGCGGTAAGTGTTGGGTTGCTCGAAGCCAGCATCCATAAAGACTTTGTGATGGTTCTCCCATGTGGGATCTGAGTAATAGAATACCTTCCGGTTCATTTGACGCCGCAAAAACTCAGCGCCAATACGCAAGGCACCTGTGCCAGACAGGGTTTGGACACCAAAAGTCTTTAATTAAAATGAAGAACATAATTAAATTAAATGCGGTTCAGTTTAATAAATTTCAATTTGCCCTCAAGTGTCAGTTAACTGCCCACCACTACTAACCTTATTATCCTTAATGGCTGGTGAATCTTCACCCAGCAGCAAGGTGGTGGCCGCTTTGGTAAATGGTTCATTTCCTGTAAATTTACAAAATTTAATTGTTTCGTTAATTAAAGACTCTTAATTTGACATATTCAGGCAGCGTTTAATATGGCTACTTTATTAAACGCTTGCTCCTTTAGTAGCTCACTCAACATCAGTGCCACGGCCGGTTAGTTAATGATTTGTGCGATGTCTCCACACCACCCACCCATCCTACTCCTCTTTGGTTTCTTAGTAACCGGTGTTGTTAAGAAGAAACTTTAGCTGGTGTGGTGTATGGGTGGTATGGGTGTGTGTACATGTTGTGTGGCTTTTTCGTTGCCAATGTCCTGCAAACACAGTCGTTAAGTACTTACCTAAAACGGGCAAATATTCATGGTTAATTGACTCATCGCTGGTAATTTTAATTTCGGTTTTGCGAACCACAGGCAACACCCAGGGCTTTCCCTCACTGGTGCGATAAGCTATAGGCAGGGGAATATAAGAAGAACAAGATGTAAATTAATTAAAGTTGCACTCAGTAAATACTTGGTAATTGGATTAAACAGCATTGGCAAATAATATGAGAATTTCTGCGTCACAATGTATATTGTGAATAGGGGAGGGAGAGGGAATGTAGGTGATTATTGAAATTTTATTAATATTCAAGGAGTTTATTAGATTATATACTATTAGCCGCAAATTGTACACTTTTACATTTAAGTACAAATACAAATGTCTAATTCGAATTTTATTGTATAATTTTGGGAAAAGTTCTCATATTTAAATATGTTACCTACAACAAGAATGAGAATTTGTGGGAACATTTTCAAGTACATTTGCAAGGGGACAAGGACCTAGATATAGCAAAATATTTGAACATTTTTGGCTAATATTTAAAGTAAATAAATTAATTTATTAGAAACAAAATCTCGTTCGTTGATAAATTTTGTAAAATGTTTTACATGATGGTAGCACCGTTAAGTTTTTAAACACCCAGCAGCAAAAAATGGGGCTTTGCATGCCTTCTTACAGGCCTGCAAAGGCAGTCAGAAGCCCTACCCTTCAAATGCAGTCTTCATTTCAAATTAACATAGGGTGTCATAGGCAGGCAAGGCCTGCACATTCCCTTTCTCATTGAAGGCGTTTCAGTAGGCATGCCTAGTATGTCCTGCTTGGAGTCCTAATAACAAGGGCCTTCTATGAGGCATTGCTACAGCAGACCAGCTTGCAGGCCTGCAAAAGAGCATTTACAGAAGGACTTAAATAAAAAAAAACATATGCGAATTATTTCCATATTAAATGATTTCCTACTTTTTATAGATTTTTAAATCAATATTTACTACAATTTGTAATAACTATTTTTTTTTTAACTCCAGCAGCGGGAATCGAACTCGCGACCTCAGTACTCTTAGTTGGGCATGCTACCTACTCGGCTATCACGTGATATAGTTGTTGTACGACAAATAACAAACATGTGGTTTTCATAAACAACAGCATCTGTCTTTCCTTCCCTTTATATACAGGCCTAATCGGAGAAGTGACAAGTGCATGGCTATGAACGTCAATTCTGCCTTCTACTAATAGGACTGTCAACAGGCCTGTTTAAGGCAAGAAAGTTTGCATGCCCTTTGTGCACATCTATGGTATTTTGTGGGGTACACAGTAGGGCTGCTCACAGGCCAGTTTTTAGAAGGGAAAGAGGCATGTCTGCGGGATCTTTTCTCATCCTAGTAAGAGGCCTCATTACAGGTCTCATTTGAGAAGCGAAATGTGCATGGGTATGGAATTTTTTGTTAGGCTTAGTGAAGGACTTATTATAGCCTGTATACATGCCTGGAAAAGGAAGGCGTATTTGAATGTCAACAAACTGCCTTTGAAGGCATGTTTGCAGGCATATTTTTACAATGCCTCGTCTTTTCCGCTGCTGGGCATTATTCACCTAAATGTATGCACTAATATATGATTTGTATATAAATGTGAGTGTGAACATTTGTATTACTTAGAGAACAGAAAGTAACAAAAGAGAAGTATGTTCGCTCTATTCGAATTATTTATAGCATATCAGGTAGGACAGGAGACACAGCGATTATAAAATATGAAAAATAAAATACTTTAAATTAAATATATAGATTATAGATTATGAAGTCGTAAAAGCGCGAATCGTCAATATAAAAGTGCCGTTCGTCTTAGTCCCCAAATATAAAAAACAAAGTCAAAGTTTCAGATGTGCTATGTTCGTCAGTGATTATTTAACATAAGAATAATTTGTACAAGTTATCCACCCTATGCTCTAAATACCAAGAAGTCTTTAAAAAAAACTTAATTTAAATTTCCTATCCAATTATAGTGGATAATATCTTCTAAAAAATAAACATTTTCAAAAACAATTAAAAATATTGAAAAAAATATGTACATAAAAAATAAAATTATTTAAAAGGCGCGCGTTAAAAGCTACTGTCTATCTGTATGTATAAATTAAAAATTGGGTAATATTTTTAAAAAATATTTAATTTTTTTTCTAAATATTTTTAATTATTTTATAAATTTTTTAATTTAGTTAATTAATTTTTTTAAACGTTTGTATTTATTTATATTGCTTTTGGAAAGAAATATAAATATTTTAAAACAGACTTCAAAATATTTAAAGCAAAAATTTAAATATGTATTAAAAACAAATTTGTTTATTAATAAAACTGAAAATACAGACGGACATTGCCAAAAAGGGGGAGTTTGTATAGGAGGTGGTAGTAGTTTTTGTTTGAGCATTAGAACATAATCTTCGATTAGAGGATAGAAGCTTGCATACCAAATTTCAGCTCGATAGCTCTTAATTTATGGCTGAAATCGCAAGAACAGACGAAAAGTGCGATTAAATCCCGAAAAATGTAAGAAAGCGCCCTCTGGCAGCGCTCAAAAATAAAAATAAATATCAAAAATAGATTAATAGAACCCAACAACAATAAGGTACCACTACTTTCAAGGATAATAAAAATAAATAAGCATTTTTTAATGATTTTTTTCTTATTAACCAATGTTTCAAAATCACCAACTTTAAATGCGTGTAAAAAAAACCTCGCACTAAACTAAGAAAATACCCATGAGGGTTTTGTTGTCCAAAATGTGAACTTTCATTTTCTTCTAGTTTCATCCCATTCCAATTCGGAAAATTCAATTTTGTGTTACTGTGTTAATGATAAAACTTTTTTTAGGACAATAATGTGGTTTCATTAAAAGTATATTAAAAAAATATTTGGTTTTTGAACTCTTGAATTGTGGTTAAAAACGTTTCACTTCGTAATCAAGAAAAAAGGGTAATTCAGGTTATGGTCAGCTTTACAAAAAAATTCTTAAAATGTTTGAAAAAAAAAAATAAAAATTAAATAATGATAATGAGTGGAGAAGGCACAGCAAACGGCACTGATGATGATGGTTTGGCAATCATCGAAATAGCTATCTGCCCTGCCAGCTGTCAACATAATCCATTTCACACAACTCTTGTAAAAACAAATTCTATTAGCAATAATAGAATAGATCTCAAACCGAACAATGAAAAACATATTCATATTCTGCACAGATCGATAAAAACAAACAATTAATAAAAATTATAAATATGTTATTGTTTCATAATTCGGCTGAGGATCATATCTATTGGTAATTATTTATAATTACCAAAAGATTTTTGTTCAAGTTGTGTGAGTTGTAAAATGTTTTATGGGGGTAATGCGTATAACGTTATTATGGCATTAACCACAATGTCCCGTCTATTGGGACGGGTGTGACCATGTTTCTCACATTTTTGGTTATAATTCATAAATAGAAAATTTGTTATTAAAAAAAGAGCTGAGATTACCAAGAATGTTAAACTGAAAGAACATGATTTCTGCTCAGAATGTACATTAGAAGTCTGCGACGAGTGTGACTTAAGAAATTTAAGCTTTTACAAAATTATAAAAAATTCTATAAAATTTTCCTTAGAAAGTTTACAATTATTGTAATGTAGGTAATTGTTCATATTGTTTTTGATTGTGTTAAGTACTTACTGTTCGCAAAAAACTACTTTTTCTTAATAAAATACTTTATAGAAAAAAAAAAAGACGGGTGTGACCATTTTGCGACGGGTGTGATCTAGTTAAATAAACTCCAAAAGTATGAACAAAAAATTGTATAGCCTCCATGAAATAGACCTACTGTCGGAAGAAGATTGCAAACGTCAGTTCTGTGATTTTCTAAGTTGAACTTATATGTCGACTTATTGCAATTTTCAACATAGAACATAAATACTCCTCATTAACTTTAATTTCATATTAAAAAGCCAACAATAATACTATACTATGGTTTTTTGGCTCTCTTGAAAAATTTTATTTTTGACTTATACAGCTATGTGAAAAAACCACAGATTTAAGAATTCAAACGTAACTTATGAACCTAAGTTCGAAATAAAAACAAATATATGAAAAATGCAAACCACGAAATATATGAAGAATGTAATTCACGAACATCTACATGCTATTTTTTACATAAAATAATGCAATATTAATACCGCCTCACAATATTTTGTGTTTAAAAACTATTTTTCAGTTTCATTCTGTGCATCACTGACAAAAATACAAACCATCGTTATATTTTCATGTCAAAACTTTGTCGCTTAAGTGGTTGCCCCCATAAAATCAGTGCAAAATGTGTTTAAAGTGCTATAGCAACACAATGTATGTGTATGCATGTGCTGCTCCCCTCTATACAAATCCTCTTAAAACAATACAAAACATTCTGATAATTCTTTGATAAGGTGCTGCGAAATATAGCCTCTCAAAGATAACAGAGGGTCTCATACGACTAAATACACTATATTTTGTTGATTGCAATCTATAGATTTCAAAACACTTGACAAAAACAACTGAGATTATCTAGAATGGGCAAGAGAGCGAGTTGAAAGGAAGGGAACAGGGAGATTAGTACAAAAAAAAAAATACTATAGTACGTACATATATTAAACATTGTACATAGAAACATTTGTAGAATATTTTATTTCAAGTACTGGCAAATTAAATCCGGAACCATGTGTGTGGGGCGACATGATGTTTTTAGTATATTTGTTTCAAATGTTATACATAGTATGTATGTATGTGAACATATGATGGGAGAATGGACCGGCTTTATTTGACTCAACATACACACATATGTACATATTTGTGGTGACATAGCTTAGGAGATTACGAGTACACAGAAACCGAAAGTTTACCAATGACTATTTTAATAATCTCATATTTCAGTTTGAAATTTATGGTACAAATTGTTTAAATGATCATCATTAATAAGGTTTTAATATTTACAGCATATATGTATGTATGTTTGTGTAATAAAAGAGGTATTTGTAATATTTTTGTAACAATTGTTAAGTAATTAGTTAGAAGTGAATCATTTTGTATATGGACACACATGTACAATGTATTGAGAGAGTGATTAACACATGTTTCCGATGGCTGGATCAAATAACAGTTTTGCAACTCCAGAGTCGCCTGGCAACATTTATTTAAGTGCTTATGGTTATATCATTAATTTATAAGTTAATACAACAACAAAATTAGACAAAGAAGTCATGTAATAATTTGGTGATTTAAACCAAAGTCGGTTTAGTTTTAAGATTAATCTTTGATACTGTTGTACTTTGATACTTATCGCCAGTTAAAAATTCTAGATGAAACAAAAGTATAATGGAAATATTACTTTTTTTATATAATAATACGTTAAGAATATTCAGAGCAAATTAAAATTGAATTTTTGAAAATTTTCTGTAAAATTTTCGAGTTTTACAGTCATAGGATCCCTAAAGGGACACACAGAAACCTTACAGCAGATGATGTACCATTGTGCATCAGTTCGTCACAAAGGGGTCTGAAGATGAACTCGTCATGGAGTTCGAAACGCGTCATCCTAGTGACCAAAAATATCAAACAATAAAACACTTTTCTGATCGTTTAGCCAAATTTGATGTATGTATGTATGTATAATCAATACGATCGACTAAAACTAACAAACAAACACAGTTTAAAAGAAACCTTATTAATATTATAAATGTGATTGTTTGTTTGTTTTCAAACATGTCCAAACGACTCAACCGATTGGTAGACAGTTAGTGTGTACTACATGGAAATTATATAGGCTGTATGGGCCTTTTCGGAATTGCAACACTGCACGTCGCATTCGTAATTGCAACGTACGGCAACACTGCAAGCGTCAAAAAGCAACAATCAAAAATATGTTGCGCAAACGTACTAAAAACGCGCAGTATTAAAATGGCTGATGCAGTGAAAGAGTAATAAATAAATTTGGTAATTATTTATATTTGTTATATTAACTTTACTATTTTGATCGATTTTTTAGGGTCGAGGTGGATGGCAAATGCACTTAATTAATAATTAGAGCACGTTTGGACATGGAATTTAAAATATTCTAAAACTTTTGAAATTCTTCGTTTCTCCCTGCATATTTTTGCAGCAATAAATTTATCTTTTTATACTTTAAAAGCTTTTTTTCTGCAAAGTACACATCTTTAACTCGCTTTATTATATACGATTTCATTTGCATTTCCATTTACCGCGTTCTAAATTGCACCAAACAAACATTTGCAACAGCTAACCTGCAACAACAGCGTCAACTAATCAGTTGAGTGCAGTGTTGCAATTCCGAAAAGGCCCTAAATTTTTTAATTGTCCTCGACCCTATGGACGAGGTCGGCGGGGCAAAATTAAGAGCTACTGAGGTGCAATTGAATACACAATTTGTACTTGGCACCACAAATATGAATATGCAGACGACATTTTAATTTTCAATCTATGGACGGAAGGGCTCGGCGAAACGGTATTTCAGTCCTAGAGAGATAAAATTGGCATGTAAAAAGCACTGGGCGCTACATGTTCAACTTGCAGGTGATATTTTTATTTCCGATGAGTGGGAGAAGGGGTCCCGGCAAACTATAAGCCCTAGAAAGATAAAATTTTGTATATAGATAGTACTAGCACTATAGGATCAAATTTACAGACGACATTTTATTTCGATAAGTTGGCGGAGATGCCGTTGCAAAACTATATTTTAGCCCTAAAGAGGTAAAATTTGGCAATATCTGGTGTAGTTTTAAGTTAGGTGTGGATGCGTTATAACACCATTCGTCTTGAAATTCTTGATATTCCATTAATTTGTGTAATTGACCGAAAAAATAACGAGATCGGATTGTTAGGATTTTCACCTAAAAAATATATATAAAATAAATATTTTATATCATGAGGTCTTAGCAGTCTGTATGAGTTCCTTTGTCACTAATGTGCGTAATTTGTCGAACAATGGGTTTGATCAAAGTAGTAGGCGTGGCACCCTTCAATCTAATGGACCAATCGTTATTAAATTGTAACTTTGGAAACGTGATTAAGTCTGCCAGGTCAGAAAGTAAAATATATAAATATTTCTAAATTTTAATAATCCAATGATAGTGATTTCATAGACGTTAAAAATTTTTTCATATAAGTGATCATCAAATTTGATGTTTACAGAAACACCGTAGTACCCTGTGTTCTCTTCTTTTAATAATATATCAGTTCAAATTCTAGATTTGGAAAGACTTTATTTGTTAAGTCCTTTATTATTACTTTATTAAGCTAAATACGAGAGCATTTCATATTCGTAGAATATGTAATGCAAACAAAATCACAAATTTTAAATTTATTTTAAGATCTAATTTACCACCGAATCGATTCCATATGTAATTATATCATATCTATCATATACATATAAGCTATTTTTTTCTTAAAAAGGTAAATTCAGTCGAATATATAAACCATACGACTGAATTTTGGGACAGCTGAAATTTTGTACACATGTGATAAACTAACAAGTTGCCTACAATGAGCACCTAGATAAATATTCTTTTAAACCAATTAGTTAGTGCGAAATTAAACATTTTTCAAACCATCTTTGTATTGTTGGCCAGTGCCAACAGGTTAATTAGTGTAAATGTCATACGGTTTGGACGCCATTTATTAAATTCTAATTAATGTTAACAACATCAGGTTTGCTATAGTATTATTAAATGATTGTACAACTAGAACCCTTGAACTTGAACCTGCACCTTTAAAAATTTTCCAAAACAAGCCTAAATATATATACAAATTGGAACTAATCTTGTTCTATAGTCCATATAGCACATGTTCAATCCCATAACACAACTGATAACACAAAGCATCAAAACAAATATTATTATTTAAAGTCACATGATTCAAAATTTATAAAAAAAAATACAAAATTAATCATTACTGCAAGATTGTTAAGATGACGTAAAGTAAAAGATTGACGTAGAAGTATTAAACAACGACACAATATGCATATTTTGTTAATCATAAGGGGATTTCAATACAATGCTTCATTTTGTATCAAATCACAACATTTTTGTTAAGAATTGGAACGCAGATGCTTAAGTAATTTTAAAGATTCAATAAAACTGTTCTTAGCTGTACTAAACGAAGGTGGTAATTTGAATATGACACATTAACACATATGTTTGAGTATACTAGTCTTATTTTTAAGTCAATATAATTATTATTAACAGTAGAAGTGCAGATAAGCCTATGTCTTGTACAGGCTTTGGTCATTGAGCCAATATGTTTCATCGCAAGCAAAAATTATACAAATGCTACTATTTAGAGTCAAAAGAATTATTCAATGACCAACGGGGAATTACGTGCGAAGTAAATACTTTGAACATCTTTCCTTACGAGGTAGGCAATGGCAGGTGAGAACGAATAGACACTTTAATTTAATCTTCGTATTACAAGACATAGCATTATGTTTATTTCTAATTTGAAATTGTCTTTGTGGGCAATGTACCCCACTTGGAAACGACTTCGTGTAACATCATGAAAACTGGATATATCAACTTTTGCCATAATGGTATAGATTTATATTATTCACAACAACAGCAGTTTTTTTTAATACATCACGTCGGTCAACTAAATTAAAACTGAATTTTCACATTTGCAAAAGTTAAAAATTAGCTTAAATGTTAATGTAAATGTTATATCTACTTTTCACACAATACGTCTAAATTGAACTTTGTGGACGAAGCTCGGGGAATCTCTTCCATTGAATCTGTTTTTTATTTGTAGATTTTCTCCGAAATTTAACAGATTACAGCCAGTGGTAGAAAATCTATCGGTAGTAAATTGTTACTCATTTCTGCAAAAGTACGTGTAGTTGCTTAAAAAAACAACACCTTCCATAAGATCCAAAGCATTCAAACAAACCCCCTAAAACAATAGGTTTTCTCATATACGCCACAAATATTCTGATCACCTAAGAGTAGTCATAAAACTGAAGCCTTAAAAAATGCATATAGAAAACAAAAAATGTTGCAGAAAGTATCTACTCTAGTAATTTGAAAGGCAGACAAAGTCATTGCATATATGATTTTAGGTCTCCAACATTTAAAGTATATAAAGTCGTCAACACTTTTTAATTTTCGTTTGTTTGTTTTGTGTATTTCTTTCTTGTTTTCTTTTTATTTACCACTTTTTGGCACAAAAAACTTCTTGTGTGAAAAACTGTCGAATTCAAAATTTACAAAAGAAAGGAGAAAAAAGTAATGGTTTTTTTTTGAATCGATCACTTTTTTCATCATCATTAGATATCATCCAAGTAATTACAATAACTTTTACGTGTGTGTTGTGTGTTTGTTGTTTTCAATTTTATTATAATTTAAAGTTATAAGCAATTCTTTCTTTCTTCTTGTTATCTTGTTGTTGTTGCTGTTGCTGTTATCTTGGTTTAATTGTGTACAGGCGTTGAGGAATGTTGTATACTCTTTTCCAATGCTTCCAAGCTTAGGGCCTGGTTCATATTCAATAGTGGCAGCTTGCCGGCCGAAGCCTTGGCCAAAACCTCTGGAGAAAACCATTGAGCCAACACGTTGCTGGTAGGCGATAAGCGTCCGTCCGCTTGATAATTTAAATTCGTGGCAGAATTGTTATCATTGTTGGCTGATGGCGGTTGTGGTGGCCCTTGGTGATGGGGTGGTAGTGGGCCAGCTGCCGCCACAGCCATGTCCATGAATGGGTGTTGTTGGAACATTTGCTGGCGCTGCATTTCCAGTGAGCGTTGTTGTTGAAACAGGTGGTGCTGATGGTTATTTTGGGGCGACTGATTCTGCAAGAAGTGCGGGGGGAAGGGGAGGCCGCCGCCTAGCATCGGTGGAGGTGCCTGTTGTTGGGAGAACTGTTGCATTTGTTGACCCACTTGCTGGGGATTCTGAGGATTTTGACTTTCGTTCAGATGATTGGCCATCTGTTTGAGTGAATTTTGAGGATGTTGCATAACTTGTGACATCGGGCCCTTAAGAATGGGCCGTCCCATCGGTGGCTTATTCATGGAGTTCACCAGCGAAGGATGGGTCGCACCACCCATGAAGCCAGACGGCCATTTTAGAGCAGCCAGTGGTGGCTGATTTCTCAAATGTGGTGGTAGCATTTGTGGACTGCCATCTGCTTGCGGTGGCATCTGCTGGGGTTGTGGTGGCTGCTGCTGTTGCAAATGTTGCAGATTTCCTGCTCCGAGTATCATTCTAGGCGGGTTAACATGTTGCGATAATTGTTGCTGCTGCTGCTGTTGTTGTTGTTGCTGTTGCTGCGAAAGTTGAATTACGTGTTGTTTAAGGGGCGGTGGTGTTTGGATAGGATGCCCAGATAGCTGTTGCTGTTGTTGTTGCTGTTGTTGTTGCTGTTGTTGTTGTGGAGAGACCATTGGCATCGGCGTTTGCTGGCTACTATTGTCCTTCTCTGCAGTCATTTTACGCAAAACCGAAGTGGGCGTAAACGCCAAGGGTGTGGGAGAGTTAACATGCCTGGGAGGCTGCATAGCATGTATAATATCACTGATATTGGGTTGCTGAGAGCCCTGTTGCTCCTGTTGCTGTTGCATTTGATTTCCCATGATCGGCGACATCAAATGAGGAGGATGTGGCATATTTTTGTTGGCTCCCCCACCACCTTGCACTTGAAAGTGTTGTGGCGATGGCTGTTGTGGCGCCATGCGATGATGCTGTGGCGGAGGAATCATCTTCAGCAAATTCTGATGGTGACGACGCATCATTTGCTGCTGATGCATCAGCTTCAGCATGTCTTCGTGATCCAGCATATTCAGCGGTGGTGGCGTGTGATGCAAACCGTGTGGAATCAAGCCTGGAGGTAACATACCAATCGGTGTTGGTATTGGCATCGGTTGCTCGCCACCAGGAGGCAAAAGAAGATTCATCGGCATATCAACCTTTTGTGGGGGCTTGCCCAACTGATCAAGTAGTTTTCTGAAAGCGCCAATTTCATGTCCCGTCATTTCATGTGTTTGCGAAGAATCCGAGTTTCTCATGTGCATCCCGCCACTGCCCTCATTGTTACAACCACCAGAGAACATTAGGCCATCGCCACTGACTACTCCACCACCTTCACCACCATTTGGATCCATTTTACGCATTCGGGCTTCGAGCTCTTCTACACTTAGTGCTGACACGTTGGAAGGGAAACTTTTGGGTAGTTCCGGTGTCGACATGACATTGTTACTCTTGAAGAATGCCATCAACGAGCTAACATCGTTGTGGTTCTCGTTTAAATCTATATGTGGAGGCGGAGGCGGCAACGGTTTCTTTTCTTCCCTTATGAGTGGGGCGGAAGACAATTCCGTCTGTATGTCATTGTTGTTGTTCTCATTGCTATTGCGGAACCAGCGGCTGAATCGAGAAGAGCCCGACTCATTAAATGGCAATGACGGCTGGTGTCCTCCCATCAATGAGCTCTCCAGGGTGTCGATGTTAAGGAAATTCTCAAAGAATTGCTCCGTAATATTGACGCCATCACTTGCAATACCCACTCGCTGCGCTGTGGCTGCCGCATCAGCTGCCGCCACAACTTCCTCGGCCTGTTTCTCCATGCTGTGGTCCAAGTTATTGGGGGTACTTTCTTTGCTGTTTTCGTTGCAATTGGTGTCGTGGCCATCCGTGTCCGTGTCTCGTCGTAGGTCATATTTGTTAGTGGTGTTAGTGTCGGAATTCAGTGCTGCATGGATGTCGTGTGATAAACCATCAGGTTTCTCTTTGGTAGATGATGTATTCAAATTCAAATTACTGCTACTGCTATTGAACAAGGAACTTTCCGAATCTTTCCGTTTGTTGTTTTCATTGGAGGACGTATCTTTGTCGCCGCCATCGGCTGCCATCTGCTCCGCCACCATGTCCATTTCTTCGAAACCACGAAGCTCAATAGTATCATGCTGCGATGTCGGACCCTCACTGAGCCATTCCGGTTCGTCTTTGTTGTACCTGTACTCACGCGACTCCCGGCGTTCTCGTGGTATGCCCGTACCACGATTATCCTTATAGTCACGCGTGTCCCTGCTGTTACTATTCCACATGAACTCGCCACGACGACGAAATGACATAGTGCGTTGGCCGGCCCCAGCTGAGCTGTTGCTGTCGAACTTGTCTCGACTGATAATATCACTCTCGGAATTTTCCACCAACACATGGCGTTCGTAATGCGGACGGTCTGGGTTGCGTGCGTCAGGAAAACGCACGGGAGTATTACGCATGGCCAATTTATCCGCTCCGATGCCGTTGTCATTGAATTTACCCTGTGATGCTACCAATTTATCCTTCTCGCCGCCGCGTTTACCACCATCGCCCGTGCGCATTTCTCCCCAACTGTCTTCTCGGGGCATCAAGCGCCCGCTGCCAATCCGACGCTCGTAGACCGGCCTCTTGTTGCCGCCGCCACCACCGCCTCCAGGGCCACCAGTGCCTGTGCCTTTATTCCCCGATGGTGAATATTCGGAATTTAATTTCGATAAAGGCGGCATCCAGCCTGACTGTTGGCCTGTTTCCGCATAAGGATCATCTTTGTTGGCTTGTCGATTATTGGGCGACGACTTAAAACCTCCCATGTACATGGGTTTCAGCATATCTTTTCGCTTCAGATTGCCCAGGCTGCCGCCCAAAGGAGACTGATCGATCGCTTTGTGATCTTCATTGCCATCGCTGCTGTCGTTGTCATTGGCGCCAGCATAGCCACCACTGCTGGCACTGCCACTTCGTAGGTTGTTGGGTGGCCCGCCGCCAATCTCTGAGGGCTTTCCTGGCATGTTGCCGGAACGCCGCTTAACAAAGGCTGGCATTAAATGCGACGAAGATATGCTACGATGGTCAATGTAACCACTTAGTCCGCCACCGCCGCCGCCTCCACCCAAAGAGGAGTTGGCCGTGATGATGCCACGCTGAGGATTTATGAAACGAGGAGGCATAGAACGCTTGGCCAAAATATGATGCAGGCCGCCCGCGAAGCCGACACCACCGGAGCCATCGTCTCCTCCCCTAGTCAAATCATAGGCCGCATCGTCGCCATGGTTATCACAACCGCCCTCGCCGGAACAACAACCGGGTCCTCCAGTACAATTGCGATACTGGTTTCCTGTATTCGGCGCCTTCCACAATCCTAAATACTGTAATTCGTTGCGAAGTCGACACGGCCAAATGGACAGAATTTGCAGTTCGGGTTTAAGCGAACAGTCGGGATGCTGCAAAGACAATTGCTCCTTTCGCAGCGATATGAGCGCGTGTCGAGAGTAACGTTTAAGATTCGTCAAATCAATTGGTGTTGCAGTCGGTGCTGCTGGAGCCAACAAGCCGCCATTCTCTTCCGTAGATGACTGAACACTGCTGCGTTCAGAGACGACCCCGCCGCCTCCACCGACTTCTTCATCGTTATCGCACTGTTGATGCTGCTGCTGCTGCTGTTGTTGTTGATGTTGTTGTTGTTGATCATCGAAAGGTTGTTCTCTGGCTTCCACGTCGTGTTCTGCAGACATCATCGGTGTATATGGCTCTAAGTATGGAATGAAAATCCTTTAATATTAAGAGAAAAAGAGAGCAGGATAACAAAAAACTGCATTCATTCAAACACACGCGCACTCAAATGCAATTCTTAGAGAATTCACTTTTTTGTTCTGTATTCTCGATAATATCAAAAATTGTAGTAGAAACTTTTCAAATATTTTTAAAGTTAATTAAAGATCAAACAATGCTATATTATTCACAATTTAACTGTTCTTGTCTTGTGCTTCTAATACTTTATAATTTTATAACTTTAATATGTTGTGGATGGTTTCAACGCCATTTACTAAATGATTTCGATTTTCTGCTGAGGAATTGCCGATGCCTAAGAGTGCACTAAAAGGAAACACACACTGTAGGTAGGCAAATTCACTCTCTTCTTTGTGTGAGGGAGTAATGCAGTTTTTCTCTATTGTTTGTATACACTTTTCTAGGAAAGAATGTCTGGGAAAACAACTTTGTTTTTGCAGTACCTGCAAAATCGCAGTTTAAGACAAAAAAAATTACACAAAATGGGTTTATATCGTTGATTTAACTTCTAAGATAAAATTAAGTGCACTATTAATAGCTGCTAATGCTTTTTTTTTTGACAAATATTTATAAATTTTATCGAAAATTTCACAATTTTACCCAACGCAACACAAGTGGCAAAACAAGATTGGCGTTGGTTAGCAGCAGGTAGCAAGTGAGCAAGAGCAAAATAAAAAGTGGAAAAAAGATCAACAAGCCATAAAGTGTAAAAATTTTACTAGATAAATGCAAATTAATTTATTTTCCAGAACTCTAGTGAAATGTACTCGATTTATATTCTTTAAAAACAATTTAAACTTACAATGAATCGCAAAAATAAAAAAATTCTTTTGTTTGGAGATAGTTAACAACTTTCTATGAATGAATGAATCGCCGCTGCTGTTGGTTAGTATAATTTATAAACACACATACAGCTGATCTTGTCACACAAAACAGTGGGTTTTTTGACACATCGCTGCTTGGCTGTTGTGGTGTTGCCAGATGATGGATATTACGGTGAGTTCTTATCCAGTCTTTAATCTATTACAAAATAGATAAATACACATACCTGATATAGGTAGTGCGTATGGGTCAACTCAATGGAAATGCTCAAATGCTGTAAGAGTTGTATTTGTAAATAAAATGATATTTTTCAAAGAAATTTGAAACAATTGCCAGAGAGATTTTCGAGGTAAAGTAACTAAGTCACTACCTGTATGAGATTTGTGTATTTATCCGTTTTGTAAAAAATTAAAGACTGGATAAGAACACACCGTAATATACTACATAAAAATATTTTCTGCATAGGTAAATTGCAAAAATATATGTTTTTCGTAGAAGGGACCTCTAGAGATACTAATGCAAAGATTTATTTACGTAGATAAATGTGTACTCTAGACATTTTAGATACTTATACCACTAAAAATTGTAGAGAAACATTTTTTTTAAAGTAAAAAGATCATACAAATTTTACTCAAAAAAATTGAATACTCTACGGAAAGGAAGATAGTTTGCATATATCAAAATAGCTTAAAATACATTTTTGATCAAAGAACCTCCAACGATAATTCACACTTTTGTCTAGAATTTGGTAGTAAAGGTTTCCAATGTTCCTCAAAGAATTTTTATACAATTTGTGCATAGAAAATTATTATAAATAAAATTCTCTATATGAAATCTGTACAAAAAATTCTCTGTATGAAAATTGTAGATACCGTTCTCTCTACGATAATTGTATAAAAAAATCTCTATATGTGTGGTTCTACAGAAAGGTCCAACGTGATCGAAAAAAAGTTTGAAAGTAAAGACAAATACTTAAATTTTGTTAAATTAATATGTTCAAAGCTTATCTTATTTTTATTTATGATTAAACGGACTGCAAAATTGCATTAATGATCTGGGCACCCTTTTTGAATTTTTAATAACATATTCACTAATGATGGAAGTGCACTCATCATACAATATTTGTTACAACAGTAAATAACCCCAATAATAGTAATAAATGATCTGTTAGCTGCAAAATTATGATTTTATTTTATTAACGTTTTAATGTAACATTCGTAATCAAAAATTTTTGGTATATAAACCATATATATCCTCTTTTTTGCAAATAAATTTTTGCAAATAATTTTGTCATAAATTATCAAAAAGGAAATTTATGTCACACCACGCAACGTGACGTCACGTTTCACAAAATAGGTTGTACAAAGAAACTAAAAAAGTTTTTGAAGTTCAGTAAATATTAAAACAAATTTATAATATTGCACATCATATTAGAAAAGGTTTTACCAAAAAAAAACCTTTTTTGTGAAAGAAGAAAATACTGACTTCTATTTTTGTCACGTAACGTCATCCCTTTATTTGCTAATATTTTAGGGCCATCAGTTCAGAGGATTATGAATTTACCCATATGGTAAAAATGGTTTCTAATTTTCTCCAAAGATTGTTATTTTTTATACAATTTTTCCATAGAAACTTATTATAAATAAAATTCTCTATATAAAATTTGTAGAAAAAATTCTCTACAAGAAAATTATAGATACAATTTTCTTTACCAAAAATTTAAAAAAAAAAAGTTTTGTATAATTTTAAAGAAAAATCTCAGAAATAAAATTTTAGAATTGTAGAAAAAAATCTCTATTTGTAAATTGGAGGAAAAAATGTCTATATGACAAATTTAATAAAAATTTTCCATATGAAAAATGTAGAAAAAATTCTCTGACGGAAAATTGTAGGAAAACAGTCTATGTTCGTATTTGGGTAAATCCCAGCGTTTTGGGACTTTAATTCGTAAGCTTCTTTTACGTATTTTCATACCATCCAAGGTTATATTTGGGAAAAGTGTAAGTTATCGAAGAGCTTACTATTGGAATAATACATAGAAATAAAAGTTTTTTTATTAAACTTAACTGTTAAGCCAATTTTTTATGTTTAATAGCGTTCGGACGTTTCAAAATGACTTCCGTTTTGTAAAAAGTCCGAACGTATATTAAAAATAAAAATTTAGCGTAATTGTTAAGTTTACTAAAATTTTTTTAATTTCTATTTATCAATTTCGATAATATCAATTTTTCTCAAATATAACCTTGGATGGTATGAAAATTCGTAAAAGAAGTGACGAATGAAAAGTTCGACATGCTAGGATTTACCTATTTCAATATGCGAATTGTTAAACAAATTCTCTATATGAAAATTTAAATGCAGTCAAACTTCTCTTTGGCGAATTTCTCTCTATAACGAATTTCTTAAAAAAAATAACAGCACTTTCCTAACGTTTTTCACACATTTTTAAAAAAATGCAAATTGTAGAAAAATTAATTTGTAGAAAAAAAAAAAAAATTATCTATATGAAAATTGTAAAATAAATTACACAATGCAACAAATTTTTGATCCCGGCTTCTAAATAGTTGATCCTTATGTAAAATTTCACGCTGAATTCAAATCTGCTTTCAGATATGTGGAAAGTAGAACAGATTTTGAGATATGGTCAAATTTCCATTTTTAGTGTTTTGAAAAAAGGTAGGTCTACTAAAATGCCATTTTCTCTGGCTTTAATTCACTGATTTTACTGAACAGTGACTAAAATAAAAGATAATAAAATTATTTCTTAAAAAAACGATAGTTGATTAAAATCCAATCATTAATGACGAAGTTATGGCACTTCAAACTTGGATTTTTGTAAAAATTTTAATGATTTTTCAAGTTTTCGCTGCCTTTAATTAAGTTTTTTTCCGTGTTTCCGTAAAAATTGCTCCGGTTTCAGATTATTACATGATAGAATAATATGTTACAAAAATTGTTTGCCCTTTGTCATCAAAATCGGATAAAAAATACTTCAGCATTTGGCGAAATAACCCAATTTTTTTTTTTAGATATTCCTATGTGACTTGTTTAACAAAAAACTTGAGTTATATTTCGGAGGGCAAGCAAAACAACAATTACTACTACTCTCAAGAAGAGGTATCTGTACTTAATTGTGAATGTAGCGTTTATTTTTCAACCGATTTTGATGACCAAGGGCAAACAATTTTTGTAACAAATTATTCTATCATGCAATAATCTGAAACCAGAGCATTTTTTACGGAAACACGGAAAAAACTTGATTAAAGGCAGCGAAAACTTGAAAAATCATTAAAATTTTTACAAAAATCCAACTTTGAAGTGCCATAACTTCGTCATTAATAATTGGATTTTAATCAACTATAGTTTTTTTAAGAAATAATTTTATTATCTTTTATTTTTGTCACAGTTCAGTAAAATCGGTGAATTAAAGCCAGAGAAAATGGCATTTTAGTAGACCTACCTTTTTTCAAAACACTAAAAATGGAAATTTGACCATATCTCAAAATCTGTTCTACTTTTCACATATCTGAGAGCAGATTTAAATTCAGCGTGAAATTTTACAATAAAATGTATTATTAAATGTCCCGGATACAGAAACTTTTGAAATTTTGTGACATAGTGTTATCTATGTATATAAAAGTTGTACAAAAAAATCTCAAAATGAAAATTTTTGAAAAAATTGTAGAAAATTTAAAATATATAATTCAGACACAGACGGAGTTTTTCGGTAGAACGTAGAGGCTCTACCTGTAATGTGTAGACTACTGCGCTACACTCTACTACTCTACGTAGAAGCGACCTTTGATAGCACAGTGGAATCGAAGTAGATTAGCAATCCGAATGTGTTAGGTTCGATTCCCGGCCGGCTTTATCAATATCGCAAAATATATCAACAAATCTGCTAGCGCCATCTTTGGAGGAATTTAATGGTTGATAAAACTCACAACTACATCTAACAATCCCTTGCCACAAACATTGTTGACTGGTATGAAAATGAGACGTATATTATTTGTTTTTAACTTAGTTATTTTAATCATCTGATATTTACTGTAATAGTGCAAAAAGTAATGCAGTTATATTTTATCTTTTCCAATTGTTATATAGCATTATGAGACCTTATCAATTAACAATAACTGGCTTAAAAATAAATTCTACAAAGCAAACACAATGTCTTATCTTACAAGCAATACAAATATGCCCTCATATAGAGTTATAAAATATCAGATTGTATATAGTACTACCGTACAAGCATGTGGTGTTGAAGTGATTCGATTCGTGATACTTCAAAGTATAAACTGTATTATAAACATAAAACAAAAACAAAAACTATTAATACAATTAAGAAACTTTTTTAACTTTACTACAGCTGTCGATATTTATGAAAATTTTTGGTATGTTAGAGACACACGTCGAATTTTGAAGATATGACGTTGTGCTTTTACCAACACCCATGATGTTTGTACTTAAAAATGTGAAATAAAAAAACGTCATTGATGTTCTAACATAGTTAGAGTGTTATCTTTAATGGCACTCGGTGTAGAGTAGGCATGTTTTGCAAGTGTTTTCGTTGTAATGTAATGACCACAATATAGATTAGTTTTGATACTGTCGTGAATTTCAAATATGATCGTGTAGGGAAAAATGATAAAAAAAAAAATAATTAAAAAATGTTAAATTCTATAAAAATAGCCGATTATAATTTTAACAGGTAAATCAATGTGTTTTTGATCAAATCTGAAATCCATATGTCCGGCCCCTATCATTTCACCTAGCTTAGTTGGCAAATGTTACAAAATCATTATTTGTACAAATCTTTTATTTCATCATTTCGCTTTATTAACTGTTATAATGTTTGAGTCATAGTTTTCAAAATAAGTGTTTCGCGACCATCACTAAATAAATATACATATTCAAATAAGTATCATCTTTCTCTCATCCATCACTTTATTAATGTTCTTCGCTTTGTTTAGCTTTTCGAGCGCTGATAAGTAAAATGTTATAATTATGACTTTGTTGTCGAAAAACCTGTTTAGAAAGCACGTTAAGTTTATGGGCAAATATTTAGTTTGTCAATGAACTCATCAAACATTAATGAACATGCGCACAGTGTTGCGGAAATGACGATATTTGCGACAGAAGTGATAACGTAAACTCAAGTCACACTGTTTAGAGATTTGTGAAATTATTGTTGGGACATTAAAAAAAATGCATTACATATTAAGATACAGTTCAGTTCAGCTGCTTAAAATCTAAATTACTAATGGCAAACATAGAGCATTGGAAGTCACTTAACAAATATGTACTATGTATATATATTTATTGAACTAATAACCTATCTCAGCTAAAAATAATCACAAATCGGAAACAGTTTATTATGGGCTAGATTTTTATTTAATGATTCAATTCCATATTTCTGTTGAAGAACAAAACGACAATAAAGCTTTGAAATTGCGCAGTGATTAGATTAGAAGGATAGACAAATCTATCGGTCCACAATCACATGATTTTATAAAACAATATGTTATTGCCTATTGTACGTAATCTGTTACAGTACATATGCCTTTATAATAAAACAATAAAAATAATATTTATACTAAAGTTCAATATAATCTTATGCAAGGAATTTAGCGGAAAAACGATGTGCTTAAAATTTGCACATCCAGGACCGTCGTGTTTTTGCTATTTCCTCTTAATACTACAAAATGTGTTTCAAAATAAAACACCTGAACGATCAATTATCATTTGCTGTATTTTAAAAAAGCTCCATTAAATGGCGTTTATTTATACAAATATAATTTTTTACCGCATGGAAGTCATTCATTCTAAAAGATTATTCTGCAACCTCAAATATATGCTTTGAAAAATTCGTACATTTAAAAATTAAGAATCAAGTATATATTCCACATATTTTACGCACTAACGCTGTTTTTCAAGGATCGTAAATTGTTATTGAGAATTATTGTTAACAACAACAACGAAAAAACCCATATATTATCAAACATATAATTTACTGGTTTATTGAACTACCCACAACTACCCTCTGCTGGCAACAGCCTGTTTATTGATGAATATGACAACAATAAACGTAAATATACTTTCAATAAGTGATTGAACCTTGATCCCTTTTTATAAATTAAAACAAACAAAATAAAAGTCATTTGTGTATACACATACATAATTTATCTTGATTTCAATTAAAATAAAAGTAAAAGCAAATCATCGCATGTTTGTTAATTAACTATGTGCAAAATACAGTAGTGAATAGCTTTTATGTGATGATGATGTGGACTCAGTTATAGTACAATATGCTGCTGTAAGGCTTAATATGTATAGCATTGTGACAAAATATTTGTCAGCGGGTCTTTTTAATACATATAGCACATACATACATCTAAACGTCTTTCATTGTTGTTTTTTCTACTTACAGTGTAGTAGGGACATATTGTAGGACGTAGTATGTAAAACAAGTTGTGACAACTGCCTTAAAGCCTTCTTCTGTTTAAAGTAGTTCTCTGTTTCAGCTATTTTTACTATTATACAGATTTTATAAATAAATAAAAACATAATTAATTAGTAATGCACTACTACTCTGCACGATATCTATAGGCGGGAAAATACATACACAACCGAAAGTTTGTGATTTTGAGAAAGCTGCATTACTATCTACATATGAATGTATTAATTAATGGTACTAGAAATTGTTAGCAATTTTGGAAATATTTAAGAATTAATCGGTCACATTTACTTTTAAATCAAATATAAGCACTTAAAATTTCCTTTGCTATATTTCTTTAAGCTGCCGACCAGAAAAACCACTATCCTGCTCCTAATAATCTTGACTAGCTAAAGTTTTTAATCGAATTATTTATCATGATTACCAAAAAACGATAAATTATTCAACATTTGACTATTTTTTACATTAGTTGCATTAGATAAGCGATGGCAGATATTTGTTTGCTAAAAACAATCAAACAACTTAACACGTCAATCTACAATATAAATTGTAGAAAAAACTATATTTGTTATTTGTTTTTTTAAGATGTTTATTTCATTTAATTAAACTTATAGTAAATATGAATTTAATATTAGAAATTGGCACAAGATCATCAGCTGAGGTCATCTGTTTGTTTGTTTTATTTACATACATATATAAGGAATTTTTTTAGATATGAATGAGTAACATGTAATCATTCTTATTAATTTGTACACATTATTAATTTAATTTATACTTATTAAAACTAAAATAAAAATAAAAGCGGTTTTCAACCTTTGAGTTAACATTACAACTCCGTTTTATTTACTAACATTTTACACTACAAAGCATAAGCGACTTCTTCGTATGTATTGTAAACTTATGAATCAGCTGATTTTGGTTTTGGTTTTTGTCGATTTAAATGCTTAAATGCGTAAAAAATTTAGGTTTTTATCCAAATTCTACTAAACTCTGTTAATAGTTATCACACTATTTTAAAATAAAAATCAAAGCAAATATTTTTGCCGACAAATATTTTTGACGATCAACTATTTTATTGTGGTAAATTTATCACACTACAGCTTTTTGTGGGATTTTTTAACCACGGCGTAGTAAATTGTAGTATAATACATTTTGTTGTTGCAGTGTTGTAAATGTTGGTACATTTAAAAGATTAACAAGGTCTACAACCAAAGGTGAAAACCGCTAATGACAAATCTTTTGAAATTAATTTTCCATGAAAATGTTGTGTACTTGGAATTTTAATAATAATTTTAATAATTTGGAATTTAATAATAATATACATCATAAAAAATTCCATTAATACTGACTTTCATGCTAGCTAACATTATCTCTATATATAGAGGACGCTCAATACAACATACGGCATTGAAATGAAGTTTCGTCATCAAGACACATAATTGGCCCATACTTTTATGAAGATCAAAAAGGACATAACGGTATATTGTCATGCTATTGAATTTTTTCCGCAGCGATTCAGAATTTAAATTTAACCAACGACCATGGTTCAGAAAAATGACACGCCTCCAACAACTTGTTGGGGAGTTTGCGAAATTTTTGCGGAAAAGTAATATTCAAAAGAGGTGAAATTGACCCCTATTATGAAAATATTGGGAATTCCCATTCACAAAGGATTTTTGAATTCTTAATTAAAGACCTCGTTGCATGGACCGGCAACTCCTTTTTATACCGACTTTTGGTAAAATGTTGCGGAATTCAAAAAACGTATTATTTTCGCAAAATTTTTAGAAAATTATGAGATCTTGTACATCATATAGGTAGTCTTTTATAACATCTTTTTGGGTAAAATGTGATATGATTAGTTTGGACCTGATACCCATATTTAGTCAAAATTACTAAATATATTACAAACTTCGGATCAGATTAGATCGAATTAGATACATTAGATCAGGCCTGATATAATCTGATCGAATTAGATACAACCATATTTCAGATCTCATTAGATCTAATTGAACCAGGTTAAATATTAATTAATTTCCTTTTACACCCCATGAATGAATTATGGGGTAGCTTCTCGCGTTGTTGTGAAATAACACGCTTTCTTTTTTTAGATTCACAAATATACGCAATTAAATAAACGCAATTTTAATTTAGATTTATTCATCCACAATTTCTAATTTTACACTGTTTATATAAAATATGTAATACTAAAATTTGTAGAAGGGTAATTGTTTTATTATCGCTTAAAAAGTAAAAAGTCCATCTTTTTTGGTGGTACAACATCGGTCTCGAGTCCATTTTTTGTAAAATATACTTAATGATGCAAAAGTGTCCCGTAAGTCATAGTCTATGTCCCGTAAAAAAACAATAGTTGTTGTATCAAAACACAAGTGGTCATAAACTTTAAATCATCAATAACTCAGAAACACAAAAAGTGGAATTGAGAACTTTTTGTAAAAGTGACCCGAAAGTCATTGTATTCTATGACCTGCAAAAAAATTCCCACGTCTATTTAAAGAAGTTTTGTAGTTATTGAAGCGGTCATAAACTTTAAATCATCAATAACTCAGAAACACAAAAGGAATAGCGGCGATAAAATAAAAAATACAAAAATTATTGTTTTACACACTTTTTTTATATCAAAAAAAACTGTAAAACTTTAGAATTTGCAATATTGTAAAGATCGCCACTAATCCCCCAAAAATAATTCTATCTTTTGTAACCCAATCAAGCCAAAAAGTTAAGTAAATACTTAAAAATAAATATATTAAATATATAACCATATCACCATATCATATATGGTTATTCTTAACATATTGGTAAATTTTGTTCTCATATGTACTAGGTGAAACTATAAACGCCCTTACGTCGATCTAATGTTTTACGCAGTTTCTGGATATTATAAAGTAACGCAATTAACCGTTACATAAAAAAACGGAATTCTAATACGGCCATTATACAATAAAGGTCGTCGTCATGTTTTCGATTTAACTGATTTTATATGTTATATATGCAATGTAGGTAATACGAGTACATTTCAAACTGCGTACAAAGCTTCTATTGCTTATTTCCTCCATTTAAAGATTCACATTACACAATTCCACAATATATGTACATTCATATGTAGTTATTAGACATTAATGCAGATAGTGCCACAAGGGGCATGAAGCGCCACAGTATGAATGCAGTGCCAAGTTTTTTCTTCAATATTGCCACTAAACAAGGACAAATTAGCACTTCACCCATTGATTGCCCTCAATTGTTGTTGATGTAAACTCTCGGTCATGTTGGCGTAACCTTTCCCTCCAACAAATAACCTTTACTGTGACCTCTGCGACGCGCAGTGTACTCGAGGAAACATTCCACCGAAGACGTCAACTTTTAACAAACATCAAAACACACACAGGAGACATAGTAGACGGAAACATCATCATTGAAGACTCCCTATAGTGGTGGTGCTGAACGTTGACTGATAAATGATAAAAATAAAACGTAAATCGCGAAAATTATTCACATTTATAGATATGAGAATATTTTTTTTGCAAAACAGATTTTTTCAAACGTTTCAAATGTTTTTTTTTCTCTAACTAAACACACAGCGAAGCGACGAACGACACCAGTGTACCCTTGCGCCCCGCATGCACGATGTTTCTTAACCATTGCTTGCATAGTCATTGCTGCTGCTGTTCATGGATGGGAAACTTAACTGTGTGTATGTATGTATGGGGAGGTGTAGTTGGAACTTGGCGGTCGGACGGGTATATAGCAAGGAAATATGTAGGAGCATTTTTGCTGGCAAAGTTGTAGTTGTAATTGTTGCTGCATTCGCCACTTACCTCCTACGCCCAGATTGGCCTTTTTGGCATTTGTATCCTCGAGGAAGGCACGATTCAAGGCGAACACCTCAATAGCCGGTCCCTGTTCGACACCTTCGAATATTGAGCTCGACATTTTGGGATACAACAACAACAACACAAGTGCAAATAAACAAATTAATCAAAGCGAACGCGAATAAACGAATTCCACGTTAGGCCACGATAACGATATCCGTATGTCAATTGAAAAAAACTCCCGGAAAGCAAATGCCACTGCACCACGTCTTTACCGGCAATCAAATTTAAAATCGCAAAGAGGAGAAACACAGCAATACCAATCGGAAAATCGGCCGAATGAATAATGATCAAGAACTCAACGAAACAAGACGACAAGGCAGCAGCAGCAGCAAGTATTGGCTATGGCGGCGCGTTTGCAACCGTATTATTTGACAGTCTGGCGACCACTAGCAGCTAGAACGTTAGCAACGGCCGATAACTGAATGAATTTTCCTCATACATATATACAATTATATGTGTATGCATGGATGGGTATAGTTTTTAGTGGAGGGTTTCATGATGTCGGTCGACATCGGTTGTGAGCAAGATGTAGCAAAAGGGGAAGTGGGAACAAGTACCGCAAACGTCAAGTGCAAAAAATATACACAACAATTAACTGACAAGTAGTGACGATGTGTACGAGCGTCTGTGGGAACGGGAGTACGATAACGATTCAAGAGAACGACGTACACAAACAGAAAAGAAGAACAAGAAGAAATCTTTCAACAAAAAAAAGAAAAGGCAACGAGTTGATGACGACTACTTTTGTGCCGCGTTGATATTGTTGTTGTTGTTATTTTTTCGTATGTGGATGTTGTTGGAAACGGAAACAGGGTAGCCAGGAATACATAATCTCTTATCTTTAGCACTATATTTGTTGTGTTTGCTAGATGATTTTGAGGGTGATGTTTGAAACGAAAAGAAATAATACCTCAAATATTTTCGTTTCATTTATTTAATCTTGTAATTAAAAGCCCCATGGCCAATATTTTAATTTGTTTTCTTCATTAGTTTGTTATTGAAATCCCAAAGGATTTTCTAATGAAAATTACAGTTTTAAAAGTTTTCAATAGCAAAAAAAATAGAAAAAAACTGGCTGATTATCAAGTAGTAAGAATTTTTGATAATTCTTTAATTTTTTTGTATATCCTAAATGGAAGTGGGTATTCCCAGCCTTACGAACGTTACGATCTTACGATTCAATTGAAAAAAATCACTAAAAAGTAACGATTTTTTGTATTTTACATTATAATTTGAAAAGCTCCTTACTATCTCTACAATGTAGCCTACATTACGTAAAAAAGACGTCATAATTAAAAAACTAAAATCCAAAATATTATTCACAAAACCCATCAAAAGACTGTGTGTTGCTTAAGATTATAGTTTTGTTGGGCGAATTTGGGCAAAACAATGCAATTTTTCATTCCGTCAAATAAACACGGAAACTAAGTAAAGCTTTGGACATTTTAAAGTAATAAAAACCATTTAATATTAAAAAGCAAGTAGTTCATGCTATAATTATGCCAATTTTATTGTATGGTTTGGAAATTTACTCGGGAGCTATGGGGTCTGTGTTAACCAAACTGCGTTTGGCATTCAATAGAGCTGTAAGATATGTCTATTCGGTTAATTGGCGTCAGCATATTTCAAACTACGTTACAGAGTTTTTAGGCTGTTCTTTTACAGACTATATACGTATAAGAAACTTGTTACATTTTTACAAAATTTATTTAACAAAATCTCCTTTATTTATAGTTAATATGTTTAAATTCAGTAGATCAATAAGAAATATTCAATTAATCATACCAAGATTATCCTCCTTTTTAGAAAGATCTTTTCTTGTCAGGGTGTCAAGATTTTACAACAAGTTACCTTGTACTTTAAGATGTTTTGAACACTCCTTTTTTACATTTAAAAATAAACTTTTTCAATATATTAAATCAAATCCAAATTAGCTTTGAATTTAATTTTATAGTTATGTTGTGTAGTTCCTGTTGCATTCTTGCATTTTTCCCTTTTTCATCTCTATGAGACATGCGATCTCAAGTTTAATGTTTTTTTTCGCGATTATACTAATCTGTTATCACTTCCAATTTGATTTTTTGTTATCGCTATTTTTGATGTTTATTACTTAATCCTGAACATTGCATTAATTGTTTTTAGGTAAATTAAGATTTTTATATTTCTATTTCTAATAATAAGGTATTCTTAATTGGTTTTATAACATAATAAATGTATTAAATTAATGTATTAAATTAAATTGAGTAGAAGTTTGTAACCATATAAGGCCATAATGGCTCGGTTAATGAATCAATGTAATAAAAATAAAAAAAAAAAATAAAATAAATCAAATATTAAAAAACACTAAAAAAAAAAAAAAAAAATTAAAATATTTGTCTTTACTAACAAATGTTTCCACGGTTGACATTTCTGTGGAACTACATATTAAATATGATAGAGTAGAAGTTCATTTTTACAGTAACATCATCGCAGAAGTGGTCTAACGTTCTGTTGGTTGCTGAAAAATAGGATCGTAGCATCTAGCTATGTTATTAAATGCGGTCTATCTGTGTCTGTGCAGAATATGATGGATTCTATAATGACCACATATAAGAATGGCTCAAATGTTAAATCGATTAAATTGAAAAAATGTTTTTTTTATATTTTAATACCAAATAGATAGATTTTATATTCTTTCTTGTAAAATTAATTCTCTAATAATATCCATTAACACTACTGAACATGTATAATATCTTTAAGTTTTTTACCACACTTATTTGCTTTCTAATTTAACAGGTGTTTCAAAAAACATTTTCAGTTTTATGTTTTATGGAGTTTTTTTTATGTTATTACATTGATTCATTAACTGAGCCAGTAGGTCTTATATGGTTACAAACTTCTTCTCAATCGAATACTCATGTGTGAAGTATTCATATCAAACAAGATATTTTCGAGAAGAATTCACTGTATAGTTTAGATCTATCATAGAGTACTACGTATCCGTGGATATACTAACTATGCGTTAGAACGTAAGCGTATGTTGGATTGTCCGTAGCGGACACAGCTGTAGATGCTGCTTTAAAGAAAAAATGTATATTTTAAATAATGTAAACGGAGTAAAATATATCGGCGGCTTGGCTAGCAACTGTGTGAGAAAACAACCGGCATAAACAAAATCTCCCAATCGGAATATAGTATATACATAGTTTTCTCTTCCAAATGGTTTTTGTTCAAGTATCGCTCAGACACCAGTCAGTAATTTACTAAAGGTGTTATATGTGATTTATTTTCCTTTTAGCACCTTTGTAATTTTATACTTTGGCAACACTTAACAATGATAAACGTAAAATGACGCTGTGGTACTGGTGGTGGTGAAACCACGAATAAAATTTTGGAAATTCTACGCTATTCGATTTTTTGTTTGTTTTTTTTTCGTATTCTCTACCAACGTAATCGTCATAAAAACCTACAGGCATCTATGGGTGCTATTGACGTACACACACGCGCACGTATACTCACGCACTTTTTTTCTATTGTTTCATTCTTGTATATCTACCCTGCACATTTTGACAGTTTTCTTCCCTTTTAACTTTTCTCATTCTTTTTTGTTTCTTCAAATATTTTATTGTTGTGGGTCACGTTACTACGTTTCGCTTATTTGCTACATTTCTGTTTTTGGCAATTTCATTTCAGCGCTACATTCGACTGTTTTTGTTGTTGTTTAAGTTTCTCTTTTTTTGCATTTGGGACTGTATTGCTCCTTTGTGATCACAATAGACAAGAAACAGTTATTGTGAATAATTAAAATGAAATTTTTTTCATTGCATTCGTCTCATTCACGCACGCACACACACACATGCAATTATCATAATTTTTCACTTACCGCTGATTAACCTTTGCTCTATTTATTTTTGGATTGTTTTTCCTCTATCCTGGAGTCCTGCTCGATGCCGTGTACACGTTTCCCGGAGATTTTATGGCCAAATTTCTTTGTATACCTACAAAATGGACAGCTGCTTTTTCGATCGTACTCCCTTTACAAATGTAGCGACTGAGTGGGTCACGTAGTAGAGTGTATGCTCTTGGTTATCTTCTTCTTTGTTCTGTTCTGTTTTTGCACTTCCTCCATATACTTTTACTATTGCTTCTCTTTGTTGCTGCGTGCTGCTGTGGTTCGTTTCTTCTTCGACTTCGGTTAATACTTGGCAAATTTTTCCATTCATTCACAATAGTTATGGAACTTACAGTGAATAAAGAAGAAAATTCGCATTGCGTTCCAAGAATATTCACATTATTTTTTCACTTCCATCGACCATCGCATACGATATATTTCATTAAATCCGTATTACTTGTATTCTCAATTGTTGATTGCGATTGCAAGTCATAAATAAAATTCAGTTTTATGACGGCAAATAAAATTATTTTCTCCGTAAATTCTTTGTCTACCTATAAGTTAAACAGCTGCTTTCGCACTCCCCTATCGCCTCTTCTTCTTCTTGAGATTGGTTTTTAGCTCTGATATGCGTTTCATGTGGAACTTGTGTACTTTTATTTAGTACTATTAATGCACACATTGCACGAAGGCGAGTGGTGGTACACAAATAGTCCATTTTTGTACATTCTCGAATTAAAATGTGTTATATTTTCGGAAAGTTGTATTTTGTATTTGTACAAAGTTGTATGGGGCCTTAAGAGAAGGCAAAAACAAAGAAATTATACATGTTTTAAGGCATGTTTACATTAAACTTTTTTAGTTTTTCACAAAAAAAAATTAAATTTAACAGAATGCCGTAACTAAGTAATCGATGTTATAGATGACGCTTGAGAGTAATCGATTGAAAAATATACAACACTGTAAGTGGCTATAAGGCGAAGTACACATTTAAGGCCGGTATTGAACCACATATTAAATTCTTTGTTTTATTTATTTATTTATTCATTTATTAATCGACTAACGCCCTTGAGGACAACATGTTGATAGAGTTATTAAACAAAAGGGAAATTCTGGGTATTAGTTTTTCCGTCGCTGTTTTAGCTGTAGTATTAAACTTAAAATGTGTGTATGGAAAATGTGTAATTTGTTAAGCAAAAGGCGCGTTTAAACACACGGATTTGTCTCTGGGAGTGTTATCGATAACGAATTGCTATGACACTCTGAAAATTTACAATTTCTTACCCGACACACCATGTGGCGAGGAATGATTCACTTACAATTAGTTGGCAATTCGCTGAAGCGATTCGTAAAAAGCGATTTTAAAACAAAATAGGAATAGATAACATATTAAATTGCTGGTGAGCATTTGTTAACGTATCGTAGAAACGATTATTTTACCAATCTTTTAAAAGAAAAAATTTGATTATTTCACTTTTTTCATTTAAATAAATATTTGGTAAATTCATAACAATCTTTGGGTTAATATTTGGCATGCAGAGCAAAAGTTTTTTTTTAATTTAATTTGGGAATCAATGATATGCAATACTGATCTTCTATAACTTAAATATTAAAAACTTTAACTACGTGTGGCAACAGATGAATACAAAAAGTTTAATCTATTTCAAAACCATAACAAGTTTGAGTATATACATTAGACAATTTCAAAAAAAAAATTGTTTTTCGAAAAGTCAATGGAATAAAATAGTTTCTAATTCTACTTAAAAAAAAAAACAAAAATTTTGGTGTATAAAACTTTATATTGATCGACGTTTAGGTGTCGCGTAAAATTTTTAGCTGCAAAAAGGCAAGTTTCAAAAATCCTGATTTACTTATATGATTAAAAGTTTGCGTGAACAGTTGGCGACAAAAAGAATGTTACAGACAATTTCGTCGACAGATGCGTGTGGCTGAACGCGTCTTTAGCAGCTTGTTATCGATAACACTTTCAACAGACAAATCCGTGCTGTCGAGATATAGAGTAAAGCTACGCACAGACGGTTGACAGAAATAGCAATTCTGTGAAATCTGCTAATGTACTGAGATGGACAGTGATGCCATATAATTAATCTCTGCAAATGGTGAAATTAGTAGATGCATAAACTTCGCACATCTGAAAATTAAATGTGTTTGCAATTATCTTACAAAAATTTGAAGGTGGCAACATTTCATTCAGACGATTATCGGATGTCTGGCAATATTGTTGTTTTACAATGATTTTTCTGCAAACGTTGCCATACAAAATTTAAAGTGCACACGGTTGTTGGACATTTTCTGCAAATTTTTCGGGCAATATTGTAAGATCTGGTAACCCTGTGTGCGTAGCTTAATAAATATTATAGATGAGTTATTTTCTCTGATTGCATTTCGATAACTAATCAGGTTAGATCATGAATGTAAATTGATTCTTTTACGTTATTTGACACAATGCAAAACTCCAATGTTTTACGTCTTTTTTGACATACATTGCGCATTTAATCAAATTGTTATATTCAGTAAAAATATAAACCAAAATCCAATAAAATATGTTGTGCAAAGGAAGTAGGCAAGAGAGGCAGGCAAATCGAAGCACACTGTATTCTCCTAATAAGTATCAATGCAATTTGTTATCGATAACACTTCCTAGAGATAAATCCGTGTGTCGGAAAAACGGAATATGTTTTTGTAACAGCTGGAGGAAGTAGCTGGGGTAATAAATCTTTATGCCGATTTGCAATTTATCGGCACTCGATCGAGCATGTAATCCGATTATCATACGATCATTAATAGCAACTTGTTTCGTTCCTTTGTAGATAACAAGGTGTGTGTCAAGAATTGCTAGTTGTTGCTGTTTTTGAGTTTTAACCAACATTTTCCTCCAAGAGATGATTACAGCTGGTTTTATTGATTTATTTTTAAGATGTTGATAAATCTTTTCCTTTTGTCCTTGGTCCTTGCACAATCAGGATTTTTTTCGTAGTGGAAGCATCTAGTGATTTAAATCTTTAAAGAGTATAATTTTTAAACATTTAAAAAGTTGAGTTTGAAATATTTTTAAGATTTAAATTTTTCGGTTTAAAAAAACTATAAAAATAATTTTTTAGTATAAACATTTATACCTAACGGGTTGGAATTTTTAAATGTTAGTGCATATTGTTGTTTGATTCAAATTAGCAAATACATGATATGAAATCATTCTCTTCTAATAATAATATTAGGTTGTTCTTTAGGAAAACTAAACTATTGTATTGCATTCTCACAAAATAATAAATACTATTATTAAGTTTTATGGTAATACCTCATTCTTCTTACCTTTGCCTTATATTTCAATAAAATCATACAATATTGATTTGGTTAATTTCATACGTTAATATTTATTGAAATTTCCACAAAAAAATATTTTTTTTGTTGTATTATAGATTTTTGAAAAGGATTTATTTAATTGATGAGATTTTTTTGTATATATATATATCATATTTGTTTCATTTTTGGCATTATAAACCAACATTTGCATACACGAGTAATCAATAACTGTATGCATGGCCATTAAAAGCCACTAATATTTAAGGGAAATATGTAAGTATTTTATATCGATTTCCTATTTTTTCCTTTGCAATCATTTTTACCATTTGTAATTGCCGAACATTCTTTATAATTTTTGATTTATCAAAGGTTTATATATGCGTGTATGTATATTAATACTCTTTAGAGTGAGAAATTGAATGTTTTTTTTTAATCATCGTAGGCAACAAACTCAGTTGCAATTCTCTTTAACTGAATTCACGATTTGTCAGTACAGCGGGAGCTATCAAACTCCAACCATATATGCATATACCCATCCAGCTGGAAATTATTTTTATCCACATGGAAGCAGCATTAGCATTGAACAGTTCAATATCGGAGTTGGGTCTGTAAAAGTTAGAAGGTTTTTATAAAATAGTTTATAAGTTGTAAAGGAATATAGTGCCCCCCAGAGTAGGGTAGCTTCAGCTTATAATACTTACTTATACCAATTGGTGAGTGTCATCATAACGTACAACGAAGCACATACAAATACTATGTGGAACATGGACCATGAATAGGTTACGCCTTCGGTTTCAGTATCTGTTGGTGTGTTGCCATCACCCGCCTCGGCATCTGATAAAGCCTCTGTTAAAACTATTGTTATTAAAAAGGTTTTTTTTTTGTTTACAATATAAAACACAATAACACAACAACAATCGATAATTAATTTTGTTAATTTGTTGAAGTGGTGGGTGGTGGTGTGGTTAATTAAGTTGGGTGTTTTGGTCGAATCGAATCAGTCACCATAAAAGCATTATTTACATAAAATTGTAAAAGAAATAAAAATTATTGTTAGTTTAAGTATTAATAGTAATAAAAATAGAATAAACTGATGATGTAAATATATTTATGCATATATGGTGATCTTGGAGAAATTGAGTTAGGATTAAGTTATTATAAATAAAGTTAGTAAAAGCAATTTTCTACAATTGTTATTACGTCAACAGAATTTTGTTAAGCTAAGTTAAGTCGCATGTTATTGCTGTATCCCCGGTAAACCAATATTAGTGAGTCAAAAATTTGAAATTTAATTAAATTTTGTTTAATGTTAGAAATCCTCCCCATCTACTACCGCCCTTTACAAAGTTTTCTTGTATCTTCTTCACATTACGAATTTGCCTTAACTTTTTTGTAAAGTCCCAAAATTAGTAATAATTTAGAAATTGTAGATTATGTTAGACAATCTTAGGTGTACAATTTATTTCGCTCCTGGTATATTTTTTGCTGCCTACAGATGTCTACCAAGGATCTCTAAAATTGAAGACAAAGACGAGAGTCTACATTTACGCTCAAATGCATTTAATGTTTTTTATTTGTAATTCCTGAAGATGATTCTCAAAGAGGATCGAAATATTGAAATATAAATAAATTTTACCAAACAATTGACCTCGAGCTTGATTTAAAAATAAGGAAATAAAAATAAGAATCATTAAGTTAGTCTGTATATTTCAGCTGTGATTCTTAACTAATAAATTAAAAAATGTTATAAATACTTGATCAATTAATAGTAATTTTTTAAAAAATCAAATATTTAAATTTGTTTTTTTTTTGCAATAATTATTTAAAAAATTTAGCTTTTAAGTTTGGACATAATATAATATTCCAAGATCTGCTCTTGATTTAACTTTAATCAGTTACATAATGTGCATATGAATATAATGTGTTATTTTCGTGCAATTTTTTTACAATATTAATTTTTTCTATGAGAATTATTTAAGCTCTTAATGATTATAAAATTTAAACTCACCCCTCTTTTCACCATCATTATTGATTTTCGAAACCTCTACGGCCGAACTGATGCAGTTATATAAAATACAGAGCATCCAAACGATTAAACCAATTATATTTGTAGTATCGAATGTAACTTTGGAATTGGGTGTTGGAGGAGCTATAGTCGTAGTGCTGCCATTACCACCCATAATAGTAAACATACCAGGATTACAGGCTTTTTCTAAAACATAAAATAGAAAAAATAGTACAATAAACAATTATACTACAACACAAAATGTCTTACCTGGATTGTTGGCCACTGCGGACCAAGTCAAATAGATGGTATACAAGGTTACCAAAGAGCTTTGTAATAGACCCGATTGTGGTAATCTCTCTTGGACAGCAGGTAACACCGAGGCAACACTAACAAAAAGGCATAGTATCATATTGATCGATATGAAAAATTTGTTTAGACCACAACCAGTGCTCTAGAATACAAAACGTTCAATTGTATTAGAAATATATTATGATTGATGGCGCTATCTTTAATTTCAATTTACCTGGGTAAAGTAAACATAGAGTAAAGAAATGCCCGCAATTGATAAACCAAAACTGAGAAGAGTTACAAACACCAAAGCATAGTAGTAGCCACGATTGTTTTCGGCGCTATCTGAAGAGATAAAATTAAATCAGATTTCAAATAATGAATTACAATCAAATAAAATATTAAATATATCAGACACGCACAAATTTTAAGGATATTAGTGTTTTACAAAATTTAAGAAAATTTCGAAATATATATGTACAATTATATGTATTCCTGAAAAGAAGTAAATGTATATCTTAAAATAAATTATCAACATATTTCATTAATTATTGAAATCTATTTAAAAAATATGTAATGAGATCTAAAATTAAATATTTTTTTTACAATTTTTAAAATCTAAAAAAAACCGTTGTTAATCAAAAACTCTATTAGCGATAAACCGAACAATTAAAAACATTTACAAAAATTCTAATTTTTATATTAATTCACAATAATATTTGTTCAGTAGATAAATAAATAATTGAAATTTCTGCAATATGTTTTTTTTCATTAGATATAACAAATTATTGGAGTATACATAAATGCATTCGATTTCCAGTAGGTAGTATTGCATATACTAAGCTGACCTTCTAACGTTTTTTATTTTCTAAATGTTGTTACCACCTTCCTTGCGATTCTTTTCTACAATATGGTAGATATTAAAATGCTATATATCTTGACATATTTGTGCAAACATTACTCACATTCAAAAAGTTAAGTTAAAATAAACTTCGCATACACTTGTCGTATAGCAACATAGACAATGATTGACTACATATGATGTCACACTTACCAATCCAATTTTCGGCAACAGTATGAGCAAAATCCACAATAATTATTAATTGTACCAATATAAATGCCAGTCCACCGATAAGTCCCACCCACATCATGGCGGGTCCAAAGGATCCATCTGGTATGAAGATAGCACCAACAGTTGCTCCAAAGCATATCAAAAACTTAAGGCCCCAAAATTCATTTTGAATATGAGAACGCGGATCCCGTGATGATTTTACACCCAACATTATTAGGGCCATCAAGGTGAAGAAACAAGCCAAACCAAAACAAATTCGATACACGGCCATATAACCAAGGGCATATTCACAGTCCACCTGCATGGAACCACCTGAAAAGGTGTCCATAACCTTGGAGCTTGTAGATGAAGTGGAATTGATACAGAATGGCAGTTTTTTTAAGGTACCCTGCAGCCCAGGCGATAGGGCTATGGCACCTAAGATAGTGCCAATCAGCAACATAAAGGCATACATAAAACGGGATGAGGTGGAGTTCTTGCACGATGGACAGGCGCTGCAACACATGCTGGCCGCTGTGCCAGTGCAGCACAGAGCACACTGCAATTAACATTAACAACAAACAGCAAAAGGGTTATTACTGAGTCATCGTCTCAAAGTAAATAAAAGATAATTTAATTATAGTAGATACATTCAACGGTCAGATTTAGGCTACCATATTGATTTTTAACCAACTGCATTGTTTACTTGACGTAGACAAAGAAATTAGTTCCTGTTTGCAGATTTTGCTCTGATTTTCCTTTTATTAACTTACCTGTGCTGCTGAACACAGTCCCAAAACTGCTCCCATAATTTATGTGGAATTGAAAGGTTTTGAATTAAACGGGAAGTTTATATTTACTGATTTATTATTTTTTCAGGAAGATCTCAAGTTTTTGCGTTGTATTTACTGGTATTTACACACAATACAGAGAAAATGTATCAGCTGTTGAGAGGTTAATGATATAGCGTACGTCAAATAATTAACGGCTATTCACAATGAATAATATACAGTAACGTCATTAAGGGTATTCAATCAATGTGTAAAAAATGGTACTACAGAATAGTCAATATTACTGAATTCTTTAACGGTTATTGTTTTTAATTTAAATGTGAAAATAATTTTTGTAATTTTTACTAAATAAACTTAAAAAATAATATCACTAATCAAGGTAAAATTTGGGGTCGGGGACCATGGGGTATCTCGGGTTCTATGATGACTGCCTATGTGCGGGTACTTAAATTAAAGATATTTTCCAGACGAATTCAATTGCGTATTTGTTATGAGGTTCATGGAGTCTTTGGGAGCCAAAAAAGGGCGCCCTGGGTTCTATGGTGAACTCCTATGTGCGGATACTCAAATTAAAGATATTTTGGAAACGAATCTAGTGGTGTAAATGACAAGCCCATACGGGTCCCTGGATTTTATTAAATTTAAATTGTAAAATTTGTTTGTGAAAATGTAACTGATAAATATACAAATACGGCCTAAAATGCGAAAAAAAGCTGTAATTGGAAAAATTTTATGTTCATTTATTTTTTTCAATTACGATACTATTTTTTAATTTCATTTAGTAAAAACAAGTGATTTTTTAGAATGAAAATTTACTATATTTATTTGGGTGAAAAAAAATCTGGATGGGTGGGAAAAAATATTTTTTTTGTAACTTTGTTTTGCTTTAATTCAATCATTATTTTAATTCAAAAAATCTCTCACTGTTTTAACGCCATTGGCAACCCTTTGGAGAACACAAAATATATAATTTGCACACAATATTTGCAAATGTACAAAAATATATAAACAATACACAGTCATAGCTGATATCTATATACGTATATACTGACCAATGCGGTCATTTTTAAATATTTATATATATAAACGGCTAGAATTTATATATATCCGTCACTGAAATCATTTTAAACACTGAATTAATATTATTGTTACAGCCACCAACAGAGCTTTTATTGCAATAATATTAAAATTAAATACGATTACATTGCTTCACATGACGAACACAGTTTGCTTAGTTAAAAATAAACCAAATATTTCACTACGCCACAGATTGCTCTCAGCTTGAGCATTCTTGCGTCACTGTTGCGTTATTGTAAATAGAACACCATCATACGGTGAACTACATTGTGAATGGCCGAATGATTTTTGAAACTGTTCCTCATCAGCTGTGATAAACACCGGTCTGTGCAAAATAACAGAAAACACACAATTTCCAAATATTTTGTATTTTTCTGTTAAAACATAAATTAAATGCATAAAAATAAGGAGAATTAAAAATGTTTACCTTAAGAAAAAGTGTAATTCCTGCATTTGTCCGCCGCTCTCTTTACCGATACGTGTCATCTGAAGTAAGAGTTAGATTTGCGCCCAGTCCTACAGGTACACTCGACGACAATATTTACGCAATGATGCAAAACAAATGAATGTTATTAATCGACAATTCCAGGTTACTTGCATTTGGGAGGACTACGCACTGCCTTGTACAATTATTTGTACGCCAAACATCACAATGGTAAATTTCTGTTGCGTATCGAAGATACGGATCAGACACGTCTAGTGCCAGGTGCCATGCAGAGTCTTATTGAAGATTTACAATGGGCGGGCATAGAAATCGATGAAGGACCTGGATCGCCAACTGAGGGTCCCTGGGGACCTTACATGCAAAGTCAACGTACTCAAATCTATTTGTTCGTAAGCTTTTAATTTAAATTTGTATTGCTTTACATATTTCTTCCAACCTTTCAGAGATCATGTTAAAACCCTGTTGGAAAATGGTTCAGCTTATCGCTGCTTCTGCACCGAGCGACGTTTAGATTTATTGCGAAAAGAGGCAGTTCGTAGTCGACAAGTACCCAAATATGACAATAAATGTCGACATTTGACTGAAAAACAAATAAATGAACTATTGCATAAAAATGTGGCATTTTGTATACGATTTAAGTTGAATGACTATGAAGACCCTTTGGAAGATTTAATTTATGGACCAGTGCATCATAATGTAAGTGACAACGAAGGCGATCCGGTCATAATAAAGACAGATCAATTTCCAACCTATCACTTTGCCAATGTGGTGGACGATCATTTGATGGGCATAAGTCATGTGTTCCGTGGTGTAGAATGGCAAATATCAACGACAAAACATTTGCTACTATACAAGTAAGATATTGCATATAATCATATAACCGTTATTTTTTTCAAAAATGTTGAAATACATTTCGAAAATCGAATTATTCTCCTAAAACCATAACCCTGAGTAAAAAAATTTAACTAATGATGTAGGTCGATACCTCGTGTCCAAATTGAGGTAGAACCATCGCGACCGGTCATGTTATTTTTTTTAACTATCACAGTGTTATTTATATATTGTTGAAGTAAAATAATGTAGTATTGCTATGCATATTAATTTAATACAATGTATAATTGTATATTAATAATTTTTTCTCCTAGAGCCTTTGGATGGCAGCCCCCAAAGTTTGGCCATCTACCGCTTTTAGTTAATGCAGATGGCACCAAATTGAGTAAACGGCAAGGTGATATTGGTATACAGAATTTTAGGTAATAGTAATAGGTCGTAGTGTTATTATGTCTTCAGCTAATTTTATTATCTTCTTTTCACTACTAGAGATAAAGGCTATTATCCTATAGCACTTTTAAACTACGTGGTATCCGCAGGCGGTGGCTTTCCTCATGAGCAATTTAGTAAGCCAAAAGTCTACAGTTTACAGGAACTTTCACAAAAGGTAGTACATTACAGCATTGTTGCTAATATTAACGAAATTATGTAGTTTTAAATTAATTTATCTCTTTTTAAGTTTACCATCGAAAATGTGAATTCTCACCCAAGTCGATTAAATCCAGAAATTTTAGATGAATTTAATCGTTTGCATATTATTCAACTACTCGAAAGTGAAGAGGCAACAAAGCAACTGGTGGAAAACGTTAAATACTTAATTAAGAAATCGTACCCAAATGAGTAAGTACAAACAGCAAATATAACAGTTTAATGTACGAAACTTGTGTAATTGTAATCGAATGAAGTCGATAGAACGATGATTAGTGTTTTAAAACTGAAAATCAAATTTCAAAATTTGATACAATAAATACGAAACGAATAGCAGCGGTTACATCTGTTTTAAAGTTCCACATTCAACATTTTGAATAGCTTCCTAAATAAGGGACTTTCATGGGTTAACATGAAATATTCGAAAGGGTAATTTATAATGGGAAAATTACAATAATTACCAAAAAAATATATTTTAATGAACTATTGCAAATATATTTTATACACGTTTCGTTTGATGACTAAAATGTAAATTTTTTAACTAATTTTCATTCGCCTTAACTCCTATTTTATTGATATACCAGTTATTTTAGCTTTAATTGCAAACATTGCATCTGTGATTTTTTAATAACGTATAACAGTTTTACTTATTTAAATTAAATTTTGTAATTGTTAACTGTTTTTATTTATTACCTTTATTAGAACAAACTTGGATCTTGATGCTGATCACATTAAAAATATCCTGCAATGGTCCGTGAACCGTTTAACATTTATCAACGATTTAGTATCACCGAAACTAAGTTTCCTATGGGTTAAACCTACACACTTTAATGCTGAAGACATTACCAAAGGTAACTATAAAAAAAGTCACCAATAATAATACATTTTTTTCTACTAACTTCATTTTTTCCAGAACAATTAAAATCATTACATGAAATTCTTATGAAGGAACAATTTAATAAGGCCAACATAAATAAAGTGTTGAAGGATTATTCAATGCAAAAGCAAATGAAATTCCCGACTTTAATGAAATATCTGAGATCGGCATTAAGTGGCCTTAAGGTAAATTACTTTGTGCTGGAATTTATTAATGATGAAGATTTATCTTACTGGAGTATAAAGCTTTACATAGTTACATAGCAATTTCTTTATAAAAGTTCCAAACTAATAAATTTTCTTTATCTATTAGGAAGGACCAGGTGTAGCAGAAATGATGGAAATCTTAGGCAAGCAAGTAGTGTTGGAAAGATTAATGGACGCAATAACATATGATTCTTCAAATAAATCGGCTCACGAAACGGCGTGACAGCAATAACGTACAACAGTGTGTGCTTTCTTTAAGGCTGTTTAGTGACTTTGAACAAGTTTCAAAGAAGCAAATGTAGTCCTGTCCAACAAACATTCAACATGTGCTAAGCTAGTTATCGAAATTAGCAAATGTATACCAGTAAATCCCATAGATTTAGAAAAGTTAGATATCAAAATTTCTAAAAAAAAAACAAGAGAATATAATTTCTTACACATGTGTAAGAACCAAATCAGTTATGTGTAATTTTTCGAATTTTTTTAAAGCTCTTGTGGTCGTCTATCGACCCTTAAATACTTTTCGCGATATTTTAATTGGTTTGGAAGTTAGTAATTTTGGTAATGTGTAGAATATATGAAAAACGTTTCAAAATAATTAGGTTTTTTGGCTCTCCCGAAAAGAAATTGAAAAACACATGATTGTTTTGGTCGGCGCAGCGACGATATGATGTATAATCACAAATTCTTAGTTCATACTAAGAAATAAGCAACTCACCAATAGTGGGATTGGAAACTATAAGAAAATGGTCTACTTATTGCCTCTTTGATTTCTAGACATCAATAATGATGCATTACCCTAAATTTTCAACGCATTCGTTGCGATTATTACATAAGTAAGAAAATTCTCATTTTGCGGCAGTTCTCATATATTTGCAGTAATTTTACTTTCTACTTAAACGAAAACAAATAAAATGTATAAAAATGGATTTGAGTCATTCGATTGGTGTTTCAAAATAAATATTCTAAACCTGTTAAACAAAACGGTAAATGCCCCTCGTTTTTCTCTCTGAAAGATGCAAGTTATTTAATGCAGCAATTAGCTAATTTGCTAGTCAGTTTTTCGCCATCGGTTGTCAAGAGGAAACTGTCCTTCCACACTGCCACGCCTTCGTTGTTTGTCTTAAGATCGACTGATAGTTTCTCCCAAACTTTCTTTTTGGGATTCAATTGTTCATCAGGTTGGCCGCTATAACCTTCAAATGCCAAACGACTACCGGGTGCGGCAGACGCAGGTACAATTATGGGTTCAACCACAGTGTGATCCTCACTGAAATTGAGTGCAAAACAATTAAAAATTAAGCCAAAATAAAAATGCAAACAAGCGTAAACTTACTTGGAAGTGCACAATACCATTCCTTCGGATAGAATGCCACGCATTTTGGAAGGTTTAAGATTGCATAGAACAGCTACCGAACGCTGATCTATTTCTTCTATGGTAACAAATTTAACGAGACCACTTATAATGGTACGTGGCTGGGCTTCAGCCAAATCGATTTTCAAAACATACAAAGTATCGGCATCAGGATGACGTTGCACTTCCATAACTTTGCCTACACGGATGTCTAAACGATGAGGACCGTCCTCTTCGGGGGCAGCAGCATTGGCGGCATTGCCACCTTTAACTTTAGCTGGAGGAGGGTAAGCAGCTGCACTCAATTTTCTAAATTAAACAGAAATTAATAACATGACACTCGACCTCTACTTAGATTTTAAAAATACTTACTGAAGTTCTGGTGACTCAAAGGCCTTGCGAATTGGTTCCAGCAATTTATTAATGTACTTTTCGACGGTAGCTTTAAGATCTGCAGGATGTAATTTACTTTCAGCAAAGTATTGTTCCAAATCTGCGTAATTGTTGAAAGTCATATCACCGCCATTCTCTTCAGAGCGATTAATTTCAAAACCTTCGCCTTCCTTGAACAAGGAGAACAAAACGTGCTTGACGAAGGATAATAGACCGTTGTCAGCTACATTGCCAGGTTCACAAAAAGCTTTCTTCAACTTCTTCTTAACATTAGCTGGTGAATCGAGCAAATCAATTTTGGAGTCTTCCTCCGATGAAGACATTTTACCACCAGCCAAACCGGGAACCATAGGATTCATAAAATGTATGCGCTTCTCATAGCCCAATTGTGGCAGATATTTCTCGGAGAATGTAAAGATTTTCCTTTGATCCACACCACCAAATTGTGCATCTACTTTGAGGTATTCTTCGTCTAAAGCCTGAAGGCCGGGATAGAGTAGGCCCGACAGTAGAGGATACTCAACTTGTTTCACAACTTCGGCACCGGCTTTCCTGGCATCGTGCTGTGTCACCACCGAACTTAGCTTGTAAACATCTAATGTGTATTCTTTTGAGAGCTGATATTCGGTACCTTTGACAAATTTCAATTTATCCAATGGAACGCCGATGGACGAAAGCATTGCTTTTATTACAGCCTCGTAGTATTGGGTGCGCAATTGCAAAAGAGACCATGGTGCTTTCATGTTATCCAAATAGGCATGCAGATCGGCAAAGAGAATTGTGACCTGAAAAAAAAACAGACAATACATTATACATATGTACATTATATATATTTAAGACAAATGAGCATACTACAAGTGAGGCATTATGAACGGCCAAATCTATTAACTCCACTCGTTGTTTTCTTAAATTTTTAAATTCAAATAAAAGATATTTTTTCTCTTAAAACAAATGTTTTTAATTATAAAAGTTACCACGACAGAACATTTCTTAATCTTCAAAAATTATTCATTTAACTTTATAATTATACAGGATGTTTACAAAGATATGCTTTATGTTTTAAGAGTTAAAGTGAAGCATTCATATATCGAAATTTCGTTTATAGAAATATGTCTTAGTAGCCAATTGAAAAAACTGTTCTTTGAAAGCTTTGATTTATAGCTTGGGCGATCCTTTTGTATAGGAGCTATATGTACCGTCATTTCTATTTATGATAATGACTATATTGTGTTTCAAATTTGTGCTAACAAATTTTAATGAAAAGATAGTTATATGTAAGAAAACCTCGTCCGGCTTGTTCCATTTTGAAGTGTGTTACATACAATGTGCTAATACATTTGCATCGAGACAAGAGACTCAACCAAAACCCGTCACAAAAAGTCTAGCTTGGATTATGATGGTATAACTAAACTTATTGCGTCCATGGACTAGTCTCAAGAATATTATGGTTGTGTACTCCCAGTCGGGAAAAAAGTGCTCAGATTTAGTGCTCCTGCCGATTTCGTGATTTTAGGCCATCCTAAGGAACCCCCACTTCTATACAATGGTGATACAATTCCATGTTTAGCTAGTAACACTCGCATATATTAGGCAATCGACATTACATCAATACAACAAGCTAAGCTAAAACTTACTTCACATCCTGCTTTCAAGAAATCAGCAATTTTGGACATAGGCACAAAATAGGCCACATGAGGTTTACCGGTAGTAGCAGTACCCCAATAGATCTTTAAATCACGTTCGGCCAAAACCTTATTTAGCTTATCATCGCCCAAAACCTCTTGGAGATTACGAGTAATCAGAGTTTTCTTTTGTTCCGCAGTTAGAGAACTCATTTTGTTGATAGTTTTTCTCCAGGCTAACAAAAAAATAAACCAAACAACGATCCGACGAACTTTCGAAAACGTGGACAGTGCCGAGGTAAAAAGAATGACTAAATGCAGAAAAAACGTCACCAGTGTCAAATACTGCTATTGTGAATGCTTCACAGCTGTTTTGTTAACTGTTCCCATGACAATTTTGTTGTAAAACGTAAAACAGCTGATTGCTTTTTGGCTAAGTTTTGTTATTTGTTGCAAAACACTAATTAAAATTTAGTCTTAAATTTTGACTCTAAATACAATGAACACAAATCAATTCGATTTCACGTGCGCCGTTGATTTTGTGTACCACGCCTTAGAACTCTGCTAGTCAGTTGTAACAAATCTTGTGATTGTTTTTTATTGCCGTTAAACTGCTGTTTTTGTGTTGAGATCTTTGTGATGTATTTTTGTTGAGAATATAAAATGTTTGCAATGGAATCATGTTGCCGCACATGCATGTGCCAATTTTCTGGAGGCACTGATGAAACTCTCGATAGCTATAACATATTTAAAACGGAAGGGTTGGCAGAGAAGCTAATGCAATGTTCCACCATAAAAATTCAACCCTCCGACAGGTACCCTCCACAGGTGTGTGAGACGTGCTATGTAAACATTATGGACTTTTATGAGTTCCAACAAATGTGCCGCGATTCTCTGGAGAAGTTTACTGTAATTCTTAAGAAAGAAGAATTGAAGTTAGAGCAAAATACAGAAAAAATGGTTTTGGAATATAGAGACGATTCTGACAATCAGACCCTATTGAATGTGCAAATTAGTTTGGTGGACAACGATGTGATCATCGGTGATATGCCACCAATAAGGCTATTGGAAATGAATGCGACGGAAAATGCAATTTCTAGAAGTAATCAAACAATGGAAGATGAATTAGGGTTGAATGATATACAAGTATTGGAAAATGATGTGGACGATCCTCTTGCTGTTACTATTAATATTTCGCCCGAAGAATGTGTTGGAAATCAAAGTGGTGCCACATTCAGCGAAGTTTCGATTTCAAGTCCATCTATAGAAGTTGTAAACGATCAGTTGGACAATCTTATTGAAGAAGACAAACAGTTTCATAACGAAGTGCGTGGTGACATAGATCAGCACGATGAAGTTGATGATGACGAGTATAACGATAAAGATGTAGTAAGTACTGTAATAGTTATACATCATGCGGTGGATCGGTCATTGCAGAAATTTGTATGTCCAATGTTCCATTTATCTTGCGCTAGTGTGGCTACTCCTATTAAAAACAAAATACCTATTAGCTAATAGCTATTTATTTAGCTTTATTTTTGGCTAAAGTTTAGGAAATTAAAATAAAATAATTAACTTATTTCATAGTTTCCCTGATAGCCAACAAGTAATATTTTCGTTTTTGTTTATTTCAGATTGTTTCAGACGTAGAATCCATAGCATCCGACTTCCAGACGAAAAAAAAGAAACAATGTAATTTATGCCCTCGGGTCTTTCATCTTCAACAGACTTTAGAAGGTCACAAACGAACACATGAAGGATTGTTAGAGTATCCTTGTCCCCGACAGAACTGTGGCCGCGCCTACAGACGGATAACAGATTTTCGAAATCATCTCAAGGATCATGATGGCATTCCTCGTGAATTATACAGTTGTGTGGCTGAAAATTGCAATGTCAAGTATAAAACAAAGTGCCAATTAAAAAGACACACACAATTTTACCACAGCGAAAATCCTCCAGAACAACTAAATGTCCGGAAACCTCCAAATTTACCGACAACGATATGTGAAGTTTGTGGTGCTGCTCTTCGGGGTAAAGCTTCGCTGGATAAGCACCTTTTACGTCACGTCGATGAAGCCTTGTGGCCCTACGTCTGTGACAAAGAGGAATGCTCGAAAAGATTCAAGATACGACAACAATTACTTATACATAAAAAACGTCATGCTGGTATAAAAGACTACAGTTGCCCACAATGTGACAAAAAGTTCGTCACCAGCACTAATATGAAGAATCATTTAAATTTTCATACAAGAGAGCGATCTTGGCCCTGTGCCTTCTGTCCCTACATCAGTTATGCTAATGGCGAATTAAAACATCACATTCGAATGAAACACGGAACTCCCGGCGATGTAAGAGCATATAAAAGTAAGATTTATTCTTGCAGTTTTTGTGATCGTATTTGTTCCTCACGTGCAGCTAAGCTGGGACATGAAAGAATCCATACAGGTGAAAAACCTTTTGTCTGTGAGGAATGTAGCAAAGAGTTTAGACAATCAACTAGTCTCAAGCTACATATGAGAACCCATGTAAAGGATACTAATAGTGATTTTGTTTGTCGTTTTTGTAAACGTGGCTTTACTACGTCTGTGGTGCTGAAGCATCATGAAATGAAGCACACCAAAGAAAAGCCCTATAAATGTGAGGAATGTGGCATGTCATTTAGATGGCCCAATAATATAATAAGACATCGACAACTACACGTGAGAGACAAAATTGCTGAAAGCAATGGTCTTGAGAGAGATACCATGACTAATAGTAAAGACAAGTCAGAGCATGATCAAGGTAACATAAAAGAAATATTGAACTTTGATGTGAATATGAATAACGAGAAGCTTGGAGATGATTAGTATTGACAAATCAAAATATGTACGATTAATTTTTGTCTGACAATTAATCTTATTTACATAAATTTGAAAGATAATTACAAACAATTCTGCCAAACAAAGGAGTTATAAATTCTCAATAGGGCAATTTCATATACAATTTGTTTCATTAGGAAATTCTGAATTTTTATGTTATTGTTTGTGTTATAAATAAATAATTTTTCATTGATTTAAACTGAAGTTGTATGGCGTAATTTTTTTTTCAACTAAAAATAAATTCATTAAACTTTAATATTTAAAAGTAATAATAAAATGTACATGAGTAATAACATTTCTGTCAGAGAGAAATAGAAAAAAATGAAATCTAATCGAAATGAATAACATCTATGAGATATACTTGAGATCTAGAATCATAGTGTAGAATGAGTTTTCGAATGTAACATATAAAAGAACAAATGGAAAACAAAAATAATTCAAAGTATTTCTGCATAAATCCTCTGTATTTACGTAATGGTTTTTACGGACTATTTAAAACCAACAAAATAAGGATGATTAATATTTCGCAAAGCCCACATATGGTGGTAACGACCGTAATGGAACCGGGGTATTACACAATGGATATGAGTGGCATGAGTCAAGTACATTATAGCGATTTCACGAGCGCCGTTCACATTTCACATCGCCTTGGAACTCTGCTGTGGTAGAATAACATCTTGTTATTGTTTATTATTCCCGTGAAATTAGCCTTTTTCTATATTGTGATATATTTTTGCTAGGAATACAAAATGTTCGCAATAGAATCCTGCTGCCGTACCTGTATGTGTCAATTATCTGGAGACACAGCTGAAACTACTAAAAGCTACAACATATTCGAAACGGGAGATTTGGCTGAGAAGCTAATGCAATGTTCCACCATAGACATTCAACCCTTCGATAGCTACCCATCACAGGTGTGTACGAGTTGCTATATTAATATTTCGAACTTCTATGAGTTCCAACAAATGTGCCGCGAATCTCTGGAGAAGTTCACTGCAATTCTTGAAAAAGCATTGAAAGTGGAGAAAGATGAAGAGAAAATAATTTTGGATTATAAAGACGATTCTGACAGTCAGGCCCCATTGAATATGGATATTACATTGGTAGATAATGATGTGGTTTACGGGAATGTGCCAGAAATAAGGGTAATTGAGGTGACTGTGCCTGAAAATATTATATTGAAAAACGAACCATTGGCCCATGATCAGGAATACGATAGCGATACTATATCTGAAGATGAATTTTTAAAAAATATGTCTTTTCAAGATCCTCTTGATGTTGCTTATAATCTTCCGGCCGAAGAATGTGTTGAGTCTGTATGTATCACACCGACGGGGAAAAGTAAGTGTTTACTTAAAGATTATATCAAGTATATGTAAATAATCATTTAGATTTTCTTACAGAAGAAGAAAATCCTAAACGTAAATGTAAGAAGTTGGGAGACATAGAACATGACGGAATCGTGGAGGACGATAAGAAAACTGCTAATAAGGATGTGGTAAGTACTGTAATAACAATACCAAATATGTTTTATAAGTTGATAAGCACGTCAAGCGGTGGGTTTTGCCTATTCAAAAAATATGTTCGAAGAAAAAGTTGTAATATAGTTTATAAATACCAAATCGTTTTGTTAGTCTTTGTTAAAAAACTAGTTGCATTTTATACGGAAATCAAATTTGTGGTAAAGAAAGCATAATACACTCATGTATATATAAAATAAAGAATTTATTTGGTAAACTTTAACCGATTCAGTTATCAAATAATGGTTTTTATCTATTTCTGCTAATATTATCCATCTTACAGACCAAACCACAGAAGCTGCAATGTGATTTATGCTGTCGAAGCTTTCGCCTCCAAGAGACTTTAGATGGCCACAAACGAGCTCATGAAGGTTTGATGGACTACCCTTGTCCCCGAGAGAACTGCGGCTACGCCACTAAACGGATCTCGCACTTTCGAGCACATCTCAAGGCCCATGATAAAAAGGCGAATAGTGTTCCTCGTGAATTTTTCAGCTGTTTGGCTGAAAATTGCAATGTCAAGTTTAAAACAAAGTTTAAATTAGATATACATATGCATTCTATACACGGTGAAAAACCTCCAGAAGGACCAAATGTTCGTAAACGTCAACAGATACTGCCAACAACGATATGTGACATTTGTGGTGCATCTTTTCGCGGAAAAAATGCACTAGAAATGCACCTTTTATGTCACGTCGATAAAAGTAAGTGGCCCTATGTATGTGACAAAGAAGAATGCTCGAAAAGATTTAAGGCACGTCACCAATTATTGACTCATCAAAAACGACATGCCGGTATTAAAGACTACAGTTGCCCACAGTGTGACATGAAGTTTGTGACCAGTGCTAATTTAAGGAATCACTTAAATATTCATACCAGAGAACGATCTTGGCCCTGTGACTTCTGTTCATACATAGCTTATGCTAATGTCCATTTAAAAACACACATTCAAATAAAACATGGGAACCCCGACGGTAGACCAAGATATAAAAGTAAAACTTATTCCTGCAGTTTTTGTGATCGTATTTGTTCCAGTCATGCAGCTAAGAAAGTACATGAAAGAATTCATACTGGTGAGAAACCTTTTGTCTGTGAGGAATGTGGCAAACAATTTACACAACCAAATGTTCACAAAGCACATATGAGAACCCATGTAAAGGATGCAGTTAGAAAATTCGTTTGCCGTTTTTGTAATCGTGGCTTTTTTACATCTGTGTCGTGCAAGCATCATGAAATGAAGCACACAAAAGAAAAACCGTACAAGTGTGAGGAATGTGGTATGTCATTCAGATGGCCCAATAATGTAAGACGGCATCGTAAACTACACGTAAGAGACAAACTTGCTGAAAGCAATAGTCTTGAAGGAGATTCCATAAATGCAGCTGGTACAGATTGTGAACAAGATAATAATGAAGAAATATTGAACATTGATATACAAAGATATGAATAACGGTGTGCTTAGTAATGACATGGACTTACCAAACAAATAATAATAATAATGTAATTCTGCAATATTGCAGAAACATTTATAAGCCTACAAGAAAACCGGATAATTCGTTCTGAAGCAAAAAAAAAATGAATTTTTATATTTTGTTTGTATTATTAATAAAACTAACTTTATCGCTGTTCCAAGTGAGGTTTGTTTTTATTTAATAAATAAAATATTTATTTCTTTTGACTAAAATTTACCCTTTTGTCATAATATCTATCGATTTTATTAAATCTAAAAATTGTGCACAAAAATTATTGTTTTTTTTCTATATAATATTTAAAAAATATACAAATATTAACTCTATATCATATCATATCTATACATAAAATAGAAAACTAACAAAATATCCAAAAATCACGCAAACAACACAATTAGTAAAATTTCAAAAAATTTTATTTGTGTAGAAATTGCAGGTGTTCTAAATATCAATGTTGGTTGCTAAATATAAAGAAGTTAATGATGGATCGTTTGTAAGTCAGAGTTAAATAAATGTTATCGAAAATTTTAGTAAAAATAAATAATGACAGTTACGATATAAAAGTTTTTTTAAACGTCAAATACTATGGTCGCCACCTGGTTGTCATTACCAACATTTTTCGGCACATCTACCTTCTAATGCCTCTACCATCTGATTGGAATAATTTGTTTGTTTACGTTTTGTTGCTTAAATTGTATACTAATTGCTTCCGCGGCGGAATTCTCCAGCAGATATGTCCGAATTGGAGGAGTTTTGTCGCACCTGTATGAGCAAGTTCCCGACTAAACCTAAGGGAAACAAAGTTAATATTGGAATATTCAACGAACCGAACTTCGCCAAAAAATTAATGCATTGTTCAAGATTGCCTGTCCACCCTTTGGATGAGTACCCACATTCGCTGTGTGCCAAATGCTACGAAAAAATTGTCGATTTCTATGAGTTCCAAAGAATGTGCAGAGATTCCCTAAGGTCGTTTAAAGAAATCCTGATGATTGGAAAGCATGTGAGTCCCGAAAATCACATTGACACCGTTGGTCAGTTGCACACACAGGTGCTGAAAAATACCGGCAGCATAAGCACTAAAGTAAAGTTTGACACGAAGGCGGCGAATCAATGCAAAAAAACAAAGCACAGCGAGTATGTCTTAGATGATAGCTTAAACGATAATCAATTGATTGAGTTTTCGATGGACACATTTATGTTTGACAACGAAAAGTTTGGCATAGATAGTTCAAGCAGTCCCCTAAGGGAGGAACCATCGGATGAAACAGACTATATCGATAGACAAGACGGAGGAACTGTAATAAGTACAGCGAAAGCCAACAATTTTGTTCAGGACAAAGAAAAATCAGTAACGGAAGGTGCAGTCGAAAGTTTGCTTACACCATCGCCTTCGGATAATGCTGCCAAAGTTAGAAATAAATCAGCTAAGACTGCCGGCAATGTATCTTGTGATTTAAAAATATCTCAAAGAGCCCTCACAACAAAGTCAATGAATAATAGACATATAGAAAATTCAAAGTATGGTATTAAAACTGTGGAGTTCATGAAGTTTCAAAGCGCAAAGACAACCATGACAAATACGAAAAAAGTTGGCGAACCAACAAAAAGTATGTCAGCTAATGTGGATGTACAGCATAGTATCAAATCGCCTGTAGACGATGCCAACAATGATATTGATATCTCTTTAATTAGAGATACATTCTCAGAAAAGTTTTCCGATTACGAAGAGGAATATCTGATCGAGACAAATTCAGAAGATGAACAGGTAATAATAAAAACAAACATAGTATACACAAATTTAATATCATAAGAATGATTTAATATTATAAGCATCTAGATATTGATGATAGATTCAATTCTATAGATTCTTCATATTAAATCAACTTATCCACTTTCAAAATTGTTGTTAACTTTTACCTTTTTCAGATTGTTTCAGTTCCTTATAATAATATTTCATCCAATAAGCCGCTTTCGAAATTACCTTTTCACTGCGACCAATGTCCAAAATTGTTTAAATTTAAGCATCGACTAGTTGCTCATAAACGAAGACATAGTGGATTAGCTGGATATCACTGCAGCCGAAAGAACTGTCAACACTCTTTCAACAACTTGAATGATTTGAGAATACATATCAACAATCATGACACCATAATACGTGAAGTCTACAAGTGTGACCTGAATAACTGCGGAAAAGAATATACCACCAAGCAAGCTATAAATTTACATTTGAGGCAACAACACAACTTTGGACCAGTATTACCCGACAATCGGTATGTGTGTGAAACGTGTGGAGCACTCCTTAAAAGTGGACGAAGTTTGCAAGAACATCTCTATATACATATGGATAAATCACTTTGGCCTTTCCACTGCGATATAGAGGGTTGTTCGTCAAGATTTCGAAATGTCAACCAACTTAAAGAACATAAAGATCGTCATGCTGGCATTAAACGATTTGCCTGCCCTCATTGTGACAAGCGTTTCGGTTCTTCCTCAAATTTGAGCACGCACATGAATTATCATACGTTGGAGAAAAAATGGTCTTGCCAATATTGTCCAAAAGTCTGCTATACTCCGGCAAATTTAAGACTTCACATTCAAAATCATCATGAGCATAATCCAAAATCTAGTCGTCATTTGCCTTGTCGTTTTTGTAGCAAAAAGTTATCTTCAATCGCGGCCCGGAAATATCATGAAATGATACACACTGGTGAAAAACCATTTGTATGTGATGAATGTGGACGCGGATTCACACAATCTAGTGCTCTCAAGAAACACAAATTGACACACACAATTGAAGGGGCGCCCAAAGTATATAATTGCCGTCTTTGTGAGTGCACATTTACTTCTGCCAATAGTCAAAAAAATCATGAACTGAAACACACTAAAGAAAAACCATACGAATGTTCACAATGCGGTGTAAAGTTCAGATATCAAAGTAATTTAGCGAGGCATAAAAGACAACGCTTGTGTCGAAATGCAAGGATTGCAACAAATGAGAAAGACGAAACAAAGATGGATTCTTTGGTGATGTCTCTGGTGTAGTTAAAAAATAAAGGAAATAAATTATTTCGAATTTTTGCTCGTTGAAGGAAGTATTTGTGGTTATTTATTTGTTTGTTCCGGATTTGTACTCTTGTACACTGAAGAATTCTTTTTTTAATATAAACATATGGAATTCTATCAAAGATTTGGAATTAAAATTTTTAAAGGCTGAAGTGCAGAATATGGGGCGGGTGCCCGATTAAAAAAAAATATATGCCATTGTCTTCGTCTCGGTCCCCAAACATCGGAATGGTAGGTCAAAGTTGTCGCTCAGGCCCACGGGGCCCGGGGGGGTCAAAAAAGGGGCCCCCTTTTGTTCTATGATGACCCCCCATGAAATGAAAGATATTTTCGAGACAAATCCAACGATGTTATTTTTAAGTTCCTACGGGTTTTCTGGACCGAGTAAGTGCCATTTGAATTTCCAGGAAATAACAACAATTTTAGTTTTTCTTTTTTTTAGAATTTTTCAATTTATTAACTTGATTTTTTCGCGGTTTTTTAATTTTTTTGGTATATCCCGAAAATTTAAATGGCTCTAACTCGGCGCCAATTTTGATCATGATTTTCGTGTTTTAGGGCGTATTTGGAGGGAGTGGCATTTTTTTTTGGCACTTTTGCCCGAACATTTCAAAAATATGTTGGTGTTGTAAAAGAGTAGATTTATTTCAAAATTTGAAAATTAACTATTTTATATACATTTATTTATATACTGATATTCCTGAAACCATTTGGTCATATTTGCATACATTTTGGAAATATTTTATTAACAAAAATATTTCAATTAAAGGTTTGAAAAAGTATTAATTTTATCCGGTTTACCTACCGCAACAAACAAAGGCAGTAATGGCTCAATCAGTCTTGACTTAACTTAACAAAACTTAACAGAGAGACCAGCTGATTGAATCAACTACATGTATTTTGTATGAAAGTAGTTATAAATCACTTAACGTAAACTGAAACGGAAACTGCAGAAAACAGATTTTTCTTAAGTTTCTTACGTTTGGCGGCAAACAGCTGATTTATTTTGGTATACTTGGTGGGAATTTGTAGCCGTTTAAAAGAATTATACTTGTACGATAAGAAATCGGCATCGTTTAAACATTTGATTATGTTCCTTATGTCTCTTATTTTGTCAATAATGACAACTTTTGCACTTTGTTTCGTTCTGTTAATTTAAGTTCTGTATTGTTAAGTTAAGTCAAGACTGACTGAGCCATAACAGAGACTTCTCTGCCTATTATTTAAAAAGCTCACATCTCACCGTGGATGCCATTGCCTAGAAGAAGAAGAAGTGTTTGGACAAAACATCTGCTAAAAAAAAGTAAACAAATGAAAATCAGTTGCTAGTTTTAAATTTTTTTTAATGGCTGAATTAAATGAATTTTGTCGCACTTGCATGTGCCAATTTCCTCAAAAAACCACGTATGAAGTAGAAAAACATCAAATATGGGAAACACATAATTTAGCCGAAAAGTTAATGCAGTGTTCCAATCTGCGAGTCCTACCCTCAGATGAGTACCCACGTTCCCTGTGTGGAAAATGTTATGAAAAAATACTAGATTTCTGTGAGTTTCAAAGAATGTGTAGAGAATCCCTCAAGGCGTTCAGAGAAATCCTTTTGCTCGAGCGTCAAGTGAACTATGGAAGTTACGCGGGGGATTTTGCAATCGATGATGCGTCACAGGAGTTTTATGGCCACTATGATATTCGGTCAGATGAGATATTCGATGGCGGCGGCGACGCTTTAAACAACGATCGAATGGTAGAGCTAGCAATGGAACATGAATTAGCTTTTGAAGATGACTACGAGTTAGGAGAAGAATGCATTGATGTGCCTCAAAGAGACACCACATCACAGGAGTACAATTGTCCAGATAATGTAATAGAAGATAACAATTGTCTATTTAATGTCATGGAAGATATCAATCACATAAGCCCTTCCTTTATTGAGATAAGTAACAAATCGTATGATACTGTGTCACAATCTACGGCAGAAGGAAAATATGAAGACAAGTCTACTATTAATCAAGAATACATTTCTTCCACCGAAGAGACTGAGGATGAGTGCATAGTCGACACTCTGTCTGAGGACGAGGAGGTAAGAAAGTATAATGAAATGTGTTTAATATACAATAAACCCTTAGCCTTTACTCTCTTCTCAAATCGTATCAGTATGAAACGCGCGCTTTAAGTCTTAATCCTAATTCGAAATATCCATTTCACTGTGACCTATGTCCAAAAGTCTTCAGAATCGAGCACCGTTTATTGGCACACAAGAGATTGCACCAAGGTTTAGGCGCATATCCTTGTACCCGAGAAAAATGTACAAGAACATTTAGACGACTGTGTGATTTGCAACAACACGTCAAAGAACACGATGGTGCCCCCCGAGAAATCTACAAGTGTGACATCGACAATTGTGGAAAAGAGTATACCAGCAAGGCGTCTATAAATATGCATATTCGGAAACATCATAATTCTGGGACACGGAAGTATATTTGCGAGATCTGTGGAGCGGCGCTGGCCAATGTACGTACTCTGCAAGATCATTACTTTGTGCATGTGGACAAATCGAAGTGGCCTTTTGGTTGCAACGTTAAGGGCTGTACATCGAAATTTCGAAATATCAGTCAGCTGAAGGAACATAAAAATCGCCATGACGGCATTAAACCGCACCTCTGTCCCTACTGTGATAAACGTTTTTTCACTACATCCAACCTAAATGTTCATATAAATTGCCATACATTGGAAAAGAAATGGTCCTGCCATCTTTGCCCTAAAGTTTGCTACAATTCTGCAGGTTTAAGACAGCACATTCGAAGACAACATAGTGGCACTGATAATACTGATGCTCAATTTCCTTGTCGCATGTGTGACAAAACCCTGTCATCTCCCGCGGCTAGAAAACACCATGAAATGGTACATAAGGGTCAAAACCAATATATGTGTAATGAGTGAGGATGTGCGTTCACACAGCCTTCGAGTTTAAAGGCACTGCAGCAGCTGCTGTAAGGAGCATGAACGAAGACAGTATGGAAAGTTTGTTTGGCAAATTGAATGAATAAAACAAAAAAAAATGATAGAAATAATTACTTAAAAAAAGCAAATTTGGAGTTTTAATATAAGCTTATCATTGCAATAACAATAATACAATAGTATTTTGCTTTTTTGTAACTTAATATTTTTGAATGGAACTTTAAGTAATTTTAAAATGTTTATTATTATTTTTTTTATTTTTTGGGATTCTTTTATATTTTAAATGTAATCTAATAATAGTAGTATTTTTTTAATTTTTGATATAGACAGCCAAAAAAGGCCAATTATGTAACATCGCAATAGATTTTTTTACAATGCATAAAACTACAAAATACGAAATTTATTTAAATCTTATATTTGTTAACATACCCAGGAAAATTTTTCAGAACTTGTTGCGAATGGTATTGATACTAGAATCGTTTCTTTTTTAATCGACTTTCTATTCTGTTTCTGGTTCCATATAATCGATTATGTACAACATGTTGCACCACAGATTCCGTAGAACAGAAAATTAATATTCGTATTCGAAATAAGTATTTTTTAGAGGGTATTTATTAAGAAAAACTCAAAAATCTGAGTTAAAATATATTTCGAACTAGCACCCAATTGAAAATCAATGAAATTTCAAAAAACAGCATATCTAATTCAGTTATGTAGCAATTCATTTCATAACAGGTTCCATGAGAACATGTTGGTTTTGGGACAATTTCAAACAAAAATAATATATTGTGCAACCGAAAGTGGAACTTGTTACCTATCAGTAAAAGCTATTCTGTAATTGTTTCTTTGCAACAAAATATTTTGCTGGGTGTAGATAAATAGTAATATGGTCCCCCAACCATGTGATAATATTAAAATAAGGAAATAATAAAAACTCTTTAAGTCTATATCTATTAATATTTCTTGATGAATTTGAATATTTACTACAAATTTTTTTTATTCTTAAAAATATACTTTTAATTATTGTTAAAAATTATTTAAAACCTTGTTGCTGTGAATTTTTTTTTAAATTTATAATAATAGTAATAAAGGTTTTTTTTTAAGGTTTTTTCAAAACAATTTTTTGTAACCGTAGTAATTTTTATTATTTTTCTAATTTTCAGTTATTTTAACTAATATAGAATTTAACAATATTTTGTAATAATTTTAGTTATTTTTTTTATTAAATATTTAGTAATTTTTATTTTAAGTATTTAGTAATTTTTACTTATTTAGTATTACGAAAATGTAACAATAGTGTTAGAAATGGAAACACTTTCTTTTTACCAAAACAATCTGGCAGCCCCGTTTGGTATGAGTTGTCATCCCTACGATACGATGTTGTCATCCCTAATATTTACAGCTGCTGTTGTTTGTAAACAAATCGCCGTACACAAATAATTGTTTAGTTTTAGCTTGAATATATGCAAAGAAAATGACCGAATTAGACGCCTTCTGTCGGACCTGTATGTGTCTAATTATTAGCGAATCGAACAAGAGCACTGCATGTTATAATATATTCAAGACCCTTAATTTAGCTGACAATCTAATGCGGTGCTCCAAAATAGCAGTAGAGCCTTCAGACCAATATCCACAATTGTTGTGTGGCAAGTGTTATGGAAAAGTTTTAGATTTCTGTGAATTTCAAAGGATGTGTCGCGATTCCTTAAATACTTTCAAAGAAATGTTAGCGATAGAAACGCAATCGTTAGAGGTAATGGAAGACGAGACGGCGGACATTGACTACAAACAAATGTCCGTTGAGGTATTAGAGGAAGAGGACAGTGTAAGCAGCGAAGGCTTCTTGACGGAGTACAAGATATTGAGGGAGACCAATGTAATAACACACAACAAAACGGAGGTTAAAGAGATCAACAGTGCAGTTATTGATAAAAGCAGTTTGTTAGACAATATCACTCTTAATGGTTCAGTATCTGCAAAGGACGAAGAACAGTTGGAAAAATATTACGCAGAGGAAGATAGTGGTGATCAAGAAGAATATACTTTTGAAGATCACCTTGAGTATGACGAGGAGGTAAGATCAAAGCGCAGTCTCAAAGCTTTAATTAATAGAAAATTTTATGTTTTTCCCCTAAAGATTTCTTTGGAAATAAGTTGTTTAAAAAACAATAAAGAGGAGCAAGTACTTGAAGATATTTTGGAAGATGAGTTGGCTGAACAAGAAGCAGAATGTTTCACAGATAAGGAGGTATGATCTAAAAATATTTGTTTATTTATTTCTTACTCATAATAAAACCGATCTGCATGGGCCATAATGTTAACTAGATGCCTACAACTTATGCTGCATATATGTCATGCTACTACTCCTACTAAAATTCTTTCTTTTTTTAGATGCTTTCAGGCTATAATTCGGCATCACCGGAACCCCAACTTGGATCTGATGAAAATCTTCTACAATCTCATAGACAAGAACATCAAGAATTGCTTGGTTACCACTGTAAACATGAGAATTGTAAATGCTCTTTTGCCAGCTTAATTAATTTGCAACAACATTTAAAAACTCATCAACCTATTCATCGCAATATTTACATATGTGATTTTAATAAATGTGGTCAGGAATTTACAACCAAAGCTGACATTAATAATCACATGCGGACATGTCACAAGTTCGAACTGGAAAAGGATACAAAAAGATATGTTTGCGTTACTTGTGGGGCTTCATTAGCTAGCGACCGTTCGCTGCGGGATCATCTTTACATACACGTCGATAGATCTCAATGGCCTTTTGTGTGCCACGTAGAGGATTGTTCGAAAAGATTTCGCACGCTGCAAGAGTTTGGCGTGCACAAACGACGTCACGCTGGCTTAAAACCCTACGTTTGTCCCTATTGTCAAAAGCGCTTTTTCACATCATCTAATCTGAGTGTTCATGTTAATTTTCATACATTGGCAAAGAAATGGCCTTGTACTTTATGTCCCAAAGTGTGTTATACACCAGCAAATTTAAGGCTACATATGCAACAGAAACATGATCACGATTCGGCGAATAATAAATGCCCCAAGCGTGTTCCCTGTCGATTTTGTGATAAAACATTTACATCGATAACCGGAAGGAAATACCATGAAATGCTGCATACTGGTGAGAAACCTTACACATGCGCAGAATGTGGTCGAACATTCAGACAACCTTCACAACTGGCCCAGCATATGAAAACGCATACGGAAGGAACAAGGGAGATGCCTAAGAATTTTCATTGTCAGTCCTGTGATCGCGCCTATACATCAGCCCAAGCTCTTAAATATCATGAACTGAAACATACGGGAGAAAAGCCTTTTTCATGTGAACAATGTGATATGAAATTTAGATTTCCAAGCAGTTTATCGCGTCATCAAAAACAAAATTTGTGTCGAAAAGGCCCTAAAACGCAAGTAGAAGTATATGATGTAAATGATTTGGAAAACTGAGCAGACGCACAGTGGGGAAAAAAAAGTTTTTTTGGACATTTGAAATTTTAGGCCGCAATTCTTGACCGATTTTCAAAATTCTTTTTTTGTATTATTGGAAACAAAATTGTGCACAGAATGTACGTTTTTTTTTTATTCTGAATTCCTTACCGTTATTTTTTTAAAATTTGTCAAAGTCGATGAAAAAATAATTTTTGACTTTAATGTCAAATATTTTTTGGGTTACGTGTCCTAAAAATTTCAAACTGACCTTAATTAATGTGAACATATGTTACTAATGAAACTCAATGAAAACAAAAGACAAAAAAAAATTTTTGGCTCAACTGCAAGTAAATATTTGGATGCACTATTTTCACACTTTAACTCGGTGTCCTGCTCATAATAATTATCCGATTAGAACAAAACTTAATTTACAACCTGGAAAAGTTGTAGGAAAGTCGTATGTAAAAAATAACCCAAGTCGGTGAAGGTCGCCATGCAATTTTTTTGCATATGTACCAAAATAATGCAGTTTTAAACTTCTGACAAAATAAAACTTTATGTTTACAAGTAGGCTAAGTAGTGTGCTTTTCATTTAAAAAGACCATTACCATAATACGTTACATCATCTGTCAAAATTTGGAAATTTGTTAAACGCATATACAAAATTAAATAATATTTGCAATATATAGGGCTTAAAATCGCAATATGAACATTTCATATGTATAAGTAGGCTTAATTATGTATGCTTTATGATATTTTTATGCATAAATGAAAATAATAGAGTGTAACTAAAATTTTTCCAATTTCCTCAGGAAATATATCGATTTTTGGGTTAACTTTAGTATTGAAATCTAAAAAGTGTTTAAGCGTTTCTCAGGATTCCTTATTTTGGCAGACGATGTAACATATTAAGATATTGGTCCTTTTAAATGAAAAGCACACTACTTAGCCTACTTGTAAACATAAAGTTTTATTTTGTCAGAAGTTTAAAGCTGCATTATTTTGGTACATATGCAAAAAAATTGCATGACGACATTCACTGATTTGGGTTATTTTTTACAGACGACTTATTTAAAACTTTTCCAGGTTGTAAATTAAGTTTTGTTCTAATCGGATAATTATTATGAGCAGGACACCGAGTTAAAGTGTGAAAATAGTGCCTCCAAATATTTACTTGCAGTTGAGCCAAAAAAAATTTTTTGTCTTATGTTTTCATGGAGTTTATTTCGTAACATATGTTCACATTAATTAAGGTCAGTTTAAAATTTTTAGGACACGTAACCCAAAAAATATTTGACATTAAAGTCAAAAATAATTTTTTCATCGACTTTGACAAATTTTAAAAAAATAACGGTAAGGAATTCAGAATTAAAAAAAACGTACATTCTGTGCACAATTTTGTTTCCAATAATACAAAAAAAAAAATTTTGAAAATCGGTCAAGAATTGCGGCATAAAATTTCAAATGTCCAAAAAAACTTTTTTTTCCCCACTGTGAGACGTAACACAATCTTATACGATGTAAACAAGAAAATGTACTTGCATTTGCGTGACTATCTTAAATATATTATAAAAATCTAATAAAGCCACTGTTGGGTTTAATATTTTATTAAGTAGTAATATATACATACAATTTAAGAAAAAACCGTTAAAAAGAAATCCAAATTAAAAATTATTAAAATATACATATTTTTTTAAAAACTTTATTTTTAAAATCGTTTTTTTAAACATCATGTTATAAGGCCACGTTAACACCGAAAATAATGTCAAAACTTTCACACCCTTTAAAAAAATTTAATAACTAATTTAATAAAAAATAACTTTTAATAATTTAATAACTAAATAAATTTAACAACTTTTTTTATTTTGATATATGTACATATAAACATAAATTTTGTTATTTTTTAATTTCTATATATTTAGTTAATATAATTAACATATTGTACACATTTTCTAAAACAGGTCTTACTCACCTACCTTTCATGACTGCAATCGTTCCTTGCAACTTTAGAAACAAACGTTTTTCCACAGTATCACTATGTATCAATTATAAATACATATGCGCCTTGGCCAGTATTGAATTACGGGCGTATTTAGGTGACTGCGTGATACGTATACCTGCGTATATCTCAAATGTACCAATTGTACTGTTGAAGTGGTATCACTAGCGCCGTATATTCCATCACTGGCGACTTTGTTTTGGTCGGATACTAAATAAAAACAAAGAAACAAGTGGTGTTGCTTGCACGGAAATGTCCGGAATGAATTCCTTGTGCAGGACATGTATGTGTCCAATAAACGCCAGCAACGAAGATGAAACGGATGGCTACAACATATTCGAAACAGAGGGATTAGTGGAAAAATTAGTTCAATGCTGCGATTTAGAAATCCAACCTCATGATGAGTACCCTCCCCAGGTGTGTGATGCATGTTGCATGAATATTTTGGATTTCTGTGACTTTCGAGAGATGTGCCGAGAATCGTTGCAAAAGTTTAGAAAACTTTTGGAGGAAAATAATTCCAGAGTGGAGGAAATTTTGGGAGACACAACAGATGCTAAAAGTAAAGAAATCATACAAGATATAATAGAAATCAAATCGGAATATGATTCGGAGGAGGCAATTGACGAGCCGGTGCCTCAAACAAAGGAATGCAATGTAGTAGCAACGTTGAAAATCGCCAGATTAGAGCCATTGGCAGACGACGGTCAACAGCGCATAGGACAAAGTCCGACTATTGACCACGGACTGGCAAAAGATGTTAGTCACCAACTCCAAGTTGACGTTGATAAAAGTAAAAACGGTAATAGCTGCCAAAGATATCTTTCAAAGGATACAAATGATAAAGTGGATATTCTTAGCACGATTCCTTGTGCTATACCTAAGGGAATTACAATTAAAAGGATTGGCTCAGTGGTGGCAAATGCTCGCAGTGATCAAAGTAAACCAACTCTTATACGAAAAAATGCGACTGGTGCTTATTTGACACTGAAAGATGATAATCAGCTCAGATACAAAAGTAAACGAATTTATGTTAAAGAGGATAATAAAGGCAATAACAATATTGACAACAACAATTATAGAAAAGCTGCAAAAATTCGGCAGGACAATGAGCTTGTTGATAGTCATGAAGACGAAAATACATGCTATAATGATGATGATGGTGATAACAGCGAAGTTGTTAACATTCAAAATGAAAAACTAGGTGATGTTAATCATGGTCTTGACAATAAATGTGATATTTATGTATGTGAGGATTTTCAAGATATTTTGGAAGCTAACCTTAATGACGAGGTAAGTTATCATGGTCCATTGCCATGAACAGTTTTGAAACAGTCATAAGCTGTACAGTGATATATTCATCTGTTAATGTCTTTTGCAATATCGTTTAGAACCTTTCTGAAGCAGAGGCCACACCTGTTTCGGATTCCACGAAAACACGGGGAAATTCTTTAAGAGAACATTATTCAGTTAAACAAATGGCCATGACAATTGATAAACACTTAGAAGACAAAAATGAAGCTGAGTGTGTAGATTTGGAATATACTCTTACTGCAGATAAACATTTGGAAATATTTTCTTTTAATGACGAGGAACTAATTCTTGATGAAGATAAATCGGTAAGAATTTTATAAATTTCGTAAATATTATCTATTTTAATATGATATTGTAGTTGTTCTTATGTTCGACCTTCTATATACTTTCATATAATTAAATTGATTAATCGAGCTCCAGGTCTGTTTTAAAAATTTTTTATTTATTATTTTCTAAAATTTTTCGATATTTCGTTCTTCTTCGAAGAACATCATCAGGATCACTGTAAACATAAAAAATACATAACAACAAAACACATAAGTATTTCACAAACATCACAACATCGTAATTTACACTTACGAAAAATGTATAAATAAACTTAAGACATTAACATGTAGCGACCTACTGCTTTGTCCGTTAACATCATACTGACTTATAACTAATATTGCACTTTGCTTCTTTTTCCAATCAGAAGTCTGTAGCTCGCAGTCTTCTTTATAGTTTATTCGCTTTGTTGTAGGAGTGTTGATAATGTGGAGCATTTCTAGTGAGAGTCTCTTATGATAGTTGCTCTCACACTGCAATACACACACATTGTCAAGGTTTATGTTTACAGTGATCCTGATGATGTTCTTCGAAGAAGAACGAAATATCGAAAAATTTTAGAAAATAATAAATAAAAAATTTTTAAAACAGACCTGGAGCTCGATTAATCAATTTAATTATATGATATTATCTATTTTTATAAAATTTTGGCAAAAGTTGATATGTTTAATTTTTTTAAAGTTTCAAGTTTAAAGTTTTACCGATGCCGTTTTATCACATTTAAACGTAAGGACTTATCAATTTATATATAGCCATTTAAAAGACTTCCACTTATCTCAAACATATCATACCTTAACAATTTGTTCCAAATGTTCTTAAGAATATATTAACTGAAAAAACTAATTAAAAAAAAAACACACACACTTATCAACTTTTACCATAATAGTAGAGATTTAAAGCGAACCATAAATTTAATTGAAAGATTTGGAATACTTTAATTTTGCATAATTAAATTAATTTATTTGACTTGTATTAATTTCATACATCGAGATATTATATGGATATATATATTTATATATATTGTATTATTGTGATGAAATGCGTATACACAATTTAACATTTTCAATCTGTATTTAAAATATTTTTAGGATAAAAGTTCTGCACTCAATGAATCAATCGTGCTGGAACAAAATGGTGATATAAAAGAGTTGATAGCTGACAATTTAGATGAGACAGAGGAGCTAATTTTTGAAGATCATTCCGACGAAGAAGTAAATTATAACGATTTTAATACGGTTGTGGAAGAAATTGCAGAAGATATATTTGGTGAACCTACTGAAGATGAAGAGGTATGATAGTCGTTAATTACCCAAATAGCAGGTTTAACCAAAAGTGGTTTAAGCCACCTCCACATTGAGAATAGATATAAATACGAAAATAGCTGTACTTAATTTGGGAATAGTAAGAGCTGCAAGGCTGTAAATTATTTTTTGTTGTTTATTTATTTATTAGTTTTTGTTTTTGATAAGAAAAATTCATTAGTTTTTGTTTGGTTAGTTTATTATGGTTTAACACGTAAAATATATTACAACAACATCTCAAATGATCTATAAATAACATCAACTTCAAATAGACTGTCCTTATTAATATCATAAATTCATATAACCATTTCTTCCACATAAAAATCTTGTATAATTTGTTTTTATATATTTCAGGTCCTTTCGGACACAGATATCATAATGTCTGAAAGTGAAATAAAAACTAAGGATAAATTGCAATGTAGCATGTGTCTCCAAACTTTTGTACACAAACGTCATTTGGAATTGCATTTACGAAGACATCAAGAATTGCGTCCGCTTCTCTGTCCACGTGAGAACTGCAAACGTTCGTATAAGAATAGCAGCCAGTTAAGATCTCATTTGCAAAGGTTTCACCGTGACGAATCCGATCGGAGCTCAGATTCAGATAACTCAGAATCCGACACTAAAGCAATTACTTTTCAAAAATTAGAATGTGATATGTGTCCACAAACTTTTAAGCTGCCCCATCGTTTGGAAGCTCACAAACGAAGACACCAAGGGTTACCTGGTTATCCCTGTACACGAGAAAACTGTGATCGAGCTTATGTCCGTATGTCTGACTTAAGATTACATCTCAATGATCACGACGGTATTCCCCGCAAAATTGTAAAATGTGACATTGAAAACTGTGGGCAAGAATATACAACTTCCTGTGGCTATAAACTACACTTGCGAAAGCATCACAATATCGGGCCTAAAGTAAAAAAACTTAAATATGTGTGCGAAAAATGTGGCACAGTTCATTGTAGCATTACTCAACTTCGAATTCATAGTCTAAATCATGTCGATCGTTCGCAATGGCCTTTTGTATGCGACGTTGAGGGTTGTTCGAAGAGAATGCGAACAGCCAACGCTCTGAGAACGCACAAACTTCGACATGACGGCATAAAACCCCATCTTTGCCCCCATTGCGACAAGAGCTTTTGCACGAGCACAAATTTGAATTCTCACATAAATTCTCACACATGGGAAAAAACGTGGACATGTAATATTTGCGATAAAATTTGTAGCACGCCAGCTAATTTAAGGCAACACATAAGAAACAAACATCATATGCAACCACAGAAAAGTTATTCTTGCCGATTCTGTGGAAAATATTTAACAACATTGAACAGCAGGACAAAACATGAATTGATACACAAGAGTGATGGTTTTTTCGAATGTGATAAATGTGGACGAAAATTTTCACTGTATTTGAATCTATTAAATCACAAAAAGACACATGAGAAGATTAAGAAATGCGAGCAGTGCGGTGCACAGTTTAAATATGACTATAACTTAAGGCAACATTGTAAAAAAAATGCATGCAAGAAAGCCAAAAGCAAAAAAATCAAAAATACGCAAAAGTATGACAAAGAAAAGGTGGCCTCTAGTAAAATAAGTACTGTTGAAGAGACTATAAGTTTGGAAATAGAATTTGCTCCGTCATACATTTAAAAGTGCGATGTTTTGTATAAAACTATATTCTATGTACATTTTAATATTAATCAATTGAAATATAGATTTTTAACATTGACTGCATGCTACATAAGACCAACTAAGAGCCTTGATATCTTAAGAAGGAAATAATAGTTTTTGGCAAACTTGGGATCCATAAATTCCAATATCCTATTGTCAACCTAGTTATGTCTTAAGTAATTTTACAACTTTATGAAATTATTTTGTAGAGATTTATTTTCGTTATATAGTTTTAGTTTTACATTATATTATATTATATTCACATTCATTAATTTTTAAATATAAACTTTTTAAAAATAATTATTTATTTATTTATTTTTTATTTATTTTATTCATTCTAATAATACAGGAAGCCTATAAGGCCAATAATATGTATTACAAATAAACTACAACAATTTATTTTAAGAATTGTAATGTTTAAACCTATAACTATAACATGAGTATAAAAACGTAAATCTAATACTTTGATTAAATAATAATATATATGAAACACGGCTCCCCAGCCAATGAAAAAGAAAAAAATAATTTGAAAGTAAATAAAAAAAAGTGTGAAGGCCTAGTTAGCAATGACAAAATAAAAATATATATATCAAGACTCATTAGTTGAAATGTAGGAAAGACATTTTTGGCGAAAAATATTATTCGAATAAGCAAAATTCCTTAAGTGCATTGGTAGTTGGTTCCAAGATCTAGTAAGCCGGACCCTAAAGGAGCGTTCGAGTATTGAGGAGGAAATAAGGGGCAAAATTAATTGTGGATTTCTGGTCGATCTAGAAAATACAAATTTACTAAGTAGAGTTCGTGGAAAACCAGTCTTCACTAACTTATAAAAGAACTGAAGTAGACGCAGATTAACATAGGATCGAAAATTAAGACCCAAAAACTGTTTAGCATAGTTAGATATATGATCATATCGATGTAGGCCATACACATATCTAACTATCATATTAAATAACTTTTCAAGCTTATGGAAATTTTGAATAGACGTGCCCGAAACTACTTCAATACAATATAGAATTGTAGGCATTAATAGAGTGAACGCTAACTGTTTCTTGATATGAGTGGGCAAAAACATATTAACACTGTATAATCTTCTCAATGTTAGTATTAATTTAGGATATAAAGAGTCAATGTGATGTGTAAAATCAAGTTTATTGTCCAAAATTATACCAAGACATTTCATGCGATCTACAAAAACTACTCTCTCACCATCCAACCATATTCTCAAATTGTTAGGGGATAAGCCGGAGCCACCAAAATACAAAGCTTTTGTCTTGGAGCTGTTGACAACAAGACCATTACAATTCAACCAATCTTTCAACGAATTAAGATTTAAATTAATATTTGCTTCCAACAAATCATTGGAACTACTTCGGAAAAATATATGAATATCATCTGCATACAGAAAAGGTGTACATAGATTAAGATCAATGCTGTTGATTATATCATTAATATATATTATGAATAACAAGGGTCCCAAAACAGAACCTTGTGGTACTCCGCTATTAATTGTTCGTGTATCAGAAGAGATACCATTAAATGAGACGAACTGTGAGCGATCGGAAAGATACGATGAAATCAATTCGCACGCCGTACTGGAAAAAAAGAATACATTTTTTAATTTATGAAGAAGTTTATTATGGTTTACTCTGTCAAAAGCCTTTGACATATCCAATCCCAAAAGTGCAGAACAGTCATTATCATTAACTGATTCACGAATTGAATCAGTTAAAAGCAACAAGTGGCTACTAGTGCTGTGCCCAGGGCGAAAGCCATGCTGATAAACATTTAACAATTGTTTGTCGTTAACAAACTGTAACATTTGGTCTTTGATGAGATGTTCAGCTATTTTTGAAATAGCAGGCAAAATGCTTATAGGTCTTAAGTTCTCAATATCATAACAACCCCGATTTTTTGGGATGGGAACTACTCGCGCTGTTTTCCACTCTTTTGGAAATACCGATGTTAACAGAATTGTGTTAAAAAAGTGAAGTAAATAATTTGAAACATATGGAAACATGATTTTTATAAATTTTATTGGTAGCCCATCAACACCAACAGATTTGGACCTTACCAGATTTAAAGCTTTTATTAATTGATCTTCAAAGACACAGTCAAAAGAAAACATGGGAACTATATCACCGTCGTCTCTCCTCGCAATATACCGATCGTCAACAATAATTTGTTGAGTACTACATGAAAAATGTTCATTAATACTATTAACATTAATGTTAGGAGTATCAGGAACCTCAATCGTACATCCGGCGGAATGAAGTGTCCTCCACATCTGGGACGCATTCATATTATTAAATAACCGTAAACTATGATTTCTCATCTCTCTTCTTATTACAGATTTTGCTCTGTTTCTATATAAGCAATAAATATGCCAATTTTCTTCAGAGGGGTGCTTGCGATATTCTCTATATGCCAAATCTCTAAGAGATCTAGAGAACAGCACAGGCTGTGACTTTAAATATTGGTCTGCATTAAACTTTCGCCTTCTTCTAACAATTGGCACAAACGAGAAAAGTTTGTTAAAAAGTATATTCAACACAAAAAGTTGTTGATTCACATCACTGGTATCATATAATGGCCTAAAGTCGAATCGAGATAAGTACGAGAAAATACTCTCCCAATCTATGTGTTGGTAATCCCGAAAAACAACAAATTCATCCTGATGGGTGACCACTACCTTAAGCGAGCCAAAAATTAAAGCGTGATGAGAAACTGAGGGGCATTGTACTTGCCTAGAACACACCAAGTGCGAAGGATTGCTTAATAAAGTGAAATCTATTAAAGATGTAGTATTATGTGCCAAGTCAAAATGGGTTGGAACAGAATTATGGACAATTGACAAACCTAGTCTTAAACAAATAGATCGCATGGCTACCGATTTACAAATATCAAACAAATTACAGTTGAAATCTCCAACTATGACAATATTAGAATACCTAGAAAACAACTCTCTATGTAAATCTTCAAAAACATTAATATTACCATGGGGCAAATATACTGTTCCAAAAAGGATCTTACAAGTGCTGGAACCAATTTCCACAAATATCGACTCACAAACTTCATGATAAGACGAACGAAAAACTGTAGTATATTTTACAGATTTCAAAATGTAAATCCCAACACCTCCTCCTCTAACATTGGGTCGATCATTTCGCACAAACGAATATCCCGGAACAGAAACCGATTTAGATGAAACATATGGCTTTAACCATGTTTCAGAAACACCAAACAGTCTAATATCGCTATCCAAAAGCAAGCTTTTGATTTCCTCCATTTTGACATTATAATTAGAGGGGCGAATACTCTGGCAATTAATATGGCCAAAAGTCAAATTATTATCTAATGTTCTTAAACTATTTTTAAAATAAATGCCATTACCAACAATGGGGCCTAAATTGGCATCAAGAGCCATCACTAAAGAACATTAATAAACGGCTGGGGAAACGTGCTATAATAAAACTATCTATAAAAAGCATAATGAAAAAAAATGGTACATTTTCACAAATTATTCAATTAATTTCAGAAAAATAATTTAAATTGACTAGAATACAGTTTATAAAATAACCAAGCAAAAAATAAATTGTAATACTTTGTGTTACTGATAATTGAATCGATCCCTAGAGTTATCTACTATCAATAACATTAATGCCAGGCACGTTACTAATTATATAATAATGTTTTTGATAATGTCAGCTCTTAAATAGTAAGAAAGAAATTTAAAGAATAACTATCTTCTATTTACCGTTAAGGAACTGAGAATAGTGGTAAAAGTGCAACCACAGTATAATAACAATGGGTTTTTGTCCGTACTAATACATCACACAATCTACACTTGCAGTTGGCAATTCCTTTGTAAGTTTTCTAGCTGGCAATTACCTGACGATAGCGGACCTCAACAACAGCTGTTTAGTGTTTATAAACAATCTCAGTTTCTTCACAGACTTCGCTACATAAACTGTTCGTAAATGGAAATAAAATAAATTATCGTATATAATGGATCAGCTATGTCGCACTTGTATGGGTCAGCTGGCGATCAATCAACCGGGGAATACCTTAAGTTATAATATTTTCGAAACTTTGGATTTAGCCGATAAATTGCAAAAGTGTTCTTCAGCTGTTCAAATTTTACCACACGATAATTATCCGCCATCAATATGTTGCAAATGTTATGAACTAATTGAGAAGTTTTGTACATTTCAAGATATGTGCCGCAATTCCATCGAAAAGTTCGATGAAATTCTGAATTTACGCCGCCATGGCATGCTGAGTACTAAAAACGTTGAGGTGATATCATGCTCTACAGCTGAGATTGCCCCTGACAGCGATGAAGTGCAAACAGGATGTGGAGTAACAAATCCTTTAGAATTGCCAGAGAGCAATGAAGTTAATCAACAAAAAGTTATGGTGCAGTGGCCAGAGGAAACACATCGAATCAACGAAGAGGCAGAGGACAAGGATAAAGTGTACGGTATTCAATTAAGGGGAAACCTTACCAGAAGAGCTAAAAATAAAATAACAGCAGATACTGCCGGTATTGCAAAAACTGAACATTCTAAGAGCGACGTGGTGAGTGCGTGTTTTATTCGTATTAGAGACATTATAAGTTACATTTACATTCCAATAATCTCAACACAAGGTAGATTGTTCATAACAGTAGCAAATATTTCAATAATCACAACACAATACTCATGGCGTAATGGAGTTTCCACAGTTTTTCGAACCTATTTCTCATCCCCAGAGTATGTTAAAATCGCTGATCATTTTGTCTATCCGAATATTTCGCTTACATTCATATTTCGTTAAATATTGCAGTTTAACAAGACGAAATCTGAAATCGAGTTAAGAAATTTTGGAAACTGCTGGGATGCAAAATTGTTCTGGAGTATAATAAAGGACAATGGTGGCGAAATATGGTCCAAATGATATGAATAATTTTTTTGAGAATATTCAGCAATATTTACTTTGTCAACAGACTACTTCACTTACTTCTCTTCAAAAAAATTGATTATTCTGAATTTATTGCCTTTTCCGTTATTTAATTCAATTCTTAAAGGGCTGACGCCCCTTTCCTTCCACTTATTGAAATTAAATATTTTGTATGTATTGCAGAGAACATATGTGTATCAAATATTATACCCTCCGCCATCTATTTGTAAATGTTCGTCTTCATATGAACAAATTTTTTTTCTCTAAAAACCTTTTTCTGAATATTACGAAAATTAGAAAAAATAGCGGTTACTAACGCACATAAACTATTTTTTTACAGTTGCAGTTAATTATTTCTAAAGTAGAAATTTTATGAATAATTGCTTCTCTGTATAGCCTTCCTAATTTACATTTCTTAGACTGTTTTTACTTAATTCTGATTCATTACTTTATCCCATCCTATAGTCTTTTTCAGATTCGTCCGATGCTGATATAACTGCTGAACCATCCTCTGGCCGTCTTACATTTCAATGTAACATTTGTCCTAGAAAATTTCTAGTACACCATCGTTTGGAGGCCCATCGGAAAAAACATGAAGGAGTACCGCCCTACAACTGTAGCCAAGAAGGTTGTCATCGTACCTTTAATAGTTGGCATTACTACCAAGAACATCTGAAGCGACACAATGCCTCTAGAGAGTCGTGCTACAAATGTGATATCGATAGTTGTAATAGAGTTTATAAGAATAAATCGGCCCTAAATTTACACAGGCGAAAATATCACAAGTGTGGAAGGGAATTAAAAACACACATGTGTGAAATATGTGGAAAAGTGTTTAAATCTTCGGCGGTGCTCAATGATCACCGTTTCACTCATGTCGATAGGTCACAACTGCCGTACGTTTGTGAAGTCGAGGACTGCAGCAAACGATTCTCCAACAAAGAAAAGTTAAAAATTCATAAATTGCGCCATGCCGGTATAAAGAATTACATATGTCCACACTGTGGCATGCGCAAGACAACGAGAAATGAATTAAAGATTCACATTAACTATCATACATTAGAACGAACATGGCCGTGTAATTTTTGTTCTAAAGTTTGTAACAGTGCGGGAAATCTAAAAATGCATGTACGTAACATACACGAAAGAGCTAAGGATTTCGCTTGTCGCTTTTGTGATCGCACTTTTGCTAAGGCTGACACTAGAAAGTACCATGAAATGACGCATACGGGTGAAAAGCCCCACGCATGCGGGCAATGCGGTCGTCGATTCTTGCAGCCAGCAGCATTAAGGACACATCGAAAAATACATTTGAAGGAAACGGGAAAAAAGGTTGTAAACAATTGTGTAGAACACGTGACAGAGGAAGGATGTGCACCAGCTGTAGAAGTTGCAACAGTTATGAATGAGGCCAGTTCATTGGTTACGCTGGCGCAATGTAATAAAACAACAAATGACGATAAAATAGTTGAAGATGAAAACCAAAGGATATGAAATAGAGATACATAAAACTTTTTTAGATGTTTTTTGATTTATTGTTTGAAGTGTAATATTGCTTGTAGGTGGCCAAGTAGAAAACGTCGTAGACTGTAACTCTTAAAAACTATTTGCCAAGTATTATTTGCAGTATAACAAGACTTATTAAAAAAATAGATATTCACAGGTAAGCTTGAGTTTTGGCGCGTCAGATATTCACCCCTATTCCCGTAGACGTCGTCGACATCGTCGTCGTTTTTATGTCAACATCACTTCGAGTCAACATCGTTGTCACATCAATGCTATTTCGGTATTCTGTAACTACTATGAGACGACGTCGACTAGTAATCGATAACATGAAAGAAATAACAACAGCTGATGTAACATTTGTACATCAGCTGATTCATTTTGACTTTTATTTTCTGTTGTGAAGAAATGTTTTTTGTGTCCGATTCAGATTCAAGCGATGAGGAAAGTAAAAATAAACTTATACTGGAAAGGATAATACTTCGACTATGATCCGATGATCTTAAACTTGCCAAATGACGAGTATGTTCATCGGTGTTAAAATCGTAATTTGAGGTTATCTGTTGGCCGGCCTTCCAACTTTTTTTAGATTCAAGAACTACTTAAGTCTTAATAAGGCAGCATTTAATTACGTAATCGTTCCTATAGAAATAGTTCCTATCATGAAAAGTGAACTCAGGACATATGTTTCAGTCATAATTAAGTTGTCAGCAACATTGAGGTCCTTTGGACAGGGGCCTTACAACCTCAGTGTAAGTGCAGCCAGTAGTTGCAAGATTCCTGTCTGAATGCATTAGAGAGGTGATTTGTCCACCTTGGATACAATTGGAAATAACTGAAGATGACAAATCGGAAGCATAAACTAAATTTTTTTTTACAAAACAGGATTTACTGGAGTAATTGGATATGTCGATGGAACCCATATTAAAATTTTTGCTACAAATAAAGAAGACCAGATTCGTAACTACAACCTCAAAGGATTCTTAAAGGCGCTCCAAAGGAATTAAATTGTTTTTCACCAATTTTCTCACATTACCCCTTAAAATTAGACAAAATCCTTGTAGATATGAGGGATTTTGTTTCCAAGCCCCTATTTGTTACTCGACATTGTTATTCCTGACGTCATTAAACAAAACCTTTTTTTAAATTTACAAAAACTAAAGTTATTCTTTCAAATTGTTTCAAGTCGTTACTAACAACTGTGACGACAGATTCAGAGTCGTTTCGATTCAACGTCGTCGTCACATTTCCTTACAGAATACCAAATTTGTGTCAATAGTAACCGATAGTTATCGAAAACGACTACGAGAATACCGATTTACAGCGTCGTCACAAGACGACGTCGTTTTGCGTCGACGACGTCTACGGGAATAAAGCCGATTATTGTCCTTTTTAAATTATTTTTAATTTTTTATAGAAAAGGACTTTGTAGTTTTTAGGAACCGATCGTGGCATAGTGGTTAGAACACTTGACTACCATGCGGAAGATCCCGACTCCTGGCTCCGGCCATCTACATTTTTCTTTCATTGCCGGCCCCCTCGCTGTTGTCGACAGCAACTTCGCAGTATAAGCGTCGAGTCAAGTGACGTTCCCATTCTTCGATAAACAAGTAGGTTAGTTGTGAAACTAAAAATAGAGGCATGTTAATTCACGCGAGAAGCTATCCCATACCTCATTAATGGGGAGTAAAGCGAAATTTAGTAAGTAAGTTTTAAGGAATGTTAAAATTTTTGATACTTTATCAGTGCAGTTCCTGGTAGCGTCTGATCAACTTGTTTTTAATTTAAATAAAAGTTTTCAAAACTTTGTCAGAGGGAACAGAGAGAAAATTGAAAATATTACGAAAATGTTCAAAATAAAAAAAATTAAATTAAAAACTATAGTTACAACAACGATTTTAATTTAAACAAACTTGTTATTTGTGATCGTAGGATGCTAAAACTTTTTGGTGATGTATACTTGAATAAAAAACTCATTTTTGAATTTTGGCATTTCTGATGACGAAATGCAACTTCACCAACTTCATCACGTTACTGTATAGTTTCTGAAAGAAAAGCTGCTTTAATAACATACCTTTCTGTTAAAGACCAAATAAAACGCTTTATTAACCAATTCTTGTAAATATGTTTTTCTTTTATTTTTGTTTCATATTTCCATTTTATTTTGTATTGTATAAATAATTTCATTTTTTTTTTTACTTTTTGCCTTCTTCTCTTTAACATATACAGATTTTTATACATATAATTAATATTTGCTTTTCGAAGTACACTATTTTTTTTTTGTTTAACCATAATAACAATATGATTTGTTGTCTTAAAATATTATCGCTGCTATTGTATTGTATTAAGTATATTTTATGTAAATATAAATTTGTTACTCATTTAAAATGGTAATAAGACGTAAAAGATTTCATAATATATAAATATTGGTATTTTTAAAAAATTTAAGATTTTTATTACTTGTACTACTTATAAAATATGTTTGCAAATGATATACAAGATCTTAAAAACTATGTTAAATTTCATTAAATATAAAATACAAATATTTAGAGAGGGAGAGAAAAATAAATGAAGTTTAAGACAATGAAAATAATAGAATGTATAAAAAGAAAGTAAATTCTATAAAATTGTAGATTCTATAAAATATTTTTTAAGTTAACAATTTAAAATAATTTTAAAAAATGCATCCTGGACATTGGTGTTAGGATTTATATCCTACTATTTTTTTAATATTTTATTATTTATAATTATGTTTTTATTTTTCTTTATATCGTATATTTGCTTTACTTATATTTAAGTCTGTCTGTCTGTGTAGATGTATATATTTCTGTATTTCATATTGTTAAAATCTATATATCACTAACGATTTTTTTAAAATCGTTTTATTTTTCCAAATTTAAATGCTAAAATATTTTTTAAATTTATTTTGTCTCTAGAGAAAAATTCTTTTGTGTTTCAATATGTTGTACATATTTTTATTTCAAGTGATTTACTTTATTTTGTCGTCAAAATTTGTTTATGTTCTCGATCAAGACATACAAAAATTCGTTACTAAAATAAGCTCTTAATACACATTTTTAGTCTGTTTTCGTTTTTTGCAAAAGCTCTTAAAATGGAAACGATACAAGCTTCTGAGATAACACTAGTTAACAGCGATGTTATGAAGAATAATAAAAAAATATTTATGGAATATTTTTTTTTCATTGTTCGCTATATTTCGAGATTGGAATTACTGAATAAGACCAAAATGACGTTAATTTAAATGCAATGTTTTGGTCTTCCAATTTTGAGAACATGTTTCGTAAATTCGCGCTAGAATTTAAATACCTTGGGCAAGCAATAGAAAAAATATTTTTTTACAGCTTATAAAATTTGTTTTAACGATAAAAACTTGTTAATTTTACAAAAAAAAAACTTAAAATATTTTTTTTTGTAAAACATAATTTTTTTGCAATAAACAAAATGACGTTAATTTTAATGCAATGTTTTTGTCTTTCAATTTTGAGAACTTATTTCGTAAGTTCAAGCTGCGATTTATATATCACGGTTAAGAAACAGAAAAAACATTTTTTTTACAGCTTAAAAAAATTTTTTTTGCAAAAAATTATTTTGGTCTTCGAAAAAAAAAATTATAGAAAAAAAATTGTTCTTTTTTACGATTAAAAATTGTTAATTTTACAAAAAAATACTTAAAATATTTTTTTTGTAAAAAACATATTTTTTTTTGCAATAAACTAAAGTTAGATTTTGCTGTGTGTTTTTAAAATTTTTTTTTTAAATTATAAAAAATAATTTTTTACCAGAAAATTATTTATATTTTTTTTACAACAAAATTTCGTTTAAAAATTAAACAATTACGTATCTCAGTAAAAAACTGTTATTTTGTTGTAAAATAAATATTTTATGCAAATAAAAAATATATTTTGTTTATGTAAAAGCCGTTATTTTTAACAATAAAAATAATTTTATTTATAAAGTAGTTTATTTTTCACAACAAAAATAAATTATATTTAAAGAATTAAATATATTTTGTTTCAGATTTCGCAAATTTTATTTTCTTTGTAAAAAAATATTTGTTGATTTTGTCAAAAAATAAATATTTCTTTTCAAAATTACATATGTAAACTTTTACAAAACAAAATAATACAAATTTAAGTTTGTCAAAGTAAAACAAACTTATTTACATTTTTTCACAAAAAAAAAACTAGTTTTAAAAGAAAAAATTAATATCTGAAATACATTATTGGATTAAAAACAAATAATTTATTTTACAAAGAAAATAAAATATTTATTTTTGTAAAAAAGCATTATTTTTTACAAAAAATTATTTTATTGTCAAAAAAATGCATTTATATGTTTTTTGTAAAATAAATTTTTTTAAAAAAAAATTTTTCCTTAAAAAAAATTAAAAAAATTTCGATACCAAATATTACTTTAGTTAACAAGAAAAATTAAATAAATTTTTTTTTATTTTTAGCAACAGCAAATTTTATAAAGTTAGTTTTAGTTTTTGTCAGTCATATTGTTTTTGTTTTTCCTAAATATATTTTTGAATTTTTACTAAGAAAAAAATATTTTTTTCTAAAAAAAATAAATATGTAAGATACAAATTTTTATTTGTTGTAAAAATATTTCTTTAACCAAAAATACCAAAAGAGACTATTTACGATATTTTATGCTGAAAAAAAGTTTATTCGATCAAAAAAACAATTAACGTGTTAAATAAGTTTTAGTTTTACATATTCTCACATCTCAAGACAATCCCAACTTCTGAGTTAATCCAACTGTAGTTACATTGTTTGTAGACCACATAGTTGCTTTTAAGCTAAGATAATTTTGGCTTTAATTAGTCATTATTATATCGGAATATAGCAATTTTTTTTAAAAAATCCAATTAGAATAAAAAGAAATTCATAGTAATCTTTTTGTTCTGTTACTTGTTAATATACCTTAATAAATACAAAAAACAGTTTTATTCAACGAATATAGAATTTGTATTTTTTTGTAAACTAGTGCAAAAGTTTCTGTTTGAAATTCGGCCAAATGTTTTTTTGAATGTATACGAAAAACAAACGCTGTAATTGTAAATTTTTCATATTTCGTTGTCAAGTCTAATGTTAATTACTAAGAATTTTTAAAATTTTGCTCGTCTACGTCTTATACGATGTCTTCATTGAGCATGATAACGGAATACGATGATTTTGGCCAGTACAGCGGTTGTTTTCCTTTTCTTACAAGTTCCATACATAAATCATTTGAAAAGGCGAATCCGCTGTTTTTTTTTTGTAATTTACCAGAAAATTTTGTCGATAAACGGTTTTTGTAAAAACCGCCGACAGATAGCCGTATCTTTAATCTTGATCTTCATCTTACATTTTACTTAATCACCATGTTTCCTTTTGCAAATCATAATTTGGTTCTACACCAGTGTAAATTTTTCTTATATGTCATATAATTTTAAAGCACATCTTCCTGTACTTCCTCCTCATCTCATACATAATCTGATGGCACTGTCGACGTGCTGGTGCTAGTCTCATTAATGGCTGCCAATCGTGGTATTCTACGCTGAGATGACATACCTTCAGCATTGGCCGCACCTGGCCCTCCTAGATATTGGCCACTGGCTGCAGCAGCAGCGGCAGCAGCGGCAGCCGCAGATGCAGCAGAACCACTTGTGTCCCAATTTGGCAAAGGTTGATTCATAACGGTTAAACCGACAATTTCATAAGCTCGTTCGTTGCTGGAGTTGCCGCCCGGCACGGCGGTAACAGAGAGGTCCGAGTAATAAGCACTGCTAGGTGCCGATGAGACCACCATAGGGATATCGTTATCCTGTTGGTGGAATGTATATTTCTGAAAATGTTAAACCATCAGTAAATTAAGTTAAATATTTACTCTTTATTCCAACTTACATCTCCACATTGACTGTAGCCCGTATTCTGATATGATGGATTATTCGATCGCACCGATTCTCGATCTAATTCCGCATATAAAGCTTCGCTTACACCCACCGGACTGTAGGCATCATCCATATGGGTATAATGATTTTCGGCGGGTGAGGATGATGGTGGCCCAATTTGATCGGGTCCCTCGGAGGAGCGACGACTACCACCCAACCATGTCCAAACACCCGAGTTGCTGGTGGGTCGTCGTATACTATCGGCTGAATGCTTGGCCGACAATGAACCCCGGCCATTAGTACCGCTACCACTGCGATTATTGCGACACCACCAAGGCTGGGGTCGACCTGTAAATAAATTATAAACGCAAAACAGAACAAGGTTGTCAGTTAGTTAAGCTTTTTACTTTGTTTTTGAGAATTTTCTATAATTTTCAAGTTTTCTTAATACATATCTATTTATCCATATTTTATGGTACAGCTGTAGCAGCTTGAAAAGTCATAAATCTTTGGTTATTTGATCACCTGGTTTGGTTTTTGTGTGTTGGTTGGTCCGTTCGACGACCACGACTGGTTGTAGTGGCTCGATTGGTCAGTTGCTTTAGATAAAGCGTAAATTAAGCGTCTGTCAATTCGTTAAATACAACAGTTTTGTTTCGGTACCAATTTGACCGTATACGTTACGACGTTACAAAGGTTCAGATATAAATACGTCGTCGTCGTCGTCGTCAGTTGGTATGTAGATTCATGTTGTGTTTCGGTTTGGTTTACATTACATTGCGACTCGCCAAAGGTGTAAAAGCATAAATGTTGTCACCTTTGCGGATATCATGGGATGGAAAACCCAGCATAGCTTTTCGCTAGAGATGTTGGGCAAAGAAGACTGTGTGCTTGAGTAGCAGTCTGACATTAGCCGAAGCTTAGTCAAAACAGAGAATGAAAGTTTCTATGTCGTTACTATCTTCGTTTCAAAATAGACAATACCGATATATTGTCGATAAATACCAATAACGCCAACAGTGATGACAAACTGTTGTGTTTATTTTGTTTTTAAACGATAACGCCAACGGTAATAATGCCGTTTAACTATTGGTTGTTAACGGTGCTGTTTTTTGTATATTTTTTTATTGATCACAATGTTTGCTGGGCACTGCCTTCCTGCAATGTGTGTTGATGCCGTATCATGTACATATGTCTTGTTAGCCTCCTCCGGTCTACCTTGTTATGAGTCTACGTGATATGAGTAATTCCCTCATGAGTTTATTGTACGCGATGAAATACACTATGAATGAATTGAATACGAGTGTTTTTTTGTTGTTGTATTTTTTTTTTTGCGATTTATCACTTTGCATTTTGTTAGTATAGTAAATCTCCTATTTGGTCATATTTGTTTTGCTGACACGATACAAAAGGGTGACCAAGAGAGAGAGAGAGAGAGAGAAGGAATCATGTCTGCATTTTTTGGCTCATATAATATTCGTACATGTGAACAAGAGCAATTTCATAACATGTCATTGTTCATTAGCAAAAATGCTGCATGCACCAAGTGGCAGTGGTGGATAACGTTTGAACATAATTTGAAATTTAATGATTCACACGTTGAGCTGATTTTACATACTATTGTATGGAAATGTTGTTGGCAACAGGTGTATACTAGATCTCCCAAAGGGGATGGAATCAGAGTGATAATGAGGGAGGGTAAGTTTATGCAATTATTGATAATTAATAAAATTAATTGGTCTTAATATTATATTCTGTAATAAAGAAGAGATTGGAGGTTATTATGTAAAAGAATTTACAGTGAAAAAAGCACAGAGAATTTATAAGTTCTATAGCACTTAAACTACTGATGAAATCGCGGGGACAGGCGGACGGACACCGGACAAAGACAAAGAGAGATATGATATGTGGGAGTAGTTTTTGTCCGTTTTTGCTCATATTCTAACATAATCTCCGCTTAGAGGATAGAAGGCTGTATAGGTAGTTTGTATGGGAAGTGGGAGTAGTTTTCCCGAAAGTACTCAAAACTGTGAGCCTAAATTTTATTCTTTCCTGAGTATGACTAATTACAACAATGTAATAGATTCCATTTATTTGGCCTAAGCAAGAGGTCTAGCCGAACGATAAAAGTGGTGTTCAAACGTCAGGTGTAGCAGCATTAGCATTATCTCTGAGAAAACCCTTAGATAAGAGATCCAGTGTCTACGGTAGTTACGAGAGCCCTGCACAAATACATTTCCTTTACTATTACTGAAGACAGTGATCAATGCTTGCAAGACATTCGTGCCCAATTAATAGTTTTATATTAATGCGGGGAGAAACAAAACGTGCATTGTTTAAGTTTTGTATTTTCAAAACAAACTAAGAGCTGTACTTGCTCACGATAAGTTATTTTTGGTACAATAAATTGTTCTATTTGGTACAATAAATTAATATAAATAAATAATATAAATAAACAGTACTTTTTGGCAGAATAAATTTTGGATTTTTTGGTAAAATAATTTTTTTTTAGTACAACAAAAGTACTTTTTAGTACAATAACTGTAAATTATTGGTACAATGAAAGTACTTTCTGGTAAAAAATTTACTTTTTGGTACAATAAAAGTACTTTTCAGTGCAAAAATTTCATTTTTAAATACAATAAATTGTTCTTTTTGGTACAATAAAAGTACTTTTTAGTGCAATAAATTTAATTTTTTTTACGATAAATGTACTTTTTGGTGCAATAAGTGTACTGTTTTGTATAATAAATTGCTATTTTTGGTACAATAAAAATACTTTTTGGTACAATAAAGCAATTTATAGAGCAATAAATAGTATTTTTCGATACAATTAATTGTATTTTTTGGTGCAATAAATGTACTCTTTTGTATAACGAATTACAATTTCTGGTACAATAAAAGCACTTTTTGGTACAATAAAGCATTTTATTGTGCAACAAATAGTACTTTTTGATACAATAAATTGTATTTTTTGGTGCAATAAGTGTACTCTTTGGTACAATAACGTGCGCTCTCTGGTATAATAAAAGTTTAAGTTTTTTAGTAAGCACTTTATACTGCAATTAATCGTGCTTTTTGATGCAATAAACTGAACTTTTTGGTGCAATAAATGTACTCTATACTAAAATAAATTGTATTATTTGGTACAATAAAAGTACTTCTTGGTGCAATAAATTTTAATTATGGTACAAAAAATTTACTTTTAGATATAATAAGTTTACTTTTTGGTACAATATAAATACTTTTTAGTGTAAAAAATTTTACTTTTTGATACAATAAATTTTAGTTTTTGATGCAATAAATGTACTTTTTGATACAATAAATTGTACTTTAAGGTACAAAGAAAGTACTTTTTGGTGAAATAAAAAACTTATTGGTACAATAAAAGTACTTTTTAGTAGTACATTTTAATTTTGGTACAATAAATGTACTTTGTGGTACAAAAATGCACTTTTTGGTGCAATAAATTGTACTTTTTGCTGTAATAAATTGTACTTATAAATGTACTTTTGAGTACAATAAATTTTACTTTTAGGTACAATAAAAAACTTTTTAAATTGACTTTTTGGAACAGTACTTGTTGGTACAATATATTGTGCTTTTTAGTAGAATTAAAGTAACTTTTAGTTCATTAAATTGTACCTTTTTGGTACAATGAAAGTAATTTAAGGTACAACAAATTGTAGTTTTTGATATAGAAAACATACTTTGTGGTACAATAAATTGTACTTTTGATACTAGAAAAGTACTTTTTGTTACAATAAATTGTACTTATGGTACTAGAAAAGTACTTTGGTAATATTGGTAAAATTTATTGTTCTGTTTGGTACTAGAAAAGTAATTATGGTAAAATAATTAATTAATTTCATTAAAAAATTGTTATATTTGATACAATAAATTGTATTTTTACTACAATAAAAGTACTTTTTGGTACAAGAAAAGAACTTTTTATTATAATAAATTTTAATATTGGTACAATTGATTGTTCTTTTTGGTGCTTGAAAAGTACTAAAGGTAAAATAAATTGTTATGTTTGATACAATAAATTGTACTTTTACTACAATAAAAGTACTTTTTGGTACTAGAAAAATACTTTTTGGTACAACAAATTGTAATATTGGTACAATTGATTGTTTGGTTTGGTACTAGAAAAGTACTTATGGTAAAATAAATAATTAATTTCATAAAGAAATTGTTATATTTGATACGATAAATTGTACTTTTACTACAATAAAAGTACTTTTTGGTACAAGAAAAGTAATTTTTATTACAATAAATCGTAATATTGGTACAATTGATTGTTTTGGTACTAGAAATTACTTATGGTAAAATAAAATAAATTGCTATATATGATACAATAGATTGTACTTTTACTACAATAAAAGTACTTTTAGGTACTAGAAAATTACTTTTTGTTACAATATATTGTAATATTGGTACAATTGATGATACTTTTTGGTACGAAAAATTTTACTATTTGGTACAATAAAAGTACTTTTTGGTACAACAAATTTTAGTTATAAGAAAAGTACAGTTTGATATAACATACTGTACTTTTTGTTACAATACAAGTAATCTTTAGGACGATAAATTGTACTATTTGGTACAATAAATTGTAATATTTGGTGCAATAAATTGGACTTTTCGGTAAAATAAAAGTGCTTTTGGGTACAAACAAATTTTGTTTTAAATCACTTACTGTTGTACATAACATTTCAATATTTAAGTGCATTTATTTTATAAAACACTGGTTTTGATCAAAACTCTCGCCTATTCACTCTTACGCTCTCTGGGTTTTATTTTGTTTATTTGCAAATATTCCATTTGAAATTCAGATCTCGTCAATTGATATCTAAAAAATCCATTTGAAATTCATAAATACCAATTCAATGAATTTCAATTGACTAATTTTGAATTGCAATTGACGAATTTTGAATATCAATTGATGAGTTTTGAGTATCAATTGATGTGTTTTTAATTTCAATTGACGAGTTTTGATTTTCAATTGATACGTTTAGAATTTCAAATGGAAAATTTGAATTTGAATTGACATTTTTTAATATCAAATAGAATTTTTGTATATCAATTGACGAGTTTTGAATTTCAAATGGAATTTTTGAAAACCAATTTCAATTGGAAATTGTGTAATAGATACAATCATTAACCTTGTCGCTTTGAATCCAGGTCCCCATTACCTTCTCTCTGCCTCGTTTTTAACTCTCCCCACTGCCAAGGGGTTGTCAATTACAACCATCTATCCATCCATTCAGGCAGCCAGCCAGGCAACTTCCTAATCCTATTAATCTTCACTTAAAAAATGCATGATATGACCATGCACACACGAACACAACGTTCTCTCATTGTTATCGCAAAACAACAATAATAAAAGCGAACCCCAATAAAACGATTGCTACCGAAAAACCGACGATTTAATTATCGTTTGAATGAACCGTTAAATTTGATTACCGTTAAATTCAAATGTATGTACTTGAGATTAACAACAACTGCAGCAGCAGCGGCAATAACAACAAATGTAATGCAGGCAAATGCACACACATTCACAAACATTAACACACAACAAATAGTGCAATCGTCTACGCGAACAGAGCAAAGGAGTCAGGCGAAGCCAAGGAGCAAAAGGAGTACATATTGACAAACAAACTAAATATGTTTGTAGAACGAACTACTAACAAAGCGAACAAAAAACAAAAACCCAAACAAATTATGAACTGTTAAGTAATGCAAACGAATGAGCAATGAGAGTATGCATGCGAATGTTTTCATTAAGCGATTTTTATGTTTATTATTTTCACCAGTTTTTTTTGTAGTTGTTGCTGCTGCAGTTGTCTGTTGTATATTTTTGCCTTGTTTCTATTTCGAGCTATACTTATTTATTTGTTTGGATTGAATTCGCCAACTACAAAAGGCAAAAACAAATAGCGACGACGTAAATGTGCAAGAAAGGAATCATATCCAGTGGATATGGTAGATATTATCCAACTCCCGCCCCCCACCTTCTCTACCATCACTGGCTGAGAGAAGCATATACCAGACAGCAACAACAGCTACAACAACAGCACCCAATTGACGGTACAAAGAAAATTAAGAGGGGGCGGGTGGGAGAGCGTTGGAAAAACAAACATATAAAACCAAAACCAAAGCCGGCTTCACGGTGGAGATGTAACTATGGAAGAAAACAAAACAAAAAAAAAACAAGGACGACGGCGACTACAACAAAGAAGCGGAAAATAAGCAAAGTTAAGCGACACAAAATTTTGCAAATGTTGTCACAGTGGTGCGAAGCGTTAAACAAAGAGAAATTATTCTCAACGGTCTCTTTAGGAGGCATGTAATTTGGTTCTCAGTTCGCGAGCCAAGAGCCCAAAAAAAACGCTGACTCGCTAGCTAAGTACCAAAGTTATGTACCAAAAGTACGTTTTTATGCCAAAAAGTACTTTTATTGGCCCAAAGCACCTTTCTGTTGCACAAAGTACTTTTTTCTTGTATCAGAGTACTTTTTTGTACCAAAAAGTGTTTTAAATGTACTTTTCGGCACAAAGTACTTTTTTGTGCCAAAGTACTTTTTTATGCCAAAAATTACTTTTATTGGTCCAAAAACACTTTTCTGTTGCACAAAGTATTTTTTTGTTGCAGAGTACTTTTTTGTACCAAAAAGTATTTTTGTTCTACTTTATTATAATTATTTGCCCAAAAGCACTTTTCTGTTGCACAAAGTACTTTTTTTGTACCAGAGTACTTTTTTGTATCAGAGTAATTATTTGTTTCAAAAAGTTCATTGGTACAAAAGAAAGTACTTTGTATCAAAAGGTACTACCAAAAAGTATTTTTTGGTACCAAAAAGTACTTTGTGCAAAAAAAATGTTTTTGGGCCAATAAAAGTACTTTTTGGCATATAAAAGTACTTTGGTACAAAAAAGTACTATGTGCTGAAAAGTACTGTAAAAGTACTTTTTGGCACAAAAAAGCACTCTGATACAAAAAAAGTACTTGTGCAATAGAAAATTGCTTTTGGGCCAATAAAAGTATTTTTGGCATTAAAAAGATCTTTGGTGCAAAAAAGTTCTTTATGCCGAAAAGTACTTTTTGGTACAAAAGAGTACTCTGGTACAAAAAAAGTGCTTTGTGCAACAGAAAAGTGCTTTTGGGCCAATAATAGTACTTTTGGCGCAAAAAAGTACTTTTGGTACATAACTTTAGTAATTACCTCCCGAACCAAGAGCCCAAACAAAAGTGCTTTTGGGCCAATAATAGTACTTTTTGGCGCCTCCCGAGCCAAGAGCCACAAAATATCAAATGGGGCCTCGAGCTGGCTCTTGGCTCGCAAGCCGAGATCTCATTTTAAATTTTTGGCTCGTGGCTCGCGAATCCTGGATGTCAACAATAAAAAACCAATTAAATATAATTATGGAGAAGAAGTATGTACTAGATCAAAGTGACAATATTGCTCATTTTTAAATACATATTGTAAAGTTGAAAGGAAAATCAACTTGAATCCCCTATAGAGATACAGATATCGCTTTCCCAAGTTTTTTTATTATGATTTGGGGATTGTACATATTAAACCATTATAGAGACATAGAGGGCGTTTTCCAAATTTTATCATGATTTAGGTATTCCATTGAACTACTGTGCCCGAACGGCATTTCATTGCGGCATCGACATTTGCAAACAATCAAACAAACGTGCAACTCAATCGTAGCAATAGCTTTTTTATAGTTTATGTTTATACGAATGTGATGCAGTTGATGGCAACCCATACCTACGGGTAGACTGGTGGAGTGTTACAGCAGGGGCTGGTTAGACACACTGCACTACTCACTCCCCACTTTCATGGAGGGAGTCTCTGACTTGGCATCAGGCGAATTTGTGCAAAGTGCATGCAAAATGTTTACAACCGCATCCTCCATGGGCAATTTAATTAAATTGTTGCCGTTTGCTAATACGTTTTTAGTTTTAGCTTTTCTTGTTGTTCACTCATTCAGTTGGCAATTTTATTGTTTGATGCTGCACCAATCCTAAGCACCGGCACCGACAACACCAGCAACTGCAACAATGAACAACATATCGTTGGTGTTGCCGCTAAGGCTGCTGCTGATGGTCTTACTGTTGTCGATGTTGTTGTTGTTGTTGCTATGTTTAGTGGCAGTTTTTCACATTTCCTTTTCACAGTATGTGCCACAGTACGTATGTACGAATTTATGCAAAATCCCTTGGCACAAAAATTTCGAGTTTTACGAGGGAATATTTTACGCGAAAATATCATCCAGCTTACTAGGAGGAGGGCGGTGAAGTAAAAACGGATATGAACTGAAAATTGTTCACAATTCCATTTGGTGGATTTGGTTTACTAATGTAATTGGTGGCGCAGCAGTTATCCCAATTACGCGTATGTGAGTGAGTTCAATATCATACAAATTTTGAAATTTCTTGCGGGAGAGGATTTTGTCGTGAGAATTTAAAAAAAGTTTACTATGATATAATGAAAGCTGAGGTTATTATAATAGCGAATTTCGCAATATCCAAAATAATTGAAATGAATTGACTAAGTTATCAGTAGGAAAAGGTAGACTGCAATTGAAATACATAGACTACAGTTGCCACACTGGGGGAATGCAATAGTAAGAGCATGAAAAGGATCCGGTATATTGAAATCAAATATAGCCGTTAAGGGGGCGTTCAAAAACACGGAAATGTCAATGAATTAAGTACAAATATTGTACTTTTTGGAACAAACAAAATTATTTTTGGTTTAATAAAAATACTTGTTGGTACAAATTAAAGTACAATTTGGTACAATCAAACTAATTTTCGGTTCAACAAAAGTACACTGTGGTAAATTAAATATACTTACTTACTTACTTAATTTCCCTTTGCACCCCATGAATGAGGTATGGGATAGCTTCTCGCGTTGTTGTGAATTAACACGCTTTCTATTTTTAGATTCACAACTAACGGCACCTATTTATTTATCGACGAATGCGAACGTCACTGTTTTTGAGAAGCTCTTACTAGACACGACGATTGAATCGACGCTTAATACTGCGAAGTTGCTGTCAAACAACATTCGAGGGGAGCCGACAATGAAAGAACATTTTATTTATTTTTTTCTTTTTAAGATGACTGGAGCCAGGTTTGAACCTGCGATCTCCCGCATGGTAGTCGCGTGTTCTAACCACTATGCCACGGCCGGTCCGTGGTGCAAAAAAGTACATGATGGTACAATTAAAGTACTTTTTGGGTCATCAGAAGTGCATTTTGGTACAATAAACGTATTGGTTCAACAGAAGTACTTTCTTGTGCAATGAAAGTACTTGTTGGTATAATTAAAGTACTTTTTGGTTCAATAAAAGTTATTTTTTGTTCAATAGAACCATTTTCTGGTACAAGTACTTGTACTTGTTGGAACAATTAGTACTTTCTAATACAATAAAAGTAAGTTGTGGTATTATTAAAGTACTTTTTGGTAATATAAATGTGCTCTTTGGCTCAATTAAAGTACCTCTTGGTGCAAAAAAAGTAATTTAAGGTACAAACAAATACTATTAGGTGCAATAAAAGTAGTTTTCTTGGTACAGTAAAAGTACGTTTTGGCACAGTAAAACCACAGTAAATGTACATTTTGGAGAAATTAAAATTATCTCTTGGTATAAAGAAATGAAGCTATTTTCTGGCACAGAAAGTTTTGTATAATGAAAGCGCTTTTGGGCCCAATTTTGGCATAATAAAAGAACTTTCGGTACAATAAAAGTACTTTTTGGTAAAATAGTAATAAATGTACTTTTTAGTAAATTAACAATAAAACTACTTTTTGCTTAAATAAATGTACTACTGGGCACAATTAAAGTACTTTTTTTGATAATAAAAATTAAAGTACTTTTTGGTACAATAAAAACACTTTTTTGTATAAGAAAGTACTTTTTGGCATAATAAAAGTATTTTCGGGTCCAATAAAATTATTTTGGCACAATTAAAGTACTTTTTGGTACAATAAAAACACTTTTTTGTATTATGAAAGTACTTTTTGGCATAAAAAAAGTACTTTCAAATCCATTAAAATTAATTTTGGCACAAAAAAGCTCTTTGTGGTACAACAAAAGTACTTTTTGGTATAATAAATGTACTTTCAATTAAAATAGAGGTAATTTTTGGCACAATTAATGTACTTTATGGAATAATAAAATTTCTTTCGAGTACTTTTTGGTACAATAAATGTAATTTGTGGTAAAATAAATGTACTATTTGGAACAATTACATAATTAAAGTACTTTTTAGTACCATAAAAGTTTTTTATGTTATAATAAAAGTACTTTTCGGTGCAATAAATGTACTTTTATGAACAATTAATGAGCATAAAAATATGTGTGACGTTCTCAAAACACAATTGTGCTATGAAATGCTATTAGAATTGGAACGCCGAAAATTTTCTGTGTTAATTGATAAATTAATTCTCATTAACATACGGAGTTCCAATACCAAATACATTAGAAGTTAAATTTAATTGGCCAAAATAAAAAAAATAAATTGTTTATCATCTTTTTTTTTATTCAGAAGTTGAAGGGACACCACCATAAAACATACTGGGGTGCTTAACAATTATATTATCCTATATCGTGGATAGTGGATTTTTTCTTAAAAATGGTTTTAAATTAAAATAACACTATGTCACAAAATTTCAAAAGTTTCTGTATCCGGGACATTTAATAATAAATTTTAATGTAAAATTCCACGCTGAATTCAAATCTGCTCTCAGATATGTGGAAAGTAGAACAGTTTTTGAGATATGGTCAAATTTCCATTTTTAGTGTTTTGAAAAATGGTAGGTCTAGTAAAATGCCAATTTCTCTGGTTGTATAAAAATAAAGGATAATAAAATTATGTATTAAAAAAACGATAGCTGATTAAAATCCAATTACAAATGACGAAGTTATGGCACTTCAAAGTTAGATTTTTGTAAAAATTTTAATGATTTTTCAAGTTTTCGCTGCCTTTAATTAAGTTTTTTTCCATGTTTCCGTAAAATTTACTCCGGTTTCAGACCATTACATGAAAGAATAATATGTTACAAAAATTTTTTGCCCTTGGTCATCAAAATCGGTTGAAAAATAAAACATTCACAATTAAGAACACATACCTCTTCTTGAGTGTAGTAGAAGTTGTGGTTTTGCTTACCCTCCGAAACATAACTCTAAATTTTTTGTTAAACAAGTCACATAGAAATATCTAAAAAAAAAGTTGGGTTATTTCCCCAAATGCTGCAAATGCGGAAGTATTTATCTTTTATTTTCGTCACAGTTCGGTGACATCGGTGAACAAAAACCACAGAAATTGGCATTTTACTAGACCTACCATTTTTCAAAACACTAAAAATGGAAATTTGACCATATCTCAAAAATTGTTCTACTTTCCAAATATCTGAATTCAGCATGAAATTTTACATAAGGATCAACTATTTAGAAGCCGGGATCAAAAATTTGTTGCATTGTGTAATTAAAAAATCACAGATAGTTTTAATCTTCATCTATTTTTTTTTTCAAGAAGTTGAAAGGACACCGTCATAAAACTTACTGATGCTGAACGACAATATTTTCTTATATTCGAAAATTTATATGTAAAATTTTAAAAATTTACAAAATCTTTCTAATTTCTTTGCGAATAGTAGAATCGATCAGCAAGCCATTAAAAAAATTGTGTTTCCTCAATCCAAATCAAAGTTAGAAGAATTTTTAAAAACAATTCCCAGAACCCATACGGCCAAATCTTCATTTTTTTTTTTAAATAATTAACAATCCTTTTCCTGCGCAATTTAAAGTACAATTTTGAAAATTTCATTAAATTCGGAGAGAAGACCCAAAATTTGTGTAATCGCTTCCAAGGTGCATTTTTTTTAAATAGTTTTATTTTAAATTTCAAAAAAATTTAAAAATCGTAATATTTTATTCTGTACAGTAGAACCTTTCAGCAAGCAACTGTAAAAACTCGCATTTCCTGAATCTAGACCAAAATTAGAGGATTTTTTAAAAAAAAAAATTTATTTCGCCAAATCTCAGTGAAATAATTATATTAGCAACATTGCCCATTTCAGTACATTGCCGGTACATTAGTAGATTATAAGATATAAACATATAAACATCCCTGTATTGACATTGCTCAAACGATATCCTTTCGTATTTTCATTTCAACTGCGTCCTAAGCTAAAGACAGCAAATTTGGCGCAGCATCAACCAAATCTCTAAAGTGCAAATTCCAACCTACACTTTCGTGCAATGTCAACTGTCAATTAAATTACAACAACAAAGTTTCGCTTTCCAAACAGTTACTCTTACACACACACACACGCCGAGACTTTTAACTAATTTTCACCTAATGTGTCAAGGAAAACTCAGTCGAAACTCAGACCTTTGTGTGGCAACGCACCTTAATGTTTGACCTCAAATCGAAATGTTGTAATTTGTTTCCTTAGCCACAGATGGATGTCGCAGCCGCTTGAGGCTGTGCCATAGTCTCAAGAACACGACAAGGAAAATGTGCAACACAACACATTTTCGTGTGGCATTTGTCTTGTCTTCCCATGTCGCATGACTTGTTGTAGTACGGCAGAAGGCAACGAACCAACCAGCCAGCCACGTATCTGAAATTGTTTCAACAGATTTAAAACGGAGAATTTCATTTAAAACATTTTTCCAAAGGCGCCACTTTTTCGCCTACATCGCCTTAACGCTAGCGGCAACAAAAAGTACCTACCTAATTGTAGATTTTTCGGTTTCTGTTTTTTTGTCGTTGTTTGTTTAATTTTTTTTGGGGGAATGGGCGGGCAAAGGCCCCCTCCTTGCCCAAAACACAAAAAAACTGTTTACAGTTTCGTTTCCAGGTCCACAAAAAGTGTGTGAGCGAATCTGTTGACAATTTAACGATTTGTAGCGGTAATAGTTGTTGTAACAACATTGTAACACCAACAACAACAACATCAGGAACTTCAACAAAAGATCTCTTATTTCGTGTCTCGTCGTTGTACAAAGTTCCAATGTTGGTTGGGCAGAAAACTTTCCTGATCATTTGTGAGATTTCTTTCTCATTTCATTGCTTAATTTTTTATTGTGGCAGCTTTGTGTGGTGCAGTTTTATTGTAGCGGTGTGGCTGTGTCAGTTCTCTCTCCAGAGACTAAAAATTGTTTCCATGGACATCATTAAGTGCTAATTGATCTTTGGCTAAGCGTGGAAAGAAGAATTGCAGCAACAACAGCAACAATAAAATGAAAGGTTAAACATTGCCTGGCTTCGCTGATGAGGATCAGGGAAATTTTTTAACAATTTTTGCGTGAGATGACATGACAACCCGTTGCCCGTTTATTTGCCTTGTGTTTTTTATTTTTTTTTGAGTTAGAAAGTTTCCTTGTCCCAGGGAGGCAAATGCGTTTTTTTGAGAAGTGGGAATAGGAGGGATGAACAAAAAAATTAAACATTTCTTAAATATTTAAGGAACCAGGAAATGCCAGAAAATGCTCCAACCCCTGATATTACCTCGCAGTGGCAACATATAGCCGCCTTCATAGAACTGACTAGGAGAAGCGTACTTGGGTACTTGAAGATGACGTCTCATGAAGATGCCTGGTACGATTATGAATATCGTAATGCCGCCACGAGAGAGACGGATGCTGTATGCAGAGCGAAACTGCAGCCAATAGCAATGCTAGCTGTTCGTGAACGCCACAGGGAGAAGAGACTAGAGGAAACTCGTCTCCTTAGACGAAAAAAGATGGAGCTGAAGAAGTGACAGTGAGCTGAGGTGCTCCGAAGCAGAGGGGATGCCCGAAAATTCTACCAAAGAGTTAAGGCAAGAATGCATGAAACAGGGTTGCCCTCCTGCAAGGACAACGATGGCCATCTTGTTACGGCCCCGGATAACGTTCTAAAGATATGGAGAGAACATTTCAGCAATCTACTGTATACGGACACCACTCCAGAAGACTCCGAACCAATCCATGACGCTGGTATTAACTGTCCACCCCCGAGCCAGAGCAATATCCCGCCTTAAAACCAGCAAAGCGCCTGGAGCCGATGGTCTCCCGGCTGAATTGTTTAAGGCAGGTGGGGAGGATTAGGATAAGGAGCTTGCATCAGTTCATGGAAAACATCTGGCTAGAAGAGAGCATGCCGGGGATGGAAGTCTCAGTCTGTTATGTTCCATATACAAGAAAGGAGATGGTAGTGAGTGTAAGTACTACCGTGGAATAAGCCTATTACCAATTGAGTACGAAAGGACCTTTCGAGCATGTTGTGTGAACGTCTAAAGCCAATTGTAGAAAAACTAATTTTGGACCTTATCAGTGCGGCTTTAGACTTCGTAAATCTATGACGGATCAAATATTCACATTACGACATATCCTGAAAAAAAAAACTCATAAAAAGCAGATCGACACCTACCACATTTTTGTCGACTACAAAGCTACCTTCGACTTTCCGATAAGGAGTAAGTTATATGAAGCCATGTCTGAGTTTGGTATTCCTGCAAAGCTGATACGACTTTGCAGATGTATCTTGGAAAACACCAAATCCTCGGTTAAGATTGGTAAGGATCTCTCTGAACCGTTCAACACGGAAAGAGTTCACAGACAGGGTGATAGTTTGTCCTGTACACTATTTCATATAGTTATGGAGAAGGTGATGAGAAAGGCTGGTGTCAACATGTCTGGCATCATATTCCACAAGAGCCACATGCCACTCTAGCCTATGCCGATGATATAGACATCATTGACCGAAATCTACGGGATGTTACTGTAGTTTTCTCATCGCTAGAAAAGGAGTCAGCAAAAATGGGTTTTGTGGTCAACGAGTAAAAAACAAAAGTGTTTAATACGACGATCAAAGTGTCCTCTCGATGGGGACGCACCGTGAACGTTGACAATTATTGTTTTGAGGTAGTACTTACTTGGGATCTTCCGTCAATAAGAAAAATAGTGCCAGCCAAGAAATCAAGCGGAAAATAGTGCTCGCCAATAGATGTTTTTACCGACTTCGGCAGCACTTTAGTAACACCACCTGACCTCTGGATACTAAGAAACTTCTGTACCAGGTGTTAATTCTGTTGGTTGCCGCCATATTGTGAGTGCTTACGCCAACGTACATACAAAACCCGGGGAGTATTCGAGAGAAAAGTACTCCGAAAAATATATGGACCTATCTGTGTCGATGGCGAGTTTCGCCATAGGAAGAGCCATGTATAAGCTTTACTACGACATCGAATCCAAGGACTACAATGGCTGGGACATGTTGCCAGGATGGATGTAAATGCTCCAGCGAGAAAGGTGTTTTGAAGGCGAACCTGAAGGACAATGCAGAGCTGGGAGAGCCGAACTTCGTTGGAAGGACCATCTGGTAGGCCTAACTGGAGAACGCACGCAGAAGACCGAAGCGTGTGGAATTCTTTAATATTTCAGGCCTCTATGAGCCACTTTCGTAAGTTGTAATCGACCACATAAGTAAGAAAGTAAGTAATAAATAATTTAATAAGTAATACAGATTCTATACTTTTGTTATCTATCTATAAAAATCAGTGTGTTACGTATAGGATTTTATACGTAGGTATCCTGGTCAGCTTCTGGAATAGTTAAGTCCCTATACAAGCGTTGAAGCGCGAGTTATTTAAATGAATTATGTGACAGTACATAATTGCTTAAGATATAAATAAGACCGTGCAATATTTTTCAGCATTTTGGTTTGGGACTCAATTCTGAGAACTGCACGTAAAAGTAGCCCCAAAAAGAAGAAGTTATGCATCATTCGTTTTGTCAAGTTACATGCCATAATAATTTAATATTGATTTGAAGTTAGTATGTATCATATAGGGGAACTTGTCACGTTTTAGGCTCTTTTGTTATATCGTTATATGGTGGCGTATGATTATTGAGTCCCAAAATCATGTGTTGTACTGTGTTAGATAACTATAGCCAATAATAAACAGATTGGACATAGGTTGAGTCCTTGGGAAGACCTAAAGACGACAAATCAACGATACATTTTTTTGTATTAGAACCATAAAAGACACACAACTGCAAGACTAGTGTCCCTAATACGTCTGAGATGCCTGTAAATCGGCTTAATATGATGTTAATTTTTCATAGTCCCCAAACACCTAACAGCAATCGCAGAAAATAGATTGCCTCACCTAATTGAGTCCACAATTTTACTACAAAAAAATAAAACTGTAAATTTATTATAATGACATTGTCTGCGCAAATAACCACAGTCAAGTGCACTCTAGATCAAATATCTGCTGATACATCCCCCCCTTTCCACCCATTATGATTAATTGTGCAGCGAACTCTGGACTTCGTATAGTATATGGGAAGGGAGTATGTATTTATGGAAGTCTGACAATTAAGTTTTCCTGGGAATCCATATTGTTTTTTGGGTTTCCCCTTAACTTTCACTTAATTAGTCTGAAGGCCTATTACAATTAATTCTATTTGCCTCATTTTCCTGCCAGTCATTGTCGTGCATCTTGTTGTCTACAGCAGAGGGAAGAGTGTAAGCAGGGAGCGCCTAGGAGGCTGTGCAAGCGTTGCCTGTAACTAGGCTATGTGTGTGGATTTACTGTGTACTGATGGCAACAGCCAGTCAGGCAGCCACTCAACCTCTACGTTATGTGTAGTTAAAGTTTGAGCTTCATTTAACTTATGAATTGCAACATTTTTATTTTATTTCATGATTTGCTGCTTTCAGTTGCCCACTTAAAGTGCCTGCCTGTGCCTGTCGATCTGTATGTGGGCAACATGCATAGAAGAAGAGCAGCGCAGAGCTGATTGTTGCTCCTGCTCCTCTGTTAGTAAATCTGCACGAAACCACAAACGAAGCATGGAGGATGATATTGCATGGATAGTGTGGATATGGATGCTGTTGCTCTGGTTGTTGCTGCCGATTCTGCTGGCGTTCGCAAGCCATACAACGGTTGGCAACGGTTGGTTGATATTGCTGCCATGACTGAATGCAGCATACTGCATATGCCAACAAGTGTAAAATTAGTCAAATTTTTTTTCGACAGTCTCCGGTCTTTTTGGAATTTAAAAAATAAGTGGCTGAGGCCATATGAAAACAACGACAACAGCGGCAGCAACGAAAACTAAACACAAATTTAAAATAATTTCCTGCAAAATAAATAGATGAAAATGAAATGAGACTCTGGTTAAGCAGAAATAGACAAACCGTGCGATAAGAAGCAGCAGCAGGCAGAGATTCAACTGTAGTTGGACGGAGGACCGATCTAGAGCCGCCAGACAATTCGTTGGTTCGGTGAGACAACCCACATGTCTTCACACATTCGAGTAGTAATGTGTTTGTGTTTCTCTCGTGCTGTTCATACGCCGGCCAACAAACTTGTTAAATTGAAAATTGTTGATATTTTTTTTCGTTTTTTTCCTCTTCTCTTCTCGTCAATTCACTTTATTTGTCTTGCTGTCTATTTTTAAATGCAAATTGCAAAACAAGATGAAAATAAAAAATCGAACACAGAAAAACGTATGGCAAAAACGCTTTATCGCCTTTAAAGCATCAATTAATTTAAAATGTCTGAGCATAATGCATAAAGGTAATGAAATCATTGAAGCCATTGAAACTGAGAAGCGATGATGGTGTGCTGGTGCAACGACTTAATGATACTACTACAGGATGTATGAAGGGGGGGAAGATACACATGGCATGTGGGGGTGTGTAAACAAATCCGGTTAACAGGTGAAAGTTTTTTTTTTTTACTGATGCCAAAGAGAAATATGTAATGTGTAGTGATTTTTATAAAGACTTCTTTTCAAAAAACTTTGTCAATTAATAAAACTCAATACATACCCCTTTATAGTGATTGACCTGATACAAAGTGGCAACACCAAAAATTAGTTTCCAATAGGAAAACAAAACCAGTACAAAAATTTAAGTCAGGTGAACTGACCGGCCTTGGCATAGTGGTTAGAACACGCGACTACCATGCGGGAGATCCCAGATTCGACTCCTGGCTCCAGTCTTCTACATTTTTCTTTCATTGCCAGCCCCCTCGATGCTGTCGACAATAACTTCGCAGTACAAGTGTCGAGTCAATCGGCATGTCTTGTAAAAAATTTCTCAAACCGTGACGTTCGCATTCTTCGAAAAGCAAGGTGCCACGTTAGTTGTGAATCTAAAATAGAAAGCGTGTTAATTTACAACAACGCGAGAAGCTAGAAAAAGTAGAAAAGGTTACAGCCTACAAATGAAAATTGTTAAACTCTGGGCATATCGTAATTTTTTATGGGGGTACCGAAAGGGTCTAACTGAGAATCAAAGAAAAATTCACTAGTTAATTCGCACAGAAAACACTTGTTTCTTTAAAAGATGTACATGTAGAACTATGGGGGTGATTTTGGTAATTTGTATGAGAGGTTCCGGAATAGGTGTGGCAAGAGTTTCAGTTCTCTGCGGTTTTGCTTACTGTAACAAGAAAATTTAACTGACAAAATTTAAATATCCTGCAGTTCGAAAAAATTTGAATTTTCCAAAAATAGGTTAATTTGTATGGGAGGTACAAGAAGGGGTTGGTAGATATAGTCCATATTTATTGTTGAGTCAAATTTTAATAACATTATATCTTCCTCAAAATATGACCTATTTCAAGGTACTTACAAAAAAAAATCTGTGTAAAACTAAGAGGTTGAATTCGGTCATTTGTATTAAAGTTACTAGAAGGGGCGTGGCAAATGTTTCGTTTTCCTAAGTATTTGTCTACTATTCAAAAATAATTGAACCTACCAAATACAAATATCCTCCGGTTGAAATAAACATTTTCCATAAATAGGACGTTTTGTAAGGGAGGTATCAGTAGGGGTAAGTTGATATAGTGAAATTTTCATAAACGCACATTTTTCGCAAAATATGACTGAATTCAGTGTGCTAAGAAAAAAGATACGTATATACAACTTTGAGGGTGTATTCGGTTATTTGTATGGGAGTTACCAAAAGGGGCGTTGCAAAGCTTTCGGTTTTTTGAGGATTTGTCTTGAGATAAGATAATAAAACTTTGATTTAGAATTTATTTCAAGGTCAGGACCATATGAAAGAAGTTTTTTTTAGCAGAATGATATTCTCATAATGCCAGGCAGTCTGTACAGCTGTTTCGGATTCAGCCACGAATCCTCATCATCAGATACAGACTGCCTGGCATTATGAGAATATCATTTTGTTAAAAAAAACTTCTTTCATATGGTCTTGAGCTTGAAATAAATTCTAAATCAACGTTCAAATTAACAGACCGAATGGAAAAAAACAAAAAATTAAACTTACCAAATTTAAATATCCTCCAGTTATCCGTTTGGAAGAAATATTAATTGTCAAAAATAGATACTTTTGTATGGGAGGTACCGAAAGGAGTGGGACTATTCTGCCTATTTACTGGTAAATTTTCATAAGGATACGTTAAGGCCACTTTAGACCCTAGGTTTCTTTGAACCAAATTCGATTCATGACATTTTAAGTCGTTTGAGCTATATCCGTCTGTCTGTCCGGCTGGTACGTACGATAACTTTCAAAAGATGTAACCAATTGTTTTAAAATTTAGCATGGGTTGACATTTCCTCAAAACTACTTACGGTTTTGCAAATGGGCTACATGGCCACGCCCCTTCTTGTACCTCCTACACAAATGTACCACTCCGCACAAAAGTTTTTGGAGTTTTGGAGAACAAAAACTGGAAGTCTAGTCACGCCCATTCTGGTAGCTTTCATACTCATCTGGTACCGCCCACTTTAGAAATCGGTTAATATTATTAATACACTCAATGCGATCGTGCCTAAATTCTGTATTTAGTAAAGCTACAGCAGGATAAAGTTGTGGAGAAAAAAACTGGAAGTCCAGCCACGCCCTTTCTGGTACCTCCTATACAAATGTACTACTCCGCCCACTTTAGAAATCAAGTAATAATATCGATATACTAGAAAATTATATATTTTACTGAGATGAGGGTATATAAACGTCGGTTTTCCCGACTGAAATTTTCTTACTGGTTTTTACAATAAAAGTAATTTGCCGTACAATATAAGTACTTTATGGCACCAAAAAAGTACATTTTAATACAGTAAAGGTACTTTTGGTACAATAAACTAACTTTTTCGTACAAGATATGTTCTTTTTGATACGATTAAAGTACTTTTTGGTGCAATAAAATTACTTTGTGTTACATCAAAAGTACTTTCTAGCACAATAAGAGTACTTTGCAATACAACAAAGGTACTTTTTGCCACAATAAAAGCACTCCTTGGTGCAATAAAAGTACTTTCTGGTACAATTAATGTACTTTTTGACACTTTTAAAGTATTTTTTGGTATAAGAAAATTACTTGTTGGTATCTTTTTATAAGGTAATGTACAATGAGAGTACTTTGTGGTATGATAAAAGTACTATTTTTGTGTACAATAAATTCATTTTTGGCCACAAGTAAAGTACTTTTTGGTACAATAAAAGAAGTTTGAGTTACAAAAAAAGAAATTTTCGGTACAATAAAAGTACTTTTTGGTACAATAAAAGTACGTTTTGTAACAATAAAAATAGCTTCTGTGCAATAAATGTACTTTTTACACAATTGAAGTGCTTTTTGGTACAATAAATATACTTTTTGGCACAATTAAAGTACTTTTTGGTGCAATAAAACTACTTTGCAGTAAAAGAAATGTTATTTTTGGTACAACAAAAGTGCTTTGTGGCACATAAATAGTACTTTTTGGTATAATAAAACTACTTTGCGGTACATTAAAAGTATTCTGTGGTACAGTAAAAGTACTCTTTGGCACAATAAAAGTACGTTTTGTAACAATAAAAATGCCCTTTGTGCAATGAATGTATTTTTTAGCACAATTAAAGAACTTTTTTGGTACAATAAAAGTACGTTTTGTAACAATAAAAATAGCTTCTGTGCAATAAATGTACTTTTTACACAATTGAAGTGCTTTTTGGTACAATAAATATACTTTTTGGCATAATTAAAGTACTTTTTGGTGCAATAAAACTACTTTGCAGTAAAAGAAATGTTATTTTTGGTACAACAAAAGTGCTTTGTGGCACATAAAAAGTACTTTTTGGTATAATAAAACTACTTTGCGGTACATTAAAAGTATTCTGTGGTACAGTAAAAGTACTCTTTGGCACAATAAAAGTACGTTTTGTAACAATAAAAATACCCTTTGTGCAATGAATGTATTTTTTAGCACAATTAAAGAACTTTTTTGTACAAAGAATTTACTTTTTGCTATAAAAAAGTACTTATTGACAGAACATACGTACTTTGGGTACATTAAAATCACTTTTTACTAAAATAAAACAATTTTTTAAATTTTTGTTGTTGTTTATTTGGGGAATTTGGGACTTTTAGAAATTTTTTTTAAATAAAAATTCAATAAATTTTATAAGAATAAAATGACTATTCAGAATTTAATAAAAACCTTTCATTAAAAATAAAGTCACGCTTATGTTATTCTGTATGATATACCTCATTCGTACGGTACAAGGGCAACTTAAGTTTTAACGTTTTCTTTTTATTCTAAAAAACAAGTCTTTGGACCATTCCCAGAATACATTTTAATGTTAATACAAATCCACCGGAAAATGTAAACTGCATATTTAGAAATAATTTACCAGCTGTCTCTCCATCCAACATATGGTACTTAACATCCGCTTGCGGCAACTTCAATCTCATGCAACCAAACCCCAATAAGTCAAAATTTCTAAAAAATTTTATTTCTAAAGTGTTTAGCCCAAAGTTGTCACAATTATGACACCACTTACAGCAAACAGTCCCCAATTGTAAGGTACTTTCAAATAATACCCCACAACAACAGCAACAACGAAAAAACAGCAATTTAAATATATTACACTATATGTGCAAATTAAACAAGTTTTTGCATGCATGTGCCCGTATCCGAGCGACGTATCTCTGAATATGTCACCTTAATGCAACACAAATTTTTTGGGATTTTTTTTTTACCTTGCCAAGGTGCCACGAAAAAGCTACTGGTTGCAACTTGCAACGAGTGAGTGTGTTGCGGCAGCTTCAACCGCGCTATCTAAACATTTGTTTCAAACGCTCTTGGTATTTTGCTTAACCACCAACATTTTGACGCTTACAATCTCTTCGTAGCTGGATTTCAAAACAAATTTTTATTGATAAATGTTTTGTGCTGGTTGCTTTATGTCGCTCGATTAATAATGGAGACCCCAAGCAGCAACAGCAACAACAACAGCAATGAGACTTACAATTTGCATAGTAGAACTGTTAGTTTGTTTTTTTGTGGGCAGTGGGATTTAATAAAGCCACATAAAATTGGAGTTACTTACGCACTGGTCCAAAAATTTGCAATGCTCTGAGGTGGTGCTGTTGTCGGTGGTGGGACAGTGGGGTCCTGCAGCGTATTAGGTGTTATGCAGCGTTTATGCACGTACAAGACTAATGTGAGAATTGTCGAATGGCTGTTTAACGCCGCTCCACAGAGGCAAGTGGTCATGTTCCAAATTGCTAAGGTGACAACATATTATGATAGTGTAACATTTTATTAGTGGTTTGATCTTGCCACAAATGAGGTTCAGTTGCGAAGGCGTAGTGGTGGATATGGAAAGAAGGAGTGGGAGCTTTTGAAAAACAAAAATTGTGCATGAATTTCAGGCAAAAAAATAATTTCAAATTCTCATTATACGGCACCAACAATTTTACGCCATTCCGATCGTCAGCATTTGAGAAGCTTTAACTAGACAAATGCCGATGTGTCTCCGAGCGTGTTAATTCAAAACAACGCGAGAAGCTATCCTAACCTCATGAATGGGGTGTAATGGGAATTAAGCTTAAGCTTAACATGACGGCGCACTCGAAACTGTAGCGACTTACATTTTTTAAATTTTTTCTTTTTAAGCCAAAATTTTGCACAAAAACGAAAATTCACTAAAAAAATGGTAAGACGTATAAATCAATTGTGCTAAGACTGCTTCATACGTATTCCTATGTTCTTTTATTTAGTCTTCCCTGAGACAGCGACTAGAAAGTTTAAGAATTGGAAGCTTTTGGCTCAAAATGTTGAAAAATTTTTAAAAATATTGAAAAAGTACTGCTTTTTGGTATAACGAAAAAATTTTGTAGTATATCAAAAGTATTTGTGGTACAATAAAGTAACTTTGCAGTACAATAAAAGTATTTTTGGCACAACATAATTTATTTTTGGCACAATAAGTGTACTTTTGGACACAAATAGTGTTATTTTTGGTACAATAAAAGTAATTTGAGATGCAAAAGTACCTTTTGGCGCTATAAAAGTAATTTGGGCACAATAAAAATACTTTTTGGTACAAGAAATTTTCTTTTTGATACGATAAAATATTTTTTGTACAAAGAAATTCACTTTTTTGATACGATAAAAGTATCTTTTGGTACAAAAAAAGTACATATAATGTACTAAATGCACTCCTTGGTGCGATAAAGTACTTTTTGGTACACTAAAAATTATCTTTGGTACTATAAAACTACTTTGTGTACAATAAATTTACTTTTGGGCACAAATAAAGTTCATTTCGTTACAATAAAAGTAATTTACGGTACAAAAAAAGTACTTTCAGTAACAGTAAAAATATACTTTGCGTAAAAGATGTGCTTTTTATCACAATTAAAGTACTTTTTGCTACAATAAATGGACTTTTTTAAACAATAAAAGTACTCTTTTGTACAACTAAAGTACATTTTTGTACAAGAAAAGTTATTTTTGGTACAACAAAAGTACTTTGTGGTACATCCAAAGAACTTCTTGATACAATAAAAGTACTTTTTGGTACAATAATTGATAACATGGCAAAAAAGTTAATTTTAGTGCGATTAAAGTACTTTTTGGTACAATAAAAGTACTTTGTACAAGAAATGTTAATTTTGATACGATTGTACCAAAAAAATACTTTGTGATACATCAGAAGTATTTTTTGGTTCGATAAAAATGCTGGGTTGTACAATAAAAATACCTTTTGGTACAATAAATAAAAGTAAGTTTGTACAATAAATTTAATTTTTGGCACAATTGATGTACTTTTTGTACAATGTTCAATAAAAGTACTTTTTAGTACAAGAAATATTATTTTTGGAACAACAAAAGTACTTTGTGGTATATTAAAAGTACTCTATGGTACAATTAATGTACTTTGTGGGACAATAAAAATCCTTTTTGGTGCTTTAAATTTGTTTCTGGTATAATTAAAGTACTTTTGATAATAAAAGTACATTTTGGAACCACAAAAGAGCATGGAAATATGCGTAAAGTATTCAATGCTCAATTTTGTTGTGAAAACCACATCCGTGTTATGGAGCCTAATACATAAATATGTATGTAAACTTAAGTTTTTTAGTTTGCTCCATATTCTTCGAGTGCAGTTCTCCTCCCTTGCTCACTAACAAAACTGCAAAACAATTAAGCTTACCTCTGATACAAATAGTTACTCTTCTTATTTGATTGTCTACCCCTATTGAACGTCTTGAACGTACCACGTCACTGGACACAAACTTGCAATTACATTTAAAACCAATGAGCCTTTAATGCAAGTACACACACACACACACATACACACCGAAAACACTTTTAAGATAGTGTCCATTTGTTAAAGCGTTTCCAACCGACCACAGATATGGACAACAGTTGAGTTAAACAATCTCCAGCAGGACAGAACAGATGTATACAAATAACAACAACAACCAAAGACATAACAGCTACGTTAATATATATAGTAGATCTAAGATATACATACCATTAGCATTAGTTGATTTAATTCTGCAAAGAAACAAAACAAACAAAAAAACACATACAAAAGGAATGAAAATTAGAATTGAAATTAATTTCGAATTCTTAAATCTACAATTTAAAACTAAACCAAACAAAACGAACGTTTTGTTCGACCATTGTGATGATGGTTTTAGAGAGTTTTGTGAATAACAACATTAACAACAACATTTACACACAGTCGTCGTAAATTTCCATTTCCGTTCCCATACATTTTCACCATAATCACTGGTTCGTTAAATCTAAACGCGAATACACACACACAGACGCACAGCAATTCAACCCAATTCTAATGATTCTCATTTCCATTTACTGGACACCATAATTGGCGGCCATCTTCTGCACCTCATGACGCTAAACTAACGGGGTCGTTCGGCCGAGTGTGCCCAGTGTGTGCAATTGACCAAATTGTTAACATTAATCGCCGTTGTTGGAGGGGCCAATATGCGCTGGCTCACACCACACAATCATCGAACCAGGAAGAAATTGAGCAATGAAAATTTAACAACTTAAACATTTGTGCCAGACAATTTTCATTTGAAATAATACAAAAAAAGTGCGAGAAGCATTAAATTCATTAAAGTTACTCTGATTAAAGCTAACAGATATTAAATGCAGTTTAATCGCAGTGTTGGGAGATATTTACACAGATTTGAAACTCTATCTATGTCATAATGAGGTGTAAATTATTAAACTATGAAAAAGAGTGTAAAATAGATTTTTAAGATAAAAACAATAAAAAAAAAATACTAAAGGAGAAAAAGTAATAAAGTTTGAATTTATTACTGATTTTATTACAATACTTATAGAATGTAGGTTTTGTTTTCCATAAATATTGTATTTTTATGATGCTACTAAAACTTCTGTAAATTATATTTGCATTTATTGCGCTTTTGGTTGATATGTAACTCTTACGTAATTTGAGCTTCAGAACAATATTTCATTAATACTGATCGTAATAACTACCAAGTATAGAAATGGTTGTCTTTTTGGTTTTAAAAGAGTACAAATTTTTAAAATATAAGAAAGGTATTCTTACACAAGTCTCTAAATTAAAATTTGGTATGAACTGTATACCTACCCACTTACTTACCTAGAAGTTATAAACAAAACTGCAATACTGATTCATAAGTACTTTGGATTTGGGTGAATCATAAATGATTTAAAAATAGACTGGTCCTAAGAAGGACAAACTTTGCAAACTTATTATTGCAAACTTTTCACTTAATTATTTAGTGGGGCTAAACTGTCGTGCAAATTCATCAAAATTGGAGACCTGTACTATAACAAATTGATCTTACTTACTTAGTTAGCTGGCACTTCTTTGCAATCACACTGGATTATATACCGCACGTTGAAAAATATTATAAGCGCCTCGATCTTCTGCGCTTCTTCTCCACTTAGTCACGCCCAGTTCTGAAAGGTTCTCAGTTACCTGGTCTTTTCAACGGAGTTTTGGTGGCCTTCTTCTGCGCCGTCCATCGAGTTCATTGTCGAAGACTTTTCGAGCTTTTCGACAGGTAGAACCAGTATCTGGTATAGCTGGATTTTTGTTCGTTGAGAGAGGGCTCTGTCATTGAATCGCTTGCTTAGTCCGTAGTAGCATTTATTAGCAAGCCGGATTCTTCTCCAGATTTCTAGGCTGACTTTATTTGCTTTGTTAATGGCGGAGCCTAGGTAGATAAAATTATCTACAACCTCGAAACTATAGTTGTCAACTTTCACGCAATTTCCCAAAAGAGTAGATTCGTTTTATCCTCGTTCACCGTTAGACCCATTTTCGCTGATTCCTTCTGTATACCTGAGAAGGTTGCAGTCACATCCCGCAGTTTTCGACCAATGATTTCTATATCATCAGCGTACGCGTGTAACATGTGGCTTTTGTTGAATATAGTGCCACTCGTATTTACTGCAGCTTTTCTCATTATCATCTCCATCACTATGTTGAAAAGATCGCACGATAGGCCGTCGCCTTGTTTTAGGCCTCGTCTAGTACAGAATGGCTCCGTAAGGTTCTTACCAATCTTCACTGAAGACTTCGTGTCAGTCAGCGTCATTCCACAAAGGCGTATCAGCTTCGCTGGAATACCAAACTCAGCCATGGCTTCGAGTAGTTACTGCCGTATCGGGCTGTCGAAGGCAGCTTTATAGTTGACGAAAAGATGGTACGTGTCGATCTGTTTCTCTTTGATATTTTCTAGGATTTGCCTAAGTGTGAATATCTGGTCAGTTGTTGATTTACCAGATCTAAAGCTACTCTGATAAGGCCCGATCAGGTTGAATAATACTGGCTTTAGTCTTTCACATAGCACACTCCACAGGACCTTTTATTCGATGGGTAAAAGGCTGATTCCGCGGTAGTTGGAGCACACACTTGGTTCATCTTTTTTCAGCACAGGACATAATACGCTTTAATTCCAATCGTCGGGCATGCACTCTTTAAGCCAAACCGTGCGAAGGAGCTGGTGCTCCTAGCCACCGGACTTGAAAAGCTCTGCTGGAAGACCATCGGCACCGGCTGTTTTTCTTACTTCGGCTTGATTTGGTGGTGGGCAATCTAAGTCGTCGTGGGCAGTTGCTGGAAGTGTTCTCTCCATATATGCAGCACACTCTGCGTTTCTGTAACCAGATTTCCATCTTTGTCCTTACAGGAGGGGAGCTCATTACCGTAGACTTTTGCTTTTACTTTCTGGTAAAATTTTTGGGCCTCACGTCTATCCCTGTATTGCTCTATATCCTCGTTTTCCCGATCCTTCATGTGAATTTTGTTTATCTCTTAAATAGCTGTCTCGACTGTTTTACTGTCTACTTGTGCCGTTTCTGTTCCTCAGACGCTATGCGACATTCTTTATCGTAGAGGTCTTGTGTCGTAGTAGTTGGGAGAGCTGGTTGGAGTAGGCAGTGGCTATCTCTGTCCAGCTATCTTTGTGTTTGGTTACGTGCGTTTTTCGATTGTGGCTATTCAATCACTAACAGGATTGAATCGAGAGACAAGATGTCTGCGTCTCTCGCCAAATACAAATCCACATCCAAATTTGTGCTTTAGCGCATGGCACTTGTAATAGATGTCGCAAATTTTACGTCGCAAGCATCCTTGTCCTGTCTAACTCATCTTCTGGATGGCGGTGATGTCAGCCATATATATTTTCAGGACATTGCCTGTCGGATAGTGGCACCTTCTCTATAGAGAGTCCGGGCGTCCCCGGTGCATATCCTTAAATCATTGTCCTTATTACGGTTGCTGGGGTCGTCAACATTTGGGGGGTTCCGTTTGTTAGTTTTTCTTTCTCGTGTTTTCATAGCCAATAAAGGACCTGAAGGCGGGTGGCTAGCCCAACCATCAGGGTTCGTCGCTCACTATCTGCCGCTATTCATGATAAAAATTATCACGAACAGCGTTGCCCAGGTGCCACCAAGAAGGAGGTTGTGTGACAGCTTGAGATGCAAGATTCACTTTACCTCCCCAACGGGATAACATCACATTTCAAAATGTCCCTTTACCACTCTATTATACCTTTCATAGTAAAGGAAATCTACATATTTTACAGGCTTACATTTTTGCATATTGGTTTTGTAGTACCTCCTGCAGAGACTTTATTTAGTTATTGACTTTGATATACTGCTTAAATTGTCCGTTGTTTTTTTTTGTATCGAGCGTACATTTCTCCAGTCGTTTTCTATTTGGAGTAGTTAATATAACAAATTTGGTCATGCCGGGTATTCGTTTTATCGAGCTTTGACTGTATATTAATAATTTGATAAATTATTAGTTTTCATTCTTTATGAATTTTTCTTAATTTTTATTTTAATTTAACATTTTTATTTATAACTTGATAAATTATCCTTATTTAGTCCCTTTCGTTATAACATTTTTTTATTAAACTTAATATAAGGAAGTTTGATAAAAAATAAGTTATTAAATTTTAATCCTTATATGAAAGGCTTTACATCCAAATCGAATATCTCCACTTATTATTTTTTTTTTAATTTTAATTGCAAATCTTTCACTGATTTGATAATTTTTCTATCAGAAAAAAAAACTCTAATAATAAAAATTTACATTACTGAACATTATTTACATTTTTAAAATTTTTACATCATTTATTTGACTTATTCGAAAATTAATTAGAAGTTTTATATTTTATGGATTCAATCGATTTTTCAAGTGAGGCATTCATATGTTGCTCTTTCGTTCTTTTAATTAATTAAATTTTTTTATGATTTTGTAAATTATCTTCTATCCCTAAAATGCTACTTAAAATATTTCGTGTCTCTTTATTGCTAATGGATAAGTGTAATTCTAGTTTATTTCTCAATAATATTAACATATATTTTAATAATTTTATTAAATAACTTCATTTACAAAACTTGCTTAAATATTACTTAAATTTTTTCTCATTTCTCATTATTTTTTATTTATTACTTTAATCATAATTTAAACCTATCTTCTTTTCCAGTTTATTATATTTTTTATAATTTGATAAATTGCCTTCATTTATTACCGTATTAGTTAAATTCTCATTTATTTCCCATTACTACTAATTGCATTCATCGATCTACACGTTATCCCCATAAACTCCCATCACAACACCCCAACACCCCATCTGGCAACTCTTTTTTAACTTATCATCCTTCTTCGCTCGCTCCCTGTTCTTTTCTTATTTTCTATCACTTGCAATTAACACATCAATCACTTGTCAAAATTAGTTTAACAAACGCGTTTAACGAGTGCGGTCGCGAGTTACAAATACGAAAAGGGCAACGACGACGACGTTGTTGTCCCGTACGTGTGAGTGCGAATGAAAGTGGTACAGGTGTTTTGCACAAAGTCTAATTACTCCTAAACAACAATAACAAAGTGTTAAATGAATGCAAAATAATTTAATGAGATTAAAGCAAATTATCTTAATTAAAATGAGAAGAAAAGTAGAACAAAATGTGAATACGTCGCGTCGCGTTTGGGGGAAACAACGGGATCCCTTTAACGAAAAAGTCGAATACACAAAAGTATAACAAGTGGCGTGCGTGCGTGTGCTTGAAAGACATAACAGCAGCAGCAGCAGCAGAGACAAGCAGAGGAAGTAGTGGTGTTTCGTGTCGTGCTTGTATGTTTGTGTATAATACGAGTAATAGTTTAGACAGCACAAACTGTGATCATTTGCCAAGTCATTCATTTATATTAATCAATTAATCTGGTGTTTGTTGTGAAAATTCATTTAAATTAAATGTGAAATTCTCGAAGAAGAAAAACTACTACGGAAATTACAAAGTGTTAAGATCTATCAATTACTGTGTTCATTATCATGCTCCATCCAGCCATCCATCCATCCAGCTCAGTGTTCTTTACGAATTGCTGTTATTGCTTTAGCACTATCTTCTTTTTCTGCAATTTGCATCTCAGTGAGAAATAAGTAAGCAAGAACTCTATAGATGTTTTCTATGAGAAATAAGTATACCTACATAGTGTGTAAAGCTCTTGGCTTAACTGTTAGAAGATTGTGAAGGTGTTTGTGTGGATACCATTTGGCTGTTGCAACATTTTTTGACACTATTATATACATAGTAGTACGTGTGTTGTTGTGTGTTTGGTGTTGTTGCTATAGGAAGATTATCTAACTTCGTGCTCAAGTGAAGGACACAAACAGAGAAACAAACCAACACGAATCTGCTGTTACAGTGGCAGGAGAAAAGGTGGGTAAGTCATTGCTTGTTATTATTATTAATACTGTTCTGGGTTGTTGCTGTTGCTGTTATTATCTTAATTAACAATAATGACGGATTAAATTGGAGTTAGGATAAATTAGAAGTTATGTTGTGTGCCCCCTTTGTGTGAGAGGGGAGAACTAATACATAATTGAATGTTTTTGGCAACGCATTAATTCTGTAGCAAAAGGTATTAGTTAGCATTCATTATTAGGTCTTTAATAAGATGAACTTTGTTGTTGTTGTTGTTGGTTTGTCTTGTAAGAGGTTTTGTTTATTAAAGTTAGCAAATTTGTTGTTGATTTGTTTTCTGGTTGCAAAAATCAGTTAATTATATTAACTATAAATTACAAGCAAAATTTGTGTAACAGATGGGGATAGTAAGCGTAGCTAACTTTTCTATGAGGAAAATGTTGAGAATTGAATATAGGGAGAGGATTTACATAAAGGTTTTCATTGAGTAACATTATATCATTGTTGCCAGATCGTCCCCAAAATTTCTGATTGGTAGGTTCTCGAAAAGAGCATAGATAGGAGAAGAGGTCAAGAATAACTCTGGCGAAATGTAGTGTACATTCGCCTTCAAATAACACACTTGTAGATCGGTGGTGAACTGATACCATAAAAAAACCGATAAAAAACGATGGAAATAAAAATAATTTCCACTATTTTTTGACTCTACAGCCACAAAGATAAATGTTACATTTCATCAGCAATAAATTTTCATTATTTATTATCATCCAGATTCTGCATGGCAATTCCCCGGGAATAAAGTAGGTATAACGAATGTTTTAATGATAAAAGAACGAAACATTTGTCAGACTTTGGGAAGGGATAGTCTTTTCGTCAAGGTAAGGCAAGGTCTTGGTTCTAGTGTATGATATCTGTCATTTCTTAACTTTGTATAAAAATCTAATGTCAACAATTTATAGTGATGATGACGAAACATGCTTTTAGGCGCAATTCAATATTTCAGCGGAACATTGTGGAAATTTTATCTGCTCGTTACAGCGAGTATCTTTGGTGAGAAGGAGAAAGCTCAAAGGTTCAAAGCTTTAATATCAGATCAGCGTAGGGTGAGAGTTAAGAGACTTCTAGAGTAATATATGCCTTATTTAAATGATTCCGTCGAATATTAAAAACATTTTATTTGCCCGAATTTTTTAAAAAAAATTCCTAGCTGTTGACAATTTTGGATCACTTATCATGGCTATTGATGTCTACTGGGGGGTTTGAAACAAAGTCATTACAATAATTGACACCAATTTTGGGTGATCAACAAGATTAATAAAAATAATAAACTGTATTTAGATTTCCATTCTCTGAAAATTCTTTTAAAAGTAAAGAATAGATAAGTACACATGAAAGGTGACACTGGAGATGCCAACAAATTTGGTTGTTTTTAATATATGTTTAGAGTGGGTAAATTTTTTTTTCGATCTAGCAGTAATCAAAATCGTAATCTACGATGTATTCTAAGAAAATTTGCCCAAGTAAATATGGGTCTAAAATTAAAATCGAGCCCCTGGTTTTTAACGAGAAACTTTTCGAATTGGGGAAAAAATTCACAAGAAGCCCCACACTTGCCCCGGAATCGCCCTTAGAATTTTTTTTTAATTTCTAGACTAGTGTTATTTAACATGACCGAATCCTAATTTTTAGGGATTGTTTTTGCTCATTAACGGTCAACGAAGTAATTTGCGAATTTTCATTAGACAAACTTTTATAATAGTTGGGAACATTAACACCGATTTTGGTCTCCATACAAACGATCATAAAGTTCGCATGTTTTATACAACATTTAAGCTGCACAAAATATATTTTAGTAACATATCCATAAAATGGGCTCCAACAGATATGTGTAGTTCCGGACTGAATAAAATCTTGTTCCCTTTTTTGGAAACCCATCTTTGGCAAGTGGAAGTGGTGCAGAAATATGATACAATAAGGATTTTTTGTTCATATTTATGAGAGCACTTCCGTGGGGTGTGCCGTGTCATGGGCAATTTCGTTAGTAATAATAATTGGTTTGCAATAAAAATCTTATATTCATTTACTCTTTGGAAAAAATAACTGACATTTAAATAAATTTAGCTCCTATTTTTCCATTTGTCTCCTTTTTTGTCACTTATCATTATTGTTCGGCTTTGATTTGAAATTTACATAACTGCAACCGGTTTTTAGAATATTTATTTCATGGAAACGGAAATTAGGACGACTTGTATCTTTTTATTTTACTAATGTATTTAAACAAAACTGTTTTAGTTACTTACCTTCTACATCTTAGAACTACGACCATTACAATAGCACCTATTAGAGCTGATAGAATTGAAACTACGATCAAGGTGAATGCCCAACCAATTTCACCAGATGCATCTGAAAAAGAAAACGAAAGAACAATATTAGCATATAACGTTTTCAAATGAATTCCCCTTCACCCCCATCTGAAAATAAAATACGTTAAATTGTTATGTTAATAATTCGGAAATTTAAATACACAAATATATTATCATCAATACTCTATTGTTTTCAGCTTCCCCAAAAAAAGAAAAACAAAACACACAACACAAAATCATTGGCTCTTTTATAAAACCACCAAATGCATAAAAATGCAATTCGGCCAAATCTCAAAATAGAAAAATTTATAAACAAAACAAAAAATTGAAAGTTATGGTTGTTATAAATATGCATTCAGCGGCGTTTGAATAAATAAAACAAAACAAAAATGGGAAAAAAACACAAAAGGGAAAACAAAAGAAACTGAAAATGCTGGTGAAAATCTGCATGAAAAAGAAGTTATCATTTTTTAGTGGCCACTATTGTATTAATTTATGGGCGAGCAAGGACAGTGGTTTTTGGTACCAAAAGCTAAAGTTAGAAAAACAATCTGAGAGATAAATAATTGTTCAATTTGGTAAACAATTATAATTAATATAAATATTGTTAACAATATATGCTCAACAGGTTTTGTACTCTCGGACGTGACAAAGTGGTGAACTTCGTTGACTCAATTATTATTGTGTTTTCAATATTATAATATTAATTAATATTATTAGCTTTGAGAAATTATTTTTCAATATTCAATATTTATTATATAAGGACAATTCCACGTAAAACGGCCTTATACTGAAAAAAATATTTTTCAATATTTTAAATTAAAATCGGTCAACTAATATGTAAAGGAGTACGACAATTGTGGACAAATGGACAAAATTATTTTTTTTTTAATTCCATTTATCTTGATAAGTAAAAAGAAATATACGAATTTTGTGTCACACCCGTCCCCGTTAATATGACAAAGGTTTAATTAAATTGTTACTTTACATGATACAACATTAATACTTTCCAACAGTAACAATGTAAGTGCAACTTATAATGTAGTAAAACTTTGTGAACTATTTTTTAAATATTTGAGTATTTAGTTAGATAAAACATTTGGTCACACCCGTCCCTGGGTAAAAAATTAAGACTGCCATAAGCCATAACAAACACAATGTTTGGGTTTTCTTAAATATGATTGAAATGCATTTTATTCTGGTACTGGCCATGGTAAAGGAAATTACAGACATAAGTATATTTTGTATGATAGCCTTCTTAGGGTGTTAAGATAGGGGGTAGGTAGTCGCGTGTTCTAATCATCACGGTCCCACTTTCTTCTTATTTCTTAATGGCAGCAACAACAGAAATTTATCCGTCAGTAGTTCGTCACACCAATCTTAGTAAACAGCTCTTTCACCTGATCCATCCATCGGAGTTTTGGTCGCCCACTCCTGCGCTGCCCATCGAGTTTATTGCCGAAGACTTTTCGAGCCGGAGCGTTTTCGTCCATTCGTACAACGTGTCTAAACTAGCGCATACAGCTCATGATTCATTCGACGACGGTAATCGACGTTAACGATGATGGGTCAAAATATTTTGCGAAGTATTTTTCTCTCGAAGACTCCCAGAATAGATTGATACGCTTGTGTCATTACCCAGGATTCTGCGCTGTATAGCAAGACAGGTAGGATCAGATTTTGGTAGAGCTGGATCTTTGTTCTTCGAGAGAGCGGTTTGTCGTTAAATCGCTTGTTTAGCGCATAGTAGCAGCGGTGTGCGATCAATACTCGTCTTTTGATTTCGAGGCTGACATTATTATTTTTGTTTATGGCGGAGCCAAGGTAGACAAAATCATCTACCACTTCAAAGTTATAGTTGACAACGTTCACGCAGCGTCCCAGACGAGTGGACTCATTGTTCGTTGAAACAAATATCTTGGTTTTGTCCTCGTTTATCACCAGACCCACTTCAGCCGACTGCTTTTCAATGCTCGAGAAAGCCGCGGTAACATCTCGCAATCCACGTCCAATGATATCTATATCATCAGCATACGCGAGCAACGTGTAAAGATTGTTGAAGATGGTACCATCCCTGTTTACTGCAGCCTTTCGCATGATCATCTTCATTACGATGTAAAAGCGATCGCATCGGCTTGTCTAAAGCCTCGCTTGGTAAAAAATGGTTCTGACAGAATTTTCACTGAAGACTTCGTGTCAGTCAGTGTCATCCCGCAAAGTCTAATTAGATTCGCGGGGATACCAAACTCAGCCATAGCATCCAACAAATTTCTGTCGTATCGGACTGTCGAATACTGCTTTGTAATCGATGAACAGATGGTAGGTGTCGATCTGCATGTCTTGGGTCTTCTCCAGGATTAGTCGCAGTGTGAATATCTGGTCGGTCGTGGATTTACCAGGCCACACTAATAATGTACAATCAGGTTCGCCAGAATGGGCTTTAGTCTTTTACATAACACACCAGACAGGACCTTGTATGCGATGGGTAAAAGGCTAATCCCGCGATAGTTGGTACACACACTTGGATCGCTTTTCTTAAGCACGTAACATAGGACACTCAGATTCCAATCATCGGGCATGCACTCCCTGAGTCAAATCGTGTTTATGAGCTGGTGCATGCATGTTACCGGCTCATAGCCGCCGGCTTTAAAAAGCTCTGACGGAAGTCCATCTGCTCCCGCAGCTTTATTATTTTTAAGCCGTGCAATTGCCGTGCTGATCTCGTTTTGGCTCGGCGGTGGACAGTCTACTCCATCGCCGATGATTGATGTGATTTCGTCGCTTATTCTGCTTTCAGGAACGAGTAGAGATTGAAAGTGTTCCCTCCATATTTGGAGCACACTCTGAGTGTCCGTGACCAGATTTCCGTCTCTGTCCTTACAGGTGGGGATCCCTGTTCCAAAACCTTTACTTTTTACCTTTTGGTAGAACTTTCGGGCCTCATCTCTATCGCTATAGTTTTCGATATTCTGGCTCTCTCTTTTCTTCCACAGACGCTATATATATAATTATAAATTTTCAGTTTATGAATTATAACCAAAAATGTGAGTAACATGGTCACACCCGTACCAATGGGATTGCCCATCTATATTACCTTAGTATAGGTTTTCAAGGATAATGTAATTGGCCAACACCAACTTGAAGACCATATAACCACTGTAGTTCCCCCTTTTGTGTTGTACCTTACAGGGTTATAAATCATTGCATTGGTTTCTGGTTTTTGGGAGTTAAATTATTTCATAAGTTGACTGTTTGCAATTATGTTTTTGTTGTACCAAAAAATATGCAATTCGAATAAATCTCTTATGAATTGGAAGCTTATTTGATTATCGGATAAAAAAAAAACAAAACAAAAACAGGAAATTCGCTAAAATCTATTGAAAATTATTCAGTCCAGTTTTGAATTTTATAAAACTGTACATAATCCAAGGGGAATACCTATGGGAGGCTTTAGTAGAAGCAATGCTTTTCTTAATAATATACATTTGTAATATATTTAACAAGTTGTTGTATAAATTTACTGTTTACTGTCATTAATTAGTTCTGAATACGAAGTTAATAGATAGGCTTTTATCACTTCCTCATTAGTTAACATTAAAACCTCTCTCTCATTATTTGAATTATCACACTTGTGCTCTATAAACCCAACTTCCTATGAGCCATATAAACAACATCCAACAAATTCACACACTTTAAAGTTCAAGTGGGAGTTGCTTTAGACAATGATTCAGCAAATATCCTCCTTCCTACTCAGTCAGACAATATTTTCCCACAACGGACCACAGTCACAGTACAACCCCTTCCGTTTTATGCTGTTTATTTTTCTTCTCTCTACGAAGTATACGAGTAGTACTATATGAATTTACGCACTTCTTAACTGTCTTCAGTCAGTGGCGTTTTCGGGCGTACTTGGAGAGAATGCGTAGTCAGCCAGTGACTAAACAGAAAAACGTAAAATAATGTAACGTAATGGAATTGTATGGGCTGGAGGTGAGCGAATAAATTTGTTATTTTTGTGTTAATTATACAGTAATAGGGGTATAATGAGTTTTGCTTTGTTGCAAATGAACAGCAACAAGAAAATTTAATTCAAGCAATTAGATTTTGGCTGTTGGAAACATACACAACAACAACAAACGAGTGAACAACAACAAAGGTTTAAATTATTTCATTTTATTGTAATTTGAATAAAAAACACTCATAATTATATGCTAAACACACAACAACCGAATTTGATCCAATCTATGTGTGTGTAACAAACCCAACACATACCCTACTCCAACCGAAAGCAGTGGTATGCTGCAGAAAAGGAGGATGTATAATTTATGGCTTACCCAAAAAAACTTTAACAAGAATCGGTACCTTAATATTCTACACTTAGGAGGGGGCAGCTGGCAACGGTGGCGGCGGCACCTGTTGCAGGGGCCAAAAATTGAATTGTCATGTTGGGTTTGTTTTTTTGTTAAACTTTTGACCAAAACTCTAAACTGAATGGATGAATATGCAAATTAGATGTTGTTGTTAAAGTTCTACATGAACAGGTACGGACGACGTACAAAAAAAGAACAAGTCAACATCGTAAATTGAAATTACCAAAAACACTCGTCTCATCTTAACTTAGGGTTAGTCAGAGAAAAGTATGTATGCATTGATAAGCTTGACTGTGGGGCTCATTGTTAAGCGCTCGCATACAAATTGGCAACGTTTACTGACAGTTTAAAATAAACTTTATGGAGATATATGTATTTTTTATGTAGTAAATGTCACATAAGGGTATAATTGGAAATAAAAATTGTTAAAAAAGTTATTAATTAATATTACAAACAATGTATGCAGAATTGGACAAAATGTTATTTGTTATCAATAACTACTTTACGGTTCACATAATGGACTTTTTAAATATTAATATATGATTTACTTTATATTTATTTTATACACGTAAAAACTTTAGCTGAGCTTCTACACCACTCTATTGTATGAAAGTATCTTTGAAACTTGGACTTTCCAATAAACTTTTAGTTGATACCTAGATCCAAGCCAACAACAATAATTGTTCCAAGCAATAAGAGTTTTTTGCTTAGCGTGTACTCGGGTTACTGTATCCAGCTTTACCAGTGGGTGCAGAATGTACAACGAATCAGTTGAGTTAGCCTTTAAGACGGTTCTGCACAGTAAGCCAGGTACAACCAAATTCTCTGACATAGATAATCCTGTTACTTGTATAGTAAAATTTGTATTTGTTGTTTTTTGAAGTTTAAATCTATACTCTTAAGGCAGAAGTTGATACCGCTGGTATCCTGCAAAAAGGTCTCAAGTCCACTTTTGGTATTTCTGAGTTATTGATAATTTAAAGTGTGGGGCCGCATGTGTTTTAAAAAATTACTTTAAATAGAGATGTGAATTTTTGGACACTTTTGCAAAAAGTTTTCAAGTCCATTTTTGTGGACACTTGCGCATCATTAAGTCTATACCACTTGACCCCTTTTTGCTTGTTACCGACGATTTGTTGTATATTCATAATTTTAATTTTGTTCTTCCATTTGTAACGCCCATAAGGAGGAATGGTAGGAGGTACCAAAGTGACTGACAAATACAAACTCGAGGCATGCACTCCGTCCGATTTGACCTCCCACTGTTATTATTTGCTACTTGGTCTTATTATGTTCTATTATAATAATTAATAATTAATTAATTAATAATTATTTAGTCATATGGGCAGTAACCATTCCATCCTCAACAATCATGCAAACTGCAATTTTACTCCACGCCGCCATCTGCTAGAACCGAAGTCCCCATCCGGCCAGCCTCACTTTCACCATCAGAATACCGAAGTAAACTGTCGTCAAACTCATCGTCACCTTCGATAGGAGCAAAGCTCCCCATCCGGCTGACCACAACAAACCACTTTCTCCTAGGTGCTATTGGTACCCTCTCCGGCTAGCATTGTCAATCATAACTCAATGTTATCACGCTTTGGACATCACACAAACATAAAAGGAATGGTTACTCCCTGACTTGATAGGAAGAGCTCAAATATTCTGATATAACTATATTCTCTTGCTTTGTACTGGAATTACTCATTAACAACGTAACTGTGTTCCTGCAATCGCTGTTACACCCTTGTTATAGGTTTGGTGCTATCTTCCGCCAAGACGCTGAGAGTGCAACGCCACACTCAACTAAGAATCCGTAAGGTGCATAACTCAATGTTATCACGCTTTGGACATCACACAAACATAAAAGGAATGGTTACTCCCTGACTTGATAGGAAGAGCTCAAATATTCTGATATAACTATATTCTCTTGCTTTGTACTGGAATTATTCATTGACAACGTAACTGTGTTCCTGCAATCGCTGTTACACCCTTGTTATAGGTTTGGTGCTATCTTCCGCCAAGACGCTGAGAGTGCAACGCCATACTCAACTAAGAATCCGTAAGGTGCATAATGAGATATGCAATACTCGTATGGTATCAAGAGATACCCAGCTCCATTGCTCTCGAGCATCAAACTCTTTTGGTTTAAACACAGCCACTACGTGGCACAGCAAAGCTGTTCCTTACCCAAACGAACAGGCAGGCAGTTTACCTATGGCATACCTGACCTCCCGTAGCACCATCTTCAGACTCCTTAGTCGGAGCTCGTAAAGATGTACTTCTTTACTTCCATTTTTTTGCCTGCAATTGCCAGAAAGAGGTCCACTGCTGGTTCACTCAGGTCCGTGGGGGCGATACTCCCCAAAGGCCTCCCGGAGGGGACCCTCTTGAGGGGCGGTAGGTATGACAATATCCCTACATATATAAAAATTACGTGTATGTTCGTGATCGCTAAACTCAAAAACTACTTGACCAATTTTTATATGCATGCTCTATGGGCCGTGAGTAGTGTTTCTGTGTATTTTGAAGTTCGTCCGACAGATGGCGCAATATTTTTTTTTTTGTGTTTTTGAAGGCAAAACAACGTTTGCCCGTGTCAGCTAGTATATATATATATAAATGATCAGCATCGAAATCTGAGTCGATTTAAAAATGACCGCCAGTCCGTCCGTCTGTCAGTCTTTCCCTGCCATTGCAGCCACAGCCTAAGAGATATCGATTTGGAATACAAACTTCTATCCTCACAGCAAAGGTTAATTTCTAAGATGAGCCCGATCGGTCAAAAACTTCTCCCATACAAACTCCCCCTTTTTGGGGTCTGTCCCTACGATTACAACCGTAGTTTAAGAACAATCAAGCTTTATTTTGTACGCAAGCTTCTTTACTCCAAGTGGAAGTTCAGTTTTAAGATGAGTCCAATTGGTCAATAACTACTCCCACCTCCCAATCCAAACTCGTGTCCGTCTGTCTGTCCCCGCGATTACAGCAGTAATTTAAGAGCAATCAAGCTGAAACTTTGTATGCAAGCTTCACTATTCTAAGCGGAGGTTGAGTTGATGACGACTACGATGAGCCCGATTGGTCAAAAACACCTCCCACCTCCTATACAAATTGCCCCTTTAGGTAGACTGTACCGGGATTACAGCAGTAGTTAAGGAGATATCGAGCTGAAATTTGGTACGCGAGCTTCTATTCTCTAAGCGGAAGTTACTTTTTGGGATGAGTTGTAGGATGATTGAGATCGGTCAAAAACTACACCCACCTCCCATGCAAATTGCCCCATTTAGTTAGTCTGTCCCACGATTACGGCAGTAGTTTAGGCTAAAATTTGGTACGCGAGTTTTTATTCTCAAAGCGGGAGTCAATTTCTTCGATGAACAAGATCGGCCAAAAACTACTGCCACCGCCCATACAAACTCCTCTTTTGTGGGGTGTCCGTCTAGTTACTTTTTGGGATGAGTTGTAGGATGATTGAGATCGGTCAAAAACTACACCCACCTCCCATGCAAATTGCCCCATTTTGTTAGTCTGCCCGCGATTACGGCAGTAGTTAAGTCTAAAATTTGGTACGCGAGTTTTTATTCTCTAAGCGGGAGTCAATTTCTTCGATGAACAAGATCGGCCAAAAACTACTGCCACCGCCCATACAAACTCCTCTTTTGTGGGGTTTCCGTCTATCTGTACCCTCGAGTACAGCCGTAGTTAAGGAAATGTTGAGCTGAAATTGAATATGCAGCTCATTGACTATTACAGCCGAAGTTTAAGAGAAATCGAACTTAAATTCAATATGCAAGCTTCTATCATTCAAACCGAGGTTAAGTTCGAAGATGAGCAAAATCGGACAAAATCCATTCTCACCTCTTATACAAACACCCTCTTTTTGCTGATGTTCGTCTGTCCGTCCCCGCGGTTGCAGCAGTAGTTTTAGAGTTATCGTACTGAAATTTAGTGTGAAAGCTTCTATTCTCCAAGCGAAGGTTAAGTTCTGAGATGATCAATATCACACAGAAACTACTTCCACCACTAACTTATTAATGCAGCCAACTTGACAAAACGAATGATTCAGAAGTTATTATTTTTAGGACAACTATAATTCTCAAAATTGCAAAGAGCTGAAAAATGTTGTACTAATTGCAGGCTATAGAGCTTGGGCAACTAAGCTATAAAAAAAAGAAAACACACAATTGACCTATCTCTTTCATACCCATACATTCACTAAAAGATAACGTGTAGTTGGTGAATATTTATAAAAAAAAATACATATTAAAATATTATTTGATCACTAATAAATCAAAAAATCAATCAATCATATCAATGATGATGTTTATTCAAACCAAATGCCTTCAGGTATGGCAACTGGTTTGAATATGAGTCAAGTTGATTTCAGCTACTTAATATGTCATAAAAGTTGTAATTTATAGCCATATTTAAAACACAAACTCATAATTAAACCATAAAATAAAAAGAGGCACTGTTACGTTATGGGAACTTACAAGTTATTTGACTCTTAAAGCAAATTATCTGTTAATTTAATATACATAATTATTACGTATTAAATATATTATTCCATATATGTATATATAAACCTTATAAAATAGTTTTTCCAACGAAATTACCCTTATTATATACTTAACTTCACCCTCTCTTTTCCACTACGATCCAACAACAACCAACAACAACTTCTTTGGGCCATTCACAAATTTATATTCAAACCTCATTGAAAACTACTCAATAGGAAAGAATGAAAAGCTTCCAGAAAAAGTGGCACCACCATTGATAACTTATGTTCGTACACAAACATAAATCTAATCGAACATGTTCATGAAAGGCCCTTTTAAATTCACACATATCTTCTTCGTCGCAAATGAACCCAAACACTTTTGTTCCGAAAACATTGGTAGCAAGCGGTCGGCAGGGGGAGAGGGGGCGAAGGAAACCTAAGAGTTTGAGTATATTGCGGTGTTGAGAATGTGTGAATGCAATCAAGTGTAAAATTATCTTTCGATAATAAAACACTTCTCAACTCGAGTCGACAGTGCTCGAAATCAAATTGCATACAATTGGCATTTGTTGTTGTCGAAAAGTGTTAGTAGGTTGGGTTGGTTGGGTTCATGGATTTTGGTGGTGGTGGTGGTGGTTGGTGTCATTACTTGAAGAAAAATCCTTTCTTTGATTTCACACAGGAATCCAAGAAACAAACATACGTACTCTGTTTGTACTATGTACTAACAAACGTAACCACTTGGCAATGCCACACGTCAGTTTAAGGAAATCCAAGGACCAGTTGCGTAGTGATAACATAAATTTAGTTATACAAACAAGGTTTTTATAAAATAGCACCTTCGTAATGTCATATTTATCATGTCATAATTATATTCCTAATAAATGAATTTCCAGGATGATTTTATTTTTTGTAAGTAAAAGTTGTCTTCTGTTAGAAAGTTAGGAGCAGAATTTCTTTTAGGCTATAATAATAAGTTTGAAAAAATTGTTCTTATAAGCAAACGCTAGCAAGTAAACGCGGCACCCATCGATAGCATTTTCGAAGTCACCTATTAGTGCATAACATATAACACGGAATTCACACTTAAGTTAACAGACTTTCACAATTCTAAAAATTAATTAAAAAAAAACAGTAAGAAAGTGTCAGTCAGTAAAACATACAATTTACTAGTATATTAATATTATTACTCGATTTCTAAAGTGGGCGGAGTGGTACATTTGAATGTGAGGTACCAAAAGGGACGTGGCTAGACTTCCAGTTTTTATCTAAAAAAAACTTTATCCCAATTTAGCTTTACTAAATGTATAAATTGGGCACGATCGCGTTGAGTTTTTTATTTTTTTACTCCAGCTCTAAAGTGGGCGGAATGGTAAATTTGTTTGATAGGTACTAGAAGGGGCATGACTATACTTCCAATTTTTTCTCCAAAACTTTATTCTGTTATAACTTAACAAGGTACAGAATTTGGACACGATCGTGTCCAGCATATTGATGTTACAACTCGCTTTTAAAAGTGGGCGGAATGGTTCATTTATATGGGAGGTACCAGAAGGGGCGTGGCTAGACTTCCAAATGTTTTCTCCAAAACTTTATCCTTTTATAGTTTAACAAAATATGTATTGATGTTATTACTCGATTTATAAAGTGGGCCCATTTGTGGGTCCATTTGTATGGGAGGTACTAGAAGGGGCCTGGCTAGACTTCCAGTTTTTTTTCTCCATAAGTGGTTATAATTCGGAATTTGGGCACGATATTATGACTTGCTTTTTAAAGTGGGCGGAATCTTACAGTTGTATCGGAGGTACCAGTAGGGGCGTGGCTAGACTTCAAATGTTTTTTCCGAAACCTTATCCTGCTACAGTTTTACTAAATAAGGAATTTGGGCACGATCACGTTGGGTGTATTGATATTATTACTTGTTTTTTAAAGTGGGCGGAATCTTATATTTGTATCGAAGGTAACAGAAGGGGCGTGGCTAGATTTCCAGTTTTTCTCCAAAACTTTATCCTGCTGCAGATTTACAGTTTATGAACGCTTAATAAAGAATTTGATCTCGATCGTGTTGCGTGTCTTAATAATATTAATCGATTTCAAAAGTGAGCGGTACCAGATGGGTATGGGAGGTACCAGTAGGGGCGTGGCTAGACTTTCAGTTTTTTTTCCAAAAGTGTTAATAATTCGGAATTTGGGCACGATCTCGTTGGGTGTATTGATATTATTACATGTTTTTTAAAGTAGAATCTTACAGTTGTATCGGAGGTACCAGAAGAGGCGTGGCTGGATTTCCAGTTTTTTTCTCCAAAACTTTATCCTGCTGCAGATTTACAGTTTATGAACGCGTTGTGCATTGATATTATTACTTGATTTCTAAAGTGGCCGGAATCTTACATTTATATGGAAAGTACCATAAGGGGCGTGGCTACACTTCCAAATTTTTTCCAAAACTTTATCCTGCTGCAGTTTTACTACATACGTAAATTGGGCACGATCACGTTGGGTGTATTGATATTATTACTTGATTTCTAAAGTGGGCCCATTTGTATGGGAGGTACCAGAAGGCACGTGGCCATGTAGAACATTTCCAATACCGTAAGTAGTCTTGAGGAAATATTAACCTATGCAAAGTTTCAAAACAACTGGGGGACTCAGGATTCACAATGACACCCTAATATTGCCCAACCCAGTGAATCACCGATATGATATGATGTCATATAACTAGAGGTTTTTAAGCTACAGATTTAGGGTTGATCTACATCCGGTTTTTCGGGTATCTGTAGCGGTTTTCCCTTCACTTGTAGCCTTAAAAAATATATATTTGCTTATAAGTTTTCTTAAAACACCATTTATACTATGTTTCTATAACATTTCCCTAACCTTAAGTTTATGACAGCACTTTGCAACTGTTCCTTTTACCTACACATTGCACAATGACACACACAATCCTGTTGGCTGCAAAAAATCAGCAGTCTTTTGTGCTGACTTAACTCCATGGATTCGTTACAATATAATACTACGATGCTAGTAAATCGTTAAGAAATGGCATTGCCTCATTAAAAAGTAAGCTTCACTTGGTGTGTCCTACTGCCAATGAGGATGCTGCTGCTGCTACATACTTCTGCTGTAGGTAAAAATGAATTATGGCCACTGTGTTACAATTGCCATTGTCACTAGCAATGATGACTCAAAACGGCAGGAGCTCCATGGCTGCACAGTTACCACATCCACAGTTACTCTGTAGTCTTATGGTCGGCCAAAGCCACATCGCTTTAGCTTTAGTCAGACCGTATTGGATAAGAGATATCATAGGTATTTTTGTTGTTGTTGCTGTTGCCCTTTTCTCTACAAATGCCATTATTTATCCAAAGACTTTTCGTTTTACAAATAGTTATTTAAGTTCTTTGCTAGAGAAAGAAGTATAAGAAGAAGAAGAAGATGGGAACCTAAATATTCTATATGAGTAGAGGAGCAGCAGAATAATATTTAAAATTCTAAAGATTGTAATAAACTACATAGGAATCTTTTGTGGGTTAATGGTTAAGGTGACAATAGCAGTAGGGGGTGGGAGGCGTACTTCACTTTCAAATATTGTTAAAATAATAAAGCAGATAATACTGAGAGAGTAAGCGAGAGACAACTTAAGGCAGTTTAATTTTGTATTATCCACACAAAGACAATGAAAACAAAAACATATGGTTTAGTAGGTTTTTAGCTATTCATATGTGCGAGGAATAACATTGCGCTAATGATCACATCTAAATTTAATTTGTGGAACACTATTTCAGAAAGACCTGGGGAAGGCTTACTAATTGAAAGAGATGCCTATAAGATTTATGTGGCCTGGCGTAATTCGACAAAATATAACGAGCATTCAGCGTACGAGGAAGAATTTTGTCGAAGAATTTCTGAGCTGCAGCAGTTTCATCCATGCACATATGTCCGGGTCAACGCAACCGCTGTATTTTAATGCGCTTGACCATGTCAATTATGGTATACATAATCATCCCTTAACGATGACGGAGTGTACTCTCCACGAATACGTCGACAACCGGTTCTTCACGTGTATCTTTACGAAGAATTCTGTTGGTTATTCGTTCGTAGAAAAAAAGGCTTTGTCAGTAAATCGATTCCTAAGTCCGTCTATATCATCTTTTAGAAAGCTGTATTCAAACTTTAATTTCCAGGCTGAATATTTAGCTTTATGATCATCTATTACTTCGAATTTGTAGTTGTCAACGTTCACGACGTAGGATCCCAAACGGGTAGATTCTTTGTTCGTTAAATCTTAAAAATGGTTTTGTCAACGTTAACCGTTTGACCCACTTTAGTTGATTACTTTTGAATACCTCTGTAGGCTGCAGTCACACCTCTCAGTTTTCGACAAATGATATCTATATCATCATCGTACGCAAGTAGCATGTGACTTCTGATTTTTCGGGCCTCACCTCTATCCCTTATACTTATACCAAACAACCCGAGTAATAATTGGCTAACGCATTGCCAGGCAAGCAGCGTCTCTCGTCCTTGTCCTGTGACATTATAGTGTGCAGCACTCTCTGCAAAGTGGTGACGAAATGGTAACTAACCTTTTACTTTTACTCACCTCTGCTCCTGATTCTCTCTCTATCCTTGCTCTTCCGTTCCTTTAATTAACGTTCTTTCCGCTTAAATAGTATTTCTCCCTGTCTGAAATTTTCTTTGTGCCGTTCCCTAACAGGGATGCAGCATCCCTCTTCGTCGACTTGGGACATCAAACTAATTGGGAAAACTGGTTTGAAATAGGCAGTGGCTATCTCTGGGATTCGCAGCGCAAAGTTAAACTTTCTTTGTGCTGTTTTGGTTAAAATGCTAGATAATTCCAAATCTTACTAAAATGAACAAAGATTATTGTTAGGTAATGGCAGGTAAATTACATTGTTTGTTTACATTTGCTTTACTTTTTCTTTCAATTACACATTAGGTAATTTCGCCAACTTCTGACTTATCGTAGTAACTAAATTATTTACGTGAATATACCATTATTCATGTTTCCCTCACTGCCGGATATAAATACGACGACTGCCTCCCTTAGTTCCCTACTTTAATCAGCGAATTCCACTCACAACTTACAGTTGACACCCAAATAACATCTTCCGTCACATAAGAATGTCTTTCACTACCATTTCGTATTATTATCTCTTTTCCTTATGTAATTTCATCCTAAATCATCCTAATTATATTAGTTTTAAAAGAAGATACAATAAATTTTCATTTGTGATTTCTATTTTCAAACTATTACGTGAAAAACCATTGGTTCAATAGAATTTCCCCACCAACAACAATTGGCATGTCCGTCTCGACTGCATCTACACGTCTTTGCAACCCAAAACCTAAGCGCTGACTCCTTGCGGTGGTGGTGGAGTCTTAAATCCTCTATTGCACCAGCGTTTGACGGGCAAAGTATTGTTTCCAAGATTTATGTTCTCTGATTACACACAATTGGTACCGTTCACAGTTTCTTTTTCGCCAAATGTTGGTATTTCAGCCATTTATCATGTTGTTGTGCCTGTCTAATTCTACACTAGAATTACTTAACTTGCCAGAAAACTTTTACTGGTGCCCCATCACCACCAGCACTTGGAGTTGGAGGAGGGGAGGCCAACAACATATAATGCGTTGTTGCATCAATGATCGAATCGTAGAACTCTAATATTACCACATCAACAGTTTTCATCAAAATGTTGCCAGAAACAAACAACCAACCAACTGTTGTTGAGTTCCGTTCCGTTCCGCACCGTTTCGAAACATTCGATACATAACCTCAATCAACGTTAGGAACAGCCAGCAACACCAGCGATATAACCAGCATCCATGCATTGTGGCGAGGCAACTTGGTGTTGGCTAAGCTTTCTGAAGCGTTTAAGATTCTACTACACGTAGAAGACGACTTATCGCCGTGTTCATTTCTTGACGTCATTGGTTTCATCGATGACTGTTGTTTGTGTTTTTTGGCGTATAGTGGTTTAGATCGCGTAGTGGTGGGGTACATAGATGAGGGAAACAGCAACCTAGACGTTGGTCCCTTGATGATGAGGTTATCCCTTGAAGAGTACATAGTTTTCTTTTTAAATGTTTAGGCAATTTCCTTGTTTCTTTTACTCTGCCATCTTTTTTAATTTCTTTGCATCCTCCGTCTTGTCTTATGACAAATTCGGCGTAAAATGTCAAAAATACTACGAAGCTGTCATGTTAATCTAATGTCTTGCGCTGATGTTTGTTTATGAACTTCTTCCTTGTTTAGATGAGAGCAGGCAAAAGAGGGTGGCCAGGTTAAAGGTAGGCGATGGAAACATAATATTACAAGGCACGAAAGTACGACTTTTTCCGTACTTCTGACAAACCTTAACAGTTATTAGTTCAAGAAACTTGGCCTCTTTGAGCCACAGTAGACATACCAAGTTAGTCCAAAATCTTGAAATGTTTTCCATGCTTAGGTGATTGAAATTTTTTGTTTAAAAAAAATCTAGGTGTATGCTTATCACCTGGTCACCCCTACGCCAAAAACAAGACCCCATTATTTTTTTAGAATTTTAAAACTCATAATTTTCACAACACTGATGAAATGAAGGCCAGCCCTCTTTACTCCCCATACCGATTTGAACGTCAATATGCCTTCAACAAGTCCACAGCCAGTTTGTTACAATTTCGCTTTAAACTTGATCACAAAACCAACAAAAATTATAGCCACAAACCTGAATGATTTTAACTTTACTATAAGTCAACTATGAACAGCTGAAAACAGCTCATGAGACCAAGGCCAATAATATTGGCAGAGTCCAACAATACTTTACCTAAACTAATCGCTGTTCAATGATGATTGATTAGTAACAATTTTCCAATTTCGCCTAAGCGCTTTTCCCGCAAAGCTCAAAGTAACCAATTCCATGGCCAAAGAGACAGTAGAGACAGCGTGAGGAGAGGAATCAACGTCGCCAAACTTGAGTGAGTGATGTTGGTTGCAGCCATCACAGGAAAATGTGTAGCCTTAGGGCGGCAAATGAAGTCGAGAAACATTGATTTGATTTAGATTCTGTTTGTTTAAGTTCAACATTTCATTTAAGTCGAAAAGTTATTAAATCTTTTTGAAATGACTAGAAAAACTTGTTAGACATGAGAAGCAGAAAAGTCGGTTGGGGTAAGTGGAAGGTGGTGATGGTCGAGGGTGGAGTTTAAAAACGATCGGCTTCGTGTGAGGTTTTTAAGGTGAAAGCTGTATGTCAGAGTTCAGAATGGTTACATTCAGTAAGATTTTAGCGAAAGGTGAAATAGTAGAGTAATAGAAAATATGTGAAGTCAAATTGTGAAATAGCGAAATTTTTGACTAGTTTGAAGGTTCAAAATTGGATGCAAAATTGAATAATGTAATATTTTACAAATTAAATTGCCCCGACCAATGTTATAATAACGCCGAATTTAGTCAGTTGGTTGCTTTTTAATCACATTACACAGTACAACATTTTTCAGCTCTTTGATTTGGGACTCCATTCTGAGAACTTCACGTGAAAGTAGCCCCAAAAATAAGAGTTTCTGCACTATTCGTTTTGTCGATTTGTCGATAATTTAATATCGATTTGAAGTTAGTAAGTATCGTATAGGGGAATTTTTCACGTTTTAGGCTCTTTGACATAACTCAAGAACCACTAGTCTTTCAAAACGATGGTAAATTATTATGGCATGTAACTTGACAAAACAAATGATGCCGAAATTCTTCTTTTTGGGGCTACTTTTACGTGCAGTTCTCAGAATTGAGTCCCAAAATCAATTGTTGTACTGTGTTATATATTAAATTTGGGCGTCAGGAGTGTAATGAAAAGTAAAGCTAACGGCTTTACAGAAAATCCGAGGGAAGACGGGTTCGCGCATGAAGACGTGCGACATCTACATTAGTGGCCATGCGAACAACCACTAGTTTGGATATGGATTTGTGGATATGGAGTCAAAACTAAGTTTTTCCACATAACACTCATAGTGGCCATGCTCCAACAGAAGAGAAAAGCGATGAGGTCAAAGACGAGTTCCACGAGAGCCTAGAAAATGTATATGACCGTAGCCCGAGCCATGACATCAAAATTGTATAAGGCGTTGTTACTGCTAAATAGGCAGAGAGAACGCATTTGAGCCTATCATCGAAAAATTCAGTCTGCACACCGAAACGTCGAAAAATGAAATCATACTGATCGATTTCTCTGTGGCAAGAAATACGGTTCTGCTGGGTTTGACCATAAAAATATTCACAAGGCAACATGGTTATCTTCAGAATCAGATAGATCACGTGGTAGTCGATGGAAGGCACGCATTGAGTGTTCTGGACGTACGAGTGATTAGGGATGCGAACATTGACTTCGATCACTACCTTCGCCCAGTTAAGGTACGCACAAGGCTAAGCATGAAAAAAACGTACGTAACCAGGCACAACGAAAGCTGGTCATCGGTAAACTGCAGACCACAGAGGTAGCGGATGCCTACTCCAACCACATAACTCAACTGCTGCGGAATGCTCCAACCCCTGATAAAATTAACTCGCAGTGGCAATATATAGCCGACCGCATAGAACGGACTGCGAGAAGCGTACTTGGGTAGTCAAAGCCGTCTCAAGAAGATGCCTGGTATGATGATGAATGTCTTAATGCTACGAGAAAGACGGATGCTGCACACTGGGCCAAACTGTAGCCAATAACAACCCGAACTGTCCGTGAACGGCACAAGACGGAAAAAAGAAGGAACTGAAGAAGAGGCAGGATGAGTGCACAGAGTTTCTCCGAAATAGAGGGGAAGCCCGAAAATTCTACCAGAGGGTAAATGCAAGAATGCGTGGAATAGGGTTGCCCTCCTGCAAGGACACCGTTGGCCAGCTATTGACGGACCCGAAAAACTTCCTAAAAATATGGAGAAAACATTTCAATAATCTACTGGATACGGACACCACTCCAGAAGACACCGCACCAATCCATGACGATGCTATTAACTGACCACCTCCGAGCCAGAGCGATATACGTGTGGCAATAACCCGCATTAAGAACTACAAAGAGGCTGGAGCCGATGGTCTCCCAGCTGAATTGTTTAAGTCAGTTGGAGAGGATTAGGATTTGGAGCATGCATCAGCTTATGGAGTACATCTGACTAGAGATGGGCATGCCCGGGGATTGGAGTCTCAGTCTGTTATGTCCCATTTACAAAAAAGGAGATCGTTGCGAGTGAAAAAACTACCGTGGAATAAGCCTATTACCAATTGCGTACAAGGTCCATTCGAGCATATTGTGTGAACGTCTAAAGCCAATTGTAGAACAACTAATTGGACCTTACCAGAGTGGCTTTGGACCTGGTAAATCTACGATGGATCAAATATTCACTTTTCGACAAATCATGAAAAAACTCATGAAAATCAGATCGACACCTACCACTTCTTTTCGACTAAAAATCTTCCATTCGACTCTCCGATAAGTAGTAAGTTATATGAAGCCATGTCTGAGTTTGCTATTCCTGCAAAGCTGATACGACTTTGCAGATGTATCTTGAAAAACACCAAATCCTCGGTAAAGATTTGTAAGGATCACTCTGAACCATTCAACACGGAAAGAGTTCTCAGACAGGGTGATAGCTTGTTCTGTATACTATTTAATATAGTTATGGAGAAGGTGATGAGAAAGGCTGGTGTCAACATGTCTGGCACCATATTCCACAACAAGAGCCACATTCCACTAGCCTATGCCGATGATATAGACATCATTGGCGGAAATCTAAGGGATGTTACTGCAGTTTTCTCATAACTTTAAAAAGAGTTAGCAAAAATGGGTTTAGCGGTCAACGAGGACCAAAAAAAAAATAATGAGTTCTACAAACAAAGAGTCCTCTCGATGGGGATGTACCGTGGCATGTAACTTGACAAAACGAATGATGCAGAACTTCTTCTTTTTGGGGCTACTTTCACGTGCAGTTCTCAGAATTGAATCCCAAATCAATAAGCTGAAAAATGTTGAACTGTGTTATCATTGTTTTGTACTTTTTGAAAACGACGTTGGTGAGGCTATCGCTGTCTATGGTGAGCACTACAGAAACCTTAGGCCTTTGATATGGAGTATCGCCGTCTAGCACTGACCTGGCCTGGACTGGCTTCAACCGACATATTCCCATATTGAGTGCAGTTCTCAGAACTGAGTCCCAAAATAATCTGTTGTACTATTTATTTTTTCATCCAAATTGGGATTGCTCTTCGTTAACTTGAAGTTCGTATGTTCAGTTGCATCTTGTAAGGGTGTAGCCTAAGGTCCCGATGCAAAATTCGTCAAGTTAAAGTCTGTGAAAGGCCCAGGTTCTGTGCATTGAGAGGATTTGACAAACTCTCGTCGATCATCGCGGCCTCTCTGGCGCTCCTTCTCCGTACGGGTGTTGTAATTTGCTGCTACATCGTGTAACTTGTCATGGTGATACTTTAACGCGCACTAATTGAAAGGTCACATATTGACCTTTTCTGTTTGCTCATTCATATGTAAGTAAGTAAATATTACAACGTAATAAGTAGGAGCAATAATAAAAGATTAACAACAATTGAATAATTGCTTCAATATAAATAATTGTTTCAATTGAACAATTCCAATAATTGAATTTTCTCCACTTAGCTGAATATGTGTCTGGCGTTTTTGTGTTTTTTTTTTTTCTTGCCGAAAAATTATGACTTTTCATTGTTGATTTAGGACCTCATTTTATCTTTCGTTGTAAATTGTGAGTCTTTGCGCTGCCTTACCCCTGAACTCACGCAAAAATTGTCACTTAAATTTTTCAAATTCTGAAGGAAACAGCGACATGGCGCCCTTGGGGGTCCAACAACACAAAAAAAACTACAAGCGCGCCAGCTACCAAGAACCCCCAAAAGATCCCGTTGCAGTTCGGGACTGTGACACAGATAAATAAGTCCCAAAAACAGTCGCACACACACACACACACACGCACGAAATTCCAGTGGTTCCTGGATGTTTCAAAAGAAATTCCAATTTAGTGAGTGAGTGAATATCTTTGATGCTGCTGCTACTACAAGTTGGAGTCTTTTTGTGTGCGTTGCCACTTCATCTGGTAGTACATAGTACCAAATTCCTCTCCTCTGGAGGAAGTGAAGCCTCAGCGGCATCAGCAATGGCATCTCCACACACATAAATTTCATACCGTTGTGCCACAATTGTTTAAATTAAATGAACAAAAACTGAACAACTCAACTTTTTTGTGGCCGTATGCGCCGCCGCTTCCTTCTCTGGCGTTCGATTTGCTGGGGAATTTGTCTGTAGATCTGGATACGGATGTATACGCGTCTTCTTAATCCTTGCTTTTTTGTTGTTGTTGCTGTTGCTGCAGTTGTTTGTTTGACATGGCACTCATTATTTGTTTACCACACAAAACACCAGCAACCATGTGGCGGGCGAGAGAGACACCATAATTTTCATTTGATCTTTTTATATACTCGAGCGCGCGCGAGCTTCGCATTTTACCTTTGTGCTGCAGTTTATAAAAGGAAATTTTAGAGGTTTCTTCTTCTTCTTTATAATTTATTTTTATAGATGTTTGTTTTTGTGGCAATTTCCTTCTTGTGCCCAAGCGGGGCAACAAAAACAAAGCAATGTCGCGCAAAATATGTTTATTGTATGTCCGCCGTCTTCTGTCCGTCCGTCCGTCGGTTCGAGAGAGTCTTGTTGCCTCTTGTTGCAAATTTACAAAATGAACATTATTCAATTTGTCATTTTGCCACAATGTACCAGTGTCATCGCATTGTACTTGGGGCATATAGATACCACACGTTAGTGGCACATTGCTATAATGGTTTCCTTGGCCAAAAGTCAAATCTCGCTTGGGCAGTACAATGCTGCTGCCAGGGTGCCACGGAGGGAAGGGGCGAAGGTAAGCCTTGGATTTTAATGGCAGATGAGCCCCTCGTCTTAAGGTCATTTTAGTGAAATTAACAATTCCCCCAAAAACAGCAAAAAAAAAACATACACACACACACCAACATGCTCAAGTAGCTTCCTCTGGGCTTAAAGTCAACTGCTGCAAACCTGCAGCATTACAAACCAAAAAAATGTCCAACAATCGACGAAACAAAAGAGTCACTGAACACGTAAATGACTTTTGACCAAATTCAGTGAAAACATAAATTTTTGTTGATGTCCATTTAAATTGGTCAAAGATGAGGATGAGGATGAAAAGGAATTTGTAGGGTTTCATAAGGTTTTCGCAAAAATTACGTTAATTTTGAAAATTACTAAAGAGATTTTGGGGGAAAAATATAAATATATTGTTAATGGTTGTTAGGTGGTAAGTAATCGTTTACAAATAGACTGCTAGGTTCGTTAGGTACAAGGAAGACGTTTTTTTCGTAACTTTTCTATTAATAACATGGACAAAAAACAAGTGTACCCACAGTGTGCCATAGAATTCAGAGCTTAAAAGACCTTGCTTTAGTTTTAAAGAACCACAGAGGTGGGCTTTGGTACTGTGATCCAAGGGAATTTTATCAAACTAAGAATACTCATTCAATTTGTGAGATACCAGTGGCTATTCTGAGCGAAAGCTATACTACTTTCCGAATAGACCACCTACGGCGTAGCACAGTGCTGCGACACGCCCTGCATGTTGACCCCTCAATTTCAAAAATTATATGATGCAGCGACATAGTGGTTAGGACGCGCGACTACCATGCGGGAGATCCGTGGTTCTATTCCCGGCTCCAGTCGTCTACATTTTTCTTTCCCGGCCCCCTCGATGTTGTCAACAGCACGTTCGCAGTATAGTGTCGAGTCAAACGGCATGTCTAGTAAAAGCTTCCCAAACAGTGATTTTCGCATTTGTTGATAAACAGTAGGTGCCGTTTGTTGTGAATTTAAAATAGAATGCGTGTTAATTCACAGAATATACTAGACAATTGATGTTCAGCTGGCTTTAATTACACAGTGCAACAGCCAATGTAGGGGGTGAGAAATTCAAAGTCAGGGTGAAGGCACTAGGTCAGTGGAGTTAAACATGCAAAGGGTTTGAAATTCTAAGTCTTGGTCAGTTTAGTAAAATCCTCAAAGGGTTTGGCGTTCTTTACAATTCTGCTAAAGAATGACATGAGAAATCATTAACGGTTCTTGAGATATATTTGAAAAACTAAGTAAGTAAAACGTATGAGTAATATAAATTTTATGAGGATTTTATATTAACCAAAAAATTTAGCAAACATCAAGATAAACAAAAAATATAAAAAGTTCCTAAACAGAAGTTTGTCCTACGAACGCCAAACACTTTGAGAGACTTCCTATAACTAGTTACTTCATCCCGACTTTGAATTTCTCATCCCTCAGACAATGACAACAAAAATATACCACAGTGTTACTGCACCAATTTGGTCTTCTATATTCCAAGTAGTAAACGGGCAGAGACCGAGTTGTGTTGAGAACGACGTAGGATCGATAAATTCGAGTCCTCTGTCATACTAACGTCTACATTGGTGGTGGTTTCTACTGTAGGCATGGTATGGTCTCGATTTTGATAAATATTATCCAAATGAATAACTTTGGTCATAAATCGCTTCATAATATTGCGTATTAGCTATGTTCGGTGCCAATTTGCGATGATCTGGATGCACTTCTTATTGTTTCCGCACAAAAATGTAAGAAGCCAAACCACTGTGCAAATGCAAATTCGTAGCCAACAATTTAATAAAAGTATTTTTTAGTAGTAAATGCCAAAGATATTTCTTTCGGACTATAATAAAAACTTCAAAATGTAATTCTATTTTAAGTGCCATACTTACAAACATCTAAATGAATCACCTTTTATTGTTAGTAGAACGGTACAGTTTTTCACGCCCACTTGACGACTCATCTGCACGTCAGTAAAATGTTGCATCCCAGGTCCGCTGAAATCCGTTAGGCGGGGTTCATAGCTTTTCCAAACTTCTTGGCGCCTGCCCGCTTTAAAGTATTAAGATGATTCTATTGCCTCCATGTTAAAAACTAAGGTGATATCAGAATAATAACAACACAGTGACCTATTTCTCTGTTTTTACAAAGTCTTACCAAAGGAAAGTTATTATAAAAAAGATAAGATACAATCACAATAAACAATATTATAAAAGAGGACACGTCTTTGCTGTTATTTACAGCGACATGTAAAAGCCCTCCAAAAAGTTGTTGATTTTTGCTGCCGTACTCAATAATTTGCCATTTCCGCCAACTTATTACCAAATCACCGACGAATTTGATACGATTATTACAACATTAAGGCCTATAATGGCCGTAAGTAAAGCTGCTGCAGCAGCATCGACGACAACCGCAGCAGCCATGGCAACAATCACTTGTGTACTTGCAACAGCAATAACGTCGTCGTGCTGTTCGTGTAGATTGCATGAAGTTGCTTGAAGTGGCTAATGAGGGAGAGACCAATTTGTTGGGATCATTAGTCGTACATTGAACATTGGCATTTTGCGATGAAATCCAATGAATAATAACAACAACCACCACATTTACTTCTTTCAAAGTATTAACCACAAGACAGACGATAGGGGCAGCAGTGGCAACAGTAACATCGACAGCAATATCAATTGTTACGTTCGTTTGGGGGCATGAAAACATTTTGAAACATTTGTCTCTGTGTAAGTCATTAATTTGTCAATGATATGACCAATTTTGGTGGTATTCCACTGCTGCAAAGTCTCACATAAAACAATGGAACACTTTTGGGATAACGGCACAAAAGACGACAACGACGACGCCGACATCCAGAAATTCCTCACATTTTGGGATGAATATCTTTGACATTTCTCTGATTCATGATACCACGCATCTTAGCTGTCCGCGCGCCGTAAAGCTCTTTCATAACTAACAGTAAACACTAATTACCGCTGCTGCAAGAGAGGCCAAAGCCAAAGCCACAGAAGAAGTACATCTCAGAAAAACTGAGAAAAAGCCGCCACGCTAAACTATAAAACAAATAATTGAGATTTTTTCATCCTCCCGGCTTTGATATCATGATACATTCATAAAAAAAATGCTACATACACGCTTGGCAGAGAGACCATTACAAACAAACAAAAAAAAAACTGTCTTAATTCCTCGTCGACAGTAAAGCGAAAGCAAGAAAAAAGAAAAAAAAAAAAAACTGCAGCTACAACATTCTTGGTAAACGTTAGCGCCACAATTTGTTGCAATCATTGCATTCAAACCATGAAATTTCTCGACTTGTAGAAATATGAAAAGAAAAGAGCGCCGAGGCCGAGACAAAAAAAAGTAACACCAATGTGACAATTAATAGCTTAACAAATAAATGCATGCAAGTGGATACCGCAGTTCCAGATTATATAAAATATAGTGCAGAGCACTCAAGAAATCAGAGAGTTGGAACGAAAGTTGGCCAGTGGTTGGATGTTAATGTGGCCATGGTTATGAGACAGTAGTTTGTGATCTACACATAAAAATCGCATCATTTTGTGGAGTTTTATGCAAAGCTACATACTGTATTGGGGTTGATGAGCAGTTGAATGACTCATTGCTGGCAAAGGTGAACTGTAACTTAATGCCTATGACTGAAACATATTTGTGGAATGATAAATAGCTCATCTACATACTATGACTCATGAGATCATCGGTTACTTTTTTAACGTAGCTATAGAAAACCAGTAAGAAATTTTCAGTCGGCTAAAAATTTACCCTCACCCTCAATAAAGCATAAAATTTTCTATTATATTTATATTATTACTCGATTTCTAAAGTGGGCGGAGTGGTACATTTGTATGGGAGGGTCCAGAAGAGGCGAGGCTAGACTTTATCCCGATTTAACTTTACTAAATGTATAATTTGGGCATGATTATTTCATTTTATTACTCCACCTCTAAAGTGGGCGGAATGTTACATTTGTTTGGGAGGTACAAGAAGGGGCATGGCTTGACTTACAATTTTTTCTCCAAAACTTTATCCTGTTACAGCTTAATAAATTAAAGAATTTGGGTACGATCGTGTCGAGGGTGTTGATATTACTACTCGCTTTCCAAAGTGGATGGAAAGGACATTTACATAGAAGTACCAAAACAGACGTGGTTGGGCTTCCAATTTGTTCTCCAAGACTTTATCTTGTTATAGCTTAACTAAATAAAGAATTTGGGTACGATCGTGTCGAGTGTATTGATGTTATTACTTCATTTCTAAAGTGGCCAAAGTGGTACATTTGTATGGAAGGTACCAGAAGGGGCGTGGCTAGACTTCTAGATTTGTTCTCCAAAACTTTATTCTGCGTTACCTTTACTAAATATAAAATTTGAGCACGATTGCGTTAGGTGTATTAATAATATTAATTGATTTCAACAGTGAGCGGAATCTAACATTTGTAAAGGAGTTACCAGAAGGGGCGTGGCTAGACTTCCAGTTTTTTTCTGCAAAACGTTATCCTGTTACAGTTTTACTAAATATTAAATTTGGCCACGGTCGCGTTGGGTGTGTTGATATTATTACTCGATTTCTATAGTGGGCGGAATATTATATTTGTATGGAAAGTTCCAAATGGGGTGTGGCTAGGCTTCCTTTTTTTTCCCAAGACTTTTTTCCTGCATCAGTTTAACTTAATACGGAATTTGGGCACGATCGCGTTGGATGTGTTGATATTATTACTCGATTTCGACAGTGGGCGGAATCCTCCATTTGTATGGGAGGTACCAGAAGGGGCGTGGTTAGACTTACAGTTTTTTCTCCAAGACTTTTTGCCTGCAACAGTTTTACTAAATACGGAATTTGGGCACGATCGCGTTGGGTGTATTGATATTATTTATTGATTTCTATAGTGGGCGGGATATTATATTTGTATGGAAAGTTCCAGAAGGGGCGTGGCTAGGCTTCCATTAACCTATTTCAAATACCGTAAGTATTTTTGGGAAAGTATTAACCTATGTAAAGTTTCAAAACAATTGGTAACGTCTTTCGAAAGTGAGTACCAGCCGCACAGACAGACTTTTTCTGTTTTTACTGAGGGTGAGGGTATATTTAAGTCGATTTACCCGACTGAAACTTTTTCACTTGTTTTGTTCTTCCATTTGTAACGCCCATAAGCAGGCGTGGTAGGTATAACCATATATATATACAGTCGAAATTCCATAACTCGAACCACCATTATCCCAAAAAATTTTGACTTACGGAGACTTCGAGTTATAGAATTGTGGGTTATTTACTCTCTTAACGTACTTCCATCCGATTTAGTTCGAGTTAGGGAAAATTCGAGTTATAGAAGTTCGGGTTATGGGAGTTCGACTGTATTTGCAGATGTCCGCCTGTCTGTCCGTCTGTACCCGCGATTAAGTTGCCCGTTCGGGCAAAAACTACTCCCACCCCCATAGAAACTAACCTCTTTTTTAGTCGGTCCCCGCGATTACAGCTGTAATTTAAGAGATAGTGAAATTTGGAACACATTCTTCTATGCTCTAAGCGGGGTTTAAGTTCTAAGATGAGTCTGATTGGTCAAAAATTTCTCCCACCTCCCGTACAAATTGCCCCTTTTTGGGGGTCTGTCCCTGAGATTACAGTCGTAGCTTAAGATATATCAAGCTGAAATTTAAAACACAAGCTTATATCCTTAAACTGGATGTTAAGTTCTAAGATGAGCGCGATCGGTTAAAAATTGTTCCCACCTCCCATCAAATGTGCCCTTTTTAGGAGTCTGTCCCTGAGATTACAGCCGTAGTTTAAAAATTATCGAGCTGACATTTGAAACACAAGCTTATATCCTCAAACCGGATGTCAAGTTCTATGATGAACATTATCGGACAAAAACGTCACCCACCTTTCACACAAACTTAACTTTTTTGGCAGTGCCCGTCTTTCTGTCCTCCCAAATGCAGAATTTGGAATACAATCTTCTAAGATGAGTTTAAGTTCTAAGATGATTGGTCATAAACTTCTCCCAACTCCCATACATTACCCCATTTTGGAGGTCTGTCCCTGAGATAACAGCCGTAGCTTAATATATATTGAGCTGAAATTTAAAACACAAGCTTATATCCTTAAACTGGATGTTAAGTTCTAAAATGAACATTATCGGACAAAAACGTCACCCACCTTTTACACAAACTCAACTTTTTTTTTGGCAGTGTCCGTCTTTCTGTCTTCCCAAATGCAGAATTTGGAATACAATCTTCTAAGACGCAAGTTCTAAGATGATCAAGAAAAAAACTACTACCACCTTCCACACAAACTCCCCCATTTTTTGGGGGTTAAAAATGCTTTCTCAGCTCATATAAACAATTCAAGCTCAGTATTTGACATTGAAGTAAGAACATAGTGAAAAATGGATGTGTATCATACAAACTCCCTCTTTTACGATTCAAAGTTTAATAAGATATAGTTGTAGTGCAAATTACCGGTTTATCACCATTTTTACAAATGGTGGAGGGTATCTGAGCTTCGGCATAGCATAGTAAGGTAATTACTAGTTCAGCTATCACTCAAGAAACGTAGATGATTTCTCATCGACAGTAGAGAACGCCACACCCTTTGGGGGTTTTACTATAGTGACCTTGTACCTTCACCCTGACTTGGAATTTCTCAACCTCCAGATTGGCTGTTACATTGTGTTATAAAATAAAAAAATAATAATATTGAAACGATGTGCCTATGATTAATATAAAATCCGCATAAAATTAATATTACTCATACGTTTCACTTACATACGTTGCGAGTACCATATGCAAACTCGCTACATATGTAGAGTACGGTACTTGGGTCAGAGTCGTTTTTCAATATCATCAACAATGACCAGTTTTCTAATTAAAAAAGATGAGACATCCTACATATGGCCAGAAATTTCATTTATTTCTTTATTTTGTAATCCAAAAGCCTATATGGCCAAGCTGATTTTTTTTTATTCCACAATTTGCGACACAATTATAAAATTATACAATTAAATTTTTAAAACTACAAGATGTTAAGCATATATTGTAGTTATTGGGGAAGAAAGATTTTAAATACATTTGTCCAACTTGATATTTTACTTATATGTGGTAAGTGAAATTTTTTGTTAAGTTTTACCTGTTATTCAACTTTGCTGTTACACTGCGTTATTTAAAATGAAGTTATTAGGGAAACAAATGTACTAAATTCCTTTTTTTTATCCAAATTATCGTCTGGTCTAATGGTTTATCTTATCATGAAACAATAAAATAAAATTCGTATCCACTAAATTGACTCCTTTCTTTCTGTACAGGTGGCACTTTCTTTATTTTATTTTGCTTTATCTTTAGACAAGTGAGGCAGAAGAATTTGTCACTGACGTCACAATATGGATTTTCTGTCTTGGGTAGATTTTTAGGATTTTTGCAAAAAAAATATTGTTTAAATTTTGGGTATATTAGTTGTTATATTAATAGCACTATTTGCTTTTTTTTCAGATATATGTACTTCGGATGCTGGGACATGATGATACAGGTATGTTATATAAAGATTTTTAACAAAACTTCCTACATTACATATATAGTTATTGTATGCAATACAGTATGTTTGAAGACATTTCTAAACAATTGAAGATGTTCTAACTTTATAATGATATGGGCAAATCTATAATTTATAGAATTTTTTTGAGAACAGAGAACTTTGTTCATATTTGAACTTAAATATATTAATTTTTTGAAGAACGACACATTAACTTATTTAAGACATATCTTTTATACATATCTTCTACCTTCGCAACCCATTTCATTCTCCCCACAAATCACTGTCCCAAATTCATTCGCATATTTCCTATTACACTTGTTTCTCCTTCTCGCTTCCACTGAAGCAATAGTCGCACGTTGCTCACTAAACCATAAGATACACATGTATCATTTATATATTTTATTTAACAACTTCATTAGAAAAACGAACAACGGAGAACAAGATCGAAATGAAGCCTATGCGAGAGGGACAGAGACAGAGTAACGTGAGTACAAACATGTGGGTATGAATCGAAACTGGCTTAATGGCTAATTAGACTAATTAGGAAACCTATTACACATAAATATATGAACACACACACACACACACGCACGCTTCTGAAAATACACACCCCTTACCACAAACCTACGACTCAGGCTCAAAGAAAACAACATAAACGATACACCACCAGTGGACAAAGAAATACGAGACAGGTGGACAGACTTGGTAATAGATGAACACAAATGAATCGAATATTTTGTTGTGTAGTTGAAGGAGTTGCTGTGGAACAGGTTCATAATAAACTAAGAGATGGAAATGCAGAAAATTGCAGTATTTAGGTGGAGATCTAAAGTAGTTAAAATGTTGTGTTCTGTGGGCGCAGAGAGGCAGGGTGGGATGTAACGGTCATAAAAATGAGATCGCGGTAGACTTAAAATTAAACGTAGCTTTAAATTAGAGTTGGTGGAGGCTTTTTATGACACGGCTGGTAGTTTACGGTACTTTTAAACTAAGTTAAAATCTATGACAATTAACAAAATCGCTGATCATTTAGGAATAGGTCAATTAAATTATTTGTAACAATTTCAATTCGTAAGTTATGTTTTATGATGTGCTTTTTGAAGTGTAAGAGAATTTTTTAGGTCTTGATGGTCATTTACTTTCCATCCCTGAGCTGTCTTAACAGAAAACAGGTATATTGAGTTATATTGAATAGTTAAAGAAGTAAAACACCAGTACAAAAATTTCGGTCAGGTGAACTGACTTATTTGTAACAATTTGAATTCGTAAGTTATGTTTTATGATGTGGTTTTTTAGGTGTAAGACAGTTTTTTAGGTCTTGATGGTCATTTACTTCCCATTCCTGAGCTGTCTTAACAGGAAACTGGTATATTTAGATATATTGAATAGTTAAAGAAGTAAAACACCAGTACAAAAATTTCGGTCAGGTGAACTGACTTATAAATACCTTTACCCTATGTCTGACAGTGTCTTACTGTCAAGTTATTAAATGTAACTGATTTCAGTGAACTTACAAAAAAGATATGAGGGTGCATTGGGTCATTTGTATGGAAGATCGCAGAACAGGAGTGATTTTCCCGAAGGGTTTGTCTGTTATTACAAAATTTAATTTTTTTTTTTCACAAATAGGTCAATTTGTATGGGAGGTACCAAAAGTGGTCGACCGATAGTCCATATTCATTGCTGAGTATGCAGTGTCTATACTTACAAAAAATACGTATGTAAATTGTAACGGTCATTTGGTCATTTGTGTGGGACGCAGCAGAAGGGTTGTGGCAAAGGTATCGGGTTTTTGTGGGTTTATTAACTATTACAAGACCAAATTTAAATATACCCCTGTTATCCGTTTAAAAGTTATGGAGGAAATATTAATTATACAAATATAGGTAATTTTGTATGGGAGGTACCAGAAGGGATCGGCCGATATGATCCATATTCAAACCTCAGTCAAACTCTCACAAGCGTACATCTTAGGCAAAATACGTATAAATTCAGGGTACTTACCAAAAGAGATATCAAGGTTAATTCGGTCATTTGATTGGGAGGCACCAGATGGGGTGTGGCAAAGGTTTCGGTTTAATGAGGGTTTGTCTAATATAACAATGTTAAAAAATTTACCAAATTCAAATATCCTCCAATTGTCCGTTTGGCAGTAATGGAAAAATTTTAAGTTTTACAAAAATTGGTTACTTTGTGTGAGAGGTACCAGAAGAGTTGGGGCTATTCTGCCCATTTACAATCATATGACTTAATGTTTGGAATTAGTAATACTTGTAAATTTTTGTAAGGATCAGTTTAGGTTTACAAGAGTTATCTTGCTCAACAGCCAGTCGACAGACGGACATTGCTCATTCGTCTAAAAAAGTACGTCCGATCGCATAGCGGAAAATCAAGAATGAAAAAGCAAAGTATGTTTTTATAACCCCCTTTAACGCCCAAAAGGGGTGAGCTTGTACGAGAGGTGGGAGTAGTTTTTGTCCGATCTTAGACCACAACTCCTTGTGGACGTTACAAATTGAAAAATAAACTTTCTCCGTAGCAAAAGAGATTCAACTTTATTTCCGACATAATTTTTTTTGACAAAGTAATGCAAATTGGGATAGATCACGTATTTCCCGGTCAATGCCATTGAACATTCGTTCAGGGGTAGCAAATGTGAGAAGGCACAATGTTGAGTAACCTAATGGCATGCTACCACCAATGCGTCTCAAGAAGTAGGTTACATAAGTTACTACAGCTCAAAACAATGGCTCTCTTAGTGGCTTTGGCAGCCCCAAGAAACTAGGATCGAGCGCGGTGGCCTAATAAGCCACTCTCCTAACAAAACAATTATTATGATAACACGAAGAAAATAAAAAACAACAACCCCCCCTATGTTGACGACCCCCGCAAACGTTATAAGGCCCGTGATTTACGGATATGCAGCTGGAATGTTCAAACTCTCAACAGAGAAGGTGCCTGTATCCAACTGGCGGATATCCTCAAGAAATACAAGGCTGACATCACCGCCATGCGGGAAATGCGAAGGACGGGACAGGGATGCACACGTCGCAAGAACTGTGACATCTTTTATAGCTGCCATGCAGAAAGACACAAATTAGGATGTTTATTCATAGTGCGCAAGAGACTTCAACATCTGGTCACGCGATTTAAACCTGTAAGTGACTGAATAACCACTTTTCGCATTAACCCTTTAATGACGAGGGCGAAATAATTTGAATTTTTTATTATTATTTATTTTGTCAGTAATACATATAAATTAGTTAAAAAACGAATTTTACATAAAAAAGTAAGAAAAAAATTTCAGAAAAATATTCATTTTTACGGGTGTTATGACGACTGTGATCATATGGTAACAGCTTTAAAACAGGTAACTAAAAAGAACAAAGAACGTTTTTATGATATTTGATATTCTTCTCAAATAACAAAAACTAAAAGTTTTTAATATATCAGTCTTTAAACAACCGAAAAATATTCCTCATATGGAGTGACTTTTTATATCCCTCCATATTGCTGTTTTGCGCACCTGTGAAAAACACCTATTTTAAATGATCCCCCACGCTCGCTACTGACGTCTCATCGCATAGCAGTAAATCAAGAATGAAAGATCTAAGCATGCTGATGAAATTCTAAAAGGATATTCTTGACATTTATTTTTATGATAATATTATTGCGTGCAATATCTAACGCTGTCAACATTACCATATGGTAACAGTCGTCACTAATGGGTTAAGGCGAAATATTTTTACATTAGGCTTATTGGTGTACATGCCATGGCGGAAGACAAAATTAGACACTAAAGATACATGCTATGAGCGCCTGGAGGAAATATATGACCGCTACCCTGCACATGACTTTACAATTGTTCAGGGAGATTTTAATGCTAAAAAAGGGAAGATGCTCTCAACAGCTACGACAACGGATTCAGACTATTTAGCTTCGCGTCGGCAAGAAACATGGAAATGAGTGGTTCCAAATTACCGCGTAAAGATATCCACAAGGCAACCTGGATATGCCCTGATCAATAAACAAGAAACCAGATTGTTCACGTGGTAATTGATGAAAGGCATATCTTAAGCGTTATGGAAGTACGTGTGATGCGCGGTGCAAAATTCGAATCACGCTATTAAGCAGTGCTAAAAACGCTCGTAACCAAACGCAAAGGAAGCTAGGCATCACAAAGCAGCATACCACCGAGATAGCTTATGCCTACTCCAACCAACTCTCTCAATTACTTCGAACCAACCCTCCTAATGCGGATATTCCTTACACTCAATAGCAGCACATTGCGAATTCTATGACCACTGCCGCAACGACCGCACTGGGCAAAGAAAAACCATGCTCAGACAAGTCCTGGTACAATCAGGAATGTTGTGTATTGTTGAAGCAATTGCATTCTGCATACAAAGGCAAAACTGTCTGCATAAAATATAAAGAGATGAAAGATGAAACGCCTCTTCAGGCGGAAAAAGTGTCTATGAGAGAAAAGAGAGAGCCAGGATATTACAGGGATAGAGGTGAAGCACGAAAGTTTTACCGAAAGGTAAACAGCAGTGTTTGGAACAGGGTCACGGACACTCACGCACTCCGCCGCTGTCACCAAAGTTCTTATTGAATCGCACAATTTATACATACACTGTACGACAATTTTTAAAAATGTCCTTACACTTGAACATTGTAATATTCTTGTGAAACTATTGACAAAATGGAGTTAATTAACGTTTTCAGTTTTTCATTTACTCATCCTATTGCTCTTATTGGATAAAAGTGGACTTCAAAAATATCCTTGAAAAATCGAATCTTTTAAAATCGTTTGAAAATCTACGACAATTTATTAAAAATTCGTTTTATGAATATGTCCAAAATATTTCGCTGATATTATTGGCTGTTCGTGAGCTGGACAGACCTAAAGTATGTTAACCTCTTTAAACAGGGTTTTTATTAAATAAACTAATCAGTGTTAAAGTTTCTCAAGCATTAAAGCAAAATGAAACTTAACACTTAACCAACTTACTAGAATATTTTCACGGGCAGTGGTTTATTGCAAACGACAATACCCTATTTTGTTACATTGTATCAGCGCTCTCTACGTATCCCACGACCAGATTTCCATTAGTAAGACAAAAAACGCCGGTCAACTACCAAAGACAACATCCCCCACTGTCACAGTCATGTAATGTACAAGAATTTTGTTGTTTTATTTTTTAATTTTATAAAAAAAAGACCTAAAATAATTAAATTATTTGTTGGTTATATTAAACACTGCACTGAAACTTCAAAGAACATGTCTCTATTCTCCCCACCTCTTCCCACTAAATAGTTGCATGAAAATACCATTTAATTTACTTTTGCTACCTCTAGCACTGAAAGTGACTGACTGACTGTTACCTGATGGCGGTGGTGTATTGCGTTGGTGCGATTGCACCAGTGGTTCCTGATGCCGCCACTGCTGTTGCTCTTGTGGCAGTTGCGTGAGACAATGTAGTCACAACATGGCCGTACATAAAACCCTGGCTGGCTGGTATTGGTGGCCACAGGTGTTTTAATATAAATATTTATTATTAATGATAAATGCGTAACAAAAACGAAGGAAACTAATTATTACAACAACACCACTGCCAGCACCAACATTACCAATTATACGAGCAACAGGGTTCCCCCTCGATCACAACACAACACGACGGTGACAACAACATTACCGGCCGGGGTAAACAACACGACAAGCTCAAAGAATGTCCATTAGCATTGGTTAAGTGCACTTTGTTTGGATGTTTTAAATAATTTATGGTTAATTGATGGTAATTAAAAGTAAATAATTTAATTTACAAATGCAATTGAACGATTTGCCGTCGCTGGTGGTGGTGATGAAACAAAAAGAAATATCATGTGAAAAAAAATGAATAACTGTCTCTGATTTGCTAGATAATGATTTATGAGATATAAGCTTCATTTGACTAAATAAAATGTGATGCGAAAAAAATTCACATTTTATAGGCTAATTTAAAAGATTTTTTAAGTTAATCATTGTGTGCATAAATTGTGTGGCTTTGGCTTCATTTAAAAATATGTGTTAGCAAAAACCTATTAACTTTTTTTTGTTGATAGTGATAATAGCAGTGAATTGTGTGAACACGATGTCCATTAAAGTGGCTGAATATAACGTGTCGCTTCATTAACCGTATTGGTTTTAGTTTCTTTTTTGTTTTGCTGATTTGCTGAGTATAGTGGGTTTGTAACATTTTATTTGTTTTAAAGCGAAATTTAATATATCTAGGTGTAAAAAATGCTATTTACCAAAGAATGTAACCAGAATTCAAGCGTTTTTTTCATTTCGTTTTGCAAATATTATACTAACATACAAATTGATATGAGGACATGTAATTTAGTCCTTAAATTACTTGGTGTCGTTGTACAATCTTTTGATATAAACTTGTTGTACAATCTTTTAATATAAACTTAAGTATTAGGTCCTCCCAGTTCGATGTTAATATTAAAATATTAATCAAAGGGTTTTCCATCAGAAATTTGCCTATATAACCCAATAAAGTATTGAAAGGTTAATTTCTGCGCCGCCCATTGAGTCAATTGTCGAAGACTTTTTGAACTGGAGCATTTTTTCCATTAGCAACACATGTCACAGCCGGTACATTCGCTCTATTTTGACGCGCTTGACTACGTCGATGGTATAATACAACTCACACAGCTCATGATTCATCCGACGACGTTACTCTGCGTTAACGAGGATGGGTCCAAACATTTATAGCAGTATTTTTCTCTCGAAGATTTTCAGAACGCCACACAGTGGGAAAACTTCATATATTTTTGTGCAAAACCTATAAGGAGTGGTCCTTAATCATTTAAAGTTGCCACATAACATTATATTGACCAAACTAAGCATAAAATGGAATTTCATCAAAATCCGCCCAGAAGCCATTCCGACCCCCCCATACAAACTTCCCCTTTTTTGAGTCTGCCCCCGCGATCACAGCTGTAATTAAGTAGCTATCGAGTTGAAATGTGGTATGCAAGCTTTCGTCCTCCTACTGGAGGCTGATTTCTAGGATGAGAAAGATCGGTCAAAAACTACTCCCATCTCCCATACAAATTGTCCTATTTTTGGGGTCTGTGCCTGCGATTACAGACGCATCGAGCTGAAACTTTGTATGCAAGCTTCTGTCCTCTAAGTGGAGATTGAGTTCAAAGATAACAAGATCGGTCGAAACCTACTCCCATCTCCCATACAAATTGCCCCTTTTTGGGGGTCTCTGCCTGCAATAACAGCCACAGTTTAAGAGGTGTAAGTGAAGGTTAAATTCTAAGATGTGCAAGATCGGACAGAAAATACACGCATGTCCCATACCAACTCGCCTATTGGTGGTTTCCCTCTATTTGTCCCCGCGATTACAGCCGTAGTTTAAAAAATATCAAGCTGAAATTGTGTATGTATGCTTACAAGCAGAGATGAACAATATCGGACAAATACTACTCCCATACCCACTCCCCGTTTTTAATGTGTCCGTCTGTGTCTGCCAGCTATTATAGCCTTAATTTAAGAGCTATTGAGCAGAATACAAGCTTATATCCTCTAAGCGGATGTTCGGTTCTAAGATGAACATTATCGGACAAATACTAACTACACCACAATTTCATACAAACTCCCCCTTTTTGAGGGTGTTCGTCTATCTGTCTCCTCGAGTGCCGTAGTTTAAGAGCTATCGAGCTTAAATTTCATATTCAAGCTTACATCTTCTAAGCGGAGTTTATGTTCTAAGATGAGCATACAAACTTTAAACTCACCTCTTTACCGGATCAAAGTTTAATGAAATATAAGTATAGTACAAACGTTTTAACACCCTTTTTACAAATGGTGAATGGTGAATCGGCATAGCCGAAGATAATTACGTTACTAGTTTTTTTTTCTTTAATTTATAAAAAAATTATGTATTTTTAAAATAAATTTAAGTCAGTTGGCATAATCCAAAAGAATTGCACGAAAATATTAGCCATTTTTAGCTTAGGAACTTGAAATGGACCTTACATCAATTTTTCAAAAAATAATTCATTTGCCACTTTAAAGTTACCAGCGTTTACGCATTGTTCCAAACGAGTGGACTCTTTGGTTGTTAAAACAAATAATTTAGTTTTGTCCTCACCTATCGCTAGACTTACTTTTGCCGACTGCTTCTCAATGCTTGAGAAGGCCGCAGTAACATCCCACAGTATACGGCCAATGATATCTATATCATTGACGTATGCAGACAGCGTGTGAGTACAGATTTTCTCATACATTTTTCCATTATAATGTTAAAGAGACCGCATAACAGACTATCGCCCATTTAAAAAATTTTACCTGTTTTCACTGAGGACTTTATGCCGGTCCGTGTCGTTCCACAAAGTCGTATCATCTTTTCTGTCCTAACGAACTGTCGAATGCAGCTTTAGCTTTAGTTGATAAAAATATTGTAAGTGTTGTTTTGCATTTTGAACATTACCTACGATGATTCTTGCCAACTCTGTTTCGTTCCTTTGTAGATAACAATGTTTGTGTCAAGAGCTTTTTAGAAGTTTTTGTGAGTTTTAGTTTCTTTCAAAGTGGCTCAAGCTGGTTTTGTGGATTTGTTTTGCGAATTTGATAAAAAATTTCCTTTTTTTCCTTGATCCTTGCGAAATCTTCTATAATGGAAGCATCTAGGATGAATTCTGTTGGGTGGAGAACTCGAAAGTATTTGAAAAGTAATTTGTCATCGATGTTGGTTTGGCCAGTGCCTCGGCCGGGAATCGAACCCGGCTAATCTACGTCGCTTCCACTGAGCTGTCGAAGTATCGGTAGAACTTTCGAGATCCACCTCAATCTCTGTACTTTTCGTTACCCAGACTCTCTCTTCTCCTCCATAGACGATATTTTTTCTTAAAGAGGCATATTCTCTGTCACCTTTTCTGCTTATATCGTTACCCCACAGTACACATTACCATTGGCTGCAGTGTTGCTTCGTATATACTATATAGTAGCCTTTGTTTTAGACACAAACCAACATTCTTCAGTGTACCAGGAATTGTTTGAGCGAGGTTTTTCTTACCCAAGAACGTTCGTAGCGACAGTGGTCATACAATACGCTGTATGCTGCCACTGTGTGTCGGGACATCAGAATTTGGGGCATTTATTTCCAGTTATTGAAAGCGTTCGTGTGGTATAGGCATTGGCTATCTCGGGGGTATGCAACTATTCGATAATTAGCTTCCTTTGCGTTTTGGCACAAGCGTTTTTTATACTGCTTAATCCAGTGCGTAACTGAATGCAACTAGCTGGTGTTCCTAGTTAATATTTGCACCGGGCATCACGCGCTAGTCCATAACGTTTGAGACATGCTTTCCATCGATTACCACGTGATTCTATTGGTTAACTCTCTTTTAAGCAGGGGATATCTATGTTGCCTTGTGGATATCTTTATGCGGGAATCTAGTTCCCTTCACTACCATGTTTCTTACCGAAGCGAAGCAAACCAGACTGAATTCGTTATCGGAGTTGTTGTTGTGTAGACTGAATTTTCCAACTGCTGAACCGAGGGCACCTTCCCTTCCGATTTAAGCATTCTTTTCTCCCAGAACAGTTGTAATGTCATGGAAAGGCAAGCGATCAGATATTTTTTGGTAAAATAATTTCCTTTTGTTTTCCTATCAGCGTCTTAGGTTTAAATCAGTGTTAGGCATAATTGAACGCACGTACTCAACAATATGTTGTGTTTGTGTGCGATCGCACAAAAAGCATTTAAACGTAATGTCTTCAAGGCCTTGTTTTCACAGGCATTCTCCTTCCTTTCAGAAATATCCCGAGCACATGTTCGCTCCATTTTTTAAAGACCGCTGCTGCAGGCCTTCTTTGAGAAGGGAGAATCAACGTTTTCGATGATTTGTTATTCCAACATTTCGTGTGTATACACATTCCATCTCCCTTCTCATAGAAGGCATGAAATGAAAAGGCAACGAGGAAGGTGTTCGTGGGTTTTTTTCTTAAATCCCCAACGGCGATATCAGTTAGGCCTCTTCAAGCAGGCATGCAACAAGGCCTTGTTTTCACATGCCTGAAAACTTCTTCCTTTTTGAAATATCCCGAGCTCAAGTTACCTCCATTCTTTCAAGACCATTGCCGCAGGCCTTCTTTGAGAAGAGAGAATCAACGTTTTCGATGATTTGTTGTTCCACCATTTCGTGTGTATACACATTCCGTCTCCCTTCTCATAGAAGGCATGAAAATAAAAGGCAACGAGGAAGGTGTTCGTGTATTTTTGATAAAACAGCTTATGATTAGTTTCAATTCGATAGAATTCGATTGCATCTTCATAGGCTAGATGGTAGCATGGCTTTCTAAGAGTCGCGAGGTAGTGAGTTCAAACTCCAGCAAGGTTTACTGTGTCGTTAAGTATAGAGAGAAATATATAGAAGGCCTTGCCTCCCAACGACTTATAAAAAACTTAATTTCCTTTACACCCCATGAATGAGATATGGGATAGCTTCTCGCGTTGTTGCGAATTATCATGCTTTAAATTTTTAGATTCACAACAAACGGCACCTACTTGTTTATAGACGAATTCGAACATCACCGTTTGAGAAGCTTCTACTAGACATGCCGATTGACTCGACACTTATACTGCGAAGTTGCTGTCGACAACATCGAGTGGCCGGCAATGAAAGAAAAATGTAGATGACTGGAGCCGGGAATCCAACAACACGGATCTCACGCGTGTTTCAACCACTATGCCACTGCCGGTCCAGCCTCCCAACGACACCCTATGTTATTTGGAAAGGGAGAGGGATTGCAGAGCGCAAGCCTAGTGACTGCTTTTGAAGTCGTTCTATAAGGCCTTCTAGGTCCTTCCTTTCGCCGCTGGGTCGTTAAACATTGTTTCTGTTTATGTCTTGATTTACATCGATAAAGAATTTAAAAATTATCTTTAATTTTTAGCATATCTTATACATTTCCTTTGATGTTATTGTAAAACTATCACCCGTCGTTACATTTACTAAGCTACAAGTATATGTATCATCATAATAATTATGACACTAGATATTGCCTCGGGCATAATGCGACATCGACGCATTTAAGGATCTCCCATACATGTTTAAACAAAAACAACCACCAGCACAATCACCCTTTCCTTTATTGCAATTCAAGCGTAATAAGTAGAAGTAAATCACCTGTCGGTGTAAAGGAATGACTTTCGGTCTCCTAGCAGACAAGTGTTTTATTTTTGCGACGGGTCGCCTTTGAACAGATCTTTGAGTTGTGATAATTTGTAAGTTGTTTTTTTACTACTCCTATTTTAATTACGTTCACAAACTACGCGTCTGGTGCTATGTCTGTGTGTGTGTGTAGCGCGGTCTCATATGATTTACGTGTTCATACATAGATTTTAATGATGTACGACAACTGGGTCTGTAGCACTCTCGCGTTAACCGGAGGTTTGATGGAAGCCCAGAACATGACACAACCGTTGTGCCGGTTGGTCGGTCGGTCGGTCGGCAACATTGTACGAGTAGTTACATTATGGATCACATTACACACATTCGTCTTTTATTTGTGAGCGCATTTACACGTTGCTACGAACATTTTTATTATCTTAATTACTTAATTTACTTGATATTATTCATTCAGCCTGTCTGTATGGTTGTCTGACTCTGTGTCTTTGTGTTTCATACAATTAACTATGAGTTGGATTTTTAAGACAACTGAGCTTGTACGTCTGTCTGCAATGCCTCCTGGTTGGGTTAACTTCTAGATAGCCGCCAGTCGTCTAGCAACCTACTCTCCGTAGCCGTACAGCTACATAGTGATGATGTAGTGTGTATGGCAAGGCGAGTATGAATGTAGGCACCCCTCATCATTCACTGGCGGCGGCGGCAGTGGTGGTGGCGATGGTGGTGTCATGTTAATTCACAATTGTTTAATGGGTTTAAACATGTTTAAACAAACCGTTAGTAAGGTGTCACTGAGCCAAGTACAATATAAAAAGTGGTATTTGTGTAATAAACATGTCAACCAGATCCATTAAACTGAAATGTGACTTAAACCATAATGACGCGAGAAATGTGGCTCAGAAGGATGAAGAAGGGTAAGGAGGGAAGGATAGGCAAGCGGAAACAGTTTAGAGATGTGGTGCGGACAATATTGATTTGGATCAAACACTGTAGATCTTAAGTCAGGTAAAGATTAAAATCTCTTTCCAAAAAAATGAAAATTGCTCTAATTTGTTAATTCCAAAAACACAGTGCAAAATTTTTCAGCTTATTGATTTGGGACTCAATTCTGAGAACTTCACGTGAAAGTAGCCCCAAAAAGAAGAAGTTATGCATTATTTGTTTTGTCAGGTTACATGCCATAATAATTTCATATCGATTTGAAGTTAGTAAGTATCGTATAGGGGAATTTGTCATGTTTTAGGCTCTTTTGTTTGGCATAACTCGAGAACCACTAGAACGATTTAGCTGCAACAAATTTAAAACAAATTAAGAATTACAGTTCCTTTAGTCGTTTCATATAACGTTTCCCTACATAAGCAACAGTTTCACTTTTCCATTCAGCAAATGATTTTAAATTGGGTTTATTTTGTAGCAGTTAAAATAAAACTGTTGTACTCCGTGGCGTATGATTTACGTGAAATATTACTTATGATAATCATACCCCACAAAAGAGCCTAAAACTCCCTTATACGATATTTACTAACTTCTAAATGATATTAAATTATTATGGCATGTAACTTGAAAAAACGAATTATGCAGAATTTTTTCTTTTTGGAACTATTTTTACGTGCAGTTCTCAGAATTGAGTCCCAAAATCATGTGAATAAACTATTGAAAGATGACAAAATAGTATTAAAAATATTGAACTTTTTTGTGAATTGGATCAGATATGGGCCATGGCTATCATTAAATCACATATTCTTTACTTATGGGCATTACTTTAAGAATAATGAACAGCAATCATCAAATAAAAGTTTACTTCCCAGGACAAGTCCATATTAAAGTCATTAGTTTTGCACCAAATTTAAAGTACTTCCAGGTCCTAAGAAGTAGTTATTATGTTATTTGTAGACGATTTTTTGTTGATTTCAATTAACTGCTACTAATTCTCATTTACACAACAAATGACAATTTGCTAATGCCCCCCTTAAACCCACCCAAGATTCAATTCTCACCTTTCCTTGAATTACATTGGCTATTTGGCGTAACTTGTTTTCCATCTGCAAAAGTTAACAACCATTATTCATATACAACAAGTCGCAAGCAGTTTGCCACACGGCAACTAACTAATTTAAATATCTAAATTCAACATTAATGTTTATTTTAGAATTTAATTAAAACAATAATTAATTTTAAGAAAAAAAAGTAGAGCAACAAAAACAAGATTAATGAAATCAACTCAACTCAACTGAAGCAAACAGGAATGGGTAGCTCGTTGCATAGGGTAAAGGAATCCGCCGCGGGACTAAGATAAAGTGCAAAGAAGAAGTAGCTGTAGTAAATCACACTAATGGTGGTGGCGGCAGTCACCATCACTGTCGCCATCACCGCTGCTGCTGCTACCGATATCGCTAACTGGATAGAAATTCTACGCACCGTGTGCGTTGCCGGTGGTGAGTGAGTGAGTGGAAGAGAGAGAGAGAGAGAGACACGGCCGCCGGTGTCGGTGTCGAAGATGGAGTGTTTAGTGTCAGTGGCAAAATGGAAAACATTTTAATTCCCACATTAACAAAGACATTAATGTTGATTAATTATGTTTTAAATATTTTACACAGAACGCACACTCGTAGACTGACGCATAATTTTAAACAATAAATACTAGACGACTCAAAGTAAGACAGATAGAAACAACAACGACAACGACAACATTGCGATAGCTTAGAATTGCCTAAGTTAACTGAATATGGTATTTTTACTATGTACACTGGTTAGTGGTGACGAAATTTCGAAATTGTTTAAAACATAACACAGTACAACACATGATTTTGGGACTTAATTCTGAGAAATGAACGTGAAAGTAGCCCCAAAAAGAAGAAGTTCTGCATAATTCGTTTTGTCAAGTTACATGCCATAATAATTTAATATCGATTTGAACATAGTAAGTATCGTATAGGGCAACTTGTCACGTTTTAGACTCTTTTGTTTGACTGGGGAAATATTTACTAATGGAAAGATTCAAAACAACTGGTCATGTCTTTCGAAAGTTATTGTGCGTGCCAGCCGGACAGACGGATATGGCTCAAACGACTTAAAAGGTCATGAATCGAATTGGGTTCCAAAAAACCTATGGTCTAAAGTGACTCCTTCCGTTTGTTACACTTTTGGGTCGTATCAAATGATATATACCCTTCTACCCGTAGAGTTAGGGTATAACCATGCGTAAAACTACATTTGGGATATTTGTGTTAGTGTATCATTCGACACTTTGGCTAAACGATTAGAAAAGATTTTTTATTGTTGATATTAATGGTCAATTCATCGTCACGCACTAGGATGACGCTTTCGAACTCCATGACGAGTTCATCTTCAGACCCCTTTGTGACAAATTGATGCAATGTTGTACATCATCAGCCGTATATACATATATCTACAATTATGTCAAACATAAAATTTAAATTTGACCGTGCATATTCAACACCAAGTCTTCGGAGACCTATATTAAACTTTTCCGGGAAATATTTCCTCGGAACATTTTAACGCTCTAGCTCTCACCCGCTCTCATTTTAGGCCCAATTTTGAAAAACAGCTTAAAAGTCAACATAGAAGGGAGGTCAAGAGCTATAATCTTCGATAGAAATATTCTCCGGAAAATTTTACTAAGATTCACCGAAAAAAATCAAAGGTTACAAAAAAACACGAAGAAAAGAAATAACAAGAATGATTTAAGGATATGCACCTGGAATGTCCGAACTCTCTACAGAGATGGTGCCTCTATCCAACAGGCGGATGTCCTCGACAAATACATGTCTGATATCACCGCCATACAGGAAATGCGATGGACGGGACAGGGATGCACACGACGAAAGAACTGTGACATCTTTTATAGCTGCCATGCAGAAAGACACGAATTTGGATGTGGATTCATAGTCGGCAAGAGACTTCGAAATCTGGTCCTGCGGTCTAAGTGGTCCTGTAAGTGACCGAATAGCCACTATTCGCATCAAGGCGAAATACAAGGCGGAAGACAAAGACGATGACATTAATGATTCATTCTTTGAGCGCTTGTCTTCAGACAAGGCGAGAATCTGTCATGCGATCTCTTTATCATCATAATGGAGATGATCATGCGGAAGGCAGCAGTAAACACAACTGGTACCATTTAACAAAAGCTACATGCTGCACGCGTATGTCGATGATATAGATATAGGACTGCTGCCTTTTCGTGCATTGAGAAGCAGTCGGCGGAAGTGGGTCTGGAGATTATGAGGACACATCCATGTTATTCTTTTTTACAAACAAAGAGTCCACTCGTGTGGAATGCTGCGTGAATGTTGGCAACTTCAAATTTTTTATGCTAAGCTCCGCCGTAAATGAAATGAATAATGTTGACCTGTAAAAGTATTGATCGCAAACCATTGTTACTATGCGCCGAGCAAGCGATTTAATGACAAATTCCCTTATACGATACTTAATAACTTCAAATAGATATTACATTATTAGGGCATGTAACTTGACAAAACGAATTATGCAGAACTTCTTCTTTTTGGGGCTACTTTCACGTGCAGTTCTCAGAATTGAGTCCCAAATCAATAAGCTGTGTTATTGTACCGTTTCCAATTTCTTTTTTCTCTCCCTCATGTGGAGATAACAGACAAATAGGACAGAGTCAATATCTAAGAGTAAAATTTAGGTCATGAAATTGTAGTGCTTATATGAGTCATAACTTCTGCACTTATCCATGTATTTTTCTCCGTCGTAATATGTTTAGTTCACTATTTAATTAAATAAATATATATTCCTGCCGAAAAATGACCACTCCAAACCACAGTATCATTTACATAGAAGCTATAAAGTGGCCAACAACTTGTTTATGTAAACGTTTCATTTTCAATTCCTATTTTTCTCTCTCATGTGGAACTAACGGCCAAAAACGACAAAGTGTTAATATTTAACAAAAAAAAAAAAAACAAACAAAATATTAACACAATATAAAATATTAATCAGAACAACAACATAAAAGACACACAAAAAACTACCCACCAACATTTTATCACTATCTTTTTTCATATGACAAAGAGGGCTCAAAATGCTAGACTTGAAAATATTTCTAGCCAACAAAGGCAATAACACCGCAAAGCTGGGAATGAAGTTATTTCACCGCATGAGTGAATTGTGATATTTCAATTTGGTGTTCGAGTATAAAACATATTTTGGTTAATAAATTATTGTTTCAAATATTAGTTATTCTAATTAAAAATGCAAAGTAGTAGCGGTGAAAGAAGACAACAACAAAAAACACAAAAACGAAATAAATAAATTTAAACATTTACATGAAAACCCATTTGTTGTTTCGCTGACCATTTATTTAACCCAGCCGACGTAAGTGAACTCAAGCATAGGGCCATTTGTCTTCGCTTTAGCTTTAAAATGAGTCTGATATGAAGAATTTAAGTATTAGTTCCACGAGCGTTTGGACCGACAGACAGACAGACCAACTAGGCTGTTGACTAATTTAAGCACCCAAGTTGATTTACATACCAAAGTGATAAAATGTGTTTAGTTTATGACTCAATTAGAAATTTTAAGGCCGTTGGCCATGTAGATAGAAAAACGGGGTGTTCTTTAGTTCATACCTTTGGTATGACGGGAAATTCTTGTAGATATTATGTGTAATATGCTGTTATAAATCTTTTTATAGATTAAGATCTAAGGTTATCAGGTGTGTTGGTGGGGGAGGGTAAGTTACGAATTTGAGAAAATTTGGGTTAATTGAAAGTGACAGAAATTTATGAAGTATTTACAATTATTTATGGTAAGAGTGGCAAATGGGTTCATTAGGATGTACTAGGGGGTTGTTGCGATAACACAGTACAATACATGATTTTGGGACTCAATTCTGAGAACTGCACGTGAAAGTAGCCCTAGAAAGAAAAAGTTCTTCATCATTCGTTTTGCCAAGTTACATGCCATCGGTCAACTCTAAGCCGTGCCGCAAAGAGGTCGAAGTTCAAATCTTTATATATGACAATGAGTTTGTCTTTGTTTATTTGCATTTTTTAGTATCATATAGACTTGAAAAAGGCTTGGCCGATCATTTTGAAATTTTCACAGAATGTAGCTGATTGATCGGTGGTAAAAATAGGGTACTTGCGTTTCTGATATAACAAGTGGGCGTGGCCCCACCCATAGGACCCTATTTTTGAAATCGCAATATCTGAAGGACTGTTTCTCCCATCGCTTTGAAAATTTGTGTGAAGGCATTTGGCAGAAAAGTGGGACGGATTGGATCAGTGGGCGTGGCTTAAAACTTGAAACGGCTGTAACTCATGAACTATAATAGGTATAAAGCTGATATTTGATACGAGTTGTTGGTACTGTATGCATAACAACCAGAGTAAAAGTGGGCTGTGTCACGCCCCATCCATTAAAATAGTTTAAAGGTCAATATAGTAGAGATATAACGAGGCAATATGGAACCAAGTTGGCAAAAAATGTCAATATTTGACTATTGCATAGTTTCGAGAAAAAAAATACAATTCCTTAATCGAATACCAGTGAGAAAGTTTCAGTCGAGAAAACCGACTTACATATACCTTCACCCTCAGTAAAACATACAATTTTCTTGTATCTTTATATTATTACTCGATTTCTAAAGTGGGCTGGTACATGGTACATTTGTATGGGAGATACCAAAAGGGGCGTGGCTAGAATTACAGTTTTTTCCCCAACATTTTATCCTGATTTAGCTTTACTATGTTAAATGCAGAATTTGGGCACGATCACGTTTGGTGTATTGATATTACTACTCCGTCCATAAAGTGTGCGGAATGGTACATTTGTATGGGAGGAACCAGAAGGGGCGTGGCTAGACTACCAGTATTGTTCCACAACTTCATCCTCATTAAGTTTTACTACATACAGAATTTGGGAACGATCGCGTTGGGTATTTTGATATTATTACTCGATTTATAAAATGGGCGGAAGGGCACATTTGTATGGAAGGTACCAGAAGGGGCGTGGCCATGTAGCCCATTTTTAATACCGTAAGTAGTTTTGGGGAAATATTAACTTGTGCATAGCTTTAAAACATCTGGTTTCGTCTTTAGAAAGTTATCGTGCGTACTAACCTGACAACCAGACAGACAGACGGACATGGCTCAAACGACTTGAAAAGTCATTAATCGAATTTGGTTTAAAGAAAATTAGGGTCTAAGGTGACTCCTTCTCTGTGTTACACTTTTGGGTCGTATCAATAGATATATACCCTCCTACACGTAGGGTGAGGGTATAATTAGTAAAAAACATAGGATATGTTAAGAATTTACTAGGAACCTGAGCTTTGACCTCTTTGACGCAAGTTTACAAAATCGTCCATACATTTCGCTGCCGCCCTAATGTATATGTATCTACGTTCGATCATAGGTATAGACAAAACCAACATTTTGTAAGAGGAAAAATAGAATCAAAATTATACCAATGCGTTCTCAACTTGACAACGAGTGCTGTTAATTTACCACCAATGAGATCTTAACTTTAACACAAATGTTATCAATATGACTAGAAAGCGTCGTCAACTTAACCACGGATGTTATCAACTTGACAACGAATGCTGTGAAAATGATCACGAATGTTAAGAAAATTACACAAATTACACAATGTCAGTGTTGACCCCACTATCGACCCCAAATGTGTTCATTTTGACAGCTATTTGGTATATCTTACCCCTTTTTGCCGTCAGCGTATCAAACTTTTTACAGAATCTTCTCCACACAGTAAAATGATGTGATGATAGTTACGATGGAACATTTCCAATCTTTTAGTCAACATGTTTCTGTTCATTTTCACCATCTGATAATATCTCCAACAAAACAAAGACTTATACTTTAAGGGGGAAAATTGTGACAAAGTAGTGACAAAATGACTACAATGCGTTCTCAACTCGACAACGAGTAATGTCAAAATAACACCAATAAGTTCTTAACTATAGCACGAATGTTTCAACTTAACATGCTGTCAAAATAATCAAGAATTTTAACAAAATGTCACAAAGATGGACACACAACATTGTCAAAATTACATTACTCGGTATCAATTTGAGCACAAACAGTGTTGAAACACTATCGACCCCAGATGTCGTAATTGAGACATCGTACCAAACTAAATATTTTGATGTGGCATCGTTTTGTCGACCGTTTTGTGGTAAACTTTCCTACATAATCTTCTCCACACATTAAATGTAACTGATGATAGTTATCATAAAACATTTCCAATCTTTCAGTCGACGTGTTTGCGTTCATTTATTCCTTTTCTCCCTAGTATAAGAAGAATACAAAAAATTCTTATATTTCAAGGGCAAAAATTGTGACAAAGAATAGTGTCAAAATTACTCCCATGCGTTCTTAACTTGGCAACGAGTGTTGTGAATATGACACCAATGAGTTCTTATAATTTATCAATATGACTCGGACGCCTCGTAAACTTGTTCACGCATGTTATCAACTTGACAACGAATTCTGTCAAAATTACCACGAATGTTAACAAAACATCACAAAGAACGCGGTGTCAACACGACATCACTCGGTGTCAATTTGAGCACAAACAGTGTTGAGACACTATCGCCACCATTTGTGGTCTTTCAGACACCGATTAGGTCTATTTCACGATTTTTATACTGTCAGCGTACCAAACAAAATAACTTTTATAATACATCGTTTGTCGATCGCTTTATGGTGAAGTTTTCTACAAAATCTTCTCCACACATTAAATTTATATGGTGATAGTTACGATAAAACCTTTTCAACCTCTTAGTCACCGTGTTTGTGTTCATTTAGTCCAACTGATAATTTTTCAGTAGTATAAAAAATATCAAAAAAATTTTCTATATTTAATGTTTTTTTTTATAGATATGCATGAGACAAAATGTTGAAAATGAAAATCAATTTCTATGGCATGAGTTAACGATTTCCATACACTTGTTTTACACGTTAGCCAGACTTGATGAGCTGATAATTCCTTAATTTCTTAAACAAAAGACTTTTTAATATGCAACACAAAGTATGACACTAGATTTCTTCGAGTTACGCCCCAGTGTTAGAAAAACATTAGATAACAATCAATATCGATGGTGTTGGACCCAATTAAAAAATATGTAAAATTTTCAAGAAACCAATAAGAGATTTCACAGTCTCTGTGCTTGTCCAATCAGCCGTCTGACGACATTACTACGTTAAACTAATGACGATTGTTTTAGGCTTTTAAACAAAAAAAAACTTCCAAAATTGAACTGATTAACATACAAAGAGGTGATAAAATATCGAAAATTTATGTCTTCATTATACCGATAGACCAAGAGAGGAGAGAGATATAGAGGCGTTGTTTGAAACAAGGGTGAGATGCTGAGGAGTGACAGATAATTAAATATAAAATAAAGTGGAAACGCTGTGTTAGCGTAATTCCCTAATTCCCCTGCCCTTAAACTATTAGGGGAGAAGCTGTAAAACGACTGCTTAAAAACTCATCTCTTTTCAATCGCCTCCTTGATCCACATTATAATATTACCATATTTTCCATTTAACTAAAGGGTTATTTGCATTCTCTCTCTGCTCTCTGCCCAGTTATTTTTGCATTACAATTGTCTTTGGTTGTTGGATATTAAAATGTTACTAATGGTTTCTAATTATTTTTCATAAGCCAACACTACTATACTATCTTATTATTACTACTTCGACTAGTTCTCCTATCACAACTTTCCTCCTCTTCCCCGAAGAGATTTCGATTGAAAAATTAAAAATTATCCCAAAAGTTGTAATGAATTTATAATGTTGTTCTTAAGCAACATTATCCTCTTGTCGTGGTCTTCATCTTTATCATCCACTGTTTGCCGCCGCCGCTGCTTAAGTATTTTCTCATCATTATCAAACGCTTCATCATCATCAGCCGTCGTCTTAGCCATCTCATAATCTTATACGCTGCTGCTGGAAGTTCTACACACAAAACTCTTAAATTATTCATGATATTTTTCCTTGAGTTGATGCTAGATTGGTTCGGTGAGTTTTATTAGTAAAAATTTCTTTTAATTAATCAATTTCTTTTCTACGCTCTTTTCTATTTTCTGTGTGTGTGTGTGTTTTTTTTGCTGCGTTTCTTTTGTGGTAAGACGAAATTAATTAGACTTTTTAATGGAATTTTATTAGAAAGAATACAAATTTGTTTTCTGTGGGTTGTGTGTTATTGTTTCAGCACTTAAGTCTCTTTGTTGGTTTTTGTGGTTAAGCGAAGCTTTTAATGTGTCGCCTAGACGCTGCTTAAAGTTAAAAGTTTAACTACATTTCAGAAATGTGAGATCTAAAATGATGTGGGATGTGAATAGTACTCTGGCGCTGTATCAGTGTGAAAATGATAATATTGCTATGCAATAATGATCGTATTTTAATTATAAATGGATTTTAAGAATTATTTATGCAAAGTAGCGTAACAAGTTTGAAATATACACATTAATAATAACTGTGGTACACACCACTGTAAGCGTTAGTTGTTCGAAAATCGAAAAACAGTATATTCATTGTATGAGATATTGTTATTTAAATTTTAAATTTAAAGAAATTGTGCCCTTTTTGAATTAGAAAAATTTAATTTCGCGGTGAATAAAAAATAATATTTTTAAGGGGAAAAATGGCGACAAACAATGCTGTCAATATTACCCCAATGCGTTCTCAACTTGGCAACGAGTGTTGTCAATATGACACCAATAAGTTCTTAACTTTAGCACGAATGTGATCAATAAGATACGGACGCGTCCTCAACATGTACATGGATGTTGTCAACCTGTCAGCGAATGCTATGAAAGTTACTCAAAAAACACGGTGTTAAAATGACATCACTCTGTGTCAAATTGAGCAGAAACTGTTGATACACTATCGACTCCAATTGTGATCAGTTTGATAAGACATCGTTTGGAGATCACATATTCTTTAAAATACTTTTGTATTGAAGTCAAATCTGTTCTGAATGAAATGATTCGTACCCTGAACATTTTTCTTCATTTATACATACTAGAGAACTTTCCTACAGAATTTTCTCCACATATTCAATTTAAGAAATTGTAACTTTTTAGAATTAGAAAAATTTATTTAAATATGTTTTGGCAAATGTTTTTAAATCTCTTTAAAATACTTTTGTTCTGAAGTCAAATCTGTTTGGAATAAAATGAGTCTTACCCTGAGAATTCTTCTTTAGTACCCAAAGGACCCAAAGAAGAAGGCACAGGACACCCCCTGTTATGCAGACAGTCCACCGAATTCAATAGCAGACTTGACAGTATAGTTCTCCAATGAGCTCTTTATTGCTCATGAAGTCACGTTATTGAAAGCCCCTTCTATATCCAGGAAACCAGCTTAAGTGAAGCCACCTGAATTGAAGTTGCGTTCCGTAAAGCCAACCACGCCATAAAAAGCGCTCTCAACAGATCTCCCATGCGATGTACGCATGTTGAGAGGTGCTCTGACTGTTAGGGCTTAAATATTATCTTATATACACATCAATTAATCTCTCAAAACTTTCAGCCAAAAGGATATAAAAACCACCTTTACATCCCTCCATTTCTGTGGAACACAACTTATCCTGATACAAAGGCGATTTGTAGAGCTCAAAAGTATTTATAGACCACTTCTTCTTATCTTCATCCACCATATTATTCACTTCATCCCAGTTCATATAGTTGATCGACAAGGGTGGGTTCATACTACCGACCGCATTATCTACATCTAAACAACCCGGGAAGTGTGTATACATAAGCAGCTCAGGTATTTCAGTGCTGGACTCGGTCCATGATTCATCTGTCCTTCGAATGAAGCCCAATCCCTTCGGATCCTTAGACAGAACCCTTCTAAATCGGGCTGCATTATTGACACCGTGTATGGACTCGCAGTACTTAATCCACGTACCTCTCTTTGACCTTTTAATGCCCTTTTTGCAATTATTTAAACTATGAGCGTTCCAGTACTCCTCAACTCCCGTTCTCTTCGTTTCTTCTCTTCTGGTAGCTTGGCGTAGGATTTCTAACTGCTTATTCCACCACACTGACTGCGATCTCTGACCTGGATAAGATAAAGCTAAGATTGAGAGCTTTAGTTAATGCATTCGCTTTTCTATTTACCTTATCAATTGTACTACAGGCTCCCTCCAGATAGTTCTCTGTACTAGTAGTTTGGGCACGAAACTCCGCCCAATTTGCTCTCCGTTGATTCCTGTATGGCTTTTTACATTCCCCCCAACATATCCACTCTAATCCCTAACAATGAAAGTGTCCATATTTGTCAGGGTTATCTCAATGACAGCATCCCTGTTTCTATTTCTAAAGGTCGGGTTATTACCCACATTACAAATCTGAAGTCCATGTAGAATAATAAAATCCAAGACTGACACACATCTTGTTTTTCGTCAGCGTACTCAACATAAAATTTTGGTATGGCATCGTTTTGCCGATCGCTGTGTCAAACTTCCCTACAGATTCACGCCCTTTCTTCGGCCAACAACACACTTTAGTAAAAAGGGAACTCAATTATAGTTTGAAACCTCTCACTTTAATACTACTCCACTACTCGCCCTAATTGTATTCCATGTGAGTGTTAAATACTATTTACCTTGTAAGGAAAATGCCATGCCCACCCCATATAATGAAACATAAATACCCTATTTTTGGAGAATGGGACTTTGCCCAGAGGCTGAAAGTTACTGATTGTCACTCACTTGGAAGTGGCCAGAATCGATTCCTTTGCGGCACTGTCCAAGCAGCTAACTACTTCCGGTCTTAGACAACCGCTTAGGAGTTAGCTAAAATTAGAAGGCGAAACGTTTGAGTAACAAATCGGCATGCTACCACCGATGCGTCTTAGGAAGTAGGTAACAGAAGTTACTGAAGCTCTACACTGGCTCTCCTAGTGGCTTTGGCAGCCCCAAGAAACTAGGATCGGGAGCGGTGGCCTAATAAACAAAATTTATTATGAAAACACGGAGAAAAAATAAAACAAGAACCCCCCCCCCCAAATGTTGACGACCCCCGCAAACGATATAAGGACCATGATTTAAGGATATGCACCTGGAATGTCCGAACTCTTTACAGAGATGGTGCCTCTATCCAACTGGCGGATGTCCTCGACAAATACAAGGCTGATATCACCGCCATACAGGAAATGAGATGGACGCTGCCCTGGCCACGACATTAAAATTGTTCTGGGAGACTTTAATGCATAAATAGGAAGGGAAGATGTTCTTGGTCCATCGATCGGTAAATTCACGTCAGACAACGGGGTTAGGCTGGTAAGCTTCGCAGCGGGAAGGAACATGGTAGTGAGTGGAACCAGATTCCAGCACAAAGATATCCACAAGGCAACTTGGCTATCCCCCTATCAAAACACCAAAAATCAAATTGATTACACTATGACACAAAATCAAACTTTTTGAAAAACACCCGAACGCGACTATATAGGTTCGATAGTACAACCGGAGCTGAGTAAAACCCTAGCTCAGTTCGGCTAGATTGGCTACCAAATTTTTTTTTGGCCCCCTAAACTTTTTGAAATCCCTTGGACCCCTTGAAAAAAGGTGACATCAATTGTTGGCCAACAGTTTCTACAGTTTTTAATCTAGCTCTTTCTCTTCTTCAACAAAGTTTTAGCTAATAGTGCGCTTAAGAAACTGATATAATAAAATTTCCCAAAAAAATTAGACTTCCCTCGTTTATTTTCAAAAAACTTCGATATAAATTTTAATTTTTTCACTTTTTTTAATATAAGTCGTAGGGAATCCAGATTTTTTGCATACTCTATTCAGTGAAATTGTAGTTTAGGTAACACCGAATAACTTTTCTGAACAAACCTATGCAATCTGAACAAGTCTAGGGATATTAAATAGCTCTCAAAACACACTATCTACTTTAAACAAATCAGTTTTTTAGGAGGTTTGGGCCATTGTGCAATGTTTTTACTTGCTATCTTTACCAAAAACGTACTTATTGTAGAACTGAATAACTTCTGTAAACAACCAATATGATCGGAATACACCACACCCTTAATTGTTCACAAAGAACATTAGGGAGTTCCTTATATGGCATTTTTTCGAATTTCGTTAAAAATATGTATTAATCGCGATGTTGGTCATTTGTCTTCACCTTACGTTTCTTTTTGCCAATATTAGGAATATATTGTGAGAAATTTTGTATCAATAGTTGGACATTAGGGTGTGCCGCAATGAGGTTAAAGTATGAATTTGTTCTCAAATCAGTTTATTGCCGCTGAGTATTTTTCTTTCGTATATAGACTAAGTAGTAACAAGCCGTTCAATAGCTGAAATAAAGACCTAAAATAATATGTGTTTGCTTTTACCATATCTCTTATAGACGCCGAGATATTTGATATAGAAGTGGTGGTATTTTTAAAAAAACGATTAAAAATGTTGAAATTGAATTTCGATGTAGATTATTATGGGCAATTATATATTTCAACTTTTAAAGGTTAATCAAGTTAAAATCTATATGTTTAAAAAGTATATGTGTATATTATCACTATCTCTATCAATTCTCGAGATATCAGGGGCTTAAAAAGCATAGCAATGACTACTTAACTTTTGTTACACCTGTATATCCATTGTGTATGCTTACAAATGTCACCAAAACCATTAATATCCAATGGTCTTTTGAAGGGATTTTTTATTTGTATTATATAAAAATCGTTATTGGTAAGTATTCAATGGGTATTCAGATGGAACAAAAGTTCATTAGACATTGCTATGCATACAGTCAAAAATTCCGTTTTTAACGCCTGATATCTCGAGAATTGATAGAGATAGTGATAATATACACATATACTTTTTAAACATATAGATTTTAACTTGATTAACCTTTAAAAGTTGAAATATATAATTGCCCATAATAATCTTCATCGAAATTCAATTTCAACATTTTTAATAATTTTTTTAAAAATACCCCAACTTCTATATCAAATATCTCGGAGACTATAAGAGATATGGTAAAAGCAAACACATATTATTTTAGGTCTTTATTTCAGCTATTGAACGGCTTGTTACTACTTAGTCTATATACGAAAGAAAAATACTCAGCGGCAATATACTGATTTGAGAACAAATTCATACTTTAACCTCATTGCGGCACACCCTAATGTCCAACTATTGATACAAAATTTCTCACAATATATTCCTAATATTGGCAAAAAGAAACGTAAGGTGAAGACAGATGACCAACATCGCGATTAATACATATTTTTAACAAAATTCGAAAAAATTCCATATAAGGAACACCCTAATGCTCTTTGTAAACAATTAAGGGGGTGGAGTATTCCGATCATATTGGTTGTTTACAGAAGTTATTCAGTTCTACAATAAGTACGTTTTTAGTAAATATAGCAAGTAAAAACATTGCACAATGGCCCAAAACTCCTAAAAAACTGATTTGTTTAAAGTAGATAGTGTGCTTTGAGAGCTATTTAATATCCCTAGACTTGTTCAGATTGCATAGGTTTGTTGAGAAAAGTTATTCGGTGTTACCTAAACTACAATTTCACTGAATAGAGTACGCACAAAATCTGGATTCCCTACGACTTATATTAAAAAAAGTGAAAAAATTAAAATTTTTATCGAAGTTTTTTGAAAATAAACGAGGGAAGTCTAATTTTCTTGGGAAATTTTATTATATCAGTTTCTTAAGCGGACTATTAGCTAAAACTTTGTTGAAGAAGAGAAGGAGCTAGATTAAAAACTGTAGAAACTGTTAGCCAACAATTGATGTCACATTTTTTTAAGGGGTCCAAGGATTTCAAAAAGTTTAGGGGGCCAAAAAAAAAATTTGGTAGCCAATCAAGCCAAACTGAGCTAGGGTTTTACTCAGCTCCGGTTGTACTATCGAACCTATATAGTCTCGTTCGGGTGTTTTTTTCACTGTTGCACTGTGTTATGTGGTAATTGATGGCAGGCACGCATCTAGTGTCAGGGACGTGCGTGTGATCCGTGGTGCTAATATTGGCTCGGATCATTACCTGGTTGCAGCCAAGGAGCGCACATGATTGAGCAGAGCGAAAAACGCACGTAACCAAACACAAAGAAAGCTGGACATCGCGAAGCTGCAAACCCCAGAGATAGCTACTGCCTACTCCAACCAGCTCTCCCAACTTTTACGACACAACGCCTCTACTTCTGACGTTCCCGATACACTGTGGCAGTATATTGGGCATTCCATGGCAACCGCCGCAACAACCGTGCTAGGATATGAAAAGCGGCGCTCAGACGAATCCTGGTACGATGAAGAATGTCGCATAGCGTCTGAGGAACAGGATGCTGCTTATAGGGCAACGCTACAGCCAATTGTAACCCGTGCTGTTAGGGAACGACATAAGGAGAAAGCAAAATGGGCGTGACAGCTATTTAGGCGAAAAAAACGTCAGATGAAGGAACGGGAGAACGAGGATATAGAGCGATACAGGGAAAGAGGTATGGCCCGAAAATTTCACCAGAAAGTAAGAGCAAATGGATACGGTAATGGCCTCCCCACCTGTAAGGACAGTGATGGAAATCTAGTCCCGGATACGCAGAGTGTGCTGCACATACGGAGAGAACACTTCAGTGAAGTTATCACGCCAATTGTCGACGACGGCTTAGATTGCCCACCAACAACTCAAGCCGATGTAAGAAGAGCAATATCGCGGCGGAAAAACAACAAAGCAGCCGGTGCCTACGGTCTGCCCGCAGAGCTCTTCAAGTCCGGTGGCGAGGAGTTGATAACGAGCATGCACCAGCTCCTGCGCACGGTTTGGCTTAAAAAGTGCATGCCCCGACGATTGGAATGTAAGCGTATTATGTCCTGTGCTGAAATGAGGTGATCCAAGTGTGTGCTCCAACTACCGCGGAATCAGCCTTTTACCCATCGCATATAAGGTCCTGTCGATTGTGCTATGTGAATGTGCTATCAATGTGGCTTTAGACCTGGAAAATCAACAACTGACCAGATTTTCACACTTCGGCAAATCCTGGAAAAGACCCAAGAGAAACAGATCGACACGTACCATCTTTTGTCGACTATAAAGCTGCCTTCGACAGCCCGATACGCCAGAAATTACTTGAAGCCATGGCTGAGTTTGGTATTCAAACGAAGCTGATACGTCTCTGCGGAATGACGCTGACTGACACAAAGTCTTCAGTGAAGATTGGCAAGGACCTTACGGAGCCATTCTATACCAGACGAGGCCTAAAACAAGGCGACGGCCTATCGTAGGATCTCTTCAACATTGTGATGGAGATGATAATGAGAAAAGCTGCAGTAAACAAATATTCAACAAAAGCCACATGCTACTTGCGTACGCTGATGACGTAGACATCATCGGTCGAAAACTGTGGGATGTGACTGTAGCCTTCTCTCTCGACGAACAAAACTCCAGCTATACCAGATACTGGTTCTACCTGTCTCAATGTATGGCTCAGAATCCTGGGTTATGACACAAGCGGATGAATCGGTTCTGGCGGTATTCGAGAGAAAAATACTCCGTAAAATATTTGGTCCCATCATCGTTAACGGAGAGTATCTGCGTCGTATGAATCATGAGCTGTACGAGCTGTACACTGACATTGACGTGGTCAAACGCATTAAGGTGCAACGGTTGCGTTGGCTAGGTCATGTTGTACGTATGGACGAAAATGCTCCAGCTCGAAAAGTCTTCGACAATGAACTCGATGAACGGCGCAGAAGAGGGCGACCAAAACTCCGTTGGAAAGACCAGGTTACTGAGAACCTTACAAAACTCGGTGTGACTAACTGGAAAAGAAGCGCAGAAGATCGAGGCGCTTATAATATTTGTCTACGTGCGGTATATAATCCACTGGGATTGCATAGAAGTACCAGCTAAGTAAGTAAGTAAATACCCTATTTTACCCCCCAGCAATGATAGTTAGATGCTGTAAAAAAGTCGGCAATTTCGGTTGAGAATTGTGGCCCATTATTGGATACGCTAAAAGCGCCATCTGTTGACAATTTGTCGACTTTTCTTTTTTTTCTAAACCTTCGCAAAGCAATTACAAACGAATTCGCCTAAGAAGGTATTCAATTTGGTCAAGTCATTGTCAAGTTTTAAGCATCCTAACAAATCACGATTAAAGGATTAACTGTGAGAAATTAGAATTGCAGTCTACTACATCGGTCAACATAATTTGGTTTCAATATCTATTGGCAACACCTAACATACATTTTTATACATGTGTATTCTTCTACATTTCTGCCCATATGGTCAGCCATTATTGAAGCATGAGAAATCAAATTTAAGCTGTATTTCCCAGAGTTCAAAAACCCCCAACAAATATTTCAACTTTATGCAACACGTTTATGTCTGATGTAAAAATATTTTCAGTAACCAATAAACCACCTGTCTTATCTAAACAATATTAGAACAATCTAATAGTCATTGCTAAGACTTCCGTGGGTATCATCCAAGCATCGAATATATTGCCCCGTTTATTATAATTAAATATTTAATTTGTCAGCCACTATGTTATACAATGTTTGAGTTCATTTCTATTGCCGTCATAAAATCATAAAACATAAAAAACAAAATGTGTTGTTTTTTCTTTTTGTTGGCATTTTTATTATTAAATAATTCATTGTCCATCTGTCTAATCCATCAGAGACCATCCCTCGGTCTCTGTACTTTTCTATCCGTCTCCGGTGCAGTCATGCGGAGGGCCATTCATCTTTAAGTCCAATTTGATTATCATTTGTTGTCAAACAATTTACAAATCAAGCAGAGGAATAAACTGAACAGTTGTCGTTTGTTCCCCCTCCCTTCCCCCATGGTACAAGATAAGAGAAGGTGTGTGCGTTAACATTTTTTTACGAGCCGTAATAAAATCTCTTTTTATTGCATTTCATTTGTTTCGTTTTTGTTGATTTTACACAATGAGCGATAAAATTGTAGCGGCGACAAAATGTTCATAGTTGGCCAAAGACTAAAAAGAACCCTAAACACTCTTCAGTCTACTGTCTCTAAATACTTTGAGTCGTGTTGAGGAGTCTTCTTGACGATTTCATAGTTTTTGCCTTCTTCTTGCTTCAGATACAATTTATACAGTTTTGTAAACCATTGCGTTGTTATATCACGGAGGCAATGATATTTTTAGAGCCCTCTTAAAAGATGAAAGAGGGGAACGGAGTGAGTGAAGTGTTTTTTTTTGCGTTTACCATCATTTTGAAGGCTATAAGTTAAGTGCGACAGTACACTAGTCGCTTTAGCACGAATCCAATAGAGAAATTGAAGTGTCATCAGTTTGTAGATGTTGCAACAATTGCTGAAGTTATAATAAATACTCATAAAATACAAATTAAGAAGTTCTAAATAAACAAAAGCGAATAAAAAGTATTTTTTATTTATTTTATGGTACTATTAACACGTTTCGATAAATATATTGCTGATGATAGTGAGATAATAACTTTGCAACATTTTTGCTGATGAAATAGAAATAGAATGATGGACAGATAAACAACAAACGAATACGTGAAGTTGTTATTGTTTAAATAAATATGATTTGTTGTTATTATTACTAACGGATGTGGTCTCTAATATGTGGTCAATTTTCAGTATACTCAAGGTGACGATAACATTGATCATTCATCACATCTCTTTACAAAAACTGTATATGCTATAAGTCCAATAACATACCATAGAGGTCGCTATGTGATAAATTAACAGTATACCCAAAATGACGACAAAACTATATATGTCATAAGTCCATTAACATACTATAGAGGACGCTATGGTACTTTTTATACAAATCACAACAACTTACCAAATTTCAAATATAATCCTTCTTTTACTTTTTGTCCCATTCTCCTAAATTTGTCCTACAGCTTTAACTAAGAAATAACAACCCCCTCCTTTTGTACCAGCGCCATATGGTCGACCTCAATTTCCATATTTGTTGCTTAATTAAAGTAAAACTGAAAACATTTTGCAACATCTTTGACAGCTTCACAGGCACACAGTTTTACTACTACCAACACTTTTCTGGAGCAACATGCCAAAAAAATGGTATCGAAAAAAAACCTCGACAAACTTTTCTTACTTAACGGAAAAACTTTGTATTTATTTTCTATTAGCTATTTCCGTCCGTCCGCTACTAGTATATCCGTTTGTGCCACACACACACACAAAAATGAAAATAATAAATGAATGTTTCGTTTAAGTTTTCGCTTAAGAGTTTGCTTTCTTTTCGCCTCGTTTTTTTGGGGCGAAGCGACGAAAATCCTCCTTAAACAAGCTGACAGTTTTTATTTCATTTTGTTTTGGCTGAGCAAAAAAAAAATATATATAATCAATACCAAACAGCAGATGATGATGAAGGCAAAATACAAAGATGTGAAGCATAGAACAAAAAAAAAAAATCATTCAAAGTAGAACAAAACAAATGAGTGAAATGGAAAATTCTAAAGTTTTAATTACTTTAAATGAGAATTTCAATATGATTTCAGAGACATCACAAAAAAGTGCTGTGAAAAATAAAATAAAACTTAAAACAAAATAAAGAAAAATTTAATTTGCCCTCAATGACGTTTGAGATCATTGTAATACTACTTGGTGGCAAATGATTTGTGGCATTCATTTGGGTAAATGGTAAGTGTGGAAGATGAAAAGTTTGTCGGCAAAAGCATTTTAGTAGATTTCAATTATATCATTTGTATAATTGAGGTTCATTTGTGGCAACTAATACTGTGTCAGGAGGGTATACGTTGCGAAGACTGAATTCCGACATTACTCGAAATGACATTTAATGGAGTCCTCAGGATAGTTGCAGAAGAGGAATAAACAAATCTTGGAAAGAGCTGAAACCTCTCGGATCTGACCAAAAAGAGTGGAACGCAATCGTTGAGCCTCTATGCTGCTTATAGGAACAACAAGAGTGGTAGACACCCTATAGCCTCGCGTGGTCGTCAATAATCATATTTTTTAAACAGACACGATTGGTAGCTCACACGTAGGCGAAGCTGTGTTTGATTCAAAGCCTTCAGTCTATAGTCAGCCTCTGCTTCGGTGTTGTGAAACAAAATATTTTTGTATGCGTGTGTTTGGTTTTACCTAACACTGATTTAGAGGTTAAATTTTTACTTGCGTGTTTTAAACCCTATCATTTGATACGACCCAAAAGAGTAACACATAGAAGGAGTCACTTTAGACCTGAACTTTAGAGCTGAAAAATGTTGTACTGTGTAATATAATCTTACATGAGCGGCGACATCATTAACTGTGACTGTTACTGGCGGTATGTTACTGCAGCCTTCTCCTGCTCTATGAAAGATTTAAAAAAAATTTCCTGGTAGGCCCAGCTTGGTACAACTGGAATCTGTTTTTGAAATTTTTCAAACACCCCCAAAATCATGAGTTGCGGGTAAAAACCCGGTTGATATATATAGGATACTAGCTGGCCCGGCAAACTTCGTCCTGCCTCCGAATTATTTTAAAAGATTTTGAGTGCAGTTGAAATCTAATAACGATTGGTTTATTACTTGGCCTCTGAAATATTTAAATTAAAAGGGCGAGGTATTCCCGGACATATTCAGTACTTCGTATAAATCTATATAAATCTAAGAAATTACATTTGTAAGAATTGCTAAAATGTTTCAGCAGTGTCGTCCAGGATATGATAAAAAATTACTTATTGATAGGCATATATTTTAAAACCACATTTTTAAGTCGATTGGCTGACATATAACTTTTTGTATTGGTGTACTGGGTGATTGATACTTTAGGTGTTTGATCTGAGCCATGATAGTACCTTGCCCCTTTTTATTCCAAGGAGTTCCAGTTTCCAAAAATCCCTTCATTTGGCTCAACAACCCTATTAACCGTTTGGTCTGGGTGAGAGCAACAGTTGTTCCCATTTTCGTGTTTGTCCCCTAAATTCGAAAAAGCACTTTGTGAAGCTCTCTAATTCTATAGGAAGTGCAATATTCGCCATTCTACCTAAAGCCGTTTTGCGCTCTGGGTGACCATCTACAACCCATCCCTAACTTTCACTGAAATTTTGGGACAAATGGGGTCAACCGTTTTCACAATTAGTAGTGACATCAAAATGTACATCTTTTTTATATATATAGACTTCTGAATAACTATGTTAAAAATAGTGACTAAATGACATGCCAAAAATTAAGTGTATCATAAGCTAAACACCGGCAACTGGTTTCAAACATACATTCAAAATTTTCTCATGCCAAAAAAATCTTAAATTTTAAGTTTGAGTAAAATCGGACAATCGATATAAATTTTCGAAATAATTCAACCCCAGCCAAATCAACTGCGGGTCCATATATACAAAAAAAAATTCTCATAAAAAACAAATATACATTCTAAATTTCAGCCAAATTGTTTAATTCGTTAAAATTTTCATTATAATTCCACCCTAGCGATACCTACCGCGTCAATTTATACAAAAAAATGTTCTCAGGGTTCCACAAACATCACTACTAAATTTCAGTAAAATTGGTACATGCATTCAAATTTTCGATATAAATCCACCCTAGCGCCATCTACCGGCTCCATTTGTACATACAATATTTTCTGATGATCAAACAAACATAGATTATGAATTTCAGTTAAATTGGCCCATTCGTTAAAATTTTCATTGTAAACCGACCCCAGCGCCGCCTACCGGGTCCATTTGTACATAAAATGTTTTCTCATGGTCAAACGAATATCCATTCTAAATTTCAGTTGAATTGGTACATGCATTAAAATGTTCGATATAAATCCACCCTAGCGCCACCTGGATTTGAAACAATCTACGGAAAATTTCAAATCGAATAAAAGAAAAATCAGACAAATCGCTCCAGCCGTTCTCAAGTGATGGTATGACATACGTGGACCATTTCATTTTTATATATATAGATTCAATTGTAATGTTTTTTTCTTCTAAACTCTTATAACCTCTGCATTATCAGACGAATGCGTTTAACTGAACTCATTTTAAAAGTGTGCTTTAGTTATAAAAGCCTAACTGTATTTTGCACAAAACCTGAGAGCATATGTCATTTGCAATTGTCTCTTATGTTGATATCGCTCTCATTAAATCATACCAACAACAATGCATTAACACTTTATGTAGAGATAGAACATGTGTTGAAACATTCACAGTTTGCAATAATCATATATCTTTACTTTGGCTCTTAAACAATCTCTCTTGTTTATGACAATTTATTTAAAAAAAAATTAACAAAAACAGCTTAAGTCATTATAGGCTATTTAACTAAATTACAATTTTATGGAAATATTTTCGTAAGTATATTTAGGCGCTTATTATAAATGTAATGGGGTGTCATTATCACTTACGTCAATATGTTTTTATTAATATCTTTTTAAAAAACATTGTTAGAGAAATGGGGATTTCACGTAAATATTAAGTTTTGTTAGTAGAATATGATAGCATACATAACTCAAATCTTTCTTTAGTCGACTTAGGCGGTTATCGATTGTGACCACAGATATATTGATTATGATAAAGTTATTACAATCGTTCTATTAATATTGCTAGCGAAATATGACCGAGACGTAATCCTCTTTATATCAGTAACATATGTAGCAAATCTCATCTTTATAATGGCTCTAATGGCTCATGAGATAAGACCGATTGAACTTTCGGTTTGTGTTGGCGGTGCCACGCCCCTTTGTCTATGTATGTTTATATGTTGCCTATGATAGAGACCCTACGGATAGTACTACACAGTGCAAATTTAATTGCAATCAGTTCATTTATTTCGCCCAGATAACAATTTTTCCAAAGGGGGCGTGGCACCGCCCATTTTCCAGCGAGACGTAATCCTCTTTATATCAGTAACAAATGTAGCAAATCTCATCTTTATACCTCTAATGGCTCATGAGATAAGACCGATTGAACTTTCGGTTTGTGTGGGCGGTGCCACGCCCCTTTGTCTAATTATGTTTTCATGTAACCTATGATAGAGGCCCTATGGACAGTATCACACATAGAAAATGCAATTGCAATCGGTCCATTTATTTAGCCAATATTACTATTTTTAAAAAAGGGGTGTGGCACCGCCCACTTTCCACAAACAAAGTATTTTTCTTATACGACCGATATAGGTACCAAATCTCGACTTCGTACCTATATTGGTTCAAAAGATACAGTCCTTTTTAAATTCCAGTTGTATGGGGCGGTGCCACGCCTATTTGACCCCCTTTCAGTCCGAATTTCCAAAAATCCCGCCTACGTCATAAAATAAATCTACATTCTAAATTTCACGGTTCTAGCTTTAGCCGTTTGGGCTGTGGAGTGATCAGTCAGTCACCCAAGCCTTTTATATATATAGATAAAAGTTGCGTTTCTCGACAAACATGAATAACTTAACCATTTATTAACCGATTTTTGCAAACCAGATATGCGTTTTACACGTGACACCGTGCACCTTCTGAATAATATATTAATCATTAAGGTGGCCTTATAAAAAAAGTATTCCAAAATCTTCTACAAACTTTAAAAATAGTGAAAAAATCCAAAAAGTTTGAGATTCCGAGGCAAAAGCAAACAGATGTTAATTGTTAACGACATATCAATATACATCGTTGGAAAGACCGCAGTCTCTTCTTTCCAAACTCACTGAGAAATTTAAATTTCGTTGATATTCGACCACGTTACTGGTTTATAAGCGCGTAAATGTACGAAAAGCCGGTTGTTTACCCGTAACCCCCCAGATTTTAGGGGTGTTTGAGACATTTCAAAAAAAGATATTTATTGCACTCAGAGGCTGCACAAAAATGGTATTATTTCCCAGGTATATTTTTTGACGCACTATGTAATAAGCACATCTAAAATTTATAAGAAGACTATTGCTTGTAAAAAATGCTTGAATACACAGGGTTTTTCAATAAGTGCGGGTCGATGTAGAAAACCCATAACAGTCAATTCGTTGTGGCGGAGACAATCTCACATATTTTTTGTTATTCAGTTATTGATGGCAAATCACCATTGGAAGTTGGGAACTCGGACTCATGCCATGATGAGAAGCGGCGGCGGACATTTGGAATTTGTTGTATTCCACAGATAAAACGAGGTTTTTTGTAATATCTCATACTCGGCTGGTTTTATTCCATTGCAACAGCAATCCGCCCTTATTGGAAAATAATTTCAATATAATTATGTACCCACATTCACTAATTTAACTCCTATTTTTGTATGGTTATGGTATTACGAGGGGTGAGGTACGAAGTACTATGCGATGAGATGTTACTTCAGTCCTCTCGTGCATTAGAAAGATTTAGAAATAGTTTGTGAAAAGGTAAATTTAAGTTAAGGGCTATATCTTAATCAGAAGATGATATTAACTACCTCGGCCCTTAGTCGTCAATAAAGTTAGTAATGACAGCATTAGTATTAAAAGGAAATATTTCCAAAAATTACTCCTTTGTACAAAACAAAAAAAAAAAGTATTGAAAATTTCAAGATAGTTCGAATATTTTGATTTATTAATGGGGTCAATCGATTTAAAGTACAGAAAAGTTCACGATAGATGAAACTGTCATAAATGAATGTCTTATGCAAAAAAAATTACATGGCATTGATTGGGTGTCATTACAGTATTGACACCGACCGCTCCATGATGCCTGAAGTGCGGATGGCCTAGGCTCGAGTCCTTTCACAGCCATGCACATTTCTTTAATCGGCGGCCCCCTAAGGCTAAGTTTCTAAAAGCTTAACTGAAGGTCCTATAATATGAGAAGACTGTAAACTCATTCAAATACGAGAAGCTTTCTCATATCGTAATCATGGATTTCAAGAGGAAAGTAAGTAAACTTATTGAATAAGTTGATGTTACCAATTTATCATTATACGGGAAATTAGTGTTGAGATCGCTTTCAATATGTTTCTATTACAGGCTCATAATCTGTAACAGATACGATTCGATGTAGGTTATGATAAATAATTGGCTTACCATTAAATTTTGAGATATACTTCCATTTCCATGTTTGAAAATCAAATCATTAGACTTACCTAGAAGTAAAAATAAATATATAACATTTAAATAACATGTTCTGGATTATCAAAGACAATTCATAAGGCATCTAAGTAATAATAATACAAATACACAACATTTAGTACAAACATTACTCTCAATCTGTAGTATATATGTATTGTGTCAGTTGTTATAGAAAGGCTATGGTCTAAATTTGAGCAAAATCGGACAACTTAAAGCCGTGCCCCAAAGAGGTCAAAGTTCAAATCTATAAATATGAAAATGAGTTTGTGTCTGCTTATTTGCATTTTTTAGTTAGTACCGTAAAGATTCGAAAACGGCTTGACCGTTCTTTTTTTTTCACAGAATGTAATTAAATTCGTGTTAAATAATAGAATTGAATACAAATATTTTTTAGTCTTGATACAAATTCTTTTCTTTTATACAAAACCGACAACTTTTTATAATTAACCTACAAAATGACTCACTTGATCGTAAGCTATTAGTTTCAAATAAACGATTTGAATATCGTTTTCGGTTACCATTTTAAAATATTTCCAATTAAATAATCTTACCATTTTCTATTCCATTACAAATCAAAGTAAATTATTTATGTTTCAAATTTGTCGTTCACATTATACAACAGGAAAGGCCAACAAATCAAGCAACAATCTCACTCCATTCCCCCTCACAATTTATCAAGTTTCGTTAAAGTTAACGAACTTTTTGTAAAAAACCAGTAAGATCGTAAAGTAACTTTAAATGATGATAGTCGATAATAATTCCAGAATTGTACAATACCATAAAAACTTAATTATTTTTTATAGTTTTATAATACACAACAATAAATCTCAAATCAACTAAGATCGACATGAATTTACATAAATTTTGTAACGAGTAGTTACAAGCCAGTCGGGCCTATCAAAGAGCCACTTAAGTCCCTTGAAAGCCGATCAGACACAACAACTAGACTAATGTTATATGTACGACGAATTGGTTTTTGTGTTAGACGTGATTTATTCAAATTAATTTATTACAACGGACTCCCCTTCCCCGTCGACAACAGATCAACAGAGTGTCATAAAAATTCATCTAATAAATATTTTTGAAATTTCAAAGAAATTCTGTGATTGTCTGTCGATGCGAAGAGTTTTGATTAATTTACTAGCATTATTTATTGTTGAATGATTTCCATTTAAAAATGGATATAAACGTTGGCTTCATCACATTCTGAGATATATTTTTTGGTATGTTTACTCCAAAAATTATTGCCTTCCTCACAGTCTCAGATATATGTATTTTCGTATGTATTTTTGATTAACCTCAAAAATAAAGAATTGAAATTAAATTGAAATATTAAGTTTACAGTTTCTCACATGTGATTTCCCCCTGGTATATTTTTGCGGTTTCACCACAAACAACATGACGATTTCATAAACAATACCAGAGAGCGTATTGCTAGTTGTTTATAATGATGTTTTGGAAAGATTTGCTTTTGTTGTTGATATTATTGAGATATTGAACGATTTGTTTTGTATTTCGATTTCGAGGGAATGAAAACAACGACCTAATTTATGCCAGATTTGTATATTTTTGGAGGCGCAGAGCAGACATTTCATGAAATTCGTATGAATTTCAATAAATGTGGGCTCACATGTTTATTGAAATGAATCCACACAGTTAGTGTGGACTTCATAAAATCTATTAAGTTTATTTTAATTACACATGTGAAATAATTTGGTAATTGAATAACAGTGGGAAACATACGAGTATTTAGGGTGACTAGCGGTCTGTGAGGATAAAAACATATGAGAATAAGGCACACTTAGTATGCAGCAGAATTCATATGGGGCTTAAGTATTTTTCGAATTTCCTACAGTAACTTGGGTTTGCCTTTATAATGTTTGAGAAGGCGGTAGTCACTTCTGGTAAAAATGCTTTATTTTTGACTTGATGTAAAAATGTAGCTGATGTGGTAACATGATCTATATTCAAATGACTGAGTTTTAATCAATAACTATTGCAAGATAATGTAGGAAGAATTGGGTATAAGAAGTCAACTTTTCTTCAAGCCATCGCTCGTGTCCTATAACAGTGCTTCCCAATTAGATTTGTTGGCGGGTCACATTTGAGTCTTATAAAAGCTCGCGGGCTTGAGACTCAATTAATTCCAACTTTACTGCAGCCTTATTAATTGAAAACAATTGGACTACCCGAGGAACCCAATTTCCAGAAGGTTCTGCAGAAAATGGATTATTTATAAAATAAAATATTAATCTGAACAATATCCTCAAAGTGAACATAACATTCCAATCTCACATCTTTCAACAATTGAACATATTGTTCAAGATTTTTAGCATCGTATAACGTGACGAAAGTCGTCCATACATATATGCCTCCTATATATACAGTATCAGCGCTAACTACACAATTATGACCTTTTTAACCTCTAACCACCAATACTCGCCCTTCATATAGTCTTAAATATCACTTACCAACCCAATCTGCATACACTTTTTTTAATTACTAAAAGGGTAAAACAACAAAACTTAACAACGCATTCGGCACTACACGCGACTGCCACCAACGACACATTCGGCAATCGCCACGAACGGCGAATGAGCGCGACGACCAATCTCCAACCAAAACATCCAAGAGACGACATGACAAGGGAAAGTGTTGATCTATATAGTATGATGCGATATAATTCTCAATACACCGAGAGCTCCACTTACTTCAGTGATTGAGCATTTTGCTTGGTAAATTCGTCGGTTGCGAAGTTCATTGCTAAGTTTCTCTGTACCCGATCTCCCCAGCCCTTATCAGGGCTATATTTTATCGAAGGAAATATTCTTTTGCTGAATCGGACTTCGGTTTGTTGAACCAACTGTTGAACCCAAATTCTATTGGTTTAACTTTAACCGTTTAATCGGACTTGAGTCTGTGAAAACTTCGGTTTGTTGAAACTTCGTTCTGTTGAATCGGACTTCGGTCTATTGAGTGGGACTTCGGTCTGTTGAGTGGGACTTCGGTCTGTTGAATCGAACTTCGGTCTGTTAAACCGGACATCGGTCTGTTGAATCGGACTAAGGTCTTTTGAAACGGACTTCGGTCTGTTGAATCGGACTTTGGTCTGTTAAATCGGAATTCGCTCTGTTGAATCGGACTTCGGTCTGTTAAATCGGACTTCGATCTGTTGAATAGGACTTCGGTCTGTTGAATCGAACTTCTGTTTGTTGAATCGAACTTCTGTTTGTTGAATCGGATCGGTTTGTTGAATCGGACTACGGTCTATTGAATGAGAGTTTGGTCTGTTGAATGAGACTTTGGTCTGTTGAGTGGGACTTTGGTCTGTTGAATCGAACTTCTGTTTGTTGAATCGGATCGGTCTGTTGAATCGGACTTCGGTCTGTTAAATCGGACTTCGGTCTGTTTAAACGGAATTCGGTTGAATCGAACTTCTGTTTGTTGAATCGGATCGGTCTGTTGAATCGGACTTCGGTCTGTTAAATCGGACTTCGGTCTGTTAAAACGGAATTCGGTCTGTTGAATCGGACTACGGTCTATTGAATGAGAGTTTGGTCTGTTGAATGAGACTTTGGTCTGTTGAGTGGGACTTTGGTCTGTTGAATCGAACTTCTGTTTGTTGAATCGGATCGGTCTGTTGAATCGGACTTCGGTCTGTTAAATCGGACTTCGGTCTGTTAAAACGGAATTCGGTCTGTTGAATCGGACTTCGGTCTTTTGAATCGGGCTAAGGTCTGTTGAATCAATTCCAATTGGTAATACATACTCGACGGTTGCACAGATTTCGGCCTGGTACACGAAGATACTCTTCGTTCCAGTAGTATTATATTAGAAATTAGGACCGTAGCATCTTGATACTAACACTCCGTCGGGTACGATTATAAGTGCGGTCGCGAATTCGGAATCGACACAACTACAAGTTGCAAAAATCGAACTACTGAAGAACCGGAGTCATCAACACGACCCTGAGTTGCGGATACCAAACTGATTTACGACGAAAACCGAATAATGGATATAACCACGAGTTGCCAAAGTAGACTAGCTGAAGAACACGAGTCATCAACAGGATCTTGAGTTGGGGATACCAAACCGATTTTCGAAGAAAGCCCAATCATCGATACAACCACGAGTTGTCAAAGTCGATTAGCTGAAGAACACAAGTCATCCTGAGTTGCGGACACCAAACTAATTAATGACAAAAACCGAATCGTCGATACTACCACGAGCTGCGGAAGTCGATTTACTAAAAAACGCGAGTCACCCCTACTATACTGAGTTGCGGATATCAAACTGATTAACGAAGAAAGCCGAATAATGGATAGAACCACGAGTTGCCAAAGAAGAATAAGAACGCAATTGGTTCACAATTTTCAAACTGTACACTAGGGATGTAACGAACGTTCGCATTCGCATATGCAAATGCGAATTATTCGCATCGTTTTGTACATTCGCTTTCGCATTCGTATAGATATATATTTCAATATTCGCATTCGCAAAAAAACTCTTAAATACGAGTAATAGTGAGACTGATAACGACATACAAGAGGTCACGTTTTCAGTCTCTCATGCTAAAAAAATTGTTACCTGAATACAATAATTGGAAAATTTATACGCTTAAATTCATGTACGATTTTTGCAAAAAATAACAATTTAAAACTTATATTTAGAATGCGAATTAATTGTGGGCAGAAAACATTAAGCTAAGAGAGTAAAGGTTATTTCTCTCCCACACATTCTTTTCTCAGAGATTTATGTAAGATTTTTTATTCTTACTTTGAGTCAGAAAAACCTTAATATTAATTCTAAGATTTTTTTACTTTAAAGTTGAGAAGTTCTGTAATTAAGTACGTACAAACTTAACTGGAGAATTTCATTCTTATTTTAACAATTTCTACGCTTACATTTTTGAACTTATTCCGTTTTGTACTTGATTTAAGAATAATTAGCACTATTCCTACTTAAAAATGTAAGTATTTTTTCTGCAAAAAATTAGAATTTTAAACTAACATTTAGAATGAGATTTTGTTCTGTGTTCAGGTGAATTCACCTGAAAACTTTGCGCAGAGAACTTATTTTTGCCAGGGCCACAAAGTCCTTAAATTTTCCGACAATGCCTGTGCACCATCAGTTGAAAATTGTTGAAAAGTATTTTATTACATTTTTTTAATTGGTAAAATATATTCTAAAGCAATTGCAGTTGCTTTCTGTTGAACGATCTATTTTCTGTTGAACGATCCAATTTATTCTGGTTTTATTATTAAGGGCTTTTGGGGAGTCAGTAGCGAACCTACTTTATGTTGTTTGTACGTATGGGATTGTTAATAGTTGGAATCTCTGTTTGTTTTGTTATGCTTGTAATATTTGATATGGAATTTTTTTACAAGAAATGATGCTAATTTCTGAAAATTTTCCAAAATCATCTGCTGGCCGCTTAAAATGACCCAACAGCACCACTGCACTAATTGAGAACGTCCAGTCCTATAACATGTCTCCGTAATACTACTATAAATATTTTACGTTTATTGTGCTTTTTCTTCTCCATCGTAAATTTAAAATCTGGCTGCCATTAACAACTATAAAATTTTATTTATTTATGATATTAACGAACGATTGTGATTTGATTTTATTTGATCACTATTCACGCATTAATATTGATAATAAAGTAATTAACATTATTGGCATATTTTGTTAAATTAACGCAACATTATTATTATGTTTTCCGTTTGTTTTTTTTGTTCCATTCCTTTTTTGCAAAATTTAACACGAATGACATTTTAGCACTCTTATACATCATATCACGTCGTAGTTTTTGCTTCGGTTTAATTTCACAAACATTGCAATTACTGCAGTTGATTGTTGAAATGAATTGGCGGCATGAACATGATATTGGCAACATGCAATAAACTCATTTGATGGTAATTATGATGACTAATGATGATGATGACGGCAGTATACGAGTGCGGCAGACAGACAGGGTCGTCGGACAAGGCATGAAGGGAATAATGTGAGGAGGGTATTTAGCATTTGATACGACCCAAAAGTGTAACATATAGAAGGAGTCACTTTAGAACCTAGGTTTCTTAAAACCAAATTCGATTCATGACTTTTGAAGTCGTTTCATTCATGTCCGTCTGTCTGTCCGGCTGGTACGCACGAAAAAATTCGAAAGGCGTATCCAATTGTTTTGAAACTTAGCAAGGATTAATTTTTTCCCAAAACTACTTATGAGATTCCATGTGGGATAAATGGTCACGCCCCTTCTGGTACCTTGTCAAAATTTGCATACTTGCATATTTTATGTTTTTACTGGGGGTGAGGGTATATGTGGGACCGGCCGTGGCATAGTGGTTAGAACAAGCGACTACCATGCGGGAGATCGCAGGTTCAAACCTGGCTCTAGTCATCTTAAAAAAATGTTTCTTTCATTGTCGGCTCCCCTCGAATGTTGTTGACAGCAAATTCGCAGTATTAAGTGTCGAGCCAATCGGCGTGTCTAGTAAGAGCTTCTCAAACAGTGACGTTTGCAATCGTCGATAAACAAGTAGCTGCCGTTAGTTGTGAATCTAAAAATTGAAAGCGTGTTAATTCACAACAACGCGAGAAGCTATCCCATACCTCATTCATGGGGTGACGGTTGAAACTGACTGAATCTTTCTTACTTATTTTAAGAAGCATTTTAGATTAGTAATTCTTCTCTTACATTCGTTAAGTCTATGCAGAATCTGCTTTCTCTATAAATACTTCAATTCCTCTTATAGAAATCTATCTGCATTCTTTTGATTTAATATTCGAAATGTTCATTCCTTTATCTAAATTGTTTTTTTTTTCTGATTTATAAACTTTATAAATGTGTTTATTTCAATCCCTACCAAAGCATTCCAAAAGTAAATAGTAACGCATATTTTGTGTAAATATTTTTACGATTTTCTGTGGCGTTGGCATTATCTGCCGTCTATCTGAAGAAGCAAGCGCGTGTGTGGTCTTCATTTCTCATGACATTGCAAGGAAATCTTTATAGTCTCCCCTACATCCTTCTTGTCGCGGTGGAGTTACAAAGTAAATGTATACACTCTCCCGCTCCTCTTTCTCTCCCTCTCTGTACGCAACCAAAGTCGTTACAGTTTATATTAAGATTTCTCTCTAGTTGTGTTAAAGTTTCAACACCAGAGATGTAGCGAAATTTTTGCATCAATGACGATTGTTTACAACATAAACATTTTAAAAGTTCTTTTAAGTTTTTATTAACATTTATGTAACGTAGTGGGGGCACTTTATAAGAGGAGGCCAGGCACACAGGGCTTGAGCTACAGAGACAATGGCAAGGGAAACTTGTTAAAATGATATTAAAATTGCAAGAGAATCGTGAGCCCTTGGGTGGTGGTAGAGTTGATGCAAAAAGTTTTCACTTTCTGTTAAATTATATCATGAGAAGAAAAAAACAAACGCATTGTATATGATAGCAGTATTAACAGTCATAATTCTAAATATTTAAAATGCAATGAAGGGGTTTTGTTTAAATGTTATTTTTATGATTATTAATGAAACAGACGTTAATGAGTTTTCTAACCAGCGAAATAGTTAGTTGAAAGTTATACTGGAATTGAGTTGTGGGATTCCGGCTTAAGCTTACAAATATCAGAATGGAGAAACGTTGTTACCTAACTCCAAATCTTTCATAACTGATATGTGCAAGAACTACTGCGTGCACCTCAAAGAATAAAATAGTTTTAAGTGCACATAAGTTGGGTATGTCACTTACGTTAGGGTGTTCCTTATATTGGATTTTTGGGAAGTTCGTTAAAAAAAAGTTCTTAGTAGCGAAGTTGGACATCGAGCTCCACCTTCCATTTGTTATTTACAAAATTACGAATATGTTGTGCGAAATTTCGCATCGATAGTTAGACGTTAGAGTGTGCCGCAAAGAGGTCAAAGTTCGATTTTTGTGTAGAAATCAGATTATCGCCGCTGAATAATTTCCTGTTTTAGAAAGACGAACTAATAACATGCCGTTGAATAGATGAAGTGACGACGTATAAAAGCATATGTTTGAACTTACCATATCTCTTATAGATAACGAGATATTTGATGCAAAAGAGGGGGTATTTTTGAAGCGGTGATAAACTGATTTCAATACAAAAGTCGAACTTTGACCTCTTTGCGGCACACTCTAACGTCTAACTATCGATGCGAAATTTCGCACAACATATTCGTAATTTTGTAAATAACAAATGGAAGGTGGAGCTCGATGTCCAACTTCGCTACTAAGAACTTTTTTTTAACGAAATTCCCAAAAATCCCATATAAGGAACCCCTAACTTACATAGTAGAGTGGAGATAGTGAGACATTAAACTATTACCCTCACTTGGGTTCCACGACATGGGGACAGGCCGATACATTGTTAAGGACCGACAAGACAACCGTGAACTCGGGCAAAGTTTACGGTCACATTGGTGTTCCTCTCACAAGAGGGAAACAGCTAATTAAGTGAAAACTGAACCTCATTGCTAATGAAAGATGGGTGAGAAAACCCTCATGCACAGCGACCAAACAGATTTGACCTACCATGGATATACAGACGACACGAATTGAGCTGTACCTGTCTAGAGTCCATCTTAGGAACATCAAAGCTATGATAACCGGTCACTGGCCGGTTGGAAAACGCGCTGAGAGGTTAACACGTCCCTACAACGATTTTTGTAGAAGCTGCAATGATGAGGAAGAATATGAGACCACGAGGCACCCTCACTTGGGTTCCAGGACATGGGGACAGACCGATTCATTAGCAAGGGCTGCTACAACCATGAACTCGGGCAACGTTTAGGGTCACATTGGTGACCTCATAGCTAAGGAAAGATGGATGATAGAAACGAGATTTGGCCTACCATGGATATAGGGAGAACACGATTTGAGCTGAACCTGTCTAGAGTTCATCTGAAATCACTCGCCGGTTGGAAAATACTCCTAGAGGTTGACACTTCCCTACAACGATTGCTGTAGAAGTTGCATTAATGAGGAAGAAAAGGAGGCCAAGAGAGGTCACTGCCCTGCATTTGGTGACCTGTGATATGAAAAGTTTAGTCATTTGTGGACGATACCGGTCTATCTGTAGGCGATTTGCGGAACATCTTTGCCTTCATCAGAGCAACGAAATGGCTTGAGAGCGACATTGACCGAATAGAGTAGGAATAATTGGTGCGAAAATTTGAAAAAAGACCCAAGTGATCTATGCCGAATTAACCTAGCCTGGTGGAATTTGTATCATATCAAATGTTTTAAAACTGCGAGATGTGACTGCGGCGTACTCTACCATTAAACGAGGCAAAACCCAGAATTTTTTTTTTTACAGTTTATAAATTTTTTCCAGTTTATCGCTAAACTTATGCGACGCATAAATAATCATAAGCTGTATACCAAAATCAACGTGGTTAAGCACGTCAAAATACAGCGAATGCTCTGGCTTGCTTATGTTATTTCGAACCAGGAAAATGCTATACAACGATAAGCTGTAGCTGGAAACTTTACTGCTGAACCGGCATTCCATAGCCTCGCGAGGCAGCCAAACTTGGAAATTCACTCTTACTCGAATGTGTTGTGTGATTCAAAACTGTCAATCTCTGAAGCAACAATACAGATGCTTGTTTCGCAGTTAATACAAAAATAGATACAAGTACAGACAGAGATACAATTTTTAACGATTGGAAGGCCGACAAAAAAAATAGTGTCAGCAAAAGAAATCATTCGAAGGATACGACAAATCCTGGACAAAACTCATGAAAATCAGATCGACACCGACCACCTCTTTGTCGACTACAAAGCTGCCTTCAACTCTCCGATAAGCTATATGGCTATATAAAGCCATGTCTGAGTTTGGTATTCCTGCAAATTTAATACGCCTTTGCAGATGTACCTTAGAAAAAACTAAATACTCATTCAATATGGAAAGAGGTCTCAGGAATTCCAGGACTACGATGACTAGGACATGTTGTCAGGATGGATGTAATTGCTCCAGCGAAAAAGGTGTTTGAAGGCGAACCTAGAGGACTGCGCAAAGCAGAAACCCAGCAAACACCATGTTCAGACATCGGTCAGAAATCGGTACGACACTCGGCAAAATCTTCCGATATCAGATCCGAAATCGGACCGAAGTCGTTTGGAGTGACTGGAGAAGACTGATCGACGCAGCTGAGGGAAATCTGATGTATGTACAAAATGTCGTACCGACGGCTGAACGATTTCTGAATGTAAATCGAGGAAATTTCTGAAGGTACGCGTCGTTACGAATTCGGACAAATATCTGATGCAATTCGGATGTTCTTGCCGACACGTCATAAAGATTTCTGCCCGAATGCTTTAGGAAAGTATCTTACGATATCGGATCCGTAATCTGACCGACATCGTTATTAAAAACATATGAAGTGGTTGACACGATGTCTGACTTACTCAGCTGAGGGAAAACTGATGTACGACATGTCATACCGATGTCTGAAAGATTTCTGAATATAAATCGTAGGAAAATCTAAAGGGAAATTCGTTGTTTCTTCAATAACAATCGGACACAGAGTTCCAAAATCGCTGCGAACTTGAACAGATATGTCGGAGAAAATTCAATAATATTTCCCTTCAACGAATCGTACAAAATTCTGTACGATTTCCGTTAGACATGTCAATGTGCAGACGTGGTATGTCTGGAAGGAACAATATGCTACAGGATTTTTTTGACAAGTGGGCTTGGCCCCCCAAATAGGACCCTATTTTGAAAAAGGACATCTGGAGGGCTATTTTACCATTCTTCTTGAAATTTTATATGGATGCATTAGAGATCAGATTACTAAGGGAAAATGCTGGGATTAAGGGTTGTGGCGTCCATTACGAACCCATTACCAAACGTGCAATATGTGGCCTACTCTTAAAATGGGCGACTTGAATTTAGATGTGTTTAACAGCAAAATGGGCGGGACTAAAAAACGCAAAATCCAGAGGACTCAAGCGCAAGTTGCCTTGATAATTTGTATGGATACATTTTCGGATCGGATCAAGGATACCACCCCACTAACAAACATACTATATCTGTCATACGGTTAACCTGGGCGACATAATATTAGGTGGTGATCTGTTTAACTGCAATATGAGGGTTCAAGGCAATAGCGACCGATATAAGGTAAGCTAGGTAAGCATCTTAAAAAATAAACTTAATTTCCCTTTGCACCCCATGACTGAGGTATGGGATAGCTTCTTCTTCGGACGTCACTATTTGAGAAGCTCTTACTAGACACGACGATTGAATCGACGCTTAATACTGCGAAGTTGCTGTCAACAACATTCGAGGTGTCTGTTTTCATGAAAGAAAATGTTATTTATTATTTTTTTTTCTTTTAAGATGACTGGAGCCAGGTTTGAACCTGCGATCTCCCACATGGTAGTCGCGTGTTCCAGCCACTATGCCACGGCCGGTCCCATTATCTGAAGAAATATAGTGCATTCGTATGGTAGTTCCAAAAATAGTATTGATTCATTTACAAACAGTGTACGTATTTGAAAGAAAAGTGGGTTGGATAGGATCAAGGTGTGTGGCCCTGCCACTATTAATAAAAATTTAATATAACTCAGCAAACCATTTATGAGAAAAGAGTTTTTTGACTCTTTTTCGGAGCTTTCACGCTCTTTAAGAGCCCAAAAAACAATGAATTTTGATACGAAAACTTTAAGAAAAGAGGGTATTTTGCTTCGGGAAATGGTCCAACAAAAAGAGCTCTTTATGGAAATAGTCTTTTTTATGTTTTTTTTTGGGCTGTGAAAGAGCTCTTATTTTATGTAAGAAAAGATTATTTAATTATAGTTTATGGGCTCTAAAAGAGCCTTCAATTTATATCAGAAATGTGAGGACTTTGAAATTTTGTGTAAGTTCACTGCATTAAATTATTAATGCAGCCAACTTGACGTGCAATTCTCAGAGTTAAGTCCCAAATCAATAAACTAAAATATGTTGTACAGTGTAATGTGGGCAATTGGTCGAATAACGTCGTATCCAAATTGGATCCTTGATTATTTTGGCACTGCTGCAATCTGAGGCGAACATGTTAAACATTGATTAAAACCATTAAAATCTTAAAGCGATGGATCAATAAAGTTTAGCAAGCTTTTGCGTGGACGATTTTTTTTACATTGCACACGCGTGACGTTTAATATGTCATGGATTACTTAATTAAGAAATTCATTTCATTTACCACTGGGTAATTAGCGCGTGTGTCATGTTTAGTCCTCTCATTATAACTCCGATTGGAATGGCACCTAATGACACTGTAACTTACTTCGTAATCAAACGTGTTATTAAGCTAGCTAAAAACTCCGATTATAACGTAATTGCAACTCATATGACACTTACTGACATCGTCGCTTACTTTGTAAGCGAATGCGCACCGATTGAACGGCCTAGCACCGATTAAGCGGTAAAAATATAATTATAATAATAATTTGATCGCTGGGAAGCGAAGATGTCAGTAAGTGTAATTTCTGTTGCGATTACGTTATAAGCGGAATTTTAAGCGAGTTTTTAACACGCTTGATTACGAAGTAAGTGACGATGTCAGTAGGCATTGTTATAGAACTCATAATGAGTGGAAGTTTTTTTTTACATTACACACGCATGACATTCTTAGTACTTTGGTCCTCGCTTACAATGACATACTGATGTCATGGATTACTTAATACGTTCTTTATTTCGTTTATGTATTGTACACCCAAACAGGTCTCATAAATTAATATTACTTTATTAAAAAACTGACAGATTTTCCACATTATTAATCTAATTATTTACGTTAAACTTTTATTTAAATTCAAGAAAAAACATTTCATCTCTATGACGTGACGACACATTTAGCTACCATTTAAAATAACTCTCTAAGAAGCTCTTAGTCACTATATTACGGCATTGTCGTTTCCCAAGAAATTCTTATAATCCCTGCAAAATAATATTCTGTGGTAAAATCTGTTAATTTATGGCAAGTTTGCGTGAAAAATTAAGATCTCTAACAATTTTTTTTTTGCACCTCTTAAAAGCGGCTTTAACATATCACCCCAAGGGTATTGTTTGTAACCAAATATTTGTCATATTAACACAAATGAAGCAAAATAAAAACAAGGCACAAAAAACCCAACAAATCTCGTTTTGAGACAACGACCCAGTGTTGTTGAAAAGTCACAATCTATAGTTGAAGTTTACATCTTTTTAAGCTGATTTTAAATGTTGTATGTATGTGTGTGTGTCTTATTTTGGCAGACAGCTTAAGCTGTTAAATGTCTTTTTTTCGCACTCGCAAAGTTATCAAAATAAAGTTATTAATAACGGATCATAAAAGGTGTAAATTATGCGATATGAAGTTGAAAATGTGAGCTATAAACGATGAAAGTGTAGGTATATGAATTGGAATTTAATTGAAATTGACCGAATAAGATATCCTTTGCAAAGCCTTAAGACAGACATTTTTTTAATCTGTAATGCCACCTTGCATTAATTTTCTTATTTATAAAGCCAATTTTTAAAATAAAAAACTGGTCATATCCGTGACTTTATTATCAGTTAACTTGTAAAACTTAGCTTGAGGAAAGTAAAGATTTTCTCTTAGTGTGGCTTGTTTTATTAAAGAAAAGTTCCAGCCTGCTGCATTCTTTATATGTAGCATCCATATATATAGGGTAGTTTTGTTTTCTGTAGAATATAATATCAATCTAATCAAACTAATGTCTACAGATGTCAGGTCAAAAAACTCATCTTCTCACATAAAATGTCTACAAACTCACATCATGGTTCCTTATCCGCTCTGGTAACGTAAATCAAAAATGTTACATAAACCTTAATTTCCAAAGTTTTATGACTTTTGATAAAGCTGTAAATTACTTATATACATAAATAAATTTCAAATTGCACGTACTACACTATACACTATTGTTACGGTCTAAACATCACATCTGTACCATCTAGATATACGAGTATGTAGGAACGTGTGTTTGTCTCAAACAAAAGCCATTATGTGGATTGTTACCATAAGAAGATCAAAGTGTACACCAACATTAGGAACTTCTGAAATCGCTTTTAATTAAATCGCTAGCCATAAAAGTTGAAATCTACTGTTGTACACATTCACATTCTCATTCACTCACATTTGCAACTTCTCTTCAGGTATTTGATCTATTGCTTAATTTTTAAATTGCAATGAGTTGCAAGTGGTGTAGTGCATGTGTGTATGTATATACACATTAGTGTTTGCGTTTAATTTTCAAGATATCAACCATCTCTAATCAACAATAACAACAAGATTGGCATGTAGAATTTTGTTTAACACGATAAAAGCAAATTACCAACTGCATATGAATGTGTGTGTGTGTGTGAATCCCACTAGCGGGGGAACGAAGGAATGATACGGAAATGTATAATTCAGGACTGCTGCAATCCATAACTATAGTTGTGCTGTTTGCTACGTGTGTTTGAATTGATTGTATGTTTATGGACGAAATGCGAAATAGCGGCGGTATACTTAGAGCTTGGGTACAGTTTTTGGTACTTTGTGTTAATGTAAATTATATTAAGATGTAGTAGGCTAAAAATATGATACATGAATAGCTTAAAACTACCCAGCAAACAAAATGTTCACACATCGGTCATGCAAATCGGTACGACTGTCTGCTAAATCTTCCGATATCGGATCAGAAATCGGGCCGAAGTTGTAACTAAACACGTATGGAGTTGTTGACACGAAGTCTGACCGACGCAGCTGAGGAAAATCTGATGTATGGTCGCCATGGCGTACCGACGTCTGAACGATTTCTGAATGTAAATTGAGGGAAATTCGACACGTCGTTACGAATTCGGACCGATATCTTAGGAAATATCCGAAGTAATTCGGATGTTCATGCCGACGCGTCGTATTAATTTCTTCCCTAAGTCTTTAGGAAAATATCTTCCGATATCGGATGCGAAATCTGATCGAAATCGTTGCTAAAAACGTATGAAGTGGTTGACACGATATCTGACCTACGCAGCTGAAGGAAATCTGATGCACGACATGTCTTACCGACACCTGAACGATTTATGAATATAAATCGTAAGAATATCTGAACAGAAATTTGTTGTTTCATCAATAAGATTTTGTTGTTTCCTCAGACACAAAGTTCCGAAAGCACTGCGTACTCGATCAGATATATCGGAGTAAAGTAAATAAAATTTTTCTTCAACGAGTCGTACCGAATTCTGTACGATAAGAAGATTTCAGACAATGTGCAGACATGTCGGATATCAGCCAATGTCAAAGCTTTTGGTTTGCTGGATATGTTTACTGTGAGTACATTTGTTGGTACTTTTTTTAATAGAAAATTCTATGAAAATCTAACTGACTAAAAATAATGTCATCTTAATCTAGAATAAATTCAAATTAAAAGCGATATTGAAATGTTTTTCATGACTACAATTTGCTGTACATTTGAAGTACTTTTCTGCACACACAAATATTATGTGTTTTTGGGAATATAAATGCGTTGACAAAGCGCAAGCAAAGACTGACCATAAACAGACTGCTTTGAATCAAACATACCTTCGCGAACATGAGAGTTTCAGGTTGTGCCTGTGTGAAAAATACGATTATTGACAGCCTCGCGAGGCTATGGTATGCCTGGCACTGATCTTTAGTTGTAGATTTTGTCGTTGATTAAATAGATAGACAGTTGCTGCCAATCGTATTATAAATATGGTCTTCTTCATGTCTAAGTACTTTTTTAAAACGTAACCATGGCAGCTGTGAAGTAAAATATTTGGTACTTTTTCAATTATAGTCTATGGGTACAACTTGTTGTACATTTTAAGTACTTTTCTTAAATAATCTAAACTTGGAGTTCTTTTGTCTATGATCAACTAGACAGTAGTAACAATTTATATAATAGATTTGGTCTACTTAAAGTTTGAGTACACTTTTTGGTACTTTGTGTTAATATGCAATTAAAAGAAGGTCTAGTTGGCTAGAAAGAGACTTCATGAATACGGATTTAAAAAGTATTTAACTGTTATGCACTGAGAGTAATATGAATTTGTTGGTCCTTTTTTTGTACCAAAATGAGTTTATAAGAAAATCTATGACAAACTAGTAGAAATTCAGACTAGGAACGGTATCAAAATGTTTTTTTTTTATAATGAATAGGCTCAAGCGAATATTAACATGTTCGATGTTCGGAGTGTTCGGAGTGTTCTCTTGAAAATTTACCAAAAATACTAATAAAAGTTAATGCTAAACAAAAAAACGCAGTATTGTCTTTTAAATCGTTTACTTCCAGGCGCAACATAAGATCCACATTTCGCGAGATAGTTGTTGTCTCTATATAATACTGCTCTAGGGTCATTACTCAGGATTCCGCACTGTAGAGCAAGACATGTAGGATCAGAGACGGGTAGATTTGAATATTTGTTCGTCGAGATAGTAGCAGCGGTTTGCGATCAATTCTAGCGTCTTGATTTTTAGGCTGTCATTTTTATTTTTGTTTACGACCGAGCCGAGGTAGACAGAATCATCTACCACTTCGTAGTTTTAATTGTTCACGCAGCGTCCCAAACTAGTAGACTCTTTATTCGTTGAAACAAATATCTTGGTTTTGCACTTTTTTTCACCAGATCTTCTTCTGCCTACTGCTTCTCAAAGCTTAGAAAGACCGCAGTTACATCCAGCAGTCTTCGGCCAGTGATATCAATATCATCGGCATACGCCAGCAGCATGTGACTTTTGTTGAAGATGGTACCAGTTCTGTTAACTGCAGTCTTCCGCAAGATCATCTCTACTATGATGTTAAAGAGATCGCATGGCAGACTATTGCCTCGCTTGGTAAAAAATTGCTCCGCTAGATTTTTGCCAATTTTCACTGAAGACTTCGTATCCGTCTGTGTCATCCCGCAATGTGGCATCAGCTACCAAACTCAGCCTTAGCATCTAATAGTTTCTGTCGTATCGATCTGTCTTATACAGCTTTGTAATCGACAAACAGATGGTAGGTGCCGATCGGCATTTCTTGAGTCTACTTAGATTCCAATCATCGGGCATGCATTCCTTGAGCCAAATTGTGTTTATGAGCTGGTGCATGCACGTTATCAGCTCAATGCCGCCGGTTTTCAAAAGATCTGCAGGCAGTCCATCGGCCCACGCAGCTATGTTGTTTTTATGCCGTGCAACTGCCGTTCTGATCTCGTTTTGGCTCGGTGATGGACAGTCTACTCCATCGTCTATGATTGGTGTGATTTCGTCACTTATGCTGCCTTCGGCAACGAGTAGAGATAGCAGGTGTTCCCTTCATATTTGCAGCACACTCACAATATCAGTGACAAGATTTCCGTCTACGTCCTTACAGGTGGTGATCCCTGTTCCAAAACCTTTGCTTTGTAACTTTTGGTAGAACTGTAGTTTTCGATAACCTGGCTCTCTCTTTTCTTCCATAGACGCTTTTACCGCCTAAAGAGGCGTGACATCTCCCTCCTCTTTTCATTGTTACGCTCCGCACTGCTCGCGTAGCCATTGGTTGCAGTTTTGCAACATCCATTTCCTAAGACATTACATGAAATTCCTTATCGTACCAGGACTTGCTTGAGCGTGGTTTTTTATAATCCAGTATGGTCGTTGAGGCAGTGGTCATAGAATTTGCAATATGCTGCCATTGAGTGTCGGGAACACCAGAATGAGGGGGGGGGGGGGGTTGATTCGAATTAATTGAGAGGGATAGTTTGAGTAGGCATTGGCTATTTCGGTGGTATGCAGCTTTGTGATGTCTAACTTCTTTTGCGTTTGGTTAAGAGCGTTTTAAGCGCTGCTTAATCGTGCTGCAACTAGATGGTGATCCTGGTCAATATTTGCACCGCCCATCACACGCACGTCCTTAGTGTATGAGGTGTGCCTTTCATCAATTACCACGTGCTCAATATGATTTCTTGTATTTTGATCGGGAGATATCCACGTTGCCTTGTGAATGTCTTTATGCGGGAATCTGGTTCCACTCACAACCATGTTTCTTGCCGACGCGAAACTTACCAGTCTGAATCCGTTATCGGAGGTGTTGTTGTGTAGACTGAATATTCCGACTGCTGAACCAAGAGCATCTTCCCTTCCTATTTTAGCATTACAATCTTCCAGAACAACCTTAATGTCATGGGCAGGGCAGCGGTCATATATATCCTTCAGGCTCTCATAGAATGCATCTTAAAAGTTCCCGTCTTTCTCTTCCGTTGGGGCGTGTCTACAAACCAAAGTGAATATTTTGCATTAATGCGGATAGTGGCTCTTCGGTATCTTACAGTGTTAAACTGCGAGACCAGATATTGAAGTCTCTTGCCAACTTTGAATCCACATCCAAATTCGTGCTTTCTAAATGCCAGCTATAAAAGATGTCACAGTTTTTTCGACGTGTGCATCCCTGTTCCGTCTATCGCATTTCCTGTATGACGGTTATGTCAACCTTGAATTTGTCGAGGACATCCGCCAATTGGGTACCTTATTTCTCGTGAATATTCAATTCTTGGTACACTGGATTCTTCTCATCGGTATTTGGTATAAATATCAATGATAAGTTATTATGTTGTTATATATATTACGATGGCTATAAGTTTTAATTAGAGCTCTCATTTTTACACTCACTGTACTTTCACATTTCAGTAAATTTTTATTATATCCTGCTTCCAATTACAATTCATAAAAGTACATTTTACTACCCCTTTTCTCATAACACATTTACCCCCCAAACTCCTTACGCAACTCATCTAAATGGCGCTGCTGGACATAAAACGTATAAACGAGCGCTCCTCTGTCGTGAGTGTGGCTGTGAATGTGAAAACAGCAAGTGAACATATGTTCACCACATTTGAATTAAATTATAAAACAACAAATATATGTATGTAGTACCAGAGAAATATAAACAACCACATACGAGAGAACAAAAAAAAAACATCATCCAAATACGAGCATGAATGTTTTGCACAAATTTGTCGGTCTCATTTCGAGAACTGTGAAGTGAACCACACGTTGCTGAGCTAAGCTGGGCGATTGAGTTAGTAAGTTTGCTGGCTGACTGACTGGCTGTGTAGATTCTAATACAATTCCTGGAAAAGTGTTACCTGAGTGCGGGGCTCTGTGTGTGCTGCGTGTGTGTACCCATAAACTTATTTTTTATTTCTTGTATTTATATCTTGCCATTGTTTGTGGCATTAATAAAGTTATTATGTGGCATAAACTTTATTTATCCCCTTACCGTCGTCGTCGACGTTGTAGTAGTCATCGTCCTACCCATCATATTTATAATATGAGTACGTATGTATGAGTGGTGTTTTTTTGTATTCCTGACATGGCGGATTTTCGACATCGAAGCGCAGACACCAAAAGGGGTACAGTGGTTTGGAAGAAAGGTATTGTAAAAGAGATATTTATAGTGATGCCAAGGGCATGTGTACCATTGCATGATGGTTAGAACCCGTGACTATCAATCGCGAGGACAGGGTTCTATTTCTCTCTGTTATTTTTTGTTTATTGGCCCACACTTCAATATTGTCGTCAACAACATCGCACAAATGTCGAGTCAAACGGTATATCTTATACATGCTGGTCTAACAGCTGACGTACGGATTCGTTGTTAAACATTAGGTCTTGTTGCGTAAATCTTGATGCGTAAACTTTCTATCGAGGCACCCAAAAAAAGCTTTATCGTAGAAAGGGAAATTCTCCGCTAAAATTTAGCCCATCCTGTTTTATCTTCAGTTTCTAAAGACTAACTGACTCCCGTAGACAACTGTCAACTATTGTCCCAACACACCAAATGCTCCCCAATATCCATTCATCCTTAGCTGAAACTAAAGCACAAACAGACATTATTCACTGGATATCCAAAGTAAACGTACCCAAAACCTAATTCAAGCCAACTGGATGGCGCTACATACCCAACACATACGTACACGACGTCAACAACGACAACGCGACACGTTCACTCACATCCATAATTGTCCGATTCATGCTCAGATTCATGAAAAGATCCCCAGATTCAGATATTTACTATGTATGTGTACAATTGTACATATTTTTATGGTAATTATATGTTGGAATAATAACACGATTTACTTTAGATTTGAGTTGACTCGACTTTGGTCGAATTGAGTTCTGTTCTCGTTCCTCTCTAGAGGAGTTGAGGTTGGTGGCGCTGCTGCCACTGATTGTGATGACGAATTCAAATGAATTCTTGCAACATTTTCAGTTCATAAACGACGACTGCTTATGGCGGCACGTCCAAGGGGAGCAATTGCACTGTTAGTCTAGTATGCAGAAGAAAAAGAATAATGTCCGTCGCAAATGTGATGGTGGTGATACAACGAATGATTTGTGTGTTAAAAGCATAATTCGCACGCTATGGTCTCGTATGTACGTTTAGAGCGCTAGGTTTTGCATGAATCCGCAGGGGTAAAGGGTGCCAAGAGCTGTTAGGAGTTGGATGGGGAATGGCAAAGGAGAACACAACCATAGTTGGTGTCAACTAATTGGCAGCGACACCGAACAAAACGTGTACAAACGACAGCGAGTGATTTTTGTCTAAGTTTACTATTAGAATATATATCAAAAGGTATGTAAAGGTACGTAAAGTTTACATAGGGGCTTGAGACGGATTTGTATAGGGGAATCAGTAGAATTATTAAGGAAATTTAGAAACACTAGGTAACAGAACTTTTTAAGTTAGATAACTTTTAAAAACTTTTAGATAGGAATGAAAACAACCCACCGGAAAATGAAACGAAGTAACTATTTAGTAATCTATGATATCAGTATGACATTGTAAGCGATTGATCACTAAGTACTTAGATTGTCAGGAGAATGTTATGTAAAAAATATCGTCCACTCTTTTAACTCCGATTGAAATTGCACCTACTGACATCGTCACTTACTTCGTAATTAATCGTGTTATCAAGCTCGCCTAAAACTCCACTTATAACGTAATTGCCACTGAGTGTCATTTCAGTGGAATCGTCGCTTACTTTGTAAGGAAGTGCGCACCGATGTAACGACCTGTTACACTTACTTGATTGCTACTAAATATAGCTGACATCAGCGATAAAGTAATGGCTATTTCTACCGCTGGGAACACATGGGGAATGGGGGGATTCTGTAATCGTTATTCACTTGGGAATAGTCAGAATCTCTTTTTTAAGATCTCCAAGCAGCTAGAAATAACGTGTTCCTCGCGCCATTATGTCACCGATGCGTCTCAGGGAGTAGGTAACAGATGTTACTGAAGCTCGACACAAAGGCTGTCTTAGTGACTTTGACAGCCCCAAGAAACTGGGATCGGGCTTGGTGGCCTAATAACAAAAACAGCTTTTATGAAAACACTAAGAAAAGGTAAAACAAGAACCCCCTCCAAATGTTGACGTTCACCGCAAACGTTGTAAGGACCATGATTTTAAAATATGCATCTGAAATATCTGAACTCTCTACAGAGATCGTGCCTCTATCCAATTGGCGGGTGTCCTCGACAAATACACAGCTAACATGACAGGGATGCACACGGCGAAAGAACTGTGACAGACACGAATTAAGATGTGGATTCATAGTCGGCAAGAGACTTTGACATCTGGTCTCGTGGTTTAACCCTGAAAGTGACCGAAAAGCTACTATACGCATCAAGGAGACATATTTGTACATTAATATCCGACGAAAGACACAGAAGAGATATTTAAAAAGGGATTCTATAAGCGCCTGGAGGAAATATATAACCGCTGCCCTGGCCATGACATTCAAATTGTGCTGAGAGATTTTAATCTTAGGGAATGTACTCTTGATTAAGCAAATTCAGGAAAATCCAGGCTATAGAACGACACCTACGATATCGGATTCAGACTGGCTAGCTTCGCGTCGGCAAGAAACATGGTAGTGAGTGGAACCAAATTCCAATATATATCCACAAGGAAACCTGAATATCCCCTGATGACAAAACAATAAACCAGATTGATCACGTGATAATCGATGGAAGGCATGTCTCAAGCGTTATGAACGTGCATGTGATTGACTCGAATCACCACCTAGTTGCTGCCAAGGTACGCAAGCGATAAAGTAGTGCTTTAAATGCTAACCAAACGCAAAGGAAACTAGATATCACGAATCGGTATAACACCGAGGTAGCAAGTGCCTATTCCAACCAACTCTCGCAATTACTTCAAACAAACCCCCTTAATACTGAAACCAATGGTAACGCGTGCCGTGACGTTGCGATATAATGAGAAGAAGTGGGAGATGACATGCCTCTTCAGGCGGAAAAAGCGTCTATAGAAGAAAAGAGAGAGCCAGGGTATCGCAAATTGCAGGTATAAAAGTGAAGCCCGAGAATTGTACCAAAAGGTAAAAAGTAAAGGTTTTGGACCACGGATCCCCATTTGTAAGGACGGATACGAAAATCTGGTCACTGACATTCAGAGTGTACTGCAAATATGGAGGGAACACTTTCGAATTCTACTCGTTCCCGAAGACAGCATAAGTGACGAAAAAACACCAATCATTGACGATGGAGTAGACTGTGCACCACCGAGCCAATACGAGATCAGTACGGCGATCGCAAGGATTATAAATAATAAAGCTGCGGTAGTCGTTGGACTACCGGCAGAGCATGCACCAGCTTATAAACACCACTTGGCTCAAGTAATGCATGGCCGATGATTGGAATCTGAATGTTTTATGTCCTGTGCTTATAAAAGGCGATCCAAGTGTGTGTACCGACTATCGCGGCATTAACCTCTTACCCACCTTATACAAGGTCCTGTCTAGTGTGTTATGTGAAAGACTAAAGCCCATTTTAGCAAACCTGGTTAATCCACGACCGACCAGATATTCACACTACGACAAATCCTGGAGAAGAACCAAGAAACGCAGACCGACACCTACCATCTGTTTATCGACTACAAAGCTACATTAGACAGTCCGATACTACAGAAAATATTAGATGCTATGGCTGAGTTTGGTATCCCCACGAAGCTGATACGACTTTACGGGATGACACAGACTGACACGAAGTCTTCAGTGAAAATAGTCACAAATCTAACAGAGCCTTTTTCTACCCAACGAGGCTTCAGACAATGCTATAGTTTTTCATGCGATCTCTTTAACATCGTAATAGAGATGATCATGCGGAAGGCTGCAGTAAACAGTAATGGTACCATCATATCAAAAAGTCACATGCTGTTCGCGTATGCCAATGACATAGATATCATTCGTCGAGGACTACGGGGTGTTACTGCGGCCTTTTCTAACATTGAGATGCAGTCATCAGAAGTGGGGGTTAGTGATAATTGGAGACAAAATCAAGTTATTGGTTTCAACGAACAAAGAGTCTAGTAGTTTTGGACTCTGCGTTGACAAAGGACAGGATCATGCGGAAGGCTGTAGTAACCACGACTGGTATCATCTTTAGTAAAAATCGCATGCAGCTCGTGTATGACGATAGCATAGATATTATTGGTCGAGGACTGCGAGATGTTACTGCGACCTTTTCGAGCATTGGGAAACAGTCGGAAGAAGTGGGTCTGGTGTTAAATTAGGACAAAACGTAGTTATTTGTTTCACCGATCAAAGAGTATACTCGTTTGGGTGGACGTTGACAACTATAACTTTGAAGAGTTGGATGATTTTGTGTACCTGGCTCCGCTGTTAGTTTTGGTCGGAAGGGGCGTCCAAAACTTCGTTGGATGAACCGGGTGAAAGAGCAGTTATCTAAACTTGGTGGGACGAACTATTTACGGAGCGTTTGGAATTCTTTTCTACGTGCGGTTATTGCTGGATGTATTTCTGCTGCTGATGCCAAATATGAAGTTAAGTTCTTATGCCTTCGCGTATAGAAAATTTAGGATTATATACTTGTACAAAATATTATTTTTCATAGAATAGTCAAATTTAAAATGTTACAGTTATGCCTTAAATAGTTTAGTGACAACAAATGGCGGCGCAGAAACAGACGCAAGCAGCAAAGCGACGGCGGCATTAGAACGACTGCAGTCAGTATGGAGAAGCTTCCCAACATTCTGACGAAACAAGCTTAGACTATTTAATATATGCGTAAAGTTTACTCTGTTGTATGGAAGTAAAACCTGGGTAGTTTCAAACACAATCAATCAAAAACTACAGATATTCATCAACAAGTGCCTCAGAGTCATATGCATAATATTCTATGCATAATATTCTGGCCCAACACCATCAGCAATATAGATCTCTGGAACTTTAGCAACGAGAACCCCTGAAACGTAGAAAATGGAGGTGGATCTGTCATACTGTCAGGAAAAATCCTGAAAGTATCACAAGGATGGTCCTAGAGGGGAATCCTCAAGGCTCAAGAAGTCGTGGTCAACGTAAGATTACTTGGAGACGAACAATACGCCAAGAGCTGGGCCAGTGCAATGTTACATGGGAAAAATAACAGCAGTAAATCGAGTAAGATGAAGATACTTTGTAGGAAACATATGCTGCAGAGAGGGCTGAAAAAAAATACCTGAACATTTTCCCTTATTACGAATGTCGTAGTCGACTTTCGACAACATTCAATGATTATTTTTAATTTGAATAAAATTATAAATAATTAACAGAAATTTTTAGTGTTACGAACTTTTTATCATCTTATGAAGAAGAACAAGATAGGAGCAAGGACAAGTCGTATTTAATTTGACAAACGGCATCAGCGATGGCATATTCAAAAAACGACTAAGATTCGACGTGACTACGACATACACAAAAAGGGGCAATATTTCTGCTGCTGATGCCATCAACATTACGACATACTTCATTAAGTATTCTATGTCGAAATATAGCCAATATTGTGAAATAGACCAAAGATTTTTCTTGATTTTACACAATAAAAGACCAAATATGCATTAGTAAAAATTCGCATACTAACAACACCAATGTTGTTGCTTTATAATTTTTCTTCACCTTGTTGCCTAGTGTTTTTAAACTGTATGGAAAAATTCCACATTCGTTGTGTTGTCATTGTAAATTATTAAAAAGTTTGCTTTAATTTTGCAACATTTTAATTGTTATTCTTAATATAGTTTTGTATGATAGTGTGGCGTCTCTGGCCGCCCCTACATTTGGATAATTTTTTGCACATGCCACAATTTAAAGGACGTCCTGCTGCTGCTGCGGTCGTCAATCGTGTCGCTTCAGCTGGTGCTTCTAATGCTTCAAAGTACCACAAATGTTCACGGACTTGGTGGCTATGTTGCCAGCGCAGAATTTAGATGTGGGACATGGACATGTTTATTCCAGTTCGAAGGTAGGTAGTTGTTGTTGCTGTTGTGCCTTGGCGGCACAGGTTTAACAAATGAAATTAAAGCGAAAAAAGGCGTTGTTTCGATCTTTTCCTCATACAAGTGTTGTTGTTGTTGTACTGCTACGTTCTATATGAATTTGAGTGCCGGCCTGTCGGTCATGCTAAACAGAAGAACAACGCAAAAACTAAATAAAAAAACACCGCCATACATATGGATGGTTTATGTTGTTGAATTGACTGGGAGAACGAGAACCAGAGCAAAAACAGAAAACTAATGTCTTAATTTAGTTGGAAACATGTCAAGTATTATTGCACATTGTTTTAGTTTTATTGTTGTTCGTTGGCTCTGTTGTTGTTGTTGCCACAAAGTGTAGCCATTTTTTTCGGGCATTTTCGGCATGAATGATTTCCTTTATGTTTTTATAATTGTTATGGTGTTTTAGATTGTGTAAACACCTACGGTTGCAGAAAATAGGGTAGTGCCAAAAAGGAGTGATGGAATGACAGCGATCGGCATCCAAAGCCACCGGTGGCGGCACAATGTAAACAAAAAGCAATACATGTTGCTTTCTATTTGCCGACTACTGCTTTGTTCATGACATTGTTCCATCACCTCCTCTCACAACACCCTTTTAAATTTAATACCCTTTGAAACTGCCAGCCCATCATCAAAAGGTGAAACATTTATATTTGCGCCACCACTAAATTAGGGTCATTTTTTTGTTAGTTGATTGTTGCTACGATTGTTCGTTCGTTCGTTCGCCCATCCGTTTTTTCGTTTGTTGTTATTTGTTTCATTAGAATTTTTATTTGAGCGACTAATGACTTCTGAGGAATTGCAAAATAAACCCATAATTTTCGACATCGTTAAATCGTAATACGCACAAAACAGCTGTATACAAAACTCTACAGGGTCGAATTAACGACCGAAATGTCTTTATTAGTTATTTGTCAAATGGTACGAGCGGGGAGGAGTTAGAAGTATTTACATCTAACATGACATGACATGACATTTGATGCCACAGTTGAATAGCGTGTAGTCCAAGTTATTTTAGTATAGCATTTTCCATAATTATTGTTTGCACCCATTTGATTTTTTTGGATAAATTGTAAAGTTCCCAAGAAAAGGTGTGTTTATCTAAGGGGGAATTTTTTTTTCAAGAATTTTTCAGTTGGATATTAGATTTGTAGTTGTCGACTAATGTTTTATTTATAATCTAATTTAATTATATATGTAATTAATGACTAAAATATAGAAGGTAATGTAGAGATGTTAAAATGACATATATGACATATATGTCATATATACGGGACAGGAGCTATATATGGATCAAAGTGAGCTGTTCTAACCCAACCTTATCTATGGCATGAATAAGACATTAAATTCAAAAGTAGGTAGTAGAAGTATCGTTGTCCTCAAAGATCTAAAAATGTGACCAAGTGTAATGGATGACAGTCCATCCACAATTCCGATAAAACGTATAAATTATGCTGGATAAGAATGAACGACTCCAAAATTTGTCTTGAAATTATTATTTATGTTTTCAATGCGACACTCATCTATGTAGATAAGTCAATCAAATTATAAGAACCCAGTGGTAAAAATACCCATTAATTGATCGCTGATGTCAGCTATATTAACTAGCAAACAGTGAGGATTCTCTTGCTTATATACCCCTATCAATTAAGTATAGGAGTGTCATAGACCGTTTAATCGGTACGCTATCGCTTACAAATTAAGTGACGATGTCAGTAAGTGTCATTTCAGTTGCAATTACGTTATAAGCGGAGGCTTAAGCGAGCTCGAAAACATGCTTGATTACGAAGTAAGTGACGATGTCAGTTGGTGCTATTTCAATAATAATGAGCGGACGATACTTTTGACATTACACACGCGTAACATTCTAAGTACTTAGAGCGCACGCTTACAATGTCTAATTAGTAAGTACTTCATTTCATAAACCGCTGGGTTATTACGTGAGAATGGTTTTAGTTCAGAGATCAACAACCAAAGGCGTTGGGAAGGCGACCAAAACATCGTTGGATGGACCAGGTGAAACATCTGCTATCAAAACTTGGTCTGACGAACTATCTACGCAGCGCAAAAGACCGAAGCGCTTAGAATTCTTTTCAACGTGCGGCTACTGATGAATGAATTTTTATTGTTGATGTCATATAAGGATAAGAATATTTGAAAAATATATAATTATATATTCGTAAATTAAAATATATGGGTCTATTAAAAACTGTTCAGAAGTAATGGCTAAATCTATTTTATGTATTTTAAATGGAATAAAAGGTATGAGCCCCACTTTTACCCGAGCTGTTCTTCGAATAAAATAAAAGGCGGGATTAAAAAAAATTTCCGGAACAGGTACAATTTTATGCAAAAAATGTATGCAAAAATGTGCAAAACCCTCTTAATGTAATGCTCAGTACCAACTTGTTATGATCTAGAAGAGTGATGGACATCTCATAGCCTCGCGAGGCCGGTAGTGCTCGTTTTTTTTACACAAACTTACTTAAAAAACTTAATTTCCCTTTGCACCCCATGAATGAGGTATGGAATAGCTTCTTGCGTTGTTGTGAATTAACACGTTTTCTATTTTTAGATTCACAACTAACGGCACCTACTTGTTTATCGAATGCGAACGTCACTGTTTGAGAAGCTCTTACTAGACACGACGATTGAATCGACGCTTAATACTGCGAAGTTGCTTTCAACAACATTCGAGGGGAGCCGACAATGAAAGAAAATTGTATTTGTTTTGTTTCTTTTAAGATGACTGGAGCCAGGTTTGAACCTGCGATCACCCGCATGGTAGTCGCGTGTTCTAACCACTATGCCACGGCCGGTCCCGTGGCACGATAGGCAATTCACACGTACTCGAAAATTTTGTTTGACTCAAAACTAGAGTTTCTCTCCCGGGATTTCCCGGGCGGGAATTCCCGGGATTCCCGGTCATTTTTAATTCCCGGTTTCCCGGGAAATTCGTCCGGGATTCCCGGGAAATTAAGACACCTTTAGCAGATCAAATTTTAGAAGCTTTAAAGAAGCGAATTTAAGATAGAAGGGGCAAGCGACTTTTTCCTTTAGTGAAGTATCTTAAAGTTCCAACAGTATTTGATAAGAATGCTAATAACTTATTTCAAACTGCTAAACAAATTTATACTCGTCTTTTTAAAGAAGACGTTATAGACGAAGTTCTGGAATCGGACGAAATTCCTATTTGTGACATTAGTACCGAAAGACCATTTGAGGATATTTTAACCGATGCCAGAACAAATGCAATATTGCATCAAGTAATAGACTACTTAATTACTCGATAAAAAAGGATTTACAATTTACAACGGAAAATCTCACCATTTTCTAGAATGCTCTTCTGACAATAAGGCCAACATCAGTTGAAAGCGAGAGAATGTTTTCAACAACAGGACAATTTGTAAATAGAATTAGAAACAGACTGTCTGATGGAACTATTACGCTCTTTCTGTTTTAAAAACGTATTTTCAAAATGACAAATTAACGTTTATTGTTTAACAAATATTTTTATATACATACACATTAAAATGAATGTTTTTCGTTTGTAATGTTTTTGTTTTACTTGCAGCTTGTACCATATAATCTCATGCTGCAAAATTTAAAAAAATTAACATAGTTTGTCTTATTTTTTCTACTGCGCGAAAATTCCCGGGAATTCCCGGGATCCCGGGAAAAGCAAAAAATTTTCCCGGTTTCCCGGGAAATGAAAAGTCCGGGAAAAAGAGAAACTCTACTCAAAACATTCAGTCTCCTTATTAGTGTTATGAAAGGAACACCACACACACTTGTTTTGCATTCAACACAAAAACAGACACAAGTACAAACAGAGAAGCGCAAATATTACTGCAGCGTACAAATCGACCGGGATGACGATTTTAGTGGGAAGTATACCATATTGTTGTGTGCGTGCGTTCGTTTATTCCTACTACTAATTAAGGACAACTCCTTATAGTTTTTCCAAAAAAAATTATGAAGCCATCCCACTACGCAACGGTTTGCAATCTATACTCGTCTCTTGATATCCAGATTGGTATTACGACAAAACCGGCCGGCCGTGGCATAGTGGTTAGAACACACAGCTACCATGCGGGATATCCGTGGTTCGATTCCGGGCTCCAGTCATCTAAATTTTTCTCTCATTGTCTGCTCCCCTCGAATGTTGTGGACAGCAACTTAGCTGTATAGTGTCGAGTCAAACGGCATGTCTAGTAAAAGCTTCTCAAATAGTGACGTTCGCATATGTCGATAAACAAGTAGGAGCCGTATGTTGTGAATCCAAAAATAGAAACCGTGTTAAATCACAACAACGTGAGAAACTCTCATAGCTTGATACCATACTCTCATACCACATTTATGGCGTGTAAAGGAAAATCAAGGTTTTAAGTTTATTACGTCAGAACCAAGGTAGATGAAATTATATTCCTTTAAAAGTTATATTAGTTATCGTTCACGTCAATGAATCGTAACGAGGAGAGTCTCTTCTCTCTCTTCTTGTATGAAAAAATAACTTTGTCGTCATTTATCACCAAACCTTCTTCTGCCTACTACTTCCCAATGATGGAAAAGACCAATGATATATATGTCATCGTCATACGCGAGTAGCATGTAACTTTTATTTAATATGTTACCAGTCTGGTTTACTGCAGCTTTTCGCATGATCATTTCCAATATAGTGTTAACCCATTCATAGCCACCGATGCCATATGGCACAAAAAAGAGCATTTCATCCCACAGTGCGCTGTGAGTACGGCCGAGCATATTTTGGCATGATTGCGCTTCTAATGTGTTAACAACTGGTGCAGCTATCATTCTACACGTGTCGCTTAGCGGTATCACATCACATTTCGTATCGCGAGCATCTTTTTCAAAGGTATTGTGTAAAAAATATAAAAAAATGGAGATTATTGCGAAGAACAAGCTGTAAATGAAAAATATTTCAAGTGTGTGCTTGTTTTACAGAATATTTATTTAGCCAATTTGAAGCTTAAATGCAAATGTTTCAAAATACGAAAACAATGATTTGCTTGGTTTTAATTTGTAAGAGTTATACTTGATAATTTTTTTGTGATGCCATATGGCATCAGTGGAAGGAACCACTACTTACAATTTATATGCTTTACAGTGTAGTAAGCTTCGTTTGCACTTAATTTTGTATGCGCTTTTCATCGGATTTTTTTCAGAATGAATTTAAACGAGATTATAGAATACTCGGAGTCAACTTTATCCAATGATAATAAAATTTGTCCCGAAATATAGATACAACCACCAGATGTAGCATACAGGGGTTAGAGAAAACAAATGGTGGTTGGCAATCTTTACATGGCTACTCCAAAAGAATTCCGGAGTGGGGAAGTCCAGTAATCTACAATATCGCCGAAATATTGCATGCTATTATTGTTCTACGGTTGCGCACAAGATTCGAGTAAAACAAACCCAACCCCGGCATAATCTTTCAAATGAAGCCCGATTTGACGGAATAGCTCACTATGTTGCTGAGTGTGCCCGTCGTCGATGCGCCTATTGGCGTGTGAAAATCAAACACGAAATAATTATGTAAAAAGCGTTGTAGGATTAGATGTTAAATGCTTCATAATATATCATCCCTCCCCAAACAATTTTTGGAAATCTTACTTCTGTGCACATGCATTTATATTTAATAATACTAAGATGTATTATACATAAAAAAAACTTTATTTACCTTTGAACCCCATGAATGAGGTATGGGATAGCTTCTCGCGTTGTTGTGAATTAACACGCTTTCTTTTTTTAGATTCACAACTAACGGCACCTACTTGTTTATCGACGAATGCGAACGTCACTGTTTGAGAAGCTCTTACTAAACACGCCGATTGACTCGACACTTAATACTGCGAAGTTGCTGTCAACAACAACAACCGACAATGAAAGAACAATTTTTTTAAGATGACTGGAGCCAGGTTTGAACCTGCGATCTCCCGCAAGGTAGTCGCGTGTTCTAACCACTATACCACGGGCGGCCCCCTGTATTATACATACAACGGTCTATAATTTACAGAATATATATGTATGTACAATTGCACTATATTATATATTTACACATAAAATTAATCTAAAAACATATCTTAAATAAACTGATGAATAATAAAGCATTAATTTTTGTTTTCTGTTGCATAAATAATAATTTTTTTTAATAGGTATGAGAAAAAAAATTTGCAGTGGATCATGCCACTGATGCCATATGGCATCGGGAAGCCACGCCCAAACGGGGCGTTCCCGGTAAAAAATTTCACCGGATTCGAAATCATGGCCACATTTTTACCAACTGTATGAAATTTTATCAAAAAATCTTTAAAAAAAGGTCTTGGTCATGAATGGGTTAAAGAGACTGCATGACAGAACATCGCCCTATTTGAAGCCTCGCTTGGTTAAAAATGGCTGCTTTATATTTTTCATATCTTCATTATATCCTTCGTGTTGGTAAGTGTTATTTCGCTTAGTCATATCAGCTTCGCAGGTTTACTAAACTCATCATCGAACAATTTTTGTCGTATCGGATTGTCGCATGCATTTTTATAGCCGATAAAAATATGATATGTGTCGATCTTCATTTCCTGGGTCTTTTCCAGGATTTGTCGTAAAGTGAATATCTAATCGTTCGTGAATTTACCAGGTCTAAAGCCACACTGATAAGGTACAATCGGCTTCTTAAAGATGGACTTTAGTCTTTTACATAGCACACTCGTCAGGACTGTATATGCGGTGGGTAAAAGTGTGATCTGGCGGTTTTTGGTTCTCATACTTGGATCGTTTTTCTTGAGCACAGCACGTAGGATACTCAGATTCCAATATTCGGGCATGTATTCCTTTGACAAATTTGGTTTGTTGAAGGACAATTAGCTCCGTCTGCGATGAATGGTGTAATTTCATCACTTGAGCTGCGTTTGAAAACGAGCAAAGTACAAAAATGTTACCTCCATATTTGCAGCACACTATGCGTGTCTGTGACCAGATCTTCCATAACCTTTATTTGCTACGTTTTGGAAGAAATTTTCTGCTTTATTACCATCCGTGTACTTTTCGATTTACTTTCTCTTTTTTTTCTCTACAGATGATTTTTGTCACTCTTCCCTTCTCTCACAGAAGGCATTTTCGTTGGTTGCAGTGTTGTCTTGTATGCAACATCCTTTTCACAAGACAATATGTAACATTACTCATCGCACTAGGATCTTTCTGATTGTAGTGTTTTATACTCAAGTACGATCGTTACGGTAGTGGTCGTGGAATCTGCAATATGTTGCCACGATCTTTCAGAAACATCGGAATTATAAGCTATTGTTTAAAGTACTAGAGAGAGTTCGTGGAATAGGCCTTGGCAATCTCGGGAGTATACCGTTTAGCTTTCTTTGCAGCTAGGTAGTGATGCGAGTCTTTAATTGTACCACGTATCACACGCACGTCTATGACGATTGAGACACTCCTTTAACTGATTACCATGTGATGAATTTAGTTTTTTTGTCTTTCGATTAGTGGTTATCCAGGTTTCGGCATTTCGTTCCTCTCCTTTCCTCCTTATAGCGTTTGCTCACAGCACACGTTACCATTAAATGCAGTGTTGAGTTGTTCCTTTTCTTTATACAACATTCTTCATCATCGTACAGGGACATGCCTGCGATTTTTGATACCTAAGTACAGTCGTTGCGGCAGTGGTCATAGAATGCTCGATATGCTGCCACTCTGTTTCGGACATCAAAATTTTAAGGCATTTGTTTGCTATAGCTGAACGAGTTGGTAGGAAAAGGCTTTGCCTACCTCAATGGTATGCAGCCTTACGATGCCTAGTTTACTTTGCGTTAAGTTACTAGCGTCTTTGGCACTGCTTAATCTCATGCACATATTGACTGCAACTGTGTCGTGATTCGAGTATATATATTTGCACCATGTATCACACGCACTTCCATTACGCTTGTGACGTGCTTTTTATCGATTACCAATCAATGTGGTTTCTAGTTTTTTTATCAGGAGATATCCACGTAGCGTTGTGGATTTCTTTGTGTGGAAATCTGGTTGCATTCACTGCAATGTTTTTTGCTGACGCAACGTAAGTCCGTATTCTGAATTTTCCGATAACTGAACCAAGAGCATCTTCACTTCCTTTATTACCATTAAAGTCCCCTAGAACAATCATGGCCAGGGCAACGGTCTTATACATGGAATGCTCCATAGTGTCCATGTTTTTGTCTTCTGACAATTCAGCGTGATGGTATGTAGACAACCACTATTCAGTAACTTACAGGGTTAATCCGCGAGAAAACATGTTTAACTCTTCAACCACCTTTAAATCCACATCCAAATTCGTGTCTCCCTCCATGGTAAGAGTAAAGTATGTCACTGTTCTTACTTCAGGTGCATCCCTATCCCGCCCATCGCATTTTCTATATGGGGGTAATTTCAGCATCATATTTGTCGAGGACATCCATCAGTTGGTTAGAGGCACTCTCTGAGGAGAGTGCATATCCTTAAATAATGGTCCTTTACCAAATGGTCGTCAATATTTGGTTGGATTATTGTATTTTCTATGTGTTTTCATAGGAGTATATTTAATGGTAGGCTACCGCGGCCGATCCTCATTTTGCTGGTCTATCAACCTCTTTTATTGAGCAGTTGTACAGTTTCTATTGAGCAGTTTAGTAACTTTTATTTCATACTGGCTAAGACTTTTCAAAATTGTTGAAAGAGTGTCCAGTAGGATTGGCCGAAGAACACGGAGGCCGTGAGCTCTGCAGAGAGTTTCTGTCTAATCCCAAGTGAATAACAATCAGTATACTCAAATTAGAATATCATTCATCCTCTCTTCTAATATTACATCAAAATTAGGTACCTGAAGTCTGCGTATTGTAGATCATTGATGTTGAGTAACCTTATTTTTTTTATTACTAATAATAATTTATTTCGACTATGAAGATTAAATGAATATAACACAATTATCTCTGTAATGCCTTTTAACACTATAAAATTACAAGAATTGCATGGTAGTTAGTTTATTTTTCCTCCTAAATGCATTTGACGCTTAACATTAGCTCACCTTCTCTAATCATTCGAGATCATCCCAGATACGCGATCATATAAATTACACACACACAAATCTTTTCAAGTGCGAAAATCATTCCCAACTGTCTGCGTTATGTTGTTTCGTTTATTTTATTTAATTGTAAAATCTAAATTAGTGTAAATAAATCATTTTCTAAAATGGTTAATTTCTATAAAAATTCATTTCATTTCATAATTGCACATAGACATGCATAGACGGATGTTTACCTCCCCTGACTCACACACTTTGCACTTGCAGATCCCCTTGCCAAACGTTAAATCATGTAACATGTAACACAGTGAAATTCCGCAATGATGTTAACAAATATTTAAGATACACTATGTGAGTGAGTAGATTGCTACCCGCAAGTATCTATTCGCAAGGGGATCTCATATTTGGAGGGAGTAAACAGGGCTGGCAGTCTGTTACTGCCATCGTTACATAGTTCCTCCTAGATATGTTTTTGTTTTTTTCTCCATAGTATATTTCATTATCTTTTAAAGAGTAAGCGCTCACTCGTACTTAAAGTTTGTGCAACATGCAACATCGCACTTTTTACGTTACACACAACCTGTGTACATTTTTCCTGTACAGGAGGGAGGGGGCGGAGTAACACTGCTAGATGTTACAGCAGAGTAATGCAAGAAATATTGCACAAATTAAAATTGTTTAGATTTTCCGCCTACTTTGATGTTGTTTAGAGGGGAATCAAACGCTGAGTGCAACTCGCAAAAATGAATGTTAAAAGTAAATTAATTTATGTTAACATGCTGTAGGACATTTAGCCCAACCAGGCCCACCAGTTTCAGGGAATCGACAGAGATTTGTTGAAATATGAGTGGCAGCCGTGGACACACTCGGGATATGGTAGGTTGGTCACTTCAATTTAACCTATAAAATATCAGACTGTGATTAATGTCTCGCTAAAATGGTGCGAAGGCATCCGCTTAGTGGCACGGACCGCGAATGAGTCATGGAAATTGAAAGTTTTGGTTGTGGACGATAAATAAGAAGTGTTATATTTGCCAAAAAACAGAGAGAAAATCAGTGAGTGGAGAGTATGAGAAAAGATAGTTAATGAGATGGTTGAAATTAAATATATGATCACAAAAGAGGCGGGAGAGGATCGAAGATATAAATATAAAGATCGAAGTATACCATAAAGATAAACACATCTAATCTAGACAAGTTTACGAAAAAATGTTCATATCGGAAAGGATAAAAAAAAACAATTGCAAAGAATGGGAACTACTTTAATAAATATTTAAGTTTTTTGGGGACGCTAACTCCGCTTAGAGGGCAGTTGTGTTAAGCTTCCGATTTGGCTAAAAAAAATCTGAGTGTTCTGTGACCTGTACTTATGAAAGGTCCCACAAGTATGCGAAACAAATACCACAGGATTGGCCTTTTACTTATCGCATACAAGGCCCTGTGATGGACTAAAGCCCATCTTAAAGAACCTAATTGGACCTTATCAGTATGGCTTCAGCCCTAGTAAATTTTGCGACGAAATGTACATATATTATACTATGACAAATCCTGGATAACACTCATGAAATGCCGATCGAAACTAAACTTACTTAACTTAACTTCCCATTGCACCCCATAAATGAGGTATGTGATAGCTTCTCGCGTTATTGCGCATTAACATGCATAGACGAATGCGAACGTAAGCTGTTAGAAAAGCTTTTACTTGATAAGCCAATTCATTCGACCCTAAACTACGAAGTTGCTGCCGACAACATCAACGGGGCCGCCCATCAAGGGAAATATAAATAAGTGACAGAGGAAATGAACCATGGATCTCCATAGATTTTTGTCCTTCGTCGGGTCGATATGCTAACAATTATTAGATGTAATTGTTGCGTTTGATATCCCTGATACGATTTTGCAGGATGAAACTGATCGACACGATCAGTGAAGATAAGCAAAAATCTAACTAAACCGTTTTGTATCAATCGAGGATTTCGACCAGTGATAGTCATTCAATAAAGGAGAGTCCAGAAAAAGTGAGTCTACTGCATGACAACATATTGCAAAACCCGTTAAAACCTACCTGGAAAATCTGAACTTTTAAAGAGAGGACTCGTCGAAATCATTACTTTTGTTTTGTCCTCGTTGACCCCTAAACCCAATTCTGCTGACTCCTGTTCTAGTGATGAGAAAACAGCCGTAAAATCCCTCAGATTTCGGCCAATGATGTCTATATCATCGGCGCAGGCTAGTGGCATGTGACTCTTTGTGGAATATGGTGCCAGACGTGTTGACGCCAGCCTTTCTCGTGATGTTCTCCATAACCATATTATATAGTGTACAGGACAAGCTATCGCCCTGCCTGAGACCTCTTTCTGTGTAGAATGGTTCGGAGTGAACCTCATCAATCTTAAACGAGGATTTGGTGTTTTCCAAGGTACAACTGCCAAATCGAATTAGCTTCGCAGGAATACCATACTCTCACATGACTTCAAATAACTCTATCCTTATCTGAGAATCGAAGGCAGCTTTGTAGTTGACAAAGAGGTGGTAAGTGTCGATCTGCTTATCATGAGTTTTCTCCAGGATTTGTCGTAAAGTGAATATTTAATACTTCGTAGATTTACCAGGTCTAAAGCCGCACTGATAAGTTCCAATTAGTTTTTTTACAAATGACATTGTACGCAATTGGTGAAAGGCTTGTATATGGGACATAACAAACCGAGACTTCAATCCCCGCCCATGCTCTCCTCTAGCCGGACGTTCTCCACGAGCTGATGCATGCTCCTAATCAGCGCCTCCCCGCCTGCCTTAAACAATTCAGCGGGGAGACCATCGGCTCCAACCGCTTTGTTATTTTTAAGGCGGGATATTGCTACACGTATCTCGCTCTTCATCAAGGATTGGAGCGGGGTCTTCTGTAGTGGTGTCCGTATGCAGTGGATTGCTGAAATGTTCTCTCCACATCTTTAGAAACTTATCCGGGCCAGTCACTAGCTGACCTTCGCTGTCCTTCCAGGAGGGTAGCCCTGTTCCATGCATTCTGGACTTCGAAACAACTCCGTGCACTCATCCTGCCTCTTCTTCAGCTCCTTTTTCCGTCTAAAGAGACGAGTTGTCCGTCGTCTCTTTTCCCAGTGCCATTTACGAACAGCTCGCGTTGCCATTATCTGCAGTTTCGCCCTGTATGCAGCATCTGTCTCTCTCGTGGCATTGCGGCCAGGCATCATCTTGAGACGTCTTTGAGAACCTAAGTACGCTTCTCTCAGTCCGTTCTATAGAGTCGGCTATATATTGCTATATATCGCTGTTCTTCCAGGAGGGCAGCCCTGTTCCACGAATTCTCGACTTAACTCTTTGGTAGAATTTACGGGGTTCACCTCTACTTCGAAGCCTGCCTCTTCTTCAGCTCCTTTTTCCGTCTAAAGAGACGAGTTGCTTTTCCGTAGCAGTTGAGTTCAGTGGTTGGAGTAGGCGTCCGCTACCTCTGTAGTCCGCAGTGTGCCGATGTCCAGCTTTCGTTGTGCTTCGTAACGTACGTTCTTCGCAATGCTTAGCCTTGTGCTTAACTGCTTGAAAGTATTGATCTGGGTCAATGTTCGCACCCCTGACCACTCGTACGTCCAGAAAACTCGATGCATGGCTTTCATTGGCTACCACGTGGTTTATCTGATGCCTGATATGGAGGTAACCATGTTGCCTTATGAATATTTTTATGGTCAAACCTAGTGCTGCTAACTACCATGGTGGTTTCCGATGGTAGGCTCAAATGCGGTCTGCCTGCCCATTTTAGCATTAACAACGCCTGGTAAAATTTTGATGTCATGGCTCAGGAAACGGTCATATACATTCTCTAGGCTCTCGTAGAACTCGTCTTTGTCTCCATCGCTTTTCTCTGCTGTCGGAGCATGGGCACATATAAGTGTTGAAATACTTAGTTTTGACTCTTATGGTGGCTATACGTTCACACACGGGGTTGAACCTTGAGACTAGGTGTCGCAGTCTCCTGCCAACCACAAATCCAAAGCCGTGCCTGTCCGCATGACCACTGTAGTAGATGTCGCACGCTTTCATGCGCGAACACCCGTGTCCCGTCCACCGGATTTCCCATACAAACTGATTTCATTGAAAATTATTTTACATTAATATTTTTTGTGTTCCATTAATCACTTACATTTTCCCGACATAACACTCTGCCCTCGTTAGATTTCTTTCGCATTTCGTGTAATGGTAGAATTTCTTATTTTATGCCAACCCAAAAACTATACAATTTATTATTATTGATTATAAAGATAAGCGACAGATTTTTCAATTATTTTTTCCGTTGTTTTTTCCTCTTTTTCTATTTCTGCGCCTTTTGGTATTCAATGGCCATCGTTGGAGCTTTTTTAATGGTGTTGGTAGTGGTGGTGGCACCACAAGGAATAATGGTTGTTAAGACACAAAGTTGAGAATATAAAGTGGCAAACAACTGGCCTTTAACACACATTCTTCCACTACTTTTTCCAGTTTTCCCAATACCTCCTAGTTTGGAGTGTTGTTGTTGTTGTGTTCGCTCATTGAGTGTAAAATAAAACTATTTCTGGAAATCTTATCGCAAAAGGAAATGATGAGCGACAGTGGTTAGATGGAAGGAAAAGTGGATGACGATTGCAGTGTGTTCCAGGTGGAGATCTTTGCTATTATGAAATCTGTGGAAGAAATACTGGGAAGGAATTTGAAGGAGATAGTCACAATCTATGTGGATAGTTAGGCGGCTTTGGTATTAAGGGTCATAAAGTCGAGATTAGTGCACAGATGTAGAAGAGCGGTCTCAAAACTGCTGGAGAATAGTATTCGACTCTGTTGGGTCCCTGGACATAGTGGAATTTGAGGAAACGAAATAGCGGATGACCTGGGGGGGAAAAGGTCAGTACTAGGACCCGGCCAATCCGATGGATCAGTGCGACCACCAATGTGTTATATATATGGAACTGTGATTGTGAAATTGAATTATTGCAACAATAGGGAATAAATTGAGACCATTGAGCATTTGTTATGCTATTGCCCAGCTCTTCATAGAAAAAGGAAGCAATTCCTCAGGAAATGGTTCTTTGATAGTCTCACTGAATTTTCCTCATGTAACATGGAGATTGTGGTAAAGTTCACTGATAGCTTGGGCTGGCTTAAGGGCAGAGGACCACAGTGTCCACACGTACGAAGTTAATTGAGAGAACACATCTGTATGTTGTTTTAGCACATATATCTCTCTTCCCGTGTATTATTCTGGTAAACTCTTTTCTTAAATCAGGACAATAGCAATAGCAATAGCATTGCATTGTGTCATTACATGTCCCCAACCTAAACCTAGTGTGGTTGACAAAATTCTTGAAATTTTCCCCACGTCACTGCTTTTAATTTTTTGTGCAACAATTATTCTTAATATTATCTTTTTTTCTTATTTCAGGTAAACTTCTAATGTATAAATTTCAAAAAATGTTTGTGGTAAGTTAAGATCGATCTCCTAGAATTTAGGGGACTTTTATTGTATATTAGACCAGAAATTTCCCTGAAGATTTCGAACTTGTCTGTTATGACTCCCTTTACACTTCCTCCAACCAAATTTTGTTAGGATCTCAAACCTCATCCAACCAGATGTCTCTCTTCCTAGCGGTAAAAATACACATTACTTAATCTGCTTTATTGTCTGCTGTATTTAGTAGCAATCAGTGATGATTCTCTAGCTAATATTCGCTCTCGCTTACAAAGTCAGTAAGTGCTTAATAACACGCTTGATTACGAAGTAAGTCACGATGTCAGTAGGTGCTATTTCAATCGGAGTTACAATGAGTGGACGATATTTTAACATTACACATATGTACGTGATGGTCTAAGTACTTAAATCGCTCGCTTACAATGTCATGGAGTACTAAATTGGTACTTCGTTTCATTTAACGCTGGGTTATTAAAGCTCTCTTCTAAGATTTCCAGTTTATTGAGAGTCCGTGATTTTTTTATCCTTTACATCCTTCCACCCAAATAACGACCCTTCGGACCACTGTTCATTATTAGCTTTGCCAGCATCTCTATCCGTCGTACCAAGAAGGCTCAACCAAACTAAGAGAGCAGCAGCAGCCAACTAAATCTTGGCACACACAGCTACAACAATAACAACAACAACAAATATGATAAATCGCCATCAGTGATTGTAGCGATAAATTATTTTTCGATCGATTGTATGAAACGATAAAACAAAAAGCCGCCTATGGCCAATGTTGGGCCTGGTGTCTGAATGTGTTTCTTGTTTTCTAGCTTGTGAGTTCTGAACTGGCAGCCAAGTAGAATCTATATTCTAGCATTCTAGTTGAGTGCCAGTTCAAAAGCTTTTCATTTCTCTATCTTTGCGATATCATCTACTCTACTCCTTTTAGGGGCTCCTCGACCAACCAACTCATCTATGGTCATTTCAAGTACAAACATAACAACAAAATAACTTAACAACAACGCAAATTGAAAAGTGAAACTTTAACTCCTTAAAATGTCTGTTTGGAATTGAAAACAATCTCATTTATCAAACACTCTGTGCAGAGGCTAGCGAGCGCGCGCTGCTAAGCCTCTAGGAAGTGCTGTAGAGCAATAGAAAAAAAACATTTTTAGGAATTGGGTGTTTGCCAACGCCCACTTACCTATCGATCCATCCAGCGAATAAGCATTACGCTGCCATGCCCATGTACATAGATCACAGGTTGTCAAACCGTCGGCAGCCACACTCTCGTCCAGGAAGGGCGGTCGCGGTGGCGGCGGCACAAAACGTCCATTCCACAGACCATTCTCGCTGGCATCAAAGGCCAGTGGCGAGTCGAAGGTATCCTCTTCGATGGCATTCGACCACCAGTCATCGTCGTTGGCAGGTAAGAGGCTCGAACTCGAACTACTGCTGTCGCCGCCAGTAGCCATTGCTGCAGCTCCTCCGCCATCGTTCAATGTTGGCGCTGCCATGAAATCTGTGGCTATCGTCGGATCATACGGTGACAACAATTGATTGCCATGTCCTCCAAATGCGGGTTGTAGTGTTGGAAACGCTGGTGGTTGGGGTGGCGGTGAATCCGCCGCGGAGGGATAACCGTGATGCGACGAATGACTGTGACTGTGGGGTGACAGCGGTGGCGACGGCAGTTGATGCGACTGATAATTGTGATTGGTGAGAGAGTCTAGGCGGGAGTTGGGAAAGGCTGAACGCACCGTAGTGGAGGCACCGGCAAAAATGTCATCGTCCTGTTGACCGGGCAGGCGGGGAAACATGTTTTGTGACGTTTATGTTAGAGTTTGGTTTATACGAATGCAAAATTTGTTAAATTCGTTTAAATTCGAGGTGATTGCGTTTGTTGGTAATACGTTGATGTTTGTGTGAAATCTGCAATGAAATAAAGAGGGAAAAAATTAATTAGTAACTATTTGTTGGCATAATAGGTAACAGAAGTTACTGAAACTCAACACAGAGGCTCTCTTAGTGGCTTTAGCAGCCCCAAGAAACTAAGATCGGCATGGTGGCCTAATAAGCCACTTTCCTTAAACAAAACAATTATATGAAAACACGAAGAAAAGAAAAAACAAGAACCCCCGCAGACGTTATAAGGACCATGATTTAAGGATATGTACCTGGAATGTCCGAACTCTAAATAGAGATGGTGCCTCTATCCAACTGGCTGATGTGCTCGACAAATACAAGGCTGACATCACCTCCATACAGGAAATGAAATGGACGGGACAGAGATGCACTCGACGAAAGTCAACTGAGAGATATTTTACAGCTGCCATGCAGAAAGATACGAATTTTGATGTGGTTTCATAGTCGGCAAGAGACTTTGACAGCGGGTCTCGCGGTTTGACCCTGTAAGTGACCGAATAGCCACTATCCCTAACAAGGCTTAATATTTTTACATTACGCTGATTTGTATACACGTCCCGACGAAAGACAAAGATGATGACATTAAAGATGCATTCTATGACCGCCTGGAGGAAATACATGAACGCTGCCCTGCACATGACATTAAAATTCTTCTGGGAGATTTTAATGCTAAAACAGAAAGGGAAGATGCTCCTGGTTCAGCAGTCGGAAAATTCTGTATACACAACAACACCTCCGATAACGGATTCAGACTGGTAAGTTTCGCGTCGGCAAGAAACATGGTTGTGAGTGGAACCAGATTCCCGCATAAAGATATCCACAATACAACCTGGATATCTCCCGATCAAAATACAAGAAATCAGATTGATCACGAGGTAATCGGTGGAAGGCATATCTCAGGCGTTATTGACGTGCGTGTGTAACGCGGTGCAAATATTGATTTGGAGTTGAAGCCAAGGTACGCACACGATTAAGTAGTGCTAAAAACACTCGTAAACACAAAGCTGCATACCACCGAGATAGCCAATGTCTACCCCAACCAACTCTTTCAATTAATTCCAAAAAAATTCCCTAGTTCTGATGTTTCCGACACCTTATGGCAGCATATTGCGAATTCTATGACCACTTCCGCAACGAACGTACTGGGTTATGAATAACCACGCTCAGACAAACCCTGGTACGATGATGAATGTCGCGAAATGTCTGAAGAAAAGGTTGCTCCATACAGGGCAAAACTGCAGCCAATGGCAACGCGTGCAGTGACGAAGCGATATAATGAGAAGAGGGGGTAGATGACACACCTCTTCAGGCGGAAAAAGCGTCTATGGAAGAAAAGAAATTGCCAGGATATCGAAAATTACAGGGATAGAGATGAAGCCCGAAAGCTCTACCAAAAGGTAAAAACCAAAGGTTTTAGATCAGGGATCCCCAACTTTAAGGACGGAGACGGAAATCTGGCCACTGACACTGAGAGTGTGCTCCAAATGTGGAGGGAACACTTTCGATATCAACTCGTTTCCGAAAGCAACATAAGTGCCGACGTCACACCAATCATCGACAATGGAATAGACTGTCCACCACCGAGCCAAAACGAGATCAGCACGGCAATTGCACGGCTTAAAAAGAACATAGCTGTGGAAGCCGATGGACCGCCTACACAGCTTTTTTTAAGCCGGCGGCGATGGGCTTTCAACGTAAATGCACCAGCTTATACATACGATTTGCCTCAATAAATGCATGCCCTATGATTGGAATCAGAGTGTTTTATGCATTGTTCTTAAGAAAGGCAATCCAAGTGTATTTATCAATTATCGCGGGATCAGCCTTTTACCTATCGCATACAAGATCCTGTCTAGTGTGTTATGTGAAAGACTAAAGCCCATTTTAGCGAACATGATTGGACCTTATCAGTGTAGCCTTAGACCCGGTAAATCAACGACAGACCATATATTCACACTACGACATATCCTGGAAAAGACTCTAGAAATGCAGATCGACACCTACCATCTGTTTATCGACTACAAAGCTGCATTCGATAGTCCGATACGACAGAAAATATTAGATGCTATGGCTGTGTTTGGTATCCCCTCGAAGATGATACGACTTTGCGGGATGACACTGACTGACACAAAGTTTTCAGTGAAAATATGCGCAACTCTACCAAGTGAGGCTTTAGACAAGACGACGGTCTGTCATGCGATCTCTTTAACATCATAATGGAGATGATCATGAAGGCAGCAGTAAATACGACTAGCACCGTCTTTTACGAAAACCAGATGTTGCTCGCGTATGCCGATGATGTAGATTTCATTTGCCAAGGACTGCGGGATGTTACTGCGACACTGTTTACGATCATAAACTGGTTATCAAAACTGTATCAAAATTCTGAACCTAATCAATGTGAGATGCCACATGGATTACACCATACTAGAACCTGCCTTCGATCCGGGTTTTATAAGGAACATCCCGGATATGTACTACTATGATGATAATGATAATGCCCTAAACTTTGTGGAGGATGTCATCCTAATTTTCACGGACGGTTCGAAATTAAGGATTGAGCGGACTGTGGAATCTTTTCGGAAGAGTTAAATTTGCGACTATCAATCAGACACAGACAGGCCGAAATAGTGGCCAATGAATAGCCGTAGAGAAAATTCGGTATCTTACGATATTGGGCGGCAATATTCATATTCTTACACAGCCTAAAACTTAACAAAACCTACTATACGATACTTACTAACTTCAAATCGATATTAAATGGTTATGGCATGAAACTTGACAAAACGAATGATGCAGAACTTCTTCTTTATGGGGTTACTTTCACGTGCTGTTCTCAGAATTGAGTCCAAAAATCTTGTGTGGTGTTGTGTAATACTACCTGTCTTGCTCTACAGCGCAGAATCCTGGGTAATGACGCAGGCAGATCAATATATTTCTGGGAGTTCGACAGAAAAATACATCGGAAAATATTTGGACCCATCATCGTTAAAGGCGAGTACCGTCGCCGGATGAATCATGATCTGTACGAGCTGTACAACGACATCGACGTAGTCAAGCGCGTTGAAATAGACCGAATGAGCTGGCTTGAACACGTTGTACGAACTGACGAAAATGCTTTAGACTGAAAAGTCTTCGGCAATAAACTCGATGGGCGGCGCAGGAAGAGGCGACCAAAGTTCGATGGATGGACCCGGTGAAAGAGCTGTTAACGAAGCTTGGTGTGACGAATTATCTACGGAGCACAAAAGACTGAAGCGCTTGGAATACTTTTCTACGTGCGGCTACTGATAGATAAATTTCTGCTGTTGCTGCCATTAAAGAAGACAAAAGAATAAGCTTTCATACTAATCAAGTGTATTTGAATTTTTTCAGTATACTTTAAAGAAGATGAAAAGTAATCTGTGTTATCAGAAACTTTACAAAGTTTTGAAAATTCCTGCCTAAATGTTAGAAAGTATATAAATCAGTAGCAATTTTTAAGTCAACACAAATGTTTGGTCTTGATAAATTCATACCATTACCCAGCCTCCCACGGCAGCCACGTTGACATCAATCTTTAAAAATGTAAAACAGTTTTCTGTTTTGTTAACCTATTTCCCAATAATTTCCATATCCAACACACTCAATTCAAACAATCATTTCCTACAACCTGTTTCCCGTCCTTGTTTTTTTTACCACCAGTGACCAATTTTGTATTGTTTTTTTTTTGCTCTCCTCTGGCGCTCTACATTTGATTTAGTTGCCAACCATGGAAACAGAAAAATCAAATGTATTTTCATCGTCACTGGGCAAACGCTAGACCTTCCCCGAAACGATTTGATTATTATGATAATTGTAATAAATTTAAAGTGAGTGGTAACTGTTTCATAAACATTTCAATATCTCCACTGCAATGGACCACCCAGCTAGAGACGGATGGGGATAACTCCATCGCACATAAAAGAACTACTGCCAGAGACCAAGTGAGCAATGGGCGAAAAAAAAACAGAAAAACGGATTGAAACGTTTAACTTTAAAAAACGTCTGAAATTGCCACCATATACGAGCACTCGTCGTCGTCATCGTAGTCGTCGTCGTGGTTGCAGTCATACACTTCAAGTGCCACATTAACATTAACGTGGGCATAAGATGTCGAAGGAGGCAAACGAAACCCAGAAACGCTTAAGTAAAAAACAAAAAATCCAAAACAATTTTAAATATTACAACAACTCTAGCACGAAACGGCAGCGTCAGAGACCCCGGATTCAGAAATCAAATATACATCCAGTCATACATAATTTGAGGCCTTTTTCTCTACTCGAAAAAATGAGGAAAAAAACGAGTGTTCATACTTTATGAAAAGTCGTGATCAAAACCGTGCGCCACTTCAATGGAAACAAAATCGAAACAGTTTTTTTTTTTCTGGCAAAATTACGTTCCAGTACAGGAGAATTACAAAAGATACATTTGAAGCCAACTACTACAGAAAAAAAAACGAAAAAAAAAACAAAATAAACCAACATATAAAACTGAAATGAAAAATGTTAACTTATGAGGAGTATAAGTAACAACCTTTGAGCCCCTTTACCACTTGAAATAAGCCTTTCGCCCCCGCCCCCTCTCACCGATATGGTGTGGTACCTTAGTAGGTATTTTGTTGTCAATAATAAAAAATATCAAAAAAATCATGTGGAGGTGGTGGTGGTGCTGCTAGTTGATTTCAGGTGACTTTTTCGGTGCCCTACCATTGTGATCAGGGAAAGTCAAGGACAAGTGACATGTAAGGGCGCTGACAACTTTTTCTATTCGTTTCTGTAATTTTTTACTGTAATAACAGATTTGTGTCTAACAGAAGCAGATGGGTTAAAATGTAAAAATTTGTCTAACTAATATGACATTTAATAACACAGAACAACACATGATTTTGGTACTCAGTTTTGAGAACTGCACGTGAAAGTGGCCCAAAAAAAAGAAGTTCTGCATCATTTGTTTTGTCTAAAGCCTCGCTTGGTAGAAAATGGCTCTGATAGATTTTTGCCAATTTTCACTGAAGACTTCGTGTCAGTCAGTGTCATCCTGCAAAGTCGTATTGCCGGGATACCAAACTCAGCCATAGCATTTCTGTCTTATCGGACTGTCGAATACAGCTTTCTAATCGATGAACAGATGGTAGGTGTCGATCTGCATTTCTTGGGTCTTCTACAGGATTTGTCGTAATGTGAATATCTGGTTGGTCACATATTTACCAGTTCTAAATGCACACTGATAAGGTTAAATCAGATTCGTCAAAATGGGCTTTAGTTTGTCGCCTAACTATCCACCTTGTTATAATTAACGGCAAGGAAATCGCAAAAGCTTCAAATGTTGACAACCCCAAGAAACATCACAGGCATTATGTTGAAAGGATATTAACAAAGGAATCTCTACAAAGAAGGTAACCTGTATTCAATTAATAGATATCCTTGACAAATAAAAGACTGTCATTAGTTCCAATGGACAGGATAAGTTTGCACACGACGAAAAATATAGAAAAACTTTTACAGTTACCATGCAAAACAATATAAATTCGGATTCGAAGTTTTAATTCGCCGAAGACTTGGACACCCATTGTCATACATTTCGGTAACGTGTGTGTATTGGGTAGTGCCAAAGTAGACATAGATCATCGCTTCGTAACTGCCTAGATACGCACTAGATCGAACAAAGCGAAATCTGAGGTGATCCAATGTAAAAAAAGCTATACATCCTAAAACTCCATATCCCCGAGATAGCCAATGCCTATTTTATCAAATCTTTTAATTAATACGTCACAAGACCAACATTGTGACAAGTGTCACAACAATCATCATGACTGTGACAAAAAACGCGGTTAGATACTTTTTGTATGAAGGTGTAGGATATGGGGAAAATAGTGTTGCTACCGTAGTAAAAATTCAGACATTGCTAACTCGTGCTCTCCATTTACTTTATATGGAGAATCGTATTTATGAATAGTAAAAACTTCCAAACAGGTAACGGGTAGGTAAAATATGACAAATAAGAAAATTTTACCAAAATTCAAATATTAAAGCCTATTCGTCGAGATCCCCTCTTATAGAGACAAATATTTACAGTGAGCCACATGTACAAAAAAAAAGCAGTTGTATATAGTTTACGTTAGCAGCATCAGTAAAGAAATCACGCCAGTTATGAAACCAGGCATTTCCCAACACGGTGGCAAACCAAAGTCAGAATAGGAAATACTGGGCTTAACAACAACAACCAAGCTAAGGACATGCAAGAACCCATAATACACACGTATTATACTAGTGATCTTTTAAACTTACTTATTTTCCCCTTAAAATTCCATGAATGAGATATGGGAGAGCTTCTTATATTTGCGCAGTTAGCTTCTTTCTATTTCTAGAGATAGACACCTACTGTTTAACGAACGTTAGCTTTTTACGAATTTTTTACTAGTTTCGGCTACTGCGATTTTGAATTCGACAACATCTTGGGGACCACCGACCCTGATCTGTTAGTCGCATGTTCTATTCACCATCCCTAGGGTGGACCCTTCGGATCTAAATAGTTGAATGTCCGGTAAAAGCTGCCTAATCAGACGTCCATGTTCATTGACGAATCCGGACCTTAGATAGCTATAGCTTGTCGCTCCTTAAACCACACAGTCTAATAAGTGAACAAAATTTGAAAATGTAGTCGCATGTTCTAACCACCATCCCTAGGGTGAACCCTTCGGATCTTAATTGTCTGGTAAAAGCTGCCTAATCAGACGTCTATGTTCATTGACGAATCTGGCCGTTAGGTAGCTATAACTTGAAGCTCCTTACACTGCACAGTATATTAAGAGAGCAATATGTGAATAATGTATAAAAGTGCACTAAATGATGTGGGATATATATTTTTTTAAGGGATAACAACTATTATTTCGGAAATAAGTAACATTTCCTTGGATGTCCCATAACATATTTGAAACCCTATAGCGCAGGAAACAAATATTATGAAAAACTAACTTTATGATGGTGGTGGGGTAATCGTGTCATATATCCCTTTCATCATATTCCAGGCTGTAACGTTTTGTCAACTATTAATTGGAGTGATAAAATGTAAAATGAAAAATAGTTTTTAAAGTATCATTGTTTTGCGTTTGAAATTGTATACAAAATTTTCATCCCGAGACATTGGAATTTATATTCAAAAATTTTGGTCGCAACATTTAAACCAACTGTCTGGAAACTAGTATATCTGAAAGTTGTGTTTACTTTTGTTTTAGTTGTTTTTCTTCGTCCTAACCTTTACTTTCATCGCTATATATATTTTTTTTAGATACGTTAATCTCTATAATCTGCAGATATGATATACATATTTCTCTTTTAATGACACAAAAAGTCCGTCTATGTATGCCTTGATAGAGTTTTTCGTCAGAAAATTTTTCATATAAGTAAAACTTAGGAAATAAACTAAAAATATTGGTAATGAAAGTTTTAAAAACAGTATTGAAATTGATTATTGCATAGTCGAATAGCTTTTACTTCATATCAATCGCGATTAAAACATTTAAAGCCTAATATCTCGAAAACCGTTTAGATCGATTCAGTTCTCCCAGCGATATTCAATAGCTTCGATAAAATAGCCATCAACCGCATACTCCACCCCATCATTGTTGGCAAATTTTTAACCACCTAGACCATTTCCTACTTTTGTTTTATAGAATTTGCAAATATGTATCATACCTTACATTAGTTACCCTTTCGCTATGATTTAGGCTTTTGGGTGCCGTTGTAGGTGCCTACACCTACTTATTGCCACCAATGTGTAAGTTTGTTGTTTTTTTTTTTTTTTCAGTTTTTAAACTGAATTTTGCCATTCCCGATTACTTGCAACGTGGTGGTGTACTTTCAACGTACATAGTTAGTTGCAGGAACTGCTGCAAAGTTTTCCTCTTACATGCCTCAGAATATTTATCTGTATGTATGTTTGTGTATCTGTGTGTGTGTGTGGGAAATACATGCTGCAGCAATTGTAAAATTGCAACAACGAAAATTATGAAAATTTAAACATCACTCGTGTGCTTTGCTCTTGTTGGCGGTGGTGGTGGTGGCACAAGAAAGCGGCTGCGCCAGCTTCGGATGTGGTGCCTCGACCGATGGCTTTGTTGCCGGTGCCTAATAGAGTTATTATAATTTTAAGCGTTATGTTAGTGAGGCGCTTTTTACGCTTTTGTTGTTGTATTGCAGAGCCCCCACCATCATCATCATCCGCAGCAGCAACTGCAACGTACCACCAACAGTCATCGCGAGGACAGACAGACAACAAAGGAAAATAAAATCACCAGCCATCACAATAAAATAGTGAAATTTCCCAAACAACATGGTGGTCATGTTGTTACCACTGACTGCTTGATGGTTTTTTTTTGTTGCCATCGCCTGGCGCTGTGGCAAACAGCTCCTGCCTCGGTGAGTGCATCCATGTAATGGCGCGAGTACTTAGTTCTCATTGTATATCAGCTGCAGGTTATCATTTTTGCCAACCAACCAACCTACCAACCCATCCAACAATCCTCCATCGCCAACTTTGGCGTAGTTATGATGGGATTTTTCCTTTTTTGTTGTCGCTGGCCACAGTGCGGCAGTTGACTCTTCCCGTCCAGGGGTCTATTTAAATTGCTACCTTGAATACCTTTGGATCTCACTTTTCGTCGTCATCGTCGCAAACTCTTTGGCATTTAGTCGGGTATACGTTTCATTTTATGCACTTTGATCGAAGCTGAAAAGAAAAACGCTTTGAAAGTGCATCCACTGCTGCTGCCGCCGCTGATGTTATTAAAAGAGCAAGTGAACGTGCAAGTGAGCGATGGAATGGGCACTTGTTGCCTACCACTTGTCGATTGTGGGGGGAGTGGATATAAAAATTTAATTTTTACTTTCAGTTTGAACTTTATTTTGGTACCTAAAGGTAAAACGGCGGGGGGGGGGGGGAGGGGGATGGGGAGACTAACAACGTTTTTGAAACGTTTTTGTGCGAAACATTAAATTATAATGTCTTTATAGTTGCGAAAGCCTTGGAGACCCTTTTGCGAAAAGGGTTTACGGTAATTGCTTGCGATTAACTAGAAATTTGCCCAAAATAATTTGACTACGACGATGCTGGGTGAAGGGAGTGAGTTAGCCAAATTCCTTGGCAGGGAATGTTCATAACTAAATGAAACAAAATGTGTGAAGGTATTGAGTTCTTTGAAGTAAATATTAGATATGACGTAACACATTCGAATGGTAATTTTAAACTAACAACCGCGAATGAAAACTTATTATCTATTCTTATCTATCTTATCTATTAGGCAGATTTATTGAAAATTGGACCATTGGGTATCCGTGCCACCGAGAGAAACTGTGGTTGACATTTGAATGGTAGTATATACCCAATATATAATAGCATTGATGAAAATGGCTTGACCGTCTTCATAATACAGAAGTGGTTTTCTGCAGTTTCAAGTCTATTACAATATGCCACAATTGACGACATTAAGGTCAGACCATCGTTAAAATTCAACTAGATTTGTTAGGCAGCGTTGTTGAAGATTGGACATATGGCATTGAAAGAAACTGTGATTGATATTTGAATGGTATTATATACCCTACATAATGGCATACATAAGTGTTTTACATAAACATAGAATTTGGCTAATATCATATACACAGCGTGCTTTGACTCCATTGCAACATCGACCGGCTCTTAATGGAAAATCCTCGATCTATAACCGTCTCACATGATTCTTTTAATGGTTTGTTGGTCACAATACACGAGTGGTTTTAAAATGTAGAATATTCCTGATCCGAGTATGGGCGTGGCACTTCCCATGCAAACTAATTATTTTTTATTAGATATCTGCGACAGTAAAGGTCATGAAACTGTAAGTGACAGCCTCTATGGTAACATAACTTAACTTATTTTCCCATTACATCCCATGAATGTGATATAGAAGAGATTTTAATTTTTGAGTAGTTAACACGCTTCTATTTTTAGACCACACATAAACGGGACCTACAGTGTAACGACGAATCCGAACGTCAGCCATTTTAGAAGGTTTTACTAGATTCGACTTCTGCGTAGTTTCTGTCGACAGCATCGATGTAGCTGCCGATGAAAATAATGTAGATGACTGTGAAAAGATTGGTACCCTGGACTGCCACATGACAGTCGCGTATAGTAACCCCCTGGCCACTGTCGGCCCCGACAGTCTTTTTAGTAGATGTGTGCAATTGAAGTATGCTCGAAACACAGGGCGTGACACCTTCAACACAAAGTTAATATTCGTCAACTTATATAAGTACTCAGTTGATACGTTTTTCTTTCCTAACCTACGAATATTTCCTAGTGCAAAAAACGAATTTTTCCCTGAAAAACTGTTTTTAAATTTTTTATATGAGCTGAGAATATTGTTATAATTTGTTGAACCCCCCCGAAAAAGGGGGAGTTTTGTTTGAGAGGTGCCAGTAGTTTTTTCCGAATTTGCTGATCTTTAAGTGGGTTATTCATTCTACGACTTTTGGAAGCACAGCTTAATGCTTTCGGGCGCATCCACAGGTTGCGGATAGGGGAAGGTTTCGTAGATATACGGAGCAGAATCAGCGGTTCCGAGAGGAGAGTCTCAGAGGGTTTCCGAGTTGCGCCAGATTTCTAACAAGTTGTGATTGCCTATGGTACTCGGAATGACAAGAGCTATTGATGGGCGCCTTCAAATAACCAATAGTCATCAACAACAACAACTTGCGTCTGTTTCTCACGTTAGAGGCGGCTGGAAGCGGGTGTCGTATCATGAGGTTAGATGCTTGTATACCATAATTCAGCTCGATAACACTTAAATTTAGTTTGTATTCGCAGGACGGACGGACACCCCCGAGGTTGATTCTATGGGACATGGGAGTAGTTTTTTTTCCCAAATTTCACAATTCAGAACATAACCTCCGCATAGAGAATATAATCTCTCATACCAAATTTCAGTTCGATAGCTCTTAAACTACTGCTGTAATTGCAGGGACGGCAGAGGGGCACCGCCAAAAAGGAGGAGTTTGTATAGGAGGTGGGAGTAGTTGTTTCGGGTCTCGCGCATCTTAAAACTTAACCTCCGTTTATAGAAAAGCTCTTAATTACTGCTGTAATCGCGGGGACAGACGGACGGACACCCCAAAATGGAGTTGTTTGTATGGGAGGTGGGTGTAGTTTTTTCTGAAATTACTTACTTACTTACTTTTTCTGAAATTACTCAATTCAAAACATAACTTCCGCATAGAGAATAGAAGCTTGCATACTAAATTTCAGTTTCATAGCTCTTAACTTACTGCTGTAATGGCAGGTACAGACGGACGGACACCCACAAAAAGGGGGCAATTGTGTGGGAGGTGGGAGTAGTTATTGCCTGATTTTGCTCATCTTATAACTGGACCTCATTTTAGAGGATAGAAGCTTATATAAAATTTCAGTTCTATATCTCAAACTACTGCTGTATTCTCGCGGACAGACAGACGGACACAAAAAAGAGGGGTGTTTGTATGGGAGGTGTGAGTAGTGTTTTTCGATTTTGCTCATCTTAGAATTTAACATCCGTTTAGAGGATTGAATCTTTGATCGCAGGGACATACCTCAAAAAAGGGGCAATTTTTATGGGAGATGGTAGAGTTTTCGACCGATCTTGCTCATGTTAAATCTCTAATTCCGTGTAGAGAATAAAAGCTTGGATACTATTTTAGCTCAATACCTCTTAAACTACGGCTGTAATCGTAGGGACAGATACCAAAAAGAGGAGTTTGTATGGGAGGTGGGAGAAGTTTTTGATCGATCTGGCCCATTCTAGAACATAACCGTTTTAAGGATATAAGTTTTCGTTCAAAATTTCATATCTTTCAAACTACGGCTGTAATCGCTGGGACAGACAGACAGACGGACATATTCAAATCGACTCAGATATCGACGCTGATCATTTATGTATATAATGTCATACATACCATGCCTCCTTATGGGCGTTACAAATGGTAGAACAAAACGTATAAACCCTTCACTCAGCACGTGCGCGTGTAGAAGGGTATAATTAACTACATGAGGAATGTATGCATGTATGTAATGGGTAAACTTTAATACTACTGAAATGAATTTAATAATTATTTTTTGATAAATTACTATTTGACTGAGGAACAGAATAGAGTACTTTATTATTTTAAATTTCAATCATTAATTATCTTAATTTTTGGTTAAAAGTTTTTCCAAATCTTGTCAATATTTCGAAAACAAACAGAAATCATCCCGTACTTGTGTAACAAGGTAATTGTGAAATGACTCTCTCTAACTATAGCAACGAATTGTTTGAAACTCTAAAGATCTGTTGTAATTCACGTTGATCATTATAAATATGAGTATTGTATTCAGTGTCAAAAGCGAAGTCGTAGCATTATGTATGTAATTCGTAATAAGTTTTATAAATCCATTATTGCAGACACTTTCTTGTGCTAAAAAAATAATATGCGCCCTCAAAATCTGCCTTTCAATTGATGAACCAATTAAGATGAATACATTTATACCAAACTCGTTCTTACTAATATTTCCTCTGCTCCATATATGTATGTTTTTTAACTGACTTAATTGCTTCTGAAATATGGCGACTGCTGATTTAGGCATTTTCTCATAAACTTTTTTGTAAGACATCTCTCTTTGCACAACATGATTTTTGAAGCTTCCTGGAATCGTATACACAAAGTCCATATTAATCCCTTTAGTGGAACTTCACATGTTAACATTGCCTTATCGATCACCTAATAAAATTATCATCCGTCCGTGGATAAACAGATTTCATAAAATCAATAAAGATTATTTTTTATTTGCACTAAGTATATGCAACAAAATCAATTCCCACTCTCACCTTTTTTTTTTGTAACAATTTCACAATATTCACATGAAATTTCTCTTTCGTTAAAGAATGAGAAGGAAAATAAAACAAAACCAGGCAAACCAGCTACGAAATTAAGATCATGACCGAAACAATTCTCAAGAAATCCATTATGATTGATCATAACTATCGATCGTTGAACAAAAAAAGTTCAAAAGTAACAAAATCACTTTTATGCCACATTCTTTTATCCCGTTTGCTGCTGATGCTGCCGCTTAACGCTTTCCATGAATCGCAACAACGTAACGAAATAATCGTTAAGACAAGAACAAACCCAATCACATCATAAACACAAAGCGAACGCAACAAAACATAACAAAAAAAGTGCATTCGAATCGGATTGAATGAGTGGAATGAATCGAATTGAATCGAATCGTAACCAATGAATGTTGTGTTAATGCAGATTCACAGGCTGACGTTACAGCTTTCAGTAGTGCTGCCGACGATAATGCTGACGATGACGATGATGATGTGGCGGCTGATAGAGAAAGCCATATTTCTGGTATATAAAGAAAAATTGAAAACTAATGATACCAAGATATCAGTTGGAGAGCATTCATTCATTCAGCGAACCAACCATTCCTTGGATAAGAGCATGTCCAGCCATGTGTGAATCTATACAGAAGAAGAGTGGCGGGAAGGCAGAAAAACATCTAAATTATAACTGCAACGGGGAACCAGAAGCAGGAACAACCGAAGTAGGTAATTGTGGTAAAGGTGATTATGAACATTTTGTTGGTCGATCAGCTGTTGAGTGAAACGTGAAATGAAAGATAACTATGCATTGAGATATGAATTCACTAGAGTTAGGAAGAGATAGTACGTTAGTGCCTAGTCGTTAATATTGAATAGTAGAGATGAGTCACTAGGCGAAATAGTTTTTAAATGGTTTGGGGAAAGTAAACAAATGCTGCGTATGATATAACTTATAATTTAGTAAAATTATTAAGTCGCTAGGCGAGCTTAAAGTTTCTAGCACCATAAAAGTAGCTTTTTGGTGCAATAAAAAAGTTTTCACGTACATTGAATGCACTTTTTGGCACTTTTAAAGTACCTTTTTGTACAATTAAAATATTTTCTGGTACAACAACTATACTTATTGCTACAATAAAAGTACGTTTTAGGACAATTAAAGTACTTTTTGGTACAATAAAACACTTTTTGGTACAATAAAACACTTTTTGTTACAATAAAAGTACTAAATGGTACAATGAAAGTACTTTTGCCGGAAAAAAGTACCTTTTGATACAAAAAAGAGTTTTTTGGTACATATAAAGTACTTTTTGGCACAATAAAAGTACTGTTTGGTACAATAATAGTACTGTTTGGTACAATAAAAATAATTTTGGTAAAACCAAAATTTTTGAATAATTAAAGAGCTTTGGGGTAAAAGTACTTTTTGGTGCAATAAATCACTTTTTGTTATAATAAAAGTACTTTGTGGGACAATTAAAGTACTTTTGGGCACAATAAAAGTACTTTTTGGTACAACAAAGGTACTGGCTAATGAAAGTAATTTTTGGTACAATAAAAGTATTTTTTGACTCAAATAAAGTTCTCTTAGGTACAATAAAAATACTTTCAGGTACAACAACCAAACATTCTGGTACAATAAAAGTACGTTTTGGCACAATAAAAGTACTTTTTGGTACAATAAAACACTTTTATGTTGTAATAAAAGTACTTTCTGGTATAATGGAAGATTTAAAAGTAGTTTTGGTACAACAAACGTAAATGTTGGTACATCATAAGTACTTTCTGGTACAATAAAAGTACTTTTTGACACAACTGATGTAATCTTTGGTACAATAAATAAACTTTTGGACACAATAAAAGTTCTTTTTGGTACAATAAAAATACTTTTTGGTACAACAACCAAACTTTATGGTACAATAAAAGTACTTTTTGATACAATGAACCACTTTCTGTAAAATAAAAGTATTTCCTGGTACAATAAAAGTACTTTTGGCGACATTAAAAGTACTTTTAGGTACAACAGCCAAACTTTCTGGTACAATAAAAGTACTTTTTGACACAATGAAAGTTCTTTTTGGTACAATAAAAGAGCTTTTGGGCACAATAAAAGTACTATATGGTAGAATGAAAGTACTTTTGGGAACAATAAAAGTACTTTATGGTACAACAAAAGTACTTTTTAGCCCAAAGAATGTAATTTTTGGTACAATAAAAGTACTTTTTGACACAATAAAAGTTCTTCTTGGTACAACAAAAGTACTTTCTGGTACAATAAAAGAGCTTTTGCGCCCAATAAAAGTACTTTTTGACACAATGAAAGTTCTTTTTGGTACAACAAAAGTACTTTTTGGTACAATAAAAGAGCTTTTGGGCACAATAAAAGTACTATCTGGCATAATGAAAGTACTTTTGGGAACAATAAAAGTACTTTGTGGCACAACAAAAGTACTTTTTGGCGCAATGAATGTAATTTTTGGTACAATAAATGAACTTTTCGACGCAATAAAAGTTATTTTTGGTACAACAAAAGTACTTTCTGGTACAATAAAAGAGATTTTGGGCACAATAAAAGTACTTTTTGGCACAATTAAAGTAATTTTTGGTACAAAAGAGACTTGGTGGTACAATAAAATAACTTTTTGACACAATAAAAGTTCTTTTTGGTACAATAAAAATACTTTTGGTACAACAATCAAACTTTCTGGCAAAATAAAAGTACTTTTTGGCACAATGAAGGTACTTTTGGGAACAATAATAACAACCGGCCGTGGCATAGTGGTTAGAACAAGCGACTACCATGCGGGAGATCGCAGGTTCAAACCTGGCTCCAGTCATCTTAAAAAAAATTGTCTTTCATTGTCGGCTCCCCTCGAGTGTTGTTGAAAGCAACTTCGCAGTATAAGTGTCGAGTCAATCGGCGTGTCTAGTAAGAGCTTCTCAAACAGTGACGGACGCATTCATCGATAAACAAGTAGGTGCCGTTAGTTGTGAATCTAAAAATAGAAAGCGTGTTAATTCACAACAACGCGAGAAGCTATCCCATACCTCATTCATGGGGTGCAAAGGGAAATTAAGTTAAGAGATCATGAGCTGAGGATTCAGTATGTTAAGGCTTACCATTCCGGTATGCTCAATTATTTCAAATTCAGCGATTTACAATCAAATCTTGTGAATGAATAAATATCCCTTCCATAACTCTATTTGGAATTTTACCTTGATGTACAACATAATGTGGTATAGCTCCCATGAAATTTGTTAAGCGAATTGTTCACACAATTTGTCATCCGATTATCCCCTTAATTTACATTTGTAATAGCTACATACTTTCTGGGAAATAGTTTTTACATTTCGAAGTTTGTTTAGAAAAAAGAGAAAAATGACCCAGGAAGATTTTATTTAGAATAGGAGAAGAGTAGGGAAGAATTCCCAAGGAATTTTCATTCTTATTCAAGGTGTAACAGTTTCGAAAATTACGGCGATGTGACACTTAAACCTCTAGATTTTTTCTTTTACTAAAACCTCGTTCCCAAATGTTCATCGATAAGACTATGTCTGTAAGCAGGCTTGACAACGAGACAAAAATCTCTTGACACCCCATTATTAAATTTAACAGAATGACTGACTATAACATAATAATAAAAATTATTTAAATTGTTTGATCCATTATTACAATATACCAATGACCAAACAGTTAACCGCATTCATTGCACAGTGCTACTCACTCCTTAATCACTCACTCCGATCCACTGTAGTCTGGAACTGGTTTCGGTCAAAGCGTTTCGTCAATTACCCAACAATTAAGGTCATATTTTCCAACTGACACCAGACATTTTGAATTATTGATAACACAAATCGAAACCACAACAATAACAAAGGGGCAGTGGTGCGGGGGGAGCAATAAAACAGGCAACAATTGTTAATAAACGTACTTTCACACTTTGATTACTTAACATTCATTTACGATTCACGATAATTTACCGTGAATTAAATTCAGCAAAATGCGATTGTGCTGAGTGCGTCCATGCCAGACAGCCAGCCAGCCAGGCAGGCAGACAGACAGACCGCAACGAAATTAACAATATATGTTCGGTCAGGGATTCTGCAGCTCCCCACATATCCCCTCCTTCTGGCAATGGGTCCCAATTGGCTTTACTGCCACTAGACGAATAACCAACCAATATGACGAATATTGAATTGAAAACAGACTGACAGACGGACACACAAGTTGGACAAGACAAAAACGATATCGAAACGTAACAAAACAAAATCGAATGAAAGAAAATAGAGTCATTTATCATAATCATTGTGATTGATTTGTTCGTTATTACGGAGCATTAAACCAAAGGAGAGCAATCAAATGCTATGGATGGCTCACTAGCTGACTGACTCAATGGTTAGTTGGATGTATTCCTTCAAAGTTGCGGCGACTAAGACTGGACAGACAAAATGACTCGTTTGTGTCTGCTAAGATACTATAGCAATGACGCTCCTCATAGATAGACGATGACGACGACGACCGGAGCTTAAAACAATAATCGAGCGTAAATGAATGATTTTTTCTGCTCTCCACTACTTGTGTGTTTCGTCGCTTTCTTGCCAGATTTCTGAAAACGAACGGCTGGCCAACAACGCCTGGACTCAATGGCCCAAAACGAAAACTAAACAAGTTATCAAATCAAAGTGGAAACGTGAAAATAAAGTTATTAACGATACGAGCTCGAGAGTACACAGAGACACAACAAAAAATATGAACTCCAAATTGCCAAACTATTACAAGTATTTTGTTTACACATTTCTTTTTAATTTAACAAACGCATTAATCACTTTACAGCAGTGTCAGGCAAAAAAAAGAGATTCATTATTGAAATATAAGGTATGCGATTGTGAAAGTATTGATAGGCATAAGGTGAAAAAATCAAGGTATATTTGACAATTGAATAACATCCAGTTAGTCAAATGTGAAGTAATTTTTTATTACAACCAAAAATCATTTGTTTTATAACAGTTATGTAGTTTTGGTTATTGAACGAGTTAAATAGAATGAAACTCTCAAGGAAGCCGAAGAAGAGGCTGTCCGCAAACACATCTCGCAGAATCGAAGGCGCTCTAGTAGACTAGTTTTTAACAACTTTGTAAAGGCCCTATGTTTCACCTAGGAACTTCTTGGAATATATATATATATATCTTAGGATGGATCAGATAATCTAACTGATCTAAAATATTTTATGTTGCACACTTGTATATAAAGTTTAGACGATTACTTGATTTGTTGATTATTTGCCTACTTTGCATATCTGATCAGCTGATACTCTCATTAAATATTACATCATAAGTAATCATATGATTATCTGCTGATTTGCTTACATGATTACAGATATAATCAAAAAATTGATTGATCACCGATCTTTAGCCCATAAAATAAATCGTAACACTAACTCACACCTTTTTTGTTGTTGCCTTAACCTTTCGCATTTCCGTTTCGGTTTAAGATCATCAATGAACTTTTGATCTTTGGTTAAATGGCCAACTCGTAATGAGCCAATGAAGTCATAATCAACCAATGGCTGCCTCATTAAACAACGCACCCCGCTTAAGTGTCATTAAAATCTGATTGTTTTTGTAACAAAATCAAAATTCAAAACAATTTCACACAAACCTTTAATTAACCTCAAGAGCGATCATTAACTGTAGAAAACAAACAAAACAAAACAGAAAAAAACATTTTGGTGTGCTGGGAATTTAAATGTGGTGAATTTACAATAACTTATTATGATTGTAGTTTGTTGGTTGATTATTTATTAAATGCTAGTTAAATATTTGTTTTCTAAACACATAAATCAACATGGCAAAATGAAACGACCCTGGTAGTTTTAGCAGCATTGTTGCCACAAAGAAAAATGATTGGTCATTTAATAAATTCATCACTCACTGTAAGTAAAAGTCCACACAGATTTGAATGAACAGCGTTTGAAATGTAATCATCTTCCCCCTTCTACAGAATCGTCTCCCCAATACTGATCGTAATCATTAACAGATCATATGTTGTGACCAACCAAAGCATTGATGATGACGATGACGCCGATGACTCTGAGGATAAAGTCTATGACGTTTTTTTTCTGTGTTCTTCTACCGTTGTAATCACTTTAATAATAACTTTAACACTACATCCGTAAGTCGGCCATAACTATTGCAACCATCATCGACTGCCACCATTCATTATCTCAGTGCACTCACCGCACCGCGTCCATCTTAATCTTCGATGTTCACAGCCTTTGCCTTATTGCGCTTGTCCACCTTTAGAGTAAGTCAACTTTTGGAAGACCATACAAAATATATCAACAGAGTTATGGTGATCCCTTGCTCTCTCTGCGCAGCTCTCTGAGTCTGTTTGTTCATTCATATGGTCAAGTTTTTTTTGCGGCAAATCATGTTGAATTATTGTTTAAATATATTTTTTTTATATTCTTCACAACTTTACATTGAACATTAACCAACGGAAAGAACTTTGCAACAGCAACTATAATAGTAATAACAACAAAAACTAGCCGAGAAAAAGAATTATTACTTTAACCCAAATAATGAATTACACTGTGAATTACAGCGTTGTGCCTCGGTAATAAATGTCGTTCGTTATTAACCCTTTGGGTGATGTAGGAGATTGGGTGTGAGATGGTGAACATGTTAAAAGAATGGGATAAAAATAAATAAATAAATTTAACCCAGTGTGATCTTTGTAAATTACACTTCAAGTTTACTCACAGAGCTCCGTATTCTGCAGACGGAGTACCTCCACATGGTGACGCCCCGAAACGTGCCTTTGACACCCTTCAAAGCACGGCTAACTGTGAGGGGCGAAACGTAAAACCCAGGCACGTCGGCTCAGAGTGAGCGGTACCCTGGTCAGCGTCTGACCCAGAACATACGACTGTAATAAAATCCTGGCAGGAGGAGAAAACTGCGAGGTGGTGCCTTGGGCTTGCAGCCCGCCACTGACGTTTATAAAGAAGTACGTAAAGAATAAACCGGACCTCCCAAAATGTTGACGACCACCGCAAACGAATTAAGGACCCCGATTTGAGGATATGTACCTGGAATGTTAGAACACTGTATAGACCAGGTGCCTCCATCCAACTGGCGGAAGTCCTCGAAGAATACAAGGATGGCATAACCGCTTTACAGGAAATCCGGTGGACAGGACACGGGTGCTCGCGCATGAAGACGTGCGACATCTACTATAGTGGCCATGCGGACAAGCACGAGTTTGGATGTAGATTTGTGGTAGGCAAGAGACTGCGACAACAACCAACCATCATAAGAGTCTGAACAATGTATCATATGTGCTCATGCTCCGACAAAAGAGAAAAGCGATTAGGACAACGACGAGTTCTACGAGAGTCGAAAAAAATGTATATGACCGAGCCATGACATCAAAATTGTACTAAGCCAATTAAATGCTAAATAGGGAGAACGCATTTGAGCCTACCATCGGAAAATTGAGTCTGCACACCGAAACGTCAGATAATGGCATCAGACTGATAGATTTCTCTGCGGCAAGAAATATGGTAGTTAGCAGCACTAGATTCGACAATAAGTCCAGATCAATCGACGGTGAATCAGAAAGATCACGTAGTAGTCGATGGAAGGCACACATCAAGTGTTCTGGAAGTACGAGTGATCAGAGATGCGAACATTGACTCCGTTCACTACTTTTGCGCAGTTAGGAAACGCACAAGGCTAAGTATGGCGAACGAAAGCTTCACGTTGGTAAACTGCGGACCACAGAGGTAGCGGACGCCTACTCCAAGCACCTAACTCAACTGCTACGGAATGCTCCAACCCCTGATTATATTACCTCGCAGTGGCAATATATATAGCCATAGAACGGACTGCGAGAAGCATACTTGGATACCCAAAGCCGTCTCAAGAAGATGCCTGGTACAATGATGAATGTCGCACTGCCACCAGAGAGGCCGATGCTGCATACCGGGCGAAATTGCAGCCAATAGCAACGCGAGCTGTTCGTGTACGGCACGGGGAGAAGAGACGAGGGGCAACTCGTCTCTTTAGACGAAAAAATAACGAGCTGTAGAAGAGGCAGGATAAGCTCACAGAGTAGAGGGGAAGCTCAAAAATTCTACCAGAGAATAAAGGCGAGAATGAATGGAACAGGTTTGCCCTCCTGCAAGGGAATCGATGGCCAGCTAGTGACAGACCCGGATAACGTTCTGAAGATATGGAGAGAACATTTCAACAATCCACTGGTTACGGACACCGCTTCAGAAGACCCCGGTCCAATCCATGAAGATGACATTAACTGTCCACCTTCGAGCATGCATTAGCTTATGCAGAACATCTGGCTGGAGGAGAGCATGCCCGGGGATTGGAGTCTCAGTCTGTTATGTTCTATATACCAGAAAGGAGATCATAGTGAGTGTAAGCACTACCGTGGCATAAGCCTACGAGGTCCTTTCGAGCATATTGTGTGAACGTCTAAAGCCAATTGTAGAAAAACTTATTGGACCTTATCAGTGCGGCTTTAGACCTGGTAAATGTACCACGGATCAAATATTCACTTTACGACAAATGCTGGGAAAAAACTCATGGAAAGCAGATCGACACCTACCACCTCTTTGTCGACTACAAAGCTGCCTTCGACTCTCCGATAAGGAATAAGCTATACGAGGCGATGTTTGAGTTTGGTATTCCTCGAAAACTAATTCGATTTTGCAGATGTATCTTGGAAAACACCAAATCCTCTATTAAGATTAGTAAGGATCACTCTGAACCATTCAACACGGAAAGAGGTCTCAGGCAGGGCGATAGCCTGCCCTGTACACTATTTAATATAGTTATGGAGTAAGCGATGAGAAAGGCTGGTGTCACCATGTCTGGCACCATATTCCACAAGAGCCACATGCCACTACCCTAGGCCGATGATATAGACATTATTGGCCGAAATCAGCGGTATGTTACTGCAGTTTTCTCATTGCTAGAAAAGGAGTCAGCAAAAATTGTTTAAGCGGTCAACAAGGACAAAACAAAAATATTGATACCGACGAACAAAGAGTCCTCTCGATGGGGACGCAACGTCAGCGTTAAAAATTATTGTTTTGAGGTACTAGATGAGTTTACCTACCTTGGATCTTCCATCAACAAGAAAAATTATGTCAGACAAGAAATTAAGCGGAGAATAGTGCTCGCCAATAGATGTTTCTACGGACTCCGGCAACGCTTTAGTAACACCCTATCTCGGGATACTAAGAAGCAGCTGTACCAGGTGTTAATTTTACCCGTTCTGTTATATGCCGCCGATTCGTAGGTGCTTACGGCAACGGACATACAAAACCTGGGAGTATTCGAGAGAAAAGTATTGCGAAAAATGTATGGACCTATCTGTGGCGACGGCGAGTTTCGCCATCAAACGAACCATGAGCTGTATGAGGTTTACCGCGACATCAACGTAGCTAAAAGAGTCAGAATCCAACGACTACGATGGCTGGGACATGTTGCCAGGATGGATGTAAATGCTTCAGCGAGAAAAGTGTTTGAAGGCGAACCTGATGGACGACACAGAGCAGGGAGACCCAAACTTCGTTGGAAGGACCAATTTGTTGGAGACGTGCCACCAACTGGTAGGACCAACTGGAGAACGCACGCAGAAGAGCGAAGCGTGTGGAATTCTTTATTACTTCTGGCCTCAAATTCATGAACTGCGTTTCGTAAGTTGTAATAGGCCACTTAAGTAAGTAACTAAGTTACATGCCATAGTAATTTAATATCGATTTGAAGTTAGTATGTATCGTATAGGGGAATTTCTAACGTTTAGGCTCTTTTGTTATATTGTTATATGGGGACGTATGATTATCATAAGTAATATTCCACGTAAATCATACACCACGGAGTACAACCGTTTTATTGTGACTGCTACAAAATAAACCTAGTTCAAAATCATTTGATTAATGGAAGAGTGTAACTGTGGCTTATATAGGGAAACGTTATATGAACAGATGAAAGGAATTGTAATTCTTAATGTTTTTTTAATTTGTTTCAGCTTAATCGGACTAGTGGTTCCCCTATACGATACTTACTAATTTCAAATCTATATTAAATTATTATGGCATGTAATTTGACAAAAAGAATGATGCAGATCTTCTTCTATTTGAGGCTATTCTCACTTGCAGTTCTCACAATTTAGACCCAAATCAGTGAGCTAAAAAATTTTGTACTGTGTTATTATTGAGTAATTAAATATTGTAAATATTTTCATCTCAAATGGGTTAATACCCACTTGTTATAACATTGCCACATTCTCCAAACGCATTTCTCGAAAATCAAGTCATTTGAATGTCTGGTGATTGCGTACGATACCTTTTACACCGAACTCATTCCCTTGTTGTTGATTTTTTTCTTTCTATTTCATATGTATGTTTGCATTCAACTCGTTTCGAACTGAAATTAACATTAACATTAATTACAAATTGTAGATTTATTAGGTGATGTTCTAGTTTATTACAATTTTTTCACAGTTTCATTTCAATTTATTTTATCATTTATTTGTTCTTGTTGTTATCATTCAACCAACGTACGCTCGTCCGCTACCACCATCTCTAGAATTAACGCCAAGGTGAAACAAGTTCTTAAACCGATTTACAGCCATTGCTGCTGTTGCTGCTACAGCTGCTATTGCAATTCAAGTGGCAACTGCAACAAAGCTTAGACACTAAGAAGTATCATTAGCACACTGTACACAGAGCGGCGGAACACCCCATGGTAGCTCGTTAAATTTTTAGCCAAATTGAAAATGAATGCAGCTCAAGCAACTGAGAGAGAGAGAGGAAAAAACGCATTCTTGCTTATATCCAGATTATCCAAGACAAGACTTCTTAGCTACTATCGCCGTTGTGCTGCACTTTAAATTATTCGTTGAGAAATATTAATGTCAGCTCTTAATAGTTTGTGTTGTAATTAATTATATATTTTAATAGAGGCTTAAGACGGCTGGCCCGTCACGTTGTCGTCGTCGTGTAGTCGTCGTCCCCTAACATCTTGTGAGGTTGGGTGTCATAATGCAAAAACTAGTTGAAACTTGAGACATTTCAAAGCGGGAAATTGATTATTGAAAGCGAAGTGAAAACTAACTGTTATTCGACGTCATGTAGGGGAGGGACTAAAATGGAATTTTACACTCTAGCTGTCAGCATTCAAATATACCTAATAAAGTAAACATATATTATCATAAATTAATTTCTATAGATATTCCATAGATTTGGTTGTAAAAATATATAGATGAAGAAAAAAATGCTGTTTTCACCAACACTTAATGGAATTTTAGAAATGATAGAACAAATCGATAGCGAGGGATAGTGATATTGTTACGGTATATAAGTTATTAAGGCAGTTTTATTAGACGTTTAGAACTTCCGATAGATATAACTGTTAAACTAGCTGTCATACGGATGCAATATGTTTGACTATTTTTTCCATATACTTTGGCAAATCACCATGATAAGACACCCCAGAACTACGTTTACAAATCACTGGAAATTTATTTCCGAAATTCGCGCTCTGTTCGCCAAACTTGTGCTCTACTTCGACAAGTTTAGGCTGCGCATAATAGTCCATCTGAGTAGCAAATACTATTCATCGATTCATTACCACATTTACTCTTTTGGGTAACAGTGATCCAAGTTGAGGCGGTACCGTGCGTCTAAAAGAAGTCATCGCCTGTAGACGTGATTGTGACAGGAATCGAATATATCAATTGTCCACATCTTGGACAATTTTGATGAAAGATCTTGGCTCCGGATCCGAATAAAATCGAATCGGACCATCAATTACGTTGTGTGTTCGGTGAAAGGATTGAAAATCAACTGAAAGTTAACCAGATTTTAATCGTTAATAGATCATTAGCGATTACACTATGCAACAAATGACGACTTTTTGAAAAATACAAAAACGGGATAGTATAGGTTCGATTCTACTATCGAAGGGTAATAAAACCCTATACTCAGTTTGGCGAGATTGGTGACCAATTTTTTTTTATGGGCCCCTAAAGATTCTCAAAATCAGTGAGCCCCATGCAAAAAGGTGTGATCAGTTTTTGTCCAACAGCTAACTCACACTTCGTGATAGCGCTAAACTGTATTCGGCAATAATGTAGCTGGGAGTTTTGCGCACTAACTTTATTAACAAATTATGTCAAAAAGGTTGGTTATTCCTGCCCTTTTTCAAAAAAAATTGAAGAAGAATTTATTATTTTTTCACTTTTTTGAGCATTACTTTAAGGGAGTCCAAATTTTCCTCTAACACTGTTCGCCAAAATTGTAGCCCTGGTAAAGATAAACAACTTTCGTGAACATATCAATCCAATCTGAACGTGTCTAGGCAACCTAAATAGCTCATAAAGTCCACGTTGATACCGGTTTTTCGAACCTTTACGCACTTAAAAGCCAGTAACGTGGTTGAATATCAACCAATTTGAAGTTTCTCAGCTGTTTTATAAAGAAGAGACTACGGCCTTTCCAATGGTATATATAGTTCTATTGATAACTTATCATAAATGTCTGTTTTTTGCCTCGAAATTTCAAACTTTTGTGACTTTTTCACTATTTTTTAAGTTTGACGAAGTTTGTAGCCACTATTTTATAAGGACACCCTAATGTTTACTACTTTATTCAGAAAGTGCACGCTATCACGAGTTAAACGCATATTTGTTTGTAAAAATCGGTTAACAAATAGTTAAGTTATTCATGTTTTCCGACGGACGCAACTTTCATATCCTATACTAAAATCAAAGAGTTGAAGAAGAAGCATTGTTTTGGTGTTGTTGTTAATTACTTCAAATTTGATTTTAGCATAGTTGCGTCCCTCGGAAAACATGTATAACTTAACTATTTGTTAACCGATTTTTACAAACAAATATGCGTTTAACTCGTGATAGCGTGCACTTTCTGAATGAAGTAGTAAACATTAGGGTGTCCTTATAAAATAGTGGCTACAAACTTCGTCAAACTTAAAAAATAGTGAAAAAGTCACAAAAGTTTGTAATTTCGAGGCAAAAAACAGACATTTATGATAAGTTATCAATAGAACTATATATACCATTGGAAAGGCCGTAGTCTCTTCTTTATAAAACAGCTGAGAAACTTCAAATTGGTTGATATTCAACCAAGTTACTGGCTTTTAAGTGCGTAAAGGTTCGAAAAACCGGTATCAACGTGGACTTTATGAGCTATTTAGGTTGCCTAGACACGTTCAGATTGGATTGATATGTTCACGAAAGTTGTTTATCTTTACCAGGGCTACAATTTTGGCGAACAGTGTTAGAGGAAAATGTTGACTCCCTCAAAGTAATGCTCAATAAAGTGAAAAAATAATAAATTCTTCTTCAATTTTTTTTGAAAAAGGGCAGGAATAACCAACCTTTTTGACATAATTTGTTAATAAAGTTAGTGCGCAAAACTCCCAGCTACATTATTGCCGAATACAGTTTAGCGCTATCACGAAGTGTGAGTTAGCTGTTGGACAAAAACTGATCACACCTTTTTGCATGGGGCTCACGGATTTTGAGAATCTTTAGGGGCCCATAAAAAAAAATTGGTCACCAATCTCGCCAAACTGAGTATAGGGTTTTATTACCCTTCGATAGTAGAATCGAACCTATACTATCCCGTTTTTGTATTTTTTTCACTGTTGCACTGTGTTATGCTCATTTCTGCCTTAACGGTTATGGAAACAAGCAGAATTGTAGTTTTTAAAGAGATCACAATCCTTTTAAGTCTCTTGCGAAAAATCACTGTTTAGTGCGATTTGAATGCCGAATGAGAGGTGTTATTGTGAATGATCCACAATTTCGGTAGCTGTCACATTTGAAGCTTTTATTCATTGACATTTGACAAGTAGAAACTACGCCATTACTTAAAATGGAACGATTCATCCTTCAACAACGCACTGAAATTATAAAAATTCACTACAAAAATGGTGAAAATCTTGCGGTCACAAATCGTAAAACTAAAGCATTTTTTGGTCGTCGTGAAGCACCTTGTCGGACCGCAATAAAGAAATTGGTGGACTAAATCGAGCTGTTGGGACAAGTTAGTGATGTGAAGAATAAATCCCGTACACGTCGCTCAAGAAAAACTAAGAATATTGCTGCTGTAGCCCAAAGTGTTAAAGGAAACCTAGGTTTGTCCATTTCTCGTCATTCTTTGGAATTGGGTATTCCAAAAACGCCATTACACCGTATTTTGCATAAAGACTTGGGTCTTAGGGCTTATAAAGTTCAGTTAACACAAGAACTCAAGCCGGCCGATTCTTGTCTTTGCTGATTGAGTCCTTGAAATGCATGAATGCATGATCCCGAATTCCATCGAAAAATCATCTTGACTGATGAGGTAAATTTAAACCTCGGTGGCTGCATGAACAAGCAAAATTGTCACATCTGGGGCTCGGAAAACCCAAGAGTTATTGTTGCAAAGCTTCTCCATCCTCAACGTGTGGCTGTTTGTTGTGGTTTATGGTCCGGCGGGGTCATTTTACCTTACTTCTTACTTACTTAATTTCCCTTTACACCCCATGAATGAGGTATGAGATAGCTTCTCGCGTTGTTGTGAATTAACACACTTTCTATTTTTAGATTTACAACTAACGGCACCTACTTGTTTATCGACGAATGCGAATGTCACTGTTTGATAAACTCTTACTAGAAGAGGTCATTGGACCTTACTTTTTCGAAAATGAGGTTGGATCAACAGTTACGGTGAATGGATTGCGCTGTCGAGAGATGATTAATGCATTTTTATGGTCGAAGTTGGATGATATTGATCTGTACAACGTTTACTTTCAACAAGACGGCGCTACGTGCCACACAAGCAACGAAACCATTGATATTTTACGGGAAATGTTTCCGGACCGTTTTAAGAGGTGATCACAATTGGTCACCGAGATCTTGTGATTTAACATATTGCGACTTCTTCCTTTGGGCCACGTGAAATATAATGTCTACGCCAACAGCCTCGCGTTGATCCAAGACCTCAAAGATAAAATTCGTGAGGCTATCGAGGTCATAGGGCAGTCACTTTGCAATTTGGTTATGGAAAATTTCATGAAAAGGATATGGTCCTGTAAGCGTGCTCGTGGTGACCATTTGGCTGATGTTGTTTTTCATTATAGCCGGCATATCTTCCTCTTTATTATGAAATAAACATCCGATCAACACCAAATAACACCTCTCTTATTGGAAAACCCTTTATTATGAAACCTGTGCCAACATTACCGTGAATGGCTAATGCTACAAGCAAATGTTTTCATAACCTCACCCTATGGGTAGGAGAATAAATATCGTTTGATACGACCCAAAAGTGTAACACTTAGAAGAAGCCACTTTGGAACTTAGGTTTCTTTGAACCACATTCAATTCAGGACTTTTTATGTCACTTGAGCCATTTCCTGCTGATACGCACGATAACTTTCGAAAGAAGTAACCAATTGTTTTGAAACTTAGCATGGGTTAATATATTCCCAAAACTACTTACGGGATTGCATATGGGCTACATGACCACGCCCCTTCTGTTACCTCCCACACAAATGTACCATTTCGACCACTTTAGAAATCGAGTTATAATGTCAATACACCCAACGCGATCATACCCAAATTCAGTATTTAGTAAAGCTATAACAGGATAAAGTTTTTCAGAAAAAATAACTGAAAGTTTAGCCACCCGCCGTCCTGGTATCTCCCATACAAATGTACCATTCCGCCCACTTTAGAAATCGAAGTATAATATCAATACATATAACGCGATCGTACCCAAATTCTGTATTTAGTAAAGCTAAAGCCGAATAAAGTTTTCGAGACCAAATCTGGAAGTCTGGCCACGCCCCTTCTAGTAACTCCCATACAAATGTACCATTCCGCCCACTTTAGAAATCGAGTAATAATGTCAATACACCCAACGCGATCGTGCCCAAATTCTGTATATAGATAATGTTTTGGAGAAAAACTGAAAGTCTAGCCACGCCCCTTGTGGTACCTCCCATACAACTGTACCATTTCGACCACTTTAGAACTCGAATAATATCAATACACCCTACGGAAACGTGCCCAAATTCTGTATTTAGTAAAGCTATAACAGGATAAAGTTTTTGAGAAAAAACCACGCCCCTTCTGGTATCTCCTATACAAATGTATCATTACGCCCACTTCAGAAAAATAATGTCAATACACCCGACGCGATAGTGCCCAAATTCTGCATATAGATAATGTGTTGGAGAAAAATTGGTAGGCTAGCCACACTCCTTTTGGTACCTCCTATACAAATGTACCATTCCGCCCACCTAAGAAATCGAGTTATAATATCGATAGTACCCAAATTCTGTATTTTGTTAAGCAAATTTCATGTTTTTGCTGAGGGTGAGGGTATAAGACAGTCAGTTTATTCGACTGAAACGATCCTACTTGTGTTTATTCCTCATTGCGAATCATTTGGAAGAAAAATGGTTCCAACAAGACGGCGCAACATGCTTTACCGGGCGAAAAACCATCACTTTGTTGAGCCTAACGTTTGGTGACCGAATTTTCTCAAGAAATGATCTTGTGAATTGGCCACATCGTTCGTGTGATTTGACACCTTTGGACTACTTTCTGTGGGGGTACATCAAAACTCTTCTACGAATTGACTTCATCCACACGTGTTTCATATCATAGGGTCGTTGGACACTACTCCTCCGGATATAACATACATTAGCTCCATATTGCGTTGTATGTGTGGTAGGCTTGTCCGATTTTGATGAAACTTAACATGCATCTGTTGTTTGCGCTAGAAAACGATGCACCAAAGTTGAACAGTCCCAGCGGATTGACAAAATTTTATGCGAAAAAAAATTGTTTAATACAAAAAACCATCGTTGGTTGTATGGGCGTGACCAACTTTGATTAAACTTGACACACATCTGTTGTTTTTCTAGAAAGTATATGCACCGAATTTGAAGACTTTTGTATGGATAGGAAATATCTATGCGAAAAAATCGATTTGGATTGTATGAGCGATGGGCGTGGCCGATTTTGATGAAATTTCAGTTTTTCTTAATTTAGTCAATATAAAGCTAGGCGCTAACTTTTAATGATCTCGGGCCACTCCTTATGGTTTTTGCACCAAAATGTATGAAGGGATCCCACTGTGCGTGGCTCCAAAAAAGTAAATCCTTACCCAAAGGAACAGGCAAGTAGCAAGCTGCCTAGGGCAAACCTGGCTTCTCGTAACACCAGTTTCATACTCTCTGGTCACCGCTTGTAAGTTCATACGGCTCTACTACCGCTTTTTGCCACCGCATGGCCGTCTAAATGATGCTCTCACCTTATTCTTCACCCAATGGACAGGGTCATTTTCAGCTACGACTAGTCAATTTGAATCATCATTGTAGCCTTACCTTAAAAATATACTCTTCAACAAACTTTGGGTTCCATTCTATAATAACCTACACCTCTTACTTCATATGCCAGTATTTACTGTTATTGTTACAACTCGTCCTACAAATTGTTATACTTAGAACATAAAACGTTCAACTAATTTTTGATGTTGTTTAAAAAAATTTCCCATATTGCCAAATTTTAAGTGCCAATAATCTCAATTTATTGGGCAACATTTAGCATGTTTCAACTGCAGTCGAATTTCTCTGAGCATGTTTTCATCTTTTGGGCTATTCGTTTTATAATTTCAATTAAAATCCTTTTTTTCTAGTATAAAATTGTCCTTTTGAACTTTGCAAAATGTTTTGATACCCAACAGGAAAAACTTGCATAGGGTGAGACAAAAAAAAAATACTCTTAATTAAGAGGCTTTTAAAAACTTGCACACAAGCAGACACTCAGGCAAGTAGACAGACACACATAGCAGGACTTGGACAGGGAAATTGTTTCAGTATTACCACAGATTTTTTTTGCTTAAACAGGACATGATGCATTTATCGATGTGAAGTGTCATGTTGAGTACGTAAAGGATGAGAGGAAAAACATAAAATTAAGCAAAAGTTTAGAGTACAAAGAAGGTCTAAAAAAAGAGAGAAAGATAGAGACACAGCAAAAGGATTTATAGAAACAGATTGAGAGAGGAAGAGAGAGAGAGTGTGAGAGTTCAAACTAAATGAAAAAGCACTTAAAGAAAACACTTTAAGTAAATGGGGTTAAAAGGACTTGTGATGCCAAAAGGATACTGGGCCAACAAAGCACAACATGCTGTTACACACACATTGAAACACATAAACCCAGCAACACTTTCAAATGTTTTCCCTTCAATCTGTTTTTCATCTTCTATTTGATTTTCTTTTCTATTTGCCAGCTTTTCCTAGACTTGTTTTTTGTTTCTTCTCCCTGGTTTCCTTTATGTTTTGTGCCAAATAAAATTAGCAAACTCATGTTGATATTAAAACAAAAAGAAAAAAACCAACAGAGTTCAGCAACAGCAGCAGCAGCAGTAATCAAGGAATTGTAAATACGGAAAATAATTTCGGGTTGCACCATGGATCCTTGCCAAAAGAGAGCAGAAAAAACACAAAAATGCCAAAGAAATGGAAAGTCCTTGTTGTTGTTGTTGTTTTTGTCGTATGATAGCGAGATGGTGTTTTTCCTCAGCCAAGAATTAAAGTGTGAAAATTTATCATGATTTCCAGTTTAGGAATTATAATTTTATATTTGTTTTTGTTTTCTAGGCTAACGAAAGAGAAATTAAGAGGAAATTAAGTTTAAAGGGTTTGACACAGTTTTCCGGACCAATCACTGGGTAATTATAATGGTGTTTGTTTGAGGAATGCCAAAGGAGAAGCTGTGTGTGTGGTGGTATTTTTACTGCACATTTTGGCAGAATATTTGTGAAGTGGCAGCAAATATATTTGGAGTGTGAGGACACTGCAAATTTGTGGGTTAATTAGGCGCTAAGATTGCTGTATGCAGTTGATCATGATTAGAATTATATTATTTTGGAATTCATGAATGTACGAGTAAATGAAATAAAATCAACAATAGATTTGTGCTATTCAAGTATTATCTGTGAGTTGATAGAATGCTAATGCAACACTCCAGGATATCCATCAAGGAGTTTGATCGTCTTCTCAAGAAATATCAGTACACATATTGATGTCATTGTATTAGTTAGCTATTTTTTTTTTATTTTTTACGTAATTACCCATAATAATGGGGTTGAAGCTTAACTCTTAGAAAGAGTTTTACTCTCATTTTTGTACAAAAAACTATAGGAAGTGGTCCTTGATCATTGAAAGTTGTCGACGAGCATTGTGTTAACTGAATTAAGAAAAAAATGGAATTTCATCAAAATCGGGCATGTCCATCCTGTGGCCTACTTTTATTCAGGATATATGAAAGGAGGGGGCGTTCTTTAGGATAATTGCATATAATTCAACACAGTTATCAGCAATATATCGAAGACAAATCGAGCCAAATTTGGTTCAATACCAACAAATAATAAGTTTTTTCCATTTCGGATATATGAGAGGTAGGCGTGTCCTTTGAGATATGTGTATATATTCAACACGGTTATCAGAGACACATCAAGACAAATTTTGTACATATCAACATCAGTTGTGGAAAATATAATTATACCCTCACCCTACGGGTGGGAGAGTATATGTATATCATTTGATACGACCCAAAAGTGTAACACATAGAAGGAGCCACTTTTGACTCCTGACTTTTAAAGTTGTTTGAACCATGACTTACATATACCCTTACCCTCAGTAAAACATATTATTTTCTAGTATATTGATATCATTACTCGATTTCTAAAGTGGGCGAAGTGGTACGTTTGTATGGGAGGTACCAGAAGGGGCGTGGATAGACTTAAAGTTTTTTTCTTCAAAACTTTATCCTGATTTAGCTTTAATAAACACAGAATTTGGGCCCGATCACGTTGGGTGTATTAATATTACTACTCCATTTCTGTAGTGGGCGGAATGGTGCATTTGTATGGGAGGTACCAGAAGGGACGTGTCTAAACTTCCAGATTTCTTCTTTAAAACTTTGTCCTGCTTGAACCTTTCTAAATACAGAATTTGGGCACGATCGCGTTGGGTGTATTGGTATTACTACTCCATCTCTAGGGTGGGCGGAATAGTACATTTGTATGGGAGGTCTCAGATGGAGCGTGGCTTGACTTAAAAACTTTATCCTGATTTAGCTTTACTAAATACAGAATTTGGACACTCCATTTCTATAGTGGGCGGAATGGTGCATTTGTATGGGAGGTACCAGCAGGTACGTGGCTAGGCTTCCAAATTGGTTATCCAAAATTTTATCCTGTTTCAGCCTTACTAAAAACAGAATTTGGTCACGATCGCGTTGGATATACTAATAATATTAATCGATTTCTAAAGTGGGTGGACCTGATGGGTATGGGAGGTACCACATGGGGCGTAGCTAGACTTCCAGTTTTTTCTCCAAAACTTTGTCCTGCTATAGTTTTACTAAATGTAGGATTTGGGCACGATCGCATTGGGTGTATTGATATTACATACTAAATAAATGCATTTTTTTAAACTAATTTATTTTTTTTTTTATAAATATTTTTAGTTTTTTAGGAAAAAACCGAAAAAAAACCGGTTAAACCGGTTTTCTTTCAAATGCTGTATTCAAAATCCGATTTTTCTAAAAAATCAATTTTTCGAATAACTCGGAAACCGGGTTTCTAAAAAAAGGAGGTATTTGAACACTCTACCTCCCATACAAATTAATCAATGCATGATTAGTTTTGTCAAGTTACAAGCCATAATAATCTACACTTGTGGACACACAATTAAGTCACTCCATTTCATATAAAGAAAAAACAATATATATTTTTGTCAAGTAAAAAAAACAATTTTTTATTCATAAAATTTAAAAGCTTATAGCTATTAAAATATTAATGGAAAACAAAAACAAAAAAAATTTATTTCAGATACAATTTTATTTAATTTTTTTAAGCTCATATTGTAATTTTTATGGACATATAATTAAGTTATTTCAGAGAAATTTATTGATCCTAGGAAATTTGCATTCATGGAATACTGTACCATTAATATTTAGTAGGATAGCCTTTTTGGTGGATTATTGCGGCACACCTGTTTGGCATTGTTTTGGTAAGAGCCGAGCATTGAGTTGGAGTGATATTTTACCATTCTTCTTGAATAATTCTCCTTATTTGTTGGTTTTTTTGCTGCTACTTTTCTTTTGATAATACCCCATAGGTTTTCTATGGGATTTAAATCGGGACTTTGAGCTGGCCACTCAAGAACCCTTATTTTTTCCTCATTCAGCCAGGACTGAACGACCCCAGATTTATGCTTCGGGTCGTTGTCGTGTTGAAATATCCAGGCTAGTGGCAAATCGTCAGTATATTCACTGTCAAAATTATTCACTAGGATGTCCTTATACATCTCACCTGTCATTTTGCCTTCGATTTTTACTATCGGACCAACCCCAGACGAAGTAAAGCACCCCCAAACCATTACCGACGACCCACCGTGCTTAACAGTTTTCTTTGTGTACTTTGGATGAAGATGACAGTTTACTGGTCGTCGAACGTATGGCCTGCCATCATTTCCGAAGACATTAAACTTAGATTCGTCGCTCCAGACTATTAGTTTCCAAAAATGTTGGTCTGAGCGAAGATATTTTTTGGCAAACTACAGACGCTGCACTATGTTTTTATTCGACACATTCGGTTTTCGTCTAGCTATGCGTCCATTTAAATTACTTTCAGCTAGACGCCTTCTTACAGTCCTTCCTGATATTTGGACATTGTGATCAGATTCCATGATCGATCTTATCTGCGTAGATGTCAGGAACGGATTAGCTTTACTCATTCTGGTCATGAGCCTGTCTTCTGCGGCAGATGTCTTTCGTGGTTTTTTTCTTGGTAAATTGTTAAAAGTCTGGAATTTTGTATAATGTTGAATTGAATTGACTATTTTGCCACGCGATAATGCGAGGGCTTTCACCACTTTTGACACACAACCAAAATTTTTGTAGCACTTCCAAATTATCTCCCTTTCACCAAGGGTAGAACTTTTATTTTTACCCATTATTTAGAAAGATTAATATAACCGTCGTAAAAGGTGCTGAAACTTTTGACGTACTAATTTTGTTATCAATATCGCTATTACATACACCAATTTACCGTTAAAAACTAAACTGATTTAATTATGTGTCCACGTAACATCCAATCACTGTCCGATTGTCTTTATAACTAAACATAAAAGTGGTTTATTTTAGTATGTTTACAATGAAAGATAACGGGACCACATTCTTGAAATATTGTCAATGCATAGAATAACAACGTACCGCTACAATTACAGTCGGAGTCATTTTTACTATAATGACTTAATTATATGTCCACTAAGGTGGACCTTGAAATGAAATTTTTGCGATATTTTGGTAGATGAGGGCTCTATTCCGTGCCTTTTTGAAAAAAAATGACAATGCCGAAAAAAAAAATTAAAAAAAAAAAAAATTAGGGGTTGCGCACGAGCCGAGAAAAAGGTCCACTTTGCCAAAATTAGGGGGGAAATTGCCATAGGTCATCAGGGGTCACCCGTAGGGGGGAAGAATGTATGGCCGACCCCCATTAACTTTTTACCGCCAACATTTTCCCCCAAGACACCCACCCCCTATCTCCTCCCCTTAGGGGGGTCACCATACAAAAATGGAGGTTGCTCAGTATTTTCGAAAAACACCATAGGTCATCAGGGGTCACCCCTAGGGGGGCAAAATATATGACCGACCCCCATTAACTTTTCATCCCCAACATCTTTTCCGAACAAACTTACCCTCTATCTCCACTCCTTGAGGGACTCCCCATACAAAAATACTGAAAATCTATGTATTTACAGTTGCACAATATCGAGATTTTTTTAATTTTTTTTGATTTTTTTACAGAAATTCCACCAATATTCAAGAGTGGTCATTGTTTGGAAAGTCTTGAAAAATTTGAAACGCACACGTAGCAGATGCCCCCATTCATCAGTACCTGGCAGTAAAATATTGCAAAATACGTAGTAGTTATAAATAGCAGTTCATTCATCGATTGTTGTCATTCAACAAGTGCCGACGACCGCGAAAAGTAAATTGATTTTTCTCCCGTTTTTTAAAAGTTAAGATGACAACACAACTTAGATCGCGCGACGATATTTTTTTGATTGGTTATCCAAGCATGAATATTACGGGGAACAAATTACCGTCGAAGAAGCAAGTGCTAAGAATGCATTTCTTCAACATTCGCAAACGAAACATGTCGAAGAAAAATAGTGCGGTTATAGTCGCGGACGCAGTGATGATTTTTTGGCGCCAAGCAGCCATTCCGACGAAAGCCAGAGGAGATGTTACAAGAAAAATAGCTGCGCTGCACGATGAGTGGGATGCTTTAAGAAAGACATCTCACAGAAAGACTGAGTCCACTAGAGAAAAAGAGAATAAGTTTTCTGATAGCTTGAATAATCTTTTCGACATCGCACACGCCAACGCCCTTGAGAAAATGACAAATACCGAAGACATTGAGTTTCTGCTAAAGCAAAGAGAAGATGGCCGGCCAGGAACTATGGGAGGTGTGGACGCTACTGATACTCGAACGAGGAAAAGAAAAGCTGAGCGCGAAGAACAAGAAGAGTTGCGACGCAAACGTGCAACGGAATCTAGTAGAGATCAGTTCGCTAAAGGCGGTAAGCTATTTCGCGCTTTGTGTGTTCGTCCAATGTTTATATTCAAATGAAATTCTTTCAATTGCAGTGGTTAAATTTTCAAGCAGTGATTCAAGCGATGATAATGGGAGACAGGACGAAAACTTCCCGGCAGAAGCTGACCCATCAAATGTTGGTGACAGAGAGGTTACAAACAATGTTTTACTGAACGAGTCCTATCAGCTTTGGACAAGTGCAAAGTGACTGACCGAGACGCGGTCGGCATTATGATAGCGGCGGCAGAAGCATCAACGAACAGTGGCCCATTCTCCGGAGCCGCAGTTGCTCTTGAGCGGCTGTTGGAGAGAGAAATCTTATATTTACCTTGCAGACACCACGTATACGAACTGGTGCTAAGGGAAGTTTTTGAGACAAAAATGGGAAAGACCAGTGCACCAGGCGTTCCTTGCTTTGACCGTTTCAAACAGGAATGGGACGCTGTAAAGGTTAAACCATTCCATTCTGGCTTGATAGACGATCAAGTCGTCAGAAAAATTCCTGTGGCAATGCAAGTCGGCATAAAGGAGTTTTGCTTAGATCAATTGAAGGAGAAACACCCTCGCGATGACTACAAAGAAATGCTACAATTAATTCTTTTGTTTCTGGGTGAAAAACTTGAGAATTACCATTTCCGACCTCCAGGACCCGTTTCCCATGCTCGATGGATGGCAAAAGCCATTTACAGCCTCAAGATGTTTTTGTTTCGGAGAACTTTTCACTTATCTGTATGTGAATTGAATGGTATTCGACACGTTTGTATTTTTGTGGTGCGACTTTACGTCAAGGCATGGTTTGGTTCTTCTCGAGCAGCTGAGGCGCCGAATCAAGATTGGAAGTTTTTGAAGGACATCGTCGAGTACAAGTCCGTTGACCAGGATTTATCTCGGGTAATGATAAAGAAATTTATCGGTCACCTATGGTATCTCGCCGATGAGCACATAGCCCTTGCCTTTTTCGATGACAAGGTTCAAATGAGTTGAAGGCCAAAATGGCCCAAGCATTGCTAGAAAATGAGAATGACGAAGGTGAAGAAGACGAAGAAGGTGAAGAAGATGAAGAAGACGACCCGGTTCCCCCAGCTCCTCGCGTCGTAATCAAAAGCACCAGCGTTAAAAAAATCGAGGTGAAATTCAAAGATGTGAATGAGGAATTCTTGGCTAAAGACTTGAGCAACTTCGTCTCTCATAATACCAAAAATTTATTTGTACGATTTGGAATATCGCAAGATTTCATTCTTGCAAATCCAGCAACCTGGAAATCTCGCGCAGACTATCAAGAAGGTCGTAGAATTGTAAATAACTTGCGCGTTGTGAACGACACTGCCGAAAGAGGAGTAAAAATGATACAAGATTATAATAGAATACTGTGTCAAGGCGAAGAAGAGAAACAGTATTTACTACATGTTATCGATTCTTACCGCAAGAAATACCCATCAGCGAACAAAAATATGTTAATTTGACTATATTATATTAAAAGTGCTTAGTAGTACTACTCAATTACAGCTTCTTTTATTTTTGTATGGGGAGTCCCTCAAGGAGTGGAGATAGAGGGTAAGTTTGTTCGGAAAAGATGTTGGGGATGAAAAGTTAATGGGGGTCGGTCATATAATTTGCCCCCCTAGGGGTGACCCCTGATGACCTATGGTGTTTTTCGAAAATACTGAGCAACCTCCATTTTTGTATGGTGACCCCCCTAAGGGGAGGAGATAGGGGGTGGGTGTCTTGGGGGAAAATGTTGGCGGTAAAAAGTTAATGGGGGTCGGCCATACATTCTTCCCCCCTACGGGTGACCCCTGATGACCTATGGCAATTTCCCCCCTAATTTTGGCAAAGTGGACCTTTTTCTCGGCTCGTGCGCAACCCCTAAATTTTTTTTTTTTTAATTTTTTTTTTCGGCATTGTCATTTTTTTTCAAAAAGGCACGGAATAGAGCCCTCATCTACCAAAATATCGACACAAGGTCCACCCTAATGTCCACAAGTGTATATATATAAAAATGGTGGCAAAAATGTATAGTAAATCATCAATTGAGAACGGCTGGCCGATTTTGCTCAAACTTTTTTTAAGTTGTTCGTTATCGCCAGGAGCAGGTTTATGTGAAAGAAAATTTTGGGAAAATCCTCCGGAAAAGTCGGAAAATTGGAAAAATCGAAAATTGCCTTTTTGTATGGAATTTTGTGTGCAATTGTTACAGAATGGCTTTTCGAATAGAAAAATGGAAAATTTTTGTTGAAAAGTGCGGAAAATTCCGGAAAAATTCAAAAAGTTTGAATTTGTTGTTCGACGAAATTTTGCATATTATCGTATGATTTGATAATTTTTGACGATGTAACAGTTAACAATTTTGAATAATTATTCCGAAATGACTTTCCGAATGAAAACATAGAAAAATTCTCGGTGGAAAACTCGGAAAATTCCGGAAAAACTCGAAAAATGTGGATTTTTTCAGAAACATTTTGCATCGCAAATTGAGTTTTTGTATAACTTTTTGTGTGCAATTATTCGGTTGAAAAAAACAGAAAATTTTGGTAGGAAAATTATGGAAAAATTCCAAAAATTTGAATTTTTTTTCGACAAAATTTTAAATTTTTTTGTGTTTTGATAATTTTGAATGAAATGTGAAAATTTCGGCTAATCATCCCAAAATGACTTTTCGAATGGAAAAATAGAAAAATTCTTGGTGGAAAACTCGGAAAATTCATGAAATAACTCGAAAGTTTTGAATTTTTTCATCAAAATTGACCGATGATGAGTTTAGTCGACGTAAAGATGGAAAATTCGTTGTGCTGCTTGGAAAAATTCGGTTTATTGTGAAACCTATATGTATAAAATCGGTGTAAACAGTGTGTAGTAATTCATCAAGGGAGAACGGCTGGCCCATTTTGTTTTAAATTTTTATACAATTGTTCGTAATTGGTATGAGGGTTTTATGCAAGATAATTTTGGGAAAATCCTTTGAAAAAGTCGGGAAAGTGGAAAAATCAAAAATTGGTTTTTTGTATGGAATTTTGTGTGCAGTTGTTACGGAATGGCTTTTCGAATGGAAAAATAGAAAATTCCTAGGGAAAAACTCGGAAAATTCCGGAAAAGTCCAAAAAATTTGTTTTTTTTTATTGACGAAATTTTGCAATTTTTGCATGATTTGATGGTTTTGAACGATGTCTAGGTGGAAAATTTTCGGTTAAATGTTGGTTGGTAACGAGAAAAATAATATTTAAATAAAAAAATCAGTACAAGAACGTGTACGATTCACGATGAAACTGGAGGCATTTACTTTCTCGATGCTCCGAGTGGGACACCTAAGACATTTTTTGTTGATTCCCGCAACAATTTGGTCAAGATCTCAAATAACGTTTGCCGCTGCACCCTCTGGCATACCTGTCACATTGTTGGAAGGCATTCGAACTGCAAATTCCACTTTCAAACTGTCGATGAATCTTCTCACGGTTGAAAAGCCAAAGTATACAATGACCAAGAATTTTGCTACGACGAAGTAGATGCGGGAATCCCAAATCAACATTTCGGATGAATGCTCGATAACGACTAAATGAGCTTTGGAAGTAGTTGACCGAACGATAAAGGATTTACGAGGGAATTTAAAACGATTTTGCTCAAAATGTCTAATGCTGCTGATTTACTAAAACCATGCTTGAAAACGTCAAGAAATTGTAATTGACCAAAAAATTAGGGGCGCATTCAAGAACCTCCCATCATCTGCTGAATTCTCGAAACAACTGCCAGCGCTTGGTAATAGCCAAATTCGGGTTGATGTTTCGTCTGAATTGATATCGTTCCCAGCAAATTTTTGCCAGTTCACATCGTTGGAAAAGTAACGCATGACATTGCACAAAATTATAAAAATCTCGATTGGATTAATTTACAGGCAGTAGTAGTATGTTATGTATGTTACTAGCAGAGAAGAATAAATACATTAATAGCTACAATTTCAAATTAGAAAGTTAAATCGCTTGAGAACTGCATTCGTACAAATCTGTTTACAGCGTGACCGTAAAGGATGAAGCGACCAACAATCCGACCGAATTTTCCACTCGCTTAATATGCCGCATAATTTTCAGATAAAGGTGGGATCGATCATAATCATATTGGAATCTGAATCAACCGAAATTGTGCAATGGTACGCGGTTGTCCGTCAAGAATCTGATAAAAAATGTGATTTCAGACAATCATAATGAACAAATTCAAAGAAGAGGAAGTCCTTATGTTACGAATTAGATAATTCCAACTGATCATCCATTCCAATTCCCCGACGACAATCAATAAATCGCAAGGCCAATCGTTGGAAGTATATGAGATTAATCTCGAATTTCCCTGTTTTATGTCCGTTCAGTTGAACGTTGCCTTTTCGAGTTTTGGAGAACCGCCTTCGTTGTTTGTTTTTGAGGCGGAAAACTTATCGATAAACATTGTTTATCAAACATTCTCTACTGAGTTTATCTAAAGGCATAAAATTGGGGCGAGACGAAGTTCGCCGGGTCCGCTAGTTTAATATAGATTTGAAGTTAGTAAGTATCGTATAGGAATTTGTCACGTTTTAAGCTCTTTTGTTATATTGTTATATGGTGGCGTATGATTATCATAAGTAACATTCCACGTAAATCATACGCCACGTAACTGCTACAAAATAAACCCATGTTCAAACTTATTTGATGAATGCAAAAGTGAAACTGTTGCTTATGTAGGGAAACGTTATATGAACAGATTAAAGGAATTGTACCTCTTAATTTTTATTTTAAATATGTTTCAGCTAAATCGGACTAGTTCTCGAGTTACGTCAAACAAAAGAGCCTAGAACATGACAAATTCCCCTATACGACACTTACTACTTACTAAATCGATATTATGGCATGCAACGAATGATGCAGAACTTCTTCTTTTTGGGGCTACTTTCACGTGCAGTTCTCGAAATTGAGTCCCAAATCAATGAGCTGAAAAATGTTGTACTGTGTAATATATATTCTCACACCATGTAAAGTGATATAGAAACCCAATCACAAGGTGTCGAATGTGGAAACATATCTTTATTTCTTAATTTTATTACGTGTGCATTGTCGTGGCCCCCGACTGGTAATTACTCATAATTACTCGTGTTAAAAATCACTCTATATATTTCATATCACACAAAAGCTCAATAATCTATTACATGTGGCGGTGTGCAGTTTATACTTTATGTGGTCACGTCCCACCGCTGGTCATTTTATTGATTACTACAACAATAATGCTGCGCAGTCATGGATTTGATCACCTTTAAGGAATTTCTCGATCGATTTCTGTTTTACAGCATTTTATCGCAGACTTTTGTACTGTGTTTATTCGTGGTCTGTTTTTCTTTTCTGTTTTTTTTTTTGCTCGTAAATAATTTAACACAATGTTTTGCCATATGTAACGTGACTCACGTTACTTGATTGTAATTCTTTATTTTTTCTGTTTGTGTTTCTTTTAATTTTATTGTGTATTTTTTTCTCGCTTGGTTTCTTCACTGTGGCCCCAAACATTTACGTTACGTTTCATTTGATTTTTACTTCTGTTAACTGCAAATTTTTCTAATTGTTTAAACTCTCAATTGCTATCTGCAATGTTTGCCATGGCAATGCAAACAATAACAACAACTGCAGAATCAAATTGGTCGAAAGGAAAAACTACAAAAACAACAACAAAAAAAACAGCCTCGAAGTGAACCAAACATATACATCTGTTACATTACAACAAACATGGAAAAAATTTATCTAAAATTGTTAAAACAGAGTTAATCTTAAATCATGATCAGTGATCTACAACAAGAACTCTGGCTGTTTTGATATACTATTTTTTTGTTCTCTCTAAGCTTTGCGAAATTGAGGCAAACAAACAGAAAAAAACGAAGCAACGTTAAAACAAACAAACAACTGCAAGAAGAAACATGATCAAACAATTCGCATTTCTTGTTCAGACCAGACCCAGACTATACTGCGATGTACTACGACGGGGTATTAGATTAAAGGGTATTGTAGCACATGGTGGATGTGGCTGGCTGGTTGACTGACTAGCTACAGAGGTCTGCTGCTCTTCCTCTGCGCCCAAAAAGTTCTATGTTATGTCGAAGGTTTGTTCGTTTGAGACCCGCATGAGCCCACATCGACATGATCCATCCGAAGGCAGCCAATAGACACTCCAAACCCTAACCTGACTAAGGTTTCACAATTTGCTTAAACTTTGTCCGATGTTAAGCAGCGACAAAAGTGTGCACGTAGAAAAAATTAAAAACAAATTTGACAAAAAAAAAACACCGCAGAAAAAACCGCTGCGCAAAAGACCTCCAAAAAATTGTCGACAACGACAAGTAGTTGTTGTTTAACCTTACAAAACAATTTAAATCTTTGCTGTGTTTTTTTTTTGCATTTCAGTTTTGGTTGTGGTTTTAATTCCAAAATTGTTGGCCGTCTCTGCCGATCTACACCTTTAAAAGTCCTGCCCTGGTGGTGGTATGATGACTTTTTGCTTTTGGAATTGTTATTTTCCTTATTATTGCATAGGTGGCGCTGATGCTTGTCTGTCTCTGTGCAGCGATTTCAAGCCAATTTTCCTATCATGACACATACTCGCCAGCGATTAGTTCGAATTCAGTTCCTGACTCCAAGTGGTTGCGATGGTTACATCATGATGATGGTGGTGGTGAGGGCCACCACCACATGGTGGCAAGACGTGCGGGTACTTTGGGGCTTTTGTTGTGGTTGCAAATGCTTAATGATTGAAAAATAACATGAAAATCGTGCAAAATTTTCGGTAAACTATTATAGAAAATTATTTTGAAGTTAACTCACACAGAGTTAACCGTAAGTCACACTCCAAGCGGATCGGCAGAAAAAAAATAGCGAATGTTTAAAAGGCCTTAAAGAAATACTTGGTAGGTTAAAGACAGAGAGGTAGGTTGGGTTAAAGAGGGTGGGGGCGATACGGGTGATGAACACTGTTTGTGTAGTGGAAGTTAAAATGGGGTCTAATTGTAGAGTTAGATAATATAAGTTCTGACCAGTAAGAAAGTTTCAGTAGGAGAAAACCGACTTACATATACCCTCACCCTCAGCAAAACATAAAACTTTCTAGAATTTTGATATTATTACTCGATTTCCAAAGTGGGCGGCGTGGTACATTTGTGTGGAATGTACTAAAAGAGACCTGACTAGACTTACAGTTTTTTTCTCCAAATTTTATCCTGATTTAACTTTACTACATTCAGCATTTGGGCACGATCGCCTTGGGTGTATTAATCATATTAATAGATTTCTAAAGTGGGCGGTGCGGTACATTTGTATGGGAGGTGTCAGAAGGGGCGTGGCTAGACTTCCACTTTTTCTCTCCAAAACTTTATCCTGCTATAGGTTTACTAAATACAGAATTTGGGCACGATCACGTTGGGTGTATTGATATTATTACTCGATTTCTAAAGTGAGCGGAATGATATATATGTAGGGGAGGTGTCAGAAGGGACATGGCTAGACTTCCAGTTTTTCTCTCTAAAACGTTATAATGCTATAGCTTTACTTAATACAGAATTTGGGCATGATCGCGTTGGGTCTATTAATAATATTAATCCATTTCTAAAGTGGGCGGTACCACATGGGTATGGGAGGTACCAAAAGGGGCTTGCCAAGACTTTCAGTTTTTTCTCTACATCTTTGACCAGTCATAGATTTACTAAATACAGATTTTTATTACGATCACATTGCGTGTATTATTATTATTACTCGATCTCTTAAGTATGCGGAGTGCTACATTTGTATGGGAGGTACCAAAAGCGGCGTGGCTGGACTTCCAGTTTTTCTCTCTAAAATCTTATCCAGCTATAGCTTAGCTAAATACAGAATTTGGGCACGATCGTGTTGGCTGTATTGATATTATTACTCGATTTATAAAGTGGGCGTAATGATATATTTGTAGGGAAGGTACCAGAAGTGAAGTGGCCATGTGGCCCATTTGCAATACTGTAAGTAGTTTTGGGGAAATATTAACACTTGCATTTGGTTGCGTGTTTCGAAAGTTATCATGAGTACCAGCTGGACCGCCAGACAGACGAACATGGCTCAAACGACTTAAAAACACATAAATCGAATGTGGTTCAAAGAAACTTAGGGTCTAAGATGGTTCCTTCTATGTGTTACACTTCTGGGTCGTATCAAATAATATATACCCTCCTACCCGTAGGGTGAGGGTTTAATAATGTCTCCTATTTCTGTTAAGACTCCAAATTATAATAATTCATTCCTAGGGCAGTCCTTCAATCGTTTCGTTCTCAGTGCAGCTGCGATGCAGAAAGGCAAAAATTTCGATGTGGATTCAAAGTCCGCTAGTGACCAAACATCCAATATCCTCTTCACTCGGAGTTGTTTACACGCCACGACGGAAGACAAAGAGAGGATGCGTTCTATTAGCGACTGGAGGAAATATATGACCGCTGCCCTGCCCACGACATTAAAATTGTTCTGGCAAATATTAGTAAAACAGGAAGTGAAGATGCTCTTGGATCGACAGTTGGAAAGTTCAGTCTGCACAACAACATTTCCGATAAAGGATTCAGACTGTTTAGATGTGTGTCGGCAAGAAACATGGTAGTGAGTGGAACCAAATTTCTGCAGAAAGATATCCACAATGTGTCCTGGATATCCCCTGATCAAGGGACATGACACCAAGTTGATCATGTGGTAATCGCTAAAAACAAAGTAGTGGAAAGGAAGCTAAACATCACAAAGCTGCATACCACCGAGATAGCCAATGCCTACTTTAATCAACTCTCTCAACTTCAAACATACCCTCCCTAATATTGATGTTCCAGGCACACAGTCGCAGCATAATGCGAATTCTATGGCCACTGTCAGAACGACAGTACTGGGTTATGAATAACCAAGCCATCGTAATGTCGCGTAATGACTGAGTAAAAGTACTCTGCATTCAGGGCAAAACTGCAGCCGATGGCAACGCGTGCAATGACGGAAATTTATAATGAGAAGAGAAGGGAAACGAAGTTGGAAGAAAATAGGGAGCTAGTATAGCAAAATTTTCAGGGATAGAGGTGAATCCCGAAAGTCTGCTGAGTGTGCTGCAAACATGGAGGAAGCACTTTCGTTCTCTGCTCGTTCCCGAAGGCAGCATAAGTGACGGAATCACACCAATTACACTTGGTGTTGGTCATTTGGAACTAAGGGAGAGACCTAGTGCATGTTGTAGGTCTGGTCGAATACAACATGACCCTGTGTTCAAAAACCGGGTTTTCGGATCTTCTCTCTTATGAGCTTATAACTCTGTCAATTCTGAACCGAGTTTTAAGATTTGGTTTGGAAAAGAATAGCCTTACATCATTGCAACGATATAGATATTTTTATATACAACTTGTCTCATCAGTCTGGTTTTACCTCGGAATCGCAAACTTTTGTGATTTTCCTCACTATTTTTTAAGTTGAAAGGAGGAATTGACTGAATTATAAGCTCATATGTGAGGAAATATCCGAAAACCCGTTTTGTTAACCGAAAGTCAAGGGTTTGAGGGTGTTAGGAAACTTTAGTATACTGGGTCATGTTGAACTTTACAAGACCTACAATATGCACCAGTTCACTCTCCAAATTTCCTTTAATTTTTTCTATTTTGTCACAGTGTGTTATCGACGATGGCACAGATTGTCCACCACCGAACCAAAACATGCTCATCACATGAATTGCACGGCTTAATAAATAACAAAGGTGCTGGAGTCGATGGACTGCCGCAGAACTGTTTAAAAACGGCGGCAATGAGCTGGCAACGTGCATGCACCAGCTCATAAACACGATTTGGCTGAAGGAATGCATGCCCGATGATTAGAATCTGAGTGTTCTATGTCCTGTGCTTAAGAAAGGCGACCCAAGTGAGTGTACCCACTTTCGCCGGATCAGCCTTGTACCCAACGCATATGAGGTCCAGTCTAGTGTGTTATGTGAAAGACTAAAGAAGACATCCTACCGAACCTGACTAGAACTTATCTGAGTGACTTTAGACCTGGTCAATCGACGACTGATAAGATGTTAACACTTCGACAAATCCTGGAAAAGACTCAAGAAATGTAGATCGACACAAACAATCTGTTTGTCGATTACAAAGCTGCAGCTGACATTCTGATAAGACAGAAATTATTTGATGCTATGACTGAGTTTGGTATGCCGTCGAAGCTGATACGACTTTGCGAGACGACATTAGCTGACAAGAAGTCTTTAGTGAATATAGACAAAAATCGATGTATCGCGTTGAAATATACCGAATGTTCAGTTTAGTAGGATCACCATAGAACTATTGTCTCAACAGCAGATACAAACAGCATCAGAATTTCGTATCCCGTCATAGAACAATAGATCTCAGCCAGATTCCCATTCGATTGGCTCCATCCATCCGTGTTTCACATATTTCGATCAAACTATTTCTGTAACGCCATCTGCATCATCATCTGCAGTATATTACTTCCATAAACGTCATTCTATTCTTCTCCGAATATTCTGGCATAGACCATGTACCGTATACACTTCAAGTTGAACTTAAAAAGACTTAGTTGAATTGACTACAAAGCCCCATCAAACTTCCCAGTTCATTTACAAAAAATTCATCGAAACCACCATCTATACTAATACATATATATATACTATCTATGCTAATACATATTTTAAAGAGAAGATGTTTGTAAGTTTGTTTGTTAGTTCGGTTGTTTGTTTGTAGGGGGTAATCTTTCAAACTACTTATTTGATTTAAAAATTCTTTATCCAGTGGATAGCTACGTTCTCACTGCGTTAGCTTTTTTTAAATTCTTTGTGCTTTCCCAATGTTTTTGTTTCTGTGCCCACTGTTCTTTCCCTTTCGCTATCACATACCTCAATGATTATTGCCGTAGCCTCATTTCATCTCCCACCATGGACCTACGACCCTTCACAGCTACAGTTCGTCGTCTGCATTTGCGGTATGATCGCTTATTATGCTGTCTCACTTAGCATTTGATAGCCATAGTGGCAGAGGTGCTCCTCTCTGTCTGTCGTCTCTATATGTAGCGCGCGGTGATTCCATTGCGTCATTCAACAAATTTTCAAATTCATGCAATTTTTCATGGTATCAACAGACATCGATAGCATTTCATTGCAATTTGATTACCACAAATTGTAATAAGAGGGTTTACAGAGGGGAGATGAGTGCGAAACTCTCTCATATATTGCAACTACGGCAGGTAAGTTGCTACAATAATATCACGTTGTTGTTGTAGTTGCTCTATCAAAGTAATTGTCTAATCGCTTTGCCGCAGCAGCAGCCGTTGGTTGCAGTAACAGTTGCAGCAGCCGCAACACCAACAGCTATGGATGCTGCCACAATCAACAATTCTCATGTTAAGGTTGAAGATACAATTCGTTGTGCATGTTTTGGCGCGATTTTGCGTTTTCTTTTTTTTGCCCTCTCCCTATCTTACAATTTGAGGGACCTTTTGGGGGCGCGTTCCTTTAGTATTGTGGTCGGTTGGGTTTAGCGTACCGCCGTATTATAGTCAGTCATGGCACGCCGACCCAAGCGACAGATCGCTGGTGCAACCATCAAAAAGGGTAGGTAAAATTTCAGGCATGGTCCCCTGTCTCAGAGCGATTATGCTTTGTGGTCACTGGTCTCTCACTTTTGTGGTGCAGTGCGCTGCAGTTATTACTCAAAGACGTATCTTTACCGTACCCTCCTGTCCTTTTGTTATCTGTTGTGGCTGGGGAAAATAGAATTGACTTTTTAATAGTTTTCCATGACGTAACTCATTGTTGTGTCTGTTTTTTTTGCCACTCTGCCCTCAGGTGTGATATTTATATTGTGTTTATTTACTGTAAAGCGAGTGCCACGACCATCTATCGCCCTGCAATCAGAGGGAAAAATCACTTTCCTTTGTGATGAGGGGTGTTACATAAACAGGAATGATATTTGAATTTGTTACAAAGCTGATTTTATATAAACGGACGAGGTGGTATGGCAGTAATGGGGAATTGTAACAAATGTAGTCCTGAATATTTTCTATGTATGAAAAATCAAATTGGAAATATGTTTTTTTTTTGGTATCGCTAATGCACGAGAGCGGTTTTAAAATTAGACGATCTAACAAAGAGAACGCAAACAATTTGCAAAAGTGTTTTGTTTATTTCTCAAAATAAAACACTTTTCTCAGCGATATTCAATAGTTTCGATACCCTGTTTATAATAAGCAATGTCATTGAAATATTCATTAACCGCAGACTCCATCTCTTGATTGTTGGCAAATCTTTTATCACCGAGCCATTTTTTTCAAGTTCGAAATAGAAAATAATCCTAGGAAGATACAAGGAATGGAGTGATTTGTCCCTTTTGTTCTAGAATAGTACCAGTTCAAAAATTCTAGTCGGACTAGTTTGGAACCACTTCAATTTGAACAAGTTTTAGGAAAGCATGCAAAACCGCCATGCAGGATACCAGAGTTTGATACCTGTCTCAGCCATATTCTTTTCTTTCATCAGCGCACCGAATGTGTTTTTTCCATCTAGTACCACGATGACGGTCTGGCCAGAAGTTGGGCTCCACCCACTAGGAAATACTACATTGCCGCTATAAGGGCCTGGTAGAAACTATTGTCTCGACAGTAGATACAAACAGCATCAGAAATTCATATTCCGCCATAGAACAGTAGATCTCAGCCTGATTCCCATCCGACTGGCTCCATCCATCCGTGTTTCATATATTTCAATCAATTGATTACTGTTACGTCATTGGACACCATTCCTCCATTCATTACTTCCAGCAGTATCATCTGCAGTATGTCACTTCCACAAACGTTATTGGACTCTACTCTCCCGAATATACATCGATATCATCAATAAGCATGAGTTTGATTTGGATTTCTGGTCTCTAGGTTTACTCCTGTCAGTAAACGAATCATCGAATCAATCGAGTGAAGGCAAAATGTTTCTACATCACGCTGATATTTGCTCATGCTCCGACGGAGGAGAAAAGTGACGAGGTCAAAGACAAATTCTACTCCCAACTTGAATTAACAAATGACCGTAGCTCGGGCCATGATGTTTAAATCGTACTGGGAGATTGTAATGCCAAAAATGGCCAGGTGAATGTCTTTAGCCCAACAGTCGGAAAATGTAGTCTGCATACTGACACATCGCCAAACGGAATCAGATTGATTGATCGCTTTGCAGCAAGGATCATGGTAATGAGCAGCTCTCGATTTGACCACAAAAAGATTCACAAGGTAATCGATGGAATGCACGTGTCAAGTGTTTTAGACGTACGAGTGATCAGGGGAGCGAACATCAATTCGGATCACCACATCACTGCAGTGAAGGCTAATCTGGGCAAAAACCCTGCGTAACCAGGCACAGAGAAAGCGGTCCGTACTGGGGTATGTGAAGCTCTTAAACGATAATGCCTTGTTCGATGATGAATGCCGCAATGCCACCCGGGAACAAGATGCTGCATACAGCGCCAAACTGCAGCGGGTGGCGATGTGAGCTGTTCACGAAAAAAGGGAGAAGATGCGGGAAGCATCTCGACTCTTCAGGCTATAAAAACGAGGGCTGAATGAGCAGAATAATGTGTCCATTAAAGAATACAGGAACAGAGGTTATGCCCGCAAATTCTACCATTAGATACATAGTAGGGTACATGGAATAGGTCATCCCTCCTGTAAAGACAACACTGATATTCTCTTTACTGACTCCGAGAGCGTTCTGAGAATACGGAAATATCACTTCTGATTCCTATAGAAGTCTAAAAACTCGGTTGCTGAAAACTGTGTACCAATCCCAGACGATAACATCGAGGGGACCCCTCCGAGCCAAGCTGATATAAAAACTGTCATATCCCACCTAAAGAAAAATAAAGCAGCTGGAGCTGATGGTCTTCCAGCTGAGTTCTTAAAGGTGGGTGGACATGAGTTTGTTTTAAGCATGCAACAGCTCATAGGGAATATTAGACGCTGTAAGGACTGACGTTGCTTAGTAGGACTGACTGGAGACGGTGCGCACTAGATTGTTGTTCTTATAGCTTCTTGTAATAATATGGATAATGATGAAGTACCCGCCTCCTAACTTGGAAAATACCTTAAACCTGCTCGATAATAGTTATCACATAGTAAGTTTAACAATAATGTACATGTGGATGACCACCCTGTCCTATTTTTTAACTATACTCCCACGACTATCACCAACTACCTGCAATTGCTGCCACCTCCCTCGTTAATCACTCTCTTGACTCTGGATTTGACACTTTGAGCTGTTGTTTTTTATGTGTTTTTTTTTGTGCTTTGTTGTTTATTTGTCTGTTTACCTTCCACCGATTTGTTGGCAATTGAAATGGAAAATAGTTGCTGTTGTCTGCTTTTTCAACTGTCATTTTCAATATTAACATATCGATATTTGTTATTGTTTGCTCTCGAAATTGTCGAGATGAAAGGTCGCTTGACTGGGGTGCTTTTAGCTCAATTTTGCTTTGGTTGAACCGACGAGGAGATGAATGAATATGAATGGAATTGCATTGCTTCGTGGCATAAACTAAACATAAAAAACAGTGTTGCAGTGGTGAAGTACTTTTGTGGGTGATACGCTTTCTGTTCTGTTTACTATTGACTGTGTTGTCTGTCCATGTTTGCGTCTGTTTAAACACTACTATGGGTAGTGCATGCAAAAATCCGTCTGTCCTTGCAATCATCATCATCATCATGATGCAGTAACAGTATCGAATTTGCGTTTAGTTTAAATGTCAGTTTGAATTTATGTTTATGTGTCGTGATTTGTTTATATTGTCTGTATTTGTTGATTTCCGTCACTAGTTTCCACTACCACTGTGCCCTAATGGGGGTATTCCGTCCCCTATCTTGCCCCCTTTCGTGTGTCATATGATTTTGCTTTATGATTTGTTTAATTATAGCTTTGGGTTTGGGGTGGCTGCATGGCTGGTGACGGCTGTCTGGCTGGCTGACTGGTTGGCTGGTGGAGGAGGAGTTAACTGGTTGGTTCTGTGCGCACTGGATGAATATGCAGATCTGCTGCTTTGAAGCTGATTGCATTGTTTGTCTTCTGCGGTAATTGTTGGTTTAATTTAATGTTAACTATCAGGTGATAATTAAGTCATTATTTATTCGGATGACATGTCGGTTCTTGGTGTAAGGGAGCGTAACTTGACTAGTGTGTAATTACTGTTAAATTACTGGAATTTATTATATTTAACACATTTGCTTCCTGGCCTGGCCGGGTCATATGTATGTAGAAAATTTTCAAAATTAATCGAAAGAGCTATGAGGGGAATTGCGATATGGATGGGTGAATGAATCGCGTTTGCGATTACAATTGAACCAAAATTCAGTTTGTATATTAAAATCAGCAGTTGGATGATGCAGCCACGTCGGGGAGAGGCGGAAGGGTTACAAAATGCATGAGCAGCCAATGGGAATTCATGGTCATGGCGCCATACAGCGGTGCACAACGTACGTTCTGCGTGCGAGGGTACTTTCAAAATTTCGATTCTTTGACTATGTCGTAACGAAAATATTTCACTTATTACAACATATGACATGGCAATGAAGCTTTATCGTTTCAATTGATTACATAATCGTAGCAGGAGATGGGAGGACTAAACTTCACGGCATGATCGACTGTGAAGGATCGTATTTTTTACAAGATGAGGCATAGGGTGTCGTCCGCGAAATATTTCCGAAAATAGTGATGTCAAAAAGAGATGTCTAACTGCCCTGCGGGAAAACAAACTAACACAGAACTAGTTCTGAGTTGGTCCCTGTTGGGTAAGGACCGGTCCAAGTTTTAACTCAAATATATGCAGGGGACATGTAACTTCTACACAGATTTGTTGTTGGAGGTGTGAATTAACACCTGGCGCCATAATTGGACCACTTCTGTGTCTGTTCTACAGTACCAATCTTAGAACCAACGTCGAGGATTATGACTCAGATGAATCCTTAAGAACATTAGGACAGTGGCATAGTGGTTAGAACACGCGACTACCATCATCTCCATTTTTTCTTTCATTGTCGACAGCAACGTCGCAGTATAAGTGTCGAGTCAATCGGCAGTCTAGTAGAAGCTTCTCAAACAGTGACGTTCGCTTTCGTCGATAAACAAGTAGGTGCCGTTTGTTGTGAATCTAAAACAGAAAGCGTGTTAATTCGCAATAAAGCGAGAAGCTGTCCCATCTTATTCATGTGGTGAAAAGCGAAATTAAGTTTTTTTTTAAGTATATATTTTTTATAATATACTATACATCAGTCGAATTGACACTTCTTTACCACTTTAGAACCAGTTTGGGGACACTTCTTATACTTATCTCTGAACAGGTACTTTTGGACAATTGTCAACAACTTTTCCGTAGGGTTGCTACATGGTCGTCCAGGCTTACCCCCACATACTTTTAGTAAAGCTTTGAACAGCAACCCAGCCTCTCTTCAGGAACTAAAGTAGCGGTAAATTTCAATTGAGTGTAACTATTATTACACAGTACAAAATTGTTTTAGTTTACTGACTCGGGACTCAATTTTGAGAATTGCACGTGAAAGTAGCCCTAAAAAAAAGAATTTCAGCATCGTTCGTTTGGTCAAGTTGGCTGCATGAATAACTCATTGGTCATACGAAGAAAGTTTCAGTCGGGCAACCGGCTTACTTACATATACCCTCACCCTCAGTAAAACATCAAATATTCTATTATACACTCATACCTTTTTATACGGCCCCTCTTTTTACGGCATTTACCTTCGCTTTACGGCGCACATTACCTCGCTATACGGCTAAAAGCAAATAGGGGATTCACCGTTTTTCCAAGAAAAGTAAGAGACTAACAAAAGCATTCACTCACAAGCGCAGCGAGTGTTGATGCAGCAGTCTATTGTATGTGCTGATCGTGAGTGGACGTAGTGTTCTTGCACATTTGTCCATTCTTGAGTAATAATAAGTAGGAGCCAATCTCTTACTGTTCATATGGATTTGTATAAAATATGGGGCTTGGCTAGACTTCCAGTTTTTTCTACAAAACTCTATCCTGCTATAGCTTAACAAAATTCAAAATTTGGGCACGATTGTGTCGAGTGTATTGATATTATTACTCCATCTCGAAAGTGGGCGGAATGGTACATTTGTATGGGAGGTACCAGAAGGGGCGTGGCTAGACTTTCAATTTTTTCCAAAACTTTATTCTGTTATAGCTTTACTAAATACAGAATTTGGGTACGATCCCGCTTTGTGTATTAATATTATTACTCGATTTCTAATGTGGGCGAAATGATGTATTTGTATGGGAGGTACCAAAAGGGGCGGGACCATGTAGCCCATTTGCAATACCGTAAGTAGTTTTGTAGAAATATTAACTCATGCAAAATTTTAAAACATTTGTTTGCGTCTTTCGAAAGTTATCTTGTTTACCAGCCGGACAGTCCGACAGACAGACGGACAGGGCTCAAACGACTTAAAAAGTCATGAATCGAATTTGGTTCAAAAAAACCTAGGGTCTAAAGTGACTCCTTCTTTCTGTTACGCTTTTTGGTCGTATCAAATAACATATACCCTTCTACCCGTAGGGTGAGAGTATAAAAAGTAACAGAAAGTACTCTTATTGTACCAACTAGTACAATTAATTGTACTAAAAGTACTTTAATTGTACCAAAAAATACTTTAATTGTACCAAAAAGTAAAATTTATTGTACCAGAAAGATCAATTTATTGTACCAGAAAGAACATTTTATTTTCCCAAATAGTAGAATTCCAAATAGTACAAATTATGGCACCAAAAAGTACAATTTATGGTAACAAAATAGTAAAAGTAAAATTTATGGTATGAAATAATAAAATTTATGATATCGAAAAGTACAATTTATTGTAACAAAAAAAAAATACAATTTATTGTACTAAAAAGTACATTTATGGTAGCTAAAAGTATTATTTATGGTACCAAAAGTTCAATTTATGGTACTTATTTAGTAGCTAGAACTTTGCAAAAGAGATATTCCGTACGACATACCGAGATATAATCGTGTTAAAATATAGAAAATGAGATAAAAATCCATCTTGAAAAAAAAAATCGTATGGCCAATAAATTATTAAGGCAGCCAACTTGACAAAATGAATGATGCAGAAGTTCTTATTTTTGAGGCTGCTTTCACGTAAAATTTTCAAAATTGAGTCCCGAGTCAATAAGCCGAAAAATGTTGTACTGTGTAATGATAGTTAAAATAAATTGAAATGTTTTGCATTTCATTAATGCGACATACTACCATTTACGATAGTGACCATCTACTATGTACAGGTTTCGAAGATTAAGTTGCTCAAACCTTATTGACACATCGTCATTATCATCCGCTGCTGCTGCTCTTAATTGGAATTCATAATAATCTATCTCTATCATTGGCAATTCAATCAAATGATAATGATCTTTATCATATGTTCGTTACATTTGAAATATGATATGATAAAATTGCATCCAATTTAATCGTGGCAACCGACACAATTGCTTTGGCAACCCCTCAGTCCATTTTCAGTTTAAAAAGCTATAAATATTATCACCTTAACAAAATCTATTACTTCATTTGCTGACCTTTTTTTCCTCCTATAGTTTCTCGCTTGACAAACTTTTCAAAGAGATTTCCTGAGTTTAGACTTGTAAAGGCCATAAAGACCGAAACTTCTCACCGCCTTTAAATGTGACATCTTTAAACAACACACACATACACACTTCCAGGCAAACAGCCAAACACACATGACAGGTGGGCACCCCTCGTAAATTGTGTGCTCATTAGTAAAACGAATCGAAAATGAAAACCCTTTACCAGCGCGCACACACACACAGATCACCTGAGGAAAAAGAAAAGTTTAGCCATTTAATAGTCGGTCAGCAGTGGGCCAAGTGGGATAGGGGATTTTCTAGAATGAAATCTATAGCGTTGTGGACACAACGCCACTTAAGGTGACAATCTGATATGTCAAAATGAGTTGTAAATGGCAATGGAACTGGAAGCAGAGGAAGAATAAGAGAAACACTAACAACAACAACAGCGGCAACAACCTGCTGTAAAGTAATTTCAGGGGAAAATGTACACAAAAGAAAATAAACCGAAAATTTCGTTTTATTTCACAAAGAAAACCCACCGACAGCTGGACAGACGGACGGACATAGGGAACGTACTTGGTATCAGTGTACTATAGAGTATAAGCAACTCCAGCAACAACAACAACTACAAGATGACTTACGATAATGATACCACGATGGACGATATCGAGCCGGTGTTAAGCACTGAAAATAATTCACTTGATGACAGGTTTACCTTTGCAGGCCTTATCAAATGGAGATCTCAATCTTGCCACTCATTCCTCCCTCTTTCTCTCTCGCCTCGCTGTCCTCCTTGACTGCCTCTCTAATTTTGTTATATACGATATTACACTTTCCGAATTGAGTTACGACGACCAAGAAAAGCCAACACATGAGGACACAATTTTCAGGGATGTGATAAGGGGTTGTAAAATATACGTTAAACTGGGCATAAAAAAGGTACAGAAATCGGTTTCCTGAGATATGAAGAAGCTTTGGTAATCTAAGGGGGAAAAATGGGTTTCTAAATATTTTGTTCGTGGGTGGTGTTTTCAGCTGCGCCCACTATGTTTAAACTTTAAAATATGATTCGAAATTTTAATTCATTGATTTTAAATCTGTAGATGTCCTGCCGTATCATGATAATTATAACACGTACCAATCACGCGGGAGACCTGGTTTCGTTCCCTGTCAAAAACATCTAAATTTCTTTGATCGCCTGCCCCTCGAAGTTGTTGACAGCACCTTTTGAGTAGTCGAGTCAATCGACATATCTAGTACAAATATTTCAAACAGCTGACGTTCGGATTTGTCATTAAGCTGTAGGTGCCATTGTTTGAATCTAAAAATAAAAGCTTATTAACTTACACAAATGAGAAAAGCTCTCCCATATCTCAATCACGGGATGCGAAAGGAAAAATAAGGAAATCTGTAAGGAAGTAAGAAATAAGACTCGACCAGAACATATATACGGTGTTTTTTTTATAAAACGTATAAAACTTTCGTCAAACTAATAAAGTATATTCGAATTTTTGTTTAGGTATTCTTTGGCAAATTACCATGCAAAGATTTACACGAAACAATGTTACAAATCGTGAAATTTATTTCCAAAATTCGAGATCTGTTTGAAAAACTCATAGAGTAAATTGTTAAGTTTACAGTTCATCAGAGATTAGCTGCTCTGCAATACTATGAATCGAATCATGACCAAATTTACTCTTTTAGATAATATTCCATCCAAATCGAGTTCGTACCGTGTGTACAGAAGATGCCATTGTCGCTATGGGCGTGATTGTGGCAAAGGACATGAATTTATCATCGTTCTCAAAATATCGGTGTCTGTTAGTCCACGACATGAAAAATTTTGAGGAAATATCGTAGCTTGGATCCACATATTAAATCCAACTGGTGCTAGAATTAAAGCCAGCAAACCATCAATTGCTTCGAGTGTTCGGTGAATGGGCTGAGAATCAACTAAAAGTTTAACCAGATTCTTACAGTCAAATCATCTTCAGCAATGAGGCTCTTGAAACTTATTACATCTTATTACATCAAGAAATGGTCCTGTGAATTGGTCACCTAGTTCGTGTGATTTGACACCTTTGGACTATTAATTTAAGAGCCAACATTGACTTTTGACGAAATAAGACCGGATATATTAAAAAAAGTGGTGAAAAATGGACGGACAGTATGGCGTTCATCAGGCGCAGTCGCTGAAGCCACATGCGAGGTATTAAAAAAAGTTATGATATTCGTTTGTGCAGCTACTGCCCTATCCATTTAATTTTTTTCGTAGATTTTTTAAATGTTTAATCGGATCAGATTTACATCCTGTTCTTTACGGATATACTCTACACGGGTAGCTGACTCAAATTCGAAGGTGAAAGTGGGCATGATCCTGTGAGCAAGTACAAAACTTGAAAGAATACTAATATTATTATATTTTTAAAATCTTATTACAATGATTCTGAACAAAATGTTAACTTAAAAAAAATTTGCTCTTTTTACTTTTATTACTAGCTTTTGTTTCGAACTGTAGCAATTTAATAACGATTGGTACATTGCTTTGGAAGATGCCAGGTTTACTTTTTCGATAAACCCATTGTTCGGCAAATTATGTACATTAGATCAACTGATTCAAATTTCTAAGACTCTCACTGTTATACTTCTCCTGATATCTATGATGTATAAAACATTTAGTTTATATAGGAAGTGCCACGCCTTCTAGTGACATGTTAGTGTAATTTAAATTTACATCGAGTTGCAACGCTTTTACTTTTATCTAAAGCAAGATTTTTGTTAATAGTGTCTGTCGTATGGGCAGGGCTTCATCCCTAGATCCGATACATTCCATGTTTCTGTGTATATACTGATCTCAAATGAATTCATACTTAATTTTAAAACGAATGGGACAATATTTCTTTAGACATTGCGTTTTAAAAGATATAGTGCTGTGGACGGGGCCAGGCCCACCAGGCCACTTTTGGCTTGATCCCCTATATTGCAGGTAAATCCAACCGCACCTAATTGTAAGAAGCCAAGGTTAACCGTACGCCATATCTAGAATATTTGTTATTGGGGTCGTATGGGCAGTGCCTCACCCCTTGATCCAATTTAACCAATTTTTCTTTAAAATACGTAAACTGTTCCCTTCTCCCGTTGTTGTGAATTAACACGCTTTCTATTTTTAGATTCACAACTAACGGCACCTACTTGTTTATCGACGAATGCGAACGTCACTGTTTGAGAAGCTCTTACTAGACACGCCAATTGAATCGACGCTTAATACTGCGAAGTTGCTGTCAACAACATTCGAGGGGAGCCGACAATGAAAGAAAAATTTATTTATTTTATTTTTCTTTTAAGACGACTAGAGCCAGGTTTGAACCTGCTATCTCCCGCATGGTAGTCGCGTGTTCTAACCACTATGCCACGGCCGGTCCCATTTTGTACTTGCTTCCACATATTGCAGTTAAATGCATCCAAACCTAATTCCAATTCGCCCAGGTTTAAAGTTCGCCAGATAATGTATGTTTGTTAAAGGATCGTTTAGCAGGGGACACACCCCTTGAACAGATCCTACCCATTTTTTTACCATCACCCCACGGGTAGAAGGGTATATATCAGTTAATACGACCCAAAAGTGTAACACAAAGAAGGAGTCGCTTTAGACTCTAGGTTTCTCTGAAAAAAATTCGATTCATGACTGTTAAAGTCGTTTGAGCCATGTCCGTCTGTCTGTCTGTGTATCAGTACGTGTGTTTGCCCGGTACACACGATAACTTTCGAAAGACGCTACCAATTGCTTTGAAACTTTGCATGGGTTAATATTTCCCCAAAACTACTTGCGGTATTGCAATTGGGCTACATGGCCACGCCCCTTCGGGTACCTCCCATACAAATGAACCAATCCGCTTACTTTAGAAATCGAGTAATAATATCAATACAACCAAAGAGAACATGATCTGTGTTTAGTAAATCTATAGCAGGATAAAGTTTAAAAGAGAAAAAAAACTGGAAATCTACCCACGCCCCTTCTGCTACCTCCCATACAAAGGTACCATTCCGCCCACTTTAGAAATCGAGTAATAATATCCATACAACCAATGCGATCGTGCCTAAATTCTACATTTAGTAAAGCTATAATGGGATAAAAATCTGAAAGTCTATCCACGTCCCTTCTAGTACCTCCCATACAAAAGTATCTTTCCGCCCACTTTAGAAACGCGACCGTTCCCAAATAGCGAGACGGATTACCACGTATGCGGCGGGGCGTGTCGTCGTCATACGATTTGTATAATATGATTCCTTTTGAAACTGACATATCGCCCAAAAAATTTGTGCTGGGCCTTATGTCATTGCATTTGGGCGATATGTCATTTTGTAGTTAGGTTTTTGGTCGATATTACATGTTTTGGCCGATATGTCATTTTCGTTTTTGGGCGAAATGACATTGGACGAAATGACGGTACGCCTTTTTATATTAATATTATTAAATTATAGTAAATGCCAACTTAAGTACAATATGTACCACAAAAAGTACTATACAGTACTATTTGCTTCCTTTGCCATGTCCTCCTATCCATACAATATCTATGATAGTCTAACTAACGTATAATTGTGCTTTAGGTTTTCACAAACATTTATTTGTGTTGATGGTGTTGTTGTTTTTGTTTTTGCTGCGGCTGCTGTTGTGATGACATATTGACAATCATTATCAGCCACACTCGGTGCAACAAACACAACAAATACTACAACAGCTATAGCGAAAATCAAAAATATCTCCACCCCTTGCCAAAATGGCCCAAAACGAAATAAGACATTATTTCTAACGATTTTAATTAGTGAACGACCTCTCTCGGCTTTATGTCAAACTACTATGACAACAGAGCTACCAACAACCAACAGAACAAAACAAAAACAAACAGTAAACAGCCACTATAGATAGAACCAATCTCTAAAGCAGTAGATGACAACAGTGGCAGCATCGTCAGCTAATGTTTATCTTTTCCCAAACTCAGGCGCACAAAGGTTCTAAATGTCATTCCATTTCATTAATGATTGGGGCCCACAGCCAAAGACGCATGAGAGGGGGGAGGGTGGGCAAGAGTAAGAACCGCAAGAATGACACGGGCACGGGGATGTTGTTATGTGGCCCCAGTGCCAGTGTCACATGGTTGGCTGTAACTGTTTCCTCATTTTGGGTTAGCTGGAAATGATAATATCATTATCGAAGTGAAAGTATCACCAAGCACTTGGCGTCGTTGCTGCAGCCGTTGATGTTACCATTGCCATTGCCATAGCTATGGCTGTTGCCTGTTGGCCGTTGCCGTTGATGTCATTTGCCCAATTCCATCAACTCATTTGTTTGGGTCTTGAGAATGTGAACCTCTAAATCGATTCGCAGTTGATTGAGTTTTGTGAAATGGAATGAATTTGAATGTTTCTTCTGCAAGTGTCAGGATACAACACAACATATGGTTGGCTAAAATGATTGAAAGTCTCAGATAAAGGGTTGAAAACTCCAATGACAATTGTACTGCCATTGACTTCATCATACAGACCATAACGAGGGTTGACTGTGCGGGTTGTGTAAACAAATGAAGATACATTTGGCTTAAAGGGTCGATTGCCAAGGAGGGTAGATGATAATGAATAAGAGGCGGCGTTAATAAGAAGGTGTCATGGTAATTACATGTAGTGGGCTAAGTAAATTGTCATATAGTCTTGCAAGCCTATAATTGTGATACATTTGACACATTAAAGAGTGACTTATTAATGATGAGCAAGAAGCGAGGGAATAAGCTTGTTAGATAGGTTTAATTAATGAAGGGAGTGGTGGTGTGAAATATAACCAAGGGTTGTGTAGTAACTTTTTTTCTTTTTAGGTGGTGACATACACTTTTAAATGGGCAAACTAGGGTTTGAAAGAAATATAGAATAAAAGGAAACATAGATTAGGGAAAGAAATATCAAATGAAAGGGAACATAGATTAATATATTAATTTTAACAAAATTCTTTATATGTTTAATTTGGAACAAAATACATAATATTGATTTTAGTTTTATGCAAGCTTAGAGACCTGGTTTGAAAGGAGTTATAGCTGAGAATGAGATTTTTATAATGCCGAGTAGTCCATATAGCTTTTTCGGATTCAGCCACGAATCCTCATCAGCAGACTTTGGTACAATGACTGCAAAATGTTTGTAAGGTCGTGTACCACAATCTCATAACTAAATGAGAATTCTTTCTTGAGTGCTCGAGGCTCGAATAACTTCACAAGCATTCACTATGAGAAACCATTCGCACATCTTAATTTACTTAACTTAATTTCCCTTTACACCCCATGAATGAGGTATGAGATAGCTTCTCGCGTTGTTGTGAAATAACTCGCTTTCTATTTTACATTCATAGCAAACAGCACCTACCTATTTATCGATGAATGCGAACATCACTGTTTGAGAAGCTTTTACTAGACATGCCCAATGACCCAACACTATACTGCGAAGTTGCTGTCTATAACATCGAGGGGGCCGGCAATGAAAGAACAATTTAGATGGCTGGAGCCGGGAATCGAACCACGTACCTCCCGCATGGTAGCCGCGTGTTTTAACCACTATGCCATGGCCGATCCCAACATCTTAATAGTTAATATAGATATTATTTAAATCCAAAATATTTATCACTATAATTTTCCCCCAATTTTACAACCATCCTCCTTCGCCTGCCACTTAATTGTCTCTCCCCGTTATTGATGCAGTCACACTAGGTGGTCCTGTCCCAATACCGTTCATTTTTAATTCATTGCATTGCTCAACTATTCTTAATGGTGGTAACTGATTGAAGAATTTCTATATCTTTTGTATCTCCTCGCTATCAGTCAACTTTGGCCATCACACTTCCATGCAGCACATTCAGCATAAATTTAATCGATATCTTGCAAATTAAAAGAAATTCATCAAAGAAACGAACTGATATGATGCACAATCTCTTTCTTACTTAGTTGATACCCAAAAGATAAATGCAACAACACCAATGAAGTCTTGCCGACTCCTTCCTTGCTCTGGCACACAAATAAGTCGCAAATCCTCTTAAGGTCTCCTCCAACTCGTTGCCATAGATTATTGCATCACTTTCCTGTAAGCCTCAGTCAGCAGCAGCTGCCTAAGAATTGCTGGAGTCTTTACCTTCTTACAGAATACGAAAATACGAAATTCGTAATATTTAACAATTTTTAATTATCATGTTAACCCACACTCTACGTTCCGGTCCACTCTCTTTTTTCTGCCAAATTATAAAACAAAAATCGTGAGTCTGGCGTTTGTTTTTTTTTTTTTGGTTTATGTTCAGTTGCATCTTGAAAAACGTCCTTTAGATTTGTGTCGTTGAGGCGAGACACATACGAGTGTTTGCCCTCTTAAGTATGTGTTGCTTATTGCAACAGCAACGTGCAACATGCGGCAATGCTAGCGTCGACTACAGTCGCAGCACAACGATTTCGTTAAAAAAGTCATAAAAATTGTTATAATTATTTCAAGCCATTGCAAAAGTTGCCCGAGTGCCATCCAGATAGATGCATTCCGCAACGTGGTTCCACGGAGGTGGAAGTGAAGGCGAAAATAAAGGAAGAGGAAGTGGTTGCTGTTGAGTGGTGGTTTGGGGGAAGACATCTCATACATATATCACCGTGGCGCTACGGGGTGTACTAAGTTTTAGGAAAAGGAGACGACTCAGGGTAATAACTAACCTTTTTTTTGTAAAACATCATAAAGGGTGGTTAAATGGTAAGGGCCGATATTGAATGTGAACCACACCTAAACGTCATGTTATTTTCTGCATTTCATTTGACATTTCTAATTTTTGCGTTTAATTTATTCAGGCTTATTATGGAAATTGGCGTTCAAATCAAAATGCATATTGTGCACTTTGTGACTTGTTCGGTTAATTTAATCGTCCAAATGTGCGTACAATCGTAAAAATCGTGCCAAAATTTGAGCAACCCGGTTTTGTAGGAGATGTGAAACACAAGTGCATGCGCGTACAGCTCGTACTGCAGAAAATATTGCTGCTGTTCGAGATAGTGTGGCTGCAGAGCCGTCCATCTCAACTCGTCGTCGTGCCAAACAATTGCACCTCTCACGCTCGTCGTTTATGAACATTATGCATAAAGACTAGCATTTACACGCTTACAAGGTGCAATTGACTCCAGAACTAAAGCCTCTTGACCATTCTAAACATCGTCAATGGTCAGAATTATGGCAAGAAATTGTGGCAACCGTGGATGATAAATTTTCGAAGAAAATCATCTACAGTGCGCGGTGCAAATATTTGATCACCACCTAGTTACAGCCAAGGTACGCACACGATTAAGTAGTGCTAAAAACACTCGTAATCAAACGCAAAGGAAGCTAGACATCACAACGCTGCATACCACCGAGATAGCCACTGCCTACTCCAACCAACTCTCTCAATTACTCCTAACAAACCCCCTAGTTCTGATGTTCCCGACACACAGTGGCAGCATATTGCGAATTCTATGACCACTGCCGCAACGACCGTTCTGGGTAATGAAAAACCACGCTCAGACAAGCCCTGGTACGATGATGAATGTCGCGAAATGTCTGAGGAAATGGATGCTGCATACAGCCAATGGTGATGCGTGCGGTGACGGAGCGTTATAAAGGGAAAAGGAGGGAGATGTAACGCCTGTTCAGGCGGAAAAGGCGGCTGTGGAAGAAAAGAGAGAGCCAGGATATCGAAAACTACAGGGATAGAGGTGAGGCCCGAAAGTTCTACCAAAAGGTAAAAATAAAGGTTTTGGAACAGGGATCCCCACCTGTAAGGACAGAGACGGAAATCTGCTCACGGACACTCAGAGTGTGCTGCAAATATGGAGGGAACACTTTCAATCTCAATACGTGACGAAATCACACCAATCATAGACGACGGAGTTGATTGTCCACAGCCGTGCCAAAACGAGTTCAGCACGGCATTCGCAAGGGTTAACAATAATAAAGCTGCGGGAGACGATGGAGTGCCGGCAGAGCTTTTGAAAGCCGGCGGCGATGAACCGGTAACATGCATGCACCAGCTCATAAACACGACTTGCCTCGGGTATTGCATGCCCGATGATTGAAATTTGAGTGTCCTATGTCCCGTGCTTCAGAAAGGCGATCCAAGTGTGTGTACCAACTATCGCGGGATTAGTGGCATTAAAGTAAATCCACAACCGACCAGATCCTGGAGAAGAACCAAAAATTGCAGATCGACACCTACTATGTGTTCATCGACTACAAAGCTGCATTCGGCAGTCCGATACGACAGAAATTGTTTGATGCTATGGCTGAGTTTGGTATCCCCGCGAAGCTAATACGACTTTGAGGGATGACACTGACTGACACGAAGCCTTCAGTGAAAATTGGCAAAAATCTGTCAGAGCCATTTTCTACCAAGCGAGGCTTTAGACAAGGCGATAGTCTGTCCTACGATCTCTTTAACATCGTAATGGAGATGATCATGCGGAAGGCGGCAGTAAACAGAAATGGTACCATCTTCAACAAAAGTCACGTGTTGCTCGCGTACGCCGTTGATATATATATCATTGTCCGTGGATTGCGGGATGTTACTGCGGCTTTTTCGAGCATTGAAAAGCAGTCGGAGGAAGTGGGTCTGGTGATTAATGAGGACAAAACCAAATTATTTGTTTCAACAAACAAAGAGTCCACTCGTCTGGGACGCTGCGCGAACGTTGACAACTATAACTTTAAAGTGGTAGATGATAAACAAAAATAATAATGTCAGCCTGGAAATCAAAAGACGAGTATTCGCAAACCGCTGCTTCTATGCGCTATGCAAGCGATTTAACGACAAAGCGCTCTCTCGAAGAACAAAGATCCGGCTCTACCAGACTCTGATCCTACCTGTCTTGCTCTACAGCGCAGAATCCTGGGTAATGACACAAGCGGATCAATATATTCTGGGAGTCTTCGGGAGAAAAATACTACGCAAAATATTTGGACCCATCATTGTTAACGGCCAGTACGGTCGTCAAATGAATCATGAGCTGTACAACGACATCGACGTAGTCAAGCGCGTTCAAATACAACGAATGCGCTGGCTTGGACACGTTGTTCGAATGGACGAAAACGCTCCGGCTCGAAAAATCTTTGGCAATAAACACGATGGGCGGCGCAGGAGGGGGCGACCAAAACTCCGATGGATGGACCAGTCGAAAGAGCTGTTAACTTAGCTTGGTGTGACGAACTATCTACGCAGCGCAAAAGACCGAAGCGCTTGGAATACTTTACTACGTGCGGCTACTGATGGATAAATTTCTGTTGTTGCTGTCATCAAAGAAAGAGAAGAATGGGCGAGACCACGCCCACTTGATATATCAAAAATGCAGTTACCCTATTTTCATCACCGACCACCCTGCCACATTCTGTGAAAATTTCAAAAAGATCGGTCAAACCGTTTTCGAGTCTACAAAAAAAATGCCAAACACAAAACTCATTTTCATATATATAGATTTGACCTTTGACCTCTTTGGGGCACGGCTTAAAGTTTTCCGATTTTGTTCAAAGTTGAACCATTACCCATTTTATAACAACTGACACAATCCAATCCAAAGTTAAATTTACGCTGCCATCCTAATGAATGTCTCTACAATGATCTCTTGTGGTACATCCCATACAGAAAGACCTATTTTGTGGTAATATTTCTTCCATAACTTCCGAACCGAAAACTGCATAATATTTGAATTTGAAACACTTTCCACTCACCTTCTGGTACCTACCATACAAATGACCCAAATCGCCTTCGTAGAACTACATATATTTTTTTGTAAGTACGCTGCATTTAGTCAAATTCTTCATAAGGTAAACGAACATTTACGGAGAAAATCGGACACGGTTTGATGGCCCTTTTGATACCTACTATACAAATTAGCGAATTTTCCGAAAAATTTCTAAAATATAGATAAAGTGAAAAAAATTCACATTATGCAAACAGATTCGTATGGCCATTAAATTATTAATGTAGCTTACTTGACAAAACGAATGATGCAGAAGCTCTTATTCTTGGGGGTACTTTCACGTGCAGTTCTCAGAATTGAGTCCCAAAATCGTGTGTTGTACTGTGTTAGTGCATCAATTTTATTTTTCTCGTCTGTGGGAAACTAATCAACTTCTTCCAAGCAAATAACTGACATTTTATTGAAATATCATTACGCAATACTTTACTTTAGAATAGAAACCTATGGTTTTCGCAACTTGATAACATTCTATAATCGCTCTCCCTTCTTCAAACGCCTTTTATGGTGTAAGGCATTTGCAGTTCAATATTGCCACTCCCCTTGACTTTTTACCCCATACGATACAAAACCCAGTAGTCTGTTGGCGGAATTCTGACTCGTCGTAGATGACTTCTTCAGTGTTCCATGGTGCTTGTTTATCATTCCCATATCGCATGTGAGAATTTGTTAGGAATTCCCCGTCAGTTGTGTTGTTTTTTTCTTCGTCTTGTTGCATTCGCGGCCTTTAACTCTGTTGGCAACGATGAAGTCGCATTGAGCACAAGGAATTGTGGACTCTCTGCCCGGTTTTGTTTGAAAAATTTCACAGGAATGTTGTGAAGAAAAATTTAATTGTTTAAATGATGAATCGTGATTTTTGTTACTTCGCTAACAATTATATAATAAAAATACTTGGTGTAGGCCAGACGTGAAAATGCACAAAGTTTAAGCTGTGATGTGGTGAGCACATAAATTGGGGTGGTAATTTGTAAGTGATAGCAATGATGCAAAGGAATATCAAGTGGACTTTCAAGGGATATGAAACTTTCTTAATTGCAAAATATATCGGGCTCCAATTTGGTACTGCAGAAAAAATTGTGTGCAGAAAAATGTGTTATGCAGATAAATTAATAAACTTGGTGCCTGATATTTATATTACTTCCCTGAAATACATACATATTTTTTTTTTTTCATTCACACGTCGTAGTTAATTTTATTTTTTGTTTTTTTTTTGTTCTGCTACACAGAACTTTCTCAGTATCATAACAATCAAATTGATTTCGATGCGAAATTATTATATCCCATGTAAACATGTCGGTCGGTTGTTCGGTCGCATGGTCTTCGGTCAATAAAAGCGTAACAGTGAAAGCTGCAAATGTAACGTATAAAGAACAATATGAAAATCAATCCAATTTCAATATCAAACGTGTCTTCACACCATATTACGCGCATTTCGAAATCTTTGAGATCACCGAGGATGATGAATTTTTACGCCTCGTTGATAGAACGAGCTGAGAGAACTGTCGATTTATGGCTTAGATGGCCTCACATGCCTGCGGCCGGCAGGCAACGAGGCGAGTTCATTGTTTTCATTACATTTCAATCATTTTCATACAGTTAATAATAATATCTGCTGCACTTTGCAGTAGATGATGATGATGATGATGATGATGATGGTAGCATTAATATCATCATTATATGCGTGTAATCTTATGGGAAACCATTTCCATTTATGACCAAATTATAATGAGGTACGCGCTCGTTGCTCCAAATATATATTAACACGCAATTGGTTCGCACCTATTATCGGTGGTGGTAGCGGAGAATCGGTAAAAATTAACGGCATGGCATGGTGATGGGAAACAAGGAAGATACGTACTACAACTGTAATGAATGAAAGTACGACGTAATGAGCGAGTAAATTAAGTTTATTTAAAAACGTATTAATTTTGTTATTGAAAAATGTGTTGGCAATTTTATAGAACAGGCTAAATTACAATGAAGTATGAGTCATGAACTTATTATTCTTATAGGAATAATTTATAAGTAGCCGAAATAAAAAAGAAAAAACGTTGCATGTGCTTAACATTTAAATTTTGTTTTTTTAATTTACCTTAACTAAAGTGATCTAAATTTTAAATTTGGGTAAAATTGGTCCAGCAGTAAAAAAGGTTGGGGATAGACCGTGGTATGATTGTTAGACAATCATGTGGGTGCCCTCGATTCGATCCCTGGTACAGCCAACTTCTGAGTAGTTGAGACAATCGGCATTTCTAGTAACATCCTCTCAAACAGTTGATGTTCGGATTTATCGTTAAACTGTAGGTACCATTGTGTGGGTGTTAAAATAATAGCGTGTTTACAAACACAATTGCCAGAAGTTCTTCCATATCTCATTCACGGGATGTTAAAAGAAACTGTGAAAGACTACGAGCTTAGCCTTAACTTACCTTACAAAAAGCTAATATATAGGTAGAAACGTGGGGAATACATACTAAGAAACTGGAGAAAGTCATGCTAACTGGAGTAGTCTTTAATTAGGTCGCCTTATATGTATATCAGATCATGATGATAGTATTAACTTTCCAACTCCAAGCCACAGCGAGATACGTGTGGCAATACCCCGCCTTAAAAACAATAAAGCGGCTGGAGTGGATGGTCTCCCTGCTGAATTGTTTAAGGGAGCTGGAGACGAGCTGATTAAGAGCATGCATCAGCTCATGGAGAACATCTGGCTAGAGAAGACCATGCCCGGGGATTGGAGCCTCAGTGTGTTATGTCCCATATACAAGAAAGGAGATCGTAGTGAATGTAAGAACTACCGTGGAATAAGTCTATTTCCAATTGCGTACAAAGTCTTTTCGAGCATATTGTGTGAACTTCTAAAGCCAATTGTAGAAAAACTAATTGGAGTTTATCAGTGCAGCTTTAGACCTGGTAAATCTACGACGGATCAAATATTTACTTTACGACAAATCCTGAAGAAAACTCATGAAAAGCAGATTGACACCTATCACCTCTTTGTCGACTCTCCAATAAGGAATAGGCTATATGAGGCCATGTCTGAGTTTGGTATTCCTGCAAAGCTGATTCGACTTTGCAGATGTACATAGGAAAACACCAAATCCTCTTATTAAGATTGGCAAGGATCACCCTGAACCAGTCAACACGGAAAGAGGTCCCGGGCAGGGCGATAGCTTGTCCTGTACAATATTTTATGTATTTATGGAGTAGCTGATGAGAAAGGCTGCTGTCAACATGTCTTATCATATTCCACAAGAGCCACATGCCACTAGCCTATGCCGATGATATAGACATCATTGGCCGAAATATGCAGGATGTTACTGCAGTTTTCTCATCGCTAGAAAAGAAATCAGCAAAACTGGGTTTAGCTAGCTGTCAACGAGGACAAAAAAAATAATGATTTCGACGAACAAAGAGCCCTCTCGATAGGGACGCACCGTCTACGTTGAAAATGATTGTTTTGAGGTATGTTAGTAGTTCAGTTTACTTATCTCGGATGTTCCGTCAACAAAAAAAATAATTTCAGCCAGGAAATCAAGAATAGTGCTCCCCCATAGATGTTTTTACGGACTTCGGCAGCGCTTTAGAAACACCACCTTATCTCGGGATATTAAGAAACAGCTGTACCAGGTGTTAATTTTACCCGTTCCGTTGTATGCTGCCAAATCGTGGGTGCTTTCGACAACGGACATACAAAACCTGTGAGTATTCGAGAGAAAAGTACTCCGAAAATTATATGGACCTATCTGTGTCGACCGCGAGTTTCGACATCGGATGTCGTCATGAGCATTACCACGACATCAACGTAGCTTAAAGAGTCAGAATCTAACGACTACGATGGCTGGGTCATGCTGCCAGGATGGGTATAAGTGCTCCAGCGAAAAAGGTGCTTGAAGGTAAACCTGAAGGACGGCGCAGAGCAGGGAGACCCAAACTTCGTAGGGAGGACCAAGTGGTTGGCATCGTGCCACCATCAGATAGGATTAACTGGAGAACGCATGCAGAAGACCGAAGCAGACTCGAAATGAAAAGTGGCTCATAAGTTCATAAAAACAATTGAAATCCGATATCCGAACCCAATTACAAAACACTGAGTGTGGGTATTCATATGAAAGGGTATAATGCTCCCATTGCATTGCAAACAATTTCCTTCGGTTTTAATTGGTTTATTTGAGAATTAAATGAAAAATATTTATGTTTGAGAAATTGAATAAATATTATAGGATGTGCCATAGGATGGAACAGCACAACTTTTCCGATTTTTTTTCGTAAGTCAACATTTAGTGAATGTTTACCTCGACTTCCTTCATTTGTATGAGATGTACCAGAAGGAGTGTGTTAAATGTTTCGGGTTTCTATCTAAAGTAGCTTTACTAAACACAGAATTTGGTCGCGATCACTGTGGGTGTAGTGATATTATTACTTGATTTATAAAGTGGGCGGAATGGTACATTTGTATGTTAGGTACCCGAGAGGGCGTGCCTAGATTTTCAGCTTTTTCTCTACACCTTTGTGCGGTTAGAGATTAACTAAATACAGAATTTGGGTACGACCACATTGGGTGTGTGGATATAATTACTCGATTTATAAAGTGGGCGGAATGGCACAATTGTATGGGTCGTACCAGAAGGGGCGTGGCTAGACTTCCAGTTTTTTTCTACATCTTTAGAACGTCTTTCGAAAGTTATTGTGCGTACCAGTCGGACAGACAGACAGACAGTCGGACATCGATCAAACGACTTATAAAGTCATGAATCCAATTTGGTTCATAGAAACCTAGGACCTGAATTGGCTCCTTCTTTATGTTACACTCGTATCAAATAATATATAATCTCCTACCCGTATGGTGGGGTTATAAAAATGTAAAAACCAAATGACCGTATAAATGACCCAATTTACCCTCTTGGTTTTACATAAATATCTTTTTTTGTAAGTACACTGAATTCAGTCATATGTTAGGTAAGATGCCCGCTTATAGTAATAATCAGAAAGGCATATGGGCTATATCGATGGACCCTTTCTAGTGCCTCCCATACAGAATGATCGAATTCACCCTTATTGTGTTACGTACATACCTTTTTTGTAAGTCAGTGTACTTAAAAAACTCAGTCATATTTTGCGTTTGATGCCCGTTTATTACCCCAGAAATAAATAAGAGCTATATCGGCTGATTCCTAGTGCCCATAACTTTCAAACGGACAACTTTTGAATTTGGTCAATTTAATGAACTTGTAATATTAAACAAATTTTGAGAAAACCGATACCTTTGCCCAGAGATATTGAATTCAACTGTTGACAGTTTTGTTACATTTTTATAAATGTCATATTCCCAACGGTTTATGTTGTTTTTTTAATTAGTATATTTTTTTAACTTTTTTGGCCCCTGATGGCTCCTACGACAAACAAATTTTAAATTTTTTTAATTTAATTCTATTTTTGGTTTCATTCGTTCAAAATTATGCCGCAATTTGTATCTCTTCCCTGCAAGCAGATAGTGGCTTTGGTATAAGCTCCTTAAAAGTAAAACTAAGCTACATCAAAAAAAAACCTATTCCAATTTTTTTGAATTTTGCCAAAATTGATTCCCTCCCTTGCCTGACTTTAATGCCTTTGGTTTTCATTTCGATTGTTTTAATAGACAATCTACTTTATCCCGAATCCAATTACATTTATGAGACCATAAACCAAATTTTGAACGCTCCAAAGTAATTATCACTTGTGTTGTTTTTTTTTTGTTGTTTTTGGTTTACCAATACAAGGCAGACAGTGTGTAATGTGTCCACCACAAGGAATGGCCACATCATGGCCCTGAAGATGATGATGATGATGTTGCAGCAGGTTACTAGTTATGCATAAGATGCCTCAGTCCGCCTGCCTGCCTGCCTGGCTGCGACCCCAAGCAATCAGCCAGTGTTGTTATTTTGTGCCACTTGCAAACTACTTTCCGAGTGTGTTTCGTAAGCGCTGCACCAAGCGATCAATGGTGGCAACAAAAACTCCTACGGAAGTTAAGCAGTAAAAGTGCAGACCAACCGTAAAACAACAATCCTGCCGAAAGAAACAAGTTGTAATGCTCATCCTCTCATCTGGTATGCAGTGGCTGATGTTTAGGATTCCTTGTGTTGCTTTTCCTCGCAGTTGCCTTTTGGTATGGTTGGTATGGTGTGATTAAGGTTGTTCAGTTACGGCCATTGTTTGTTTGTAGTAGCACCAGCAACACCAATTTCTGCACCCGATACAGTGCAATTTTAAAGGTTTTGTTTGCACTTTTACCATGTACTCCAACACCCGACGCAGACGAATGTTGGTTGGCAAACACACACTCATATATTTTCTAAAATATTGGGCAAAGGTTTCAGTTTTTTTTGCTAAGGATGCAGGGATGATGCTTGAAAGGGAAGGCATGCACCTAATGTGAAGTTTCTTGTCATATGTGTGTGTATGGATTGTCCATTGCTAGTTTTGGGCTGTAAAGCTTTGCTTCTCTATCCTTGGACGGCAGCCGTGATGGAAATTATAATGCTGATTGGTTTTTTTCTGCTCCCATGCCACACATAGGAGGAGCACAAATGAATTGCGTTAAACATGAAATAGGTTTCGCTTGACCGATGTATGGCTATGTTGTGTCTGAATTACATACAAGATTTTTAAACCCTTTTAACTTTGCTACAGTATGTCTGCAAAAGGTCCTTAGGGATATTGTTCGTTCGTATGTCGGTGTAATATCTTTTCCCTATGAAGAGATAATGTTGGATGATGATGATGATGGTCATCTTAATGTTCATTGGCTTGCTATAGTATTCGCCATTCGATATGTGTAAAATTTATTGTTTTGCAATTAAAATTCCCTATGAAATGTTTGGAAAATTATTTGTTTTAGGCTTGTGTGCGTGTGAAAAATAAAAACAATCCTCAATTTCTAGCAGAGGTGCTGCTATAATTGTTTTCCAGGAATTCGTTTAATAAGTTGGGTATAAGTCTTGGGTGTTTATAGTTTGAAAGGAATTTCATATTTATAATGTAAATGAAATATGTAGGATTTTTAGTTTCAAATTAAACTCATTGGCTGCAATAATATCTTTGATAAGATTTGCACAGCTTTAGAAAAGGATTGGTCGGAAAATATCGATTTGTAGCAATATGCAAAATTGTATACAAGTAATATGTCAAGTTCAGATTTTTACAATGCTGTATAGGATAATCACATGTTTTGGAGGAATAATATACAACAGAGCTTACAAATTTACAAAGATCTTTTCACTGTGCTCAGCATTGGACAATATTTTTAACGGGGATTGTTTTTTTTATCGTCTTGGAAAATTGGAACTACTTGGTACTAATGGTTTAGTCAACTATCAACCTTCCCTGTACGCGGTGTACCCTGCCGATAACAACCAAGGCTCTGACGACCGGCCAAGGGCGGTATACCCCTACCCTGAGTTGTAAAGGAAGAGTTCATCTAAAACTGCTTTCTTGATGGCGCTCTGGCAGTCTTAGATTCAGGATCGGACGCGGAAGCCCAATCATCTACCCATTTCAGATAAACGGATAAGTGAAACCAAATCGAATAATATCCAATCGATTGATCTGATAACGACCTTCAATGACCTTTAAACAAGGAACACGATTTAGAATATGGAATGTAAGATCGCTACTGGAACCGGCCAAATTTGCGCATCTTTGTAGAAAGATGACAGATTTTATGGGACTTAGCCAAATCAGATATCCAGACGATGCCGCATTTAGCACAACAAATGGATGCACTCTTATCTATTCGGGAAAACCGTCAAGCCAGCCTCGATCAAATGGAATTGCTTTTCTTCTCTCCAAAGACGCCCGAAATGCTCTTATCGACTTATCGATCTTATCGCACAAAAGCGAAATCGTGCAATATTGTCTACCGACCGAAACATCAGACCCGACAATGAAGGAAGATTTCTATTGCAATCTCTCGCGGAGATATTGTGATACTAATGGGTGACGTGAATGCCCAGCTCGGCCCCAACAACACTAACAGAAAATGCACTATCGGAATAAACGTCCGAAAACGGCGAATTGTTTACGGAAATGTATGCATTCAACAATCTCGTGATCGGAGGAACATTGTTTTATCATAAAAAAAAATACACAAAGTCACGTGCATCTCTCCCGACCAAACAACACAAAACCAAATTGATCATGTCGCTATTAGTAAAACATGGCGTAACTGTCTGCTTGACGTCCGCAGCAAAAGTGACGCTGACTGTAATAGCGACCATCATTTGGTTATTGCCACAATCAAACTATAGGTGGCCACGATTAAAAACCGCCAATCAACACAAAGAAGATTTAACACCTACAGAGATGGACCTGATTTTAAAGAGGTAGAAATGTAAGGCGGAACTCAACAAGTCGAACACATCCGCATAGTCAAGGACGTTAAGCGTAGTGCCATGCGTGACAAACGTCGCTGAGCTGATAACCTTGCAAAAGAAGCCCAGTCAGCTTCAGAGACACACAGGAGCCGGGATCTGTTTAAGATATGAAAACAACTGGAAAGAAGAGGATTGTATCCATCAAACCGCTAAAGGACAAAAATGGATGCTTGGTTACATCGAAGACCGGCCAATTGGATGTATGGACGGAACATTATACGTACTTGCTGAATCCCAACTCAACGCAAAACACCCACACATGCCGCTATATCCAACACACAGGAAGACATTATATTTCTAACGCGATAATCTAACGCTATCTGAAATAGTAAATGCGATCAAATGTCTCAAAAATAACAAAGCGCCTGGCATAGATAATATATCCTCTGAGCTGCTGAAGGCAGATCCCGTCATAAGAGCCCAACTCATACGTCCGACATACACAAGTTTTGGAGATGCAATAGTCTTAAACGATAAAAGAGGGACTTATAATAAAAATTCCTAAGAAAGGTAAAAACTGGAGGGGAATAACGTAGGTCAGCATCGTAAACAACGTCATTGCGAACATACTAAACAAACGATTGACAGACGCTCTCGCCGACGACATCCGTAGCGAACAGGCTGGTTTTCGCCCCAACAAATCCGGTGTTGCTCATATCAATAGTCTAAGAATAATCACGGAACAATCGGTAGAATGGCGATTACGCTTGTATATCATATTCGTCGACAAGCGTTTGACACCCTACACCGTTGTGCCATATGGGACGCACTTCGTTGCAAAGGAAATCCAGAAAAGACCATATCTCTCATTGAGGTCCTATATACAAATGCTACATGCCGCATACAACACAAGGATGCTATTAGCAGTACAATAAATGTGAACGTAGGAGTTTGTCAAGTATGTCCACTATCGCCTTTATTGTTTAATGTGGTCATTATCATGACGAAATTAGCATCAACAGGAAGAGCCATCGTATGGCGTCTAAATAGCCGTCTCAAAGCCCTGGATTGTTCGGACGACATATGTCTGTTGTCATATAAATTTGATGACATGCAGCTCAAACTTAACGATATGAGTATTGAAGCAGAATCATGCGGCCTTAAAATTAACATATCCAGACCAAGGCAATACGGGTTAAAATACAACTTTCAACTACAACAACAAAATATCGAAGAAGTCCAATCGTTTTGCTATCTCGGATGCATCATAATATCATACGGAGACTCTAATGATGACGTCATAAACCGCATCAAAAAAGCCAGACAAGTAAATCATGTTTGGAACTCAAATTTTATCTCGAGACGTACCAAGCTGAACATCTACGAACGAAAATGCAGATAGATAGTACATGCCGTGAGAAGACCACATTCCGACATAACACGAAACGCCATTGAATGGAATCCTCAGGGCAGTCGCAGAAGAGAACGTCCATGTCACATTTGGCGACGGCAACTGGTCATGGAAATAGCTAATTTGAACAAATCTTGGAACGAGTTGAAACCTCTCGCATCGGACAAAAGAGAATATAACGCAATCATTGAGGCACTTTGCGTCTTATAGAAACAATAGGAATTTAGTTATATATCGCGATCTAAAGTCGAAAAGGGTGTAAGTCTAAAATGAAAAATTTTCAGGAGGTACAAAAAACTTTTCTTTTTTCTTTAACGACTTAAAAAAAAACTTAATTTCCCTTTGCACCCCATGAATGAGGTATGGGATAGCTTCTCGAGTTGTTGTGAATTAACACGCTTTTTATTTTTTAGATTCACAACTAACGGCACCTACTTGTTTATCGACGAATGCGAACTCACTGTTTGAGACATGCCGATTGACTCGACACTTATACTGCGAAGTTGCTGTCAACAACATTCGAGGGGAGCCGACAATGAAAGAAAATGTTTCTTTCTTTTAAAGATGACTGGAGCCATGAGTTGAACCTGGGATCTCCCGCATGGTAGTCGCGTGTTCTAACCACAATGCCACAGCCGGTCCCAACGACTTTAACGACTTATTTTTTCAAAACTTCTAATGCAGTTATGTGTATGAAAGGTGACAACACATATATTTTTGGTGGTTTTTTTTTCAAGCCAGATGCGTTTTACACGATTGAATTGATTGATTGATCTAATATCATGCAGATGTTACGACAGATTTTCTTTTAGATTTTTAAAATTAAATGAAAATCCTGTTTAATTTCATTAACTTACCAAAGAAACCAAAAGTGTTAAATATTTTTGTTCCTAAAAAGAAAGAGAAAGATTTATATAAATTAAAACGATGAATACTAAAAAGTCAAAAAGTCACTACTTATATTAGTACAGAAAAACTTAACTAAAGCCCCACACTGTAACCGTATGGTTACGTTCTTAAGTCACACACAAAATTGTATTCGATAGAATACTGACCTTTCGTCGCCAATAGATTTTGAAAAACTTTCAAAAATTGATTGTTGTATTCCAAAACCGCCCATATAATATCAAATTTCTTGTAATGGAATTTCTGTTTAGCTAACCTTTCCCCCACCCAACAACCTTACCCTTGCGCACATTAGCCAAGACTTAAGGAATTAATGTTACTAATTTGACAACCAAGAAAACAGGGATTGGTTATCCCCTCTCTCTCTCTCTCTATTTCTTTTTTTTTCTATATGTCACATATCAAATTGTAATGTTTATAATATAAAATTTATTGTCAAATTTTATGCCAATTAATTGGTATTATTTGTCGACTTTGTTGTCTAGTCTGGCTTATAATTAAATTTTGTTGACGAAGCACGAATTATATTTCATTGCTATGGATTTGTCTGTGTGTCTTTTCTCCTAAATCCGACATTAATTACAACTCACACGCAACACACCTTGATAGATGACTTCAAGAAATAAATGTCTGTATACTATACAGAAGACAACAGTAACAACAACAACAGCAGCAGCAGCAATAGTAACAACGTCAACGGCCAGAACAACATCACATCTATAAAACAAATAGATCCGATAACAACAACAGCAAGAAACATTATGATAATGCCACTGCTGCTACCTAACAGTAACAAACGTAACAGCCGCAGTAGTTGGTTAGTAGTGTATCGCTTGGTGGCGAGGAGCGTTGTTTGCTTGTTAATGGCTGGCAACAACCGCTTATTAGCCCAGGTTTATGGCTAATAAGAGCACCACCAAACACGTTAATAATCAACTTTCAACAATAATGTCAATCAATGTCTTAATGGCATCGAAATGGCAATGGAATTGTTGAAAGCGGCGGCGCACTCTAACGCACCGGCCAACAGATCAAAATGGACGGACGGACATACAACCATACATTGGATTATTATTGCTTTAAACTGATGGAGTGACTGAATATGCCACTTTAACTATCTTACCGCGACCGTATGAACAAATCAAACCGAAACGAAGCCATATGTAGTATGTGAATAGGCCAACTTTAGGGAACTTCCAAGTTGACGGACTGAACAACACAAACAACCAACAACCGATTGATGATGTTGTTTGTCAGTTGTCATAAATTTTGAAACCCACACGCTTTTTGGGTTTTATGTTCTCGCGTTATATTCGCTTCATCCGCCCTCCGCCCTCTGCCTGCCTATCTATATGTGAAATCACACATGAAGTCATAATGAAAGCCACAAAACAAATTTTTAAACAGCAAAACAGACAAATGTGTCTGATAGAGAGAGAGAGAGGCCCATTAAAAAGCCTACAAACGACACTACTGGTTTTAATTAAACCCCCCCAAAATGTTGTTAAAGAAACAAAAAACAAAATCCAATTTGAAAATGACTTCTTGTTTTTGCGCTAATGTCTTTTAATGAATATTTATTACTCAGTGCACCCTACAGCCGAGAAGAAAGAGTACATGGAGTAAGGAAGTGGTCTTGTACTGAGTATTGTATATAGATATATTTTACTAGGGCAATATTGTTGTTGGCTATATTTTAAAAGTGACAGTTAATTGCGATCTAATATTCTGGTCTCATGCCGGTTGTACCTATGTGCTAAAGATGTACACAGTAGGGTAATAACTTTTTTTGGACAACATTCTCCCCAGGGCTTTTCTAATGGCAAATATTGTATTAATGATAAAAAAAATATATCAGTTCAATTTGCTAAAATAACCTTACGCACCGACTGCGATTTCTAAAATGCCTTTAATATATGTTTTTTAAATTTTTTGTAATAACAATTTTTTTTAAATATGGTTTATACATATGTAAGTATGTAAACAAATAATAACAACAAATGATTAAAAGTAGGTATTGTAAGATATAAACTTTAGGTTCAAAATACGCGATGTTTTACAAAGCGGATATATGTCTTGTACTATTTTTATTTCAATAAAAATTTTTTTTTTAAACTTTGTTTGATTCAAAACTTTAACGCGTTTGGTGTGTAACCTTTTTTAACGATAGCGAAAAGCTAATAACGCAGTTCTTAATATTTTTCCATGCCCTACACGATTTTGTCTGGGGAGATTTGATATTTGCAAAAAATGCAAAAAGTTATTACCCTAGTACACAGTGGTGAGTAAAAACTGGTATATGTTACTGTAGACTCGGGAAATGGTGTTTCTATACCAAGTTTTATTGGGAATGCCAAATTTTTCAATTGTAGATGAGTAATTTCAAAATAAATCGATCTAAGTTCATGTTGGAATAACTTTTGAACGTGACATCGGATTAAGGCGATCGTATTATCGCGAGATATATGAAAAACCCATAAAATTATACTTTTTTGTTAGAGGTTGTTAGTGTGATAATTGCACTATTAAAAGTCAATTTTTTATGAACCCTTCTGAAAATTTGAAGAAAATCAAAAGATACTTTTCCAGGATATTCGAGGACAAAGGACATTTTAAAATTTTAATGGCTTTGACTCACAAGGACCATTTATTATTATCCTTCATTCCTAAATAGTAGCTGGAAACCTAAAAAAGACTCTAAAACGTGACAAATTCCCCTATACGATACTTACTAACTTCAAATCGATATTTCAATTATTATGGCATGTAACTTGACAAAACGCATGATGCAGAACTGCTTCTTTTTGGGGCTACTTTCACGTGAAGTTCTCAGAATTGAGTCCCAAAATCATGTGTTGTACTGTGCCAGCTATCTTTTCACAAAAATGCTGCAGTTGACCAATTTTAGAACGTTTGAAAAACTCTCATATTACATATGACATATGAGAGGGGTTTTCAAACGAATGTCTATAAGAAAGGTTGCATCCGGTTGAGATGAAATTCATTATTACATTATTTTGTTTTAAAATATTTGGTTTTAATTGTAGTTTTTTGGCTTGTTTTGTTTTCAGATCATCTCACTGAAGCTACGGTAAGTTTGCAATTATTGTTTTTACCATTTTTTCCCCTTTGTACCTCATAACTAAAAACTTATCTTATAACATATAACATCTACGTCATAGAAGTAACCTATATAACAAAAGTCAAGGCTCTATATGATAAAAATGGTATAAATTTTATTTCAATCGATCTATTAATATGTTCGATATAACTATTTTTTAAAAACTATTTTTGTAAAAGGGCCATTTCCCGGCAAGACATAAACCTGCTTGTACCAGTAACATATGTAGCATATCTTTACTTTATACCCCTAATGGCTCGTTAGATATGTTTGACCGATTCAAATTTCAGTTTTTGTGGGCGGTGCCACTCCCCTTTTTCTACCCTACGGGAAATTGGGTGACAATTGTCTGAACTGGTCCTTAAGTTGTAAAGCAGATTCAATTTGACTGAAGTATTATATTTCTGCGGCGTTGTATTTCCGATTTTAATAGAATACATATATTTTTTTCTTATAGTTCTTAATGTTTTTAAGTAGTGGTGCAAGTCATGTTCCTCGACATTGGTCCTAAGATTGATACTGTAGAACAGACCATGTCCATGGTCCATGTTATGGTGTAACGTGTTAATTCACACCTCCAATGACAAAACCATGTGAAAGTGACGTGTCCCCTTCATATATATGAGTTAGAACTAGGACCGGTCTTTACCCACCAGGGACCAGTAACAGGACTAGTTCTGTGTTTGTTTGGGTAGGGTAATTATGTTTTTATATTGCCAAAAATCAATTCTTAGTGCCCGCCAACTTTAAAGAAGGAATCTACATGCCAAAAGTTCTACGAGTTCCTTAACCCGTTTGGGCTGGGAAGTAATCTGTCAGTCAGTCACGCAAACCTTTTATAAATAGACGAGTGGACCCGACAACGTTTCGCCTATGATAGGAACTTACGGACAGTATCACACAGTGAAAATTTCAATCGGTCCATTTATTGGGCCGATATAACGATTTTTTAAAAAGAGGCGTATTACAGCTGCCACTTGTATTTTTGTAAGACCAACAAATGTGTCAAATCTCGACTTTGTACCTACCTATAATGGCTTATGAGATACAGCCATTTCAAATTTCGAGCTGTGTGGGCGGTGCCACGCCCTTTTTACCCCTTTAAAGTTCAAATTTCCAAAAATTCCTCCTTAGTGCCCGTCTACGCCATAGAAGGAACGTACTTGATAAATTTAAAGTTATACGAGAAACTTAACTCGTTGGGGCTGGGAAGTTATTAGTCAGTCTGTCACGCAAGCCTTTTATATATAGAATAATGGACCTAGTAATGCTTCGCTTTTGCATACTGGTGGTGTGCTTACTTAAAGGACTAAGTCTAGCGTCGATCTTGTACGCTTTGTAAACAATTCGTTACCCCAAGTTACTGCTTAACCTAACAACGTCTCAGTAACCGAAATTAAAAAATTCGTCTGCAAATTCATATCTATAAAGCCAAGTACTATCTGTATACAAATATTACATTATATTGTCCTGAAAGTCTTAGTTCTTGTAGATCTTGGTTTTTGCTTCAACAACAGTACTTTTTGATAAAATAAATGTACTTTTTGACACAATGAAAATAATTTTTGCAGCTATTAAAGAACTTGTTGGTGCAATAAAAGTAAAAAAAAATTGTACAATAAAAGTACTAATTATTGCATTTAACGTACTTTTTGGTATAATAAATGAACTTTCGGTACAGTTAAAGTACTTTTCGTGTACAACAACAGTACTTTTTAATACAATAAACTGTACTTTATAGTACAATAAATGTACATACAACAAATTTTACTTTTTTGTACAGTAAATGTACTTTTTTATAAATGGTACTTTATGGTATCGAGTATTATATGTGTATCAAGTATTGTCGCTCTAGTGCTAAATTACAGTATTGAAACTCCCTCTTTGTCCCCCTTCGTCCACAGATCGCCCACTCCGCCCACTGATCCAAAACTGAAATGTCATTTGCAATTTCATATTCGTGTGGTCGTGTACTATCTGAGTGTAAAATTTTATCTCTCAAGAGCTAAAATAAAGTTTTGCCACGCCCCCTCCGATCACTGATCCAAAATTTAAATGTCGTCTAGTTATTCATATTCGTATTGTCGGGTACTATCTGGGTTTTAAATTGTATCTCTCTAAGACTAAAGTACAGTTTTGCCACGCCCCTTCCCCTGCTGATCCAAAATTAACATTTCGTCTGTATATTCATAATCGTGTAGCCGAGTGCTAACTGCGTACTGAATTGTATTTTTCTACGGCTAAAATACAGGTTTTTCCACGCCCCTTCCGCCCTCTGACCCAAAATTTAAATTCCGTTTGCATAATCATATTCGTGCCGGCGAGTATTGTGTGTACTAAATTTTATCTCTCTAGCTCTAGAAAAGTATTGCTACGCTCAGTCCGCCCACTGATTCAAAATTTTAATTTCGTCTGCAAATACATATTCGTATTGTCGAGTACTATCTGCGTACCAAATTGTATATCTCTAGGACTAAAATAAAGTTTTGCCAATCCCCCTTGGCCCACTGATCCCAAATTTAAATGTCGTCTGGGTATTCATATTCGTGTTGTCGAGTACTATCTACGTACCAAATTGTATCTCTCTGGGTTTAAAGCACAAATTGGTCACGCCCTCTCCGCCCACTGATCCAAAATTAAAATTTCTCGTATTGGCGAGTACTATGTGTGTACCAAATTTTATCTCTCTGGGACTACAGTTTGGTCACGCCTCCTCCACACAATGATCCAAAATTAAAATTTCGTCTGCGTATTCATATTCGCGTTGTCGAGCACTATCTGGGTATCATATTGCATCTCTCTAGCTCTAAAAAAGTATTGCCACGCCCACTGATCCAAAATTAAAATGCCGTCTGCATATTCATATTAGTGAAGTCATGTACTATCAGGGTTTTAAATTGTATCTCTCTAAGACTAAAGTACAGTTTTGCCACGCCCCTTCCCCCCGCTGATCCGAAATTAACATTTCGTATACTAACTGCATACCAAATTTCATTGAAATCTGTTCAATCCGTTTCAGACAGTCAATCATATTTATAATATTAAAAGGGAATATTGTGTCTATTTTGGATTCACAACAAACGGCACCTACTTATTTATCGAAAAATGCAAACGTCACTGTTTGCGAAGCTTTTACTAGACATGCCGATTATCTCGACGCTTATACTGCGAAGTTGCCGACGATAACATCGAGGGGGCCGGCAATGAAAGAAAAATGTAGATGACTAGAGCCGGTAATCGAACCACGGATCTCCCGCATGGTAGTCGCGTGTTCTAACCACTATGCCACTTCCGGTCCCATTAGAATTATTCATCAGAATAATGATTAGTGCATGCGATCATCATATAGATGACACTGCGAGTAATCGTGCAATCTATATTTATTATCAAGGTCTTTAAAATAGAACAATAAAATAAAGCTGCAATTAGTTACAACCTGTAAATGTCCTATTTCCTGATTCTGCACATGTTTGCGTCCCTTTTATTACCTATACAATACACACTTTAACAAGTGTAGCGTATCCAGCAAACCGCAGTGACTGTCCCCCCGTTTATCTTGTGCATTTTGCGTATGCATTTTATCACTTTATTTGTTAGTAACATAATTATTACTTCTGTTTTATGAATTATGACATTTTATGGGAGCTTTAAGCTGCCGTTTGTTTCATATGCATTCACAGTCACACATGCAATATAAGCTCCCACCATTGTGACGTTCGGATAATCTTTCAATCGATTCGATGTCACTTTTTATGTTTTTCTTTGGTGCTCTATCAAGATTTGTTTGATCTTATCCAATATTTACTTTTACATATATTTTCATATGAATTGTAAGTAGTCGAAGTCGTAGTCGTCGTCGCTATCAAGTGTTTTCCTAGTACTCTATACACTTGAGAAAATATATGAAACACTTGTGTCGTTTTTTTTTTGACGTTGTCGTCACCGTCGTCATTGTTGGTGTTTTGTTTTCCTTGGTTTCTGTTCATAAGTGGATCACGTTTCTTGAAGATATTACGGCTGCCGTATTTGGTCGATGCGATAGCGGTGGTGGTGGTGGCCCTATGCTTTGCTCTGCTAGACTAGAAGACGAACGTTGCATCATTTCTTTAGAAATGCCCAAGAAATTAAAGTAAATCATATGAAATTATTTGGAAAACAAACAATTATAAAAGTGTCAAGTCGCCATCAATCATACGAAGGCGATCATTTGCCAGCAGCCGTTAAAGGTTTGTTGTTGTGACACTAGTGATGGTAAGTTTCGATTAAGAACACAACTTAAGGAAATATGGAAATATTTGAAGACCACCTAGGAGTAAAGGAGAATGAGGAGTTTGTTTTTACTAGATTTGTTTGATTTTGATTTTAAATTATATTATATATAGGTCATGAGTAAAAGTACATTATATACCTATGTGTATATGTATGTATTTGAAATACTTTGTTATTCCTCTACCTTAACCATCTTCCTATACCACTCATTCGTAGTTAAGAATCTTCAAACTTTGTTGCTAAGTATTGCAATAACTATTATAAATAGGTATCGGTATTTTTGCAAAGCCATCACCTCAAATAACTCGCCATTATGCCAGCAGTCGAACCATCACCCTTAAGCTAAAAAAAACAAACTTGCAACTTGCCCACTTTACTGAAATTATGAAAGTTTTTTAAGCTTAAACAAAATAGCTGCTAAAACTTTTCGCTGATCTCCGTTGAACTCACTAACAAAGTTTTAAGTGCAAATAATCTCTTTTTATCGATGCATCCGAAATACGTGTTCAAATACACTATTTTCGCCTGTACCGTAACAATAGGTAAAGTTCAGAAAACTTTTCGCATTTGTGTCATGTCCTTACCGGGGCCAAGAGGATGGGCGAATTGGGGTTAAGCTGTACAAAGTTACGTTGCACAATACAACACAGAAAAGAGATACAAATCAGCTTTCAATTAATCATTAACTAAAAATCTCTCTCTGGCTCTAAAACAAACAACCAACAAAGTGGAAGGTACGAAAACTAGTGTTTAGATAATCGTCCTGAAACTAAAGGGAAACACTTTTGCTGCTGTTAGTCGATGTAGTTGTTGTTGCTGCTGCTATTTAGGAGTGAGCGACTAGGATTCCTGTGGCTGTGAATTTGTTACAATCGCACTGATGATAGAAAGGATCGAGCAGGAGCCAAGGGAATCTCAGACACACACACACACAAGCGATGGAACGAGTAGCCAGGGGAAAACATAACAACAGCTTCAGATGAGAACGGCTATGAGGATGATGATGATGACGACGACGATGATGTTGATTTTTTTTGCTGAAAATAACACAAAAACTCATCATGAGGACTACGACGATGCTGGAAATGAGGAAAAATAAAAGGAATTTATAAAATAAAGGACCTGAGATAGACAGACACTCCGAAAGCAAACACTTAGCTATAGCTCAGCCCCCGTCCTAAAACCTGGTGGGTGTGTGTATATGGCTCGAGCATACGATGTATAATTTAAATTGGAACATCTGACTAAGGACCCAAATGATAAATGCATGAGCACACACACGCCACACAACAACAATGACGATGATGAGGAGGACATCAGCAACCAGTACCTACAAGAGAGCAGAAACAAGGAAAATTTAACAACAGAGGCATTATGCATTTGTTCATTCATTCATTCACTCACGGCACTGTGTGGACAACGACAACGCACAACAACGGGTGTCTGAGTCCATGCATTGTGATGCAGTTCAAATAAAACAATAAATGTACTAAAGGACCAAAAATGTACGTTAAAGGGTTTTGCGTTAAGAATAGTGGTATATTGAGATATTAAATATCAGTTATGCTAACAAAGCAAACTAACGCATTGTATTCTATTTTGTAGCCAAGTGTGAAATTTTAGAATAAAATTATTAAAATCCTTACAGAAACCTGTGTGTGTTTCTTTAACATTAAGTATCACCTTGAAGGTCTTACTAGATGGTGGTCTCCACCCACCTATGTTGCCGCTGGACTAGTTTCGAAGACCTGGCCAAAGCCATGCAGCATACACTTCAAGTAGATCTTAAACCGACACTGCAAAATCGACTACAAAGCTCAATCAAACTTTCCGGTTCACTAACAACATCTCGTCTTGGTTACCTAACAATAATTACGACCAACAGCCAGGAACCGAAGTTCTCCGTAAGGCTGAGTGAAATCATCTAACAACCTAAGTGTGTTAGTTCAGGGTCATCATTCAAATTTTCCGTTCAGCGTGATACTAGAATTAGCACTCTCTGTCTAGTTCCGCTAATACCATTCGGTCGAAAGCAAAATCCATCGAACCATGAGATGTATCATATCCCAGTCTTGCCCCATTACTAAAATACTATGTAATCACCACGGGGCAACCGGAAATATGCAAATGCATGTTTTTTTTAGAACGAGATATTTAAAAATGTGTAAGGAATTTACATGTTTCGTGGTCCTACAAGGGTTTTGAGACCTATTTGTTAGAGAATATTTTAGCATATTTTACCCATAAAATATATTTCGGCATATTTTGGTTTTAAGAGCATATTTAAAAAAACATAATTTTTTCAAGTGTATTACACGTTTTTTAAGGCATATTTTTAAAAAAAATAAATTAATGCTCAATCAAATAAAACTTGACGATGTTATGATTTCACATAAAAAATTTATTAATCATATGAAACAAATTAAGTGACTTTAATTTTTAGAGTATATTTTTGTTAATTTTTAAGGCATATTTTATGATTGTATGAGCATATTTTGTAATTTTTAGTGTATATTTTAAGCGCATAAAACACGATTTTTTGGGCATAGTTCCAGTTGCCCTGGTAATCAAATAAGAAATACGAGTCTGATCGTCTCAAGGCTGCCTTGTTCAAACTTTTCTTGCCGCAGCCCCAGGTTTATAACCCATGGCCGGAGCTTTTAAGTGCATATGTCCCTATTAATCAACTGGATGTTCAACCTGATTTGGATCTTCAACTATCATCAGCGATAAGGATTATTTCTGACTTAACTGTTATGTTGACAAGGATAATTGGTGTTTTTTTGCGAGAGATCAATACTCAAGAGACTCTTAAGACTGCATTACATCCCAAAAAGTTACTGTTTGGTGGAGTTTACCTTTCTTTTAGAGCTAGCGGGATAAAGTTGAGATAGTACACAAATATGATTATGCAAACGAAATTTCAATTTTGGATCAGTGGGCGGAGTGGGCGTGGAAAAACTGTATTTTAGCCCTTGAGAGATACAATTTGGTACACAGATAGTACTCGGCAACAAGAATATAAATATGCAGACGACATGATTAATTTTGGATCATTGGGGGAAGGGGACAAAACTGTATTTTAGTCGTAGATGATAAAATTTGATACGAGGATAATATTCGACAACACGAATCTTAATATGCAAACGAAATGTAAATATTGGAACAGTGGATGGAGTGAGCGAAATTGTAATATTGGACCATTGGGCGGAGTGGGCGTGGCAAAGCCTATTTTTAGAGGTAGAGAGATACAATTTGATACACAGGTAGTACTCAAGAACACGAATATGAATGTACAGATGAAATTTAAATTTTGGATCAGTGGGCGGAGAGGGCGTGCCTTAACGGTATTTTACCCCCAGAGAGATTAAATTCGGTACACAGATAGCACTCAACAACACGAATATGAATATGCAGACTAAATTTTAATTTTGTATCAGTGGTTGGAGGGGCGTGACCAAACTGTATTTTAGCCCCAGAGAGATAAAATTTGGTACACAGATAGTACTCGGCACTTCAGGTTCAAATTTGCAGACGAAATTGTTATTCTTAATCAGTGGACGAAGGGGGCGTGGCAATACTATATTTTAGCCCTAGAGCGATAATGTTTGATACACAGTTAATAGTCGACAGCAAAAAGTAAAATTTAGGTACTTAAAAAAGTATATTTATTGTACCAAAAAGAAAATTTATAGTACTAAACAGTACAATTTATTGTACTAAAAAGTACAAAGTCTCCAATATTGTTGTATATTGTAATTATGTTATATATTTGGCCCCTGGGCTTTTAATTACAAGACATAAAAACTAAATAAATAAGATGTACAATTTATTGTACAAAAAAGTACATTGATTGTTTCAAAAAGTACATCATTGGTATCAAAAAGTACGTCATTGGTACCAAAAAGTACAATTTATTGTACACAAAAAAAAACAATTAATTGTACTACAGATACCTTTATCGTACCATAAAGCTCTTTAAATGTGCTAATAAGTACTTTTATTGTACACAATTAAAGTACTCTTATTTTACCAAAAAGTTATTAAATTGTATCAAAAAGTACTTTTATTTTATCAAAAATTACTGTTGTTGAAGCAAAAAGCAAAGACTACAATGGTTTTTTCTTAACTTCATAATATGTGGATATGCGGGGGGTTAGCTAGTGCAGATATTCTCCAAGAGAAGTATATGGAGTAAAAAATTGGGGGTATAAGTAATGGGGAAAAAATTAAACGGCTGGTTATTTCAACTTATATGTCCGGCGAGATTAAAAAAGACCGTGCTGTTGTTTAAGTGCAGCGTAAGTGGTAAAAATACGTTAGAGGCAGTAGCTTATGCTCGAACTCGACAACTGAATTCGAGAGTGAGCTTTCGACAAAAAGTGCAATAGAAGATGCAAACAGATAATAATCACAACAAAAAAGACATTATAGAAATAATGAGACTCCAAAAATCTCCAAAGTCCCTAAGTACATACCCTTTTCCTATACTCGCCCATATGGTTTTTGGACAAAACAACAAAGAAAACAAAAAGCTGTAGGAAAACATAAGATGCATAGAAATGAAATTTACACACATACAATCACATATCTCTGGCATTTGAAATGAAACAAAAACATACACACTCCACAGAGAGAGAGAGATATTTTCGACATAAGTTTTTATCTTTAATTTTTTTTGCATTTAAGGAAATAGCAACATTTGTTTTCGATCCTTGTTGTTGCAACAATGCAATCCAAACACAGACTGCGTCTCAGACACATACATCAATACTTGAAAGCACAGACGCATTCACACACACACACACTCAAATCTACTGCTAATGTTTTAACAAAAAACAACAACTCAACATTGTTTGTTATTTATTTATGTTGTTGTTACATAGAAAGAAAAAGAAAAACAGCAAAAAATGCATAGGATTGCAATGATTGTTGGTTGGTTGTTGCCATTGCTGACGCTGCGCTAGTGAGATCTAGTGAGATGGTGCTGTGCTGATGATGATGATGATGGTGGTGGTGTTGCTGTTACAGCATTAATTGTTGTTGTTGCTGCTGCTGTCGCTGGGACCACAATTAATTTTAAGCCTAACAGCATTTTGTTGGTTCATTCATTCATTCATTTATTTACGAAAAATCTCCCAAACAAACAGCAAAACAACATTTAAAAAGTTTAGTACTACTCTGTTAGTTCGTGTTGTGATGTGTGTGTGTACATTTTGTTAGGCTTTTCTGTTGTTTTACTTAACTGTTTGCGTTAGTTCTTTACTTGCGGGTTCATGCAACAACATTTCAGACAGTGGTTGAAAGGGAGCAGGAAGGGAATTTTAGAAGAGAGCATTGAACTTTTGCCTTCTATGGGTAATTTTTAGTTGTGTTATAAGGTTACAGTTATAGAAGCTGAATGCTGATATATCATTAGAAACCGATTTGTAAATTCCTTATGAATAAAACGAACTCTTCACTATCCTAACACTTTAAATCTAAGATGGGACACAAAAGTCTTGCAATCAGAATTATTTATTTATTCACTCAGTACAACACATGATTTTGGGAGTCAATTCTGAGAACTGCACATGAAAGTAGCCCCAAAAGAAGAAGTTCTGCATCATTCGTTTTGTCAAGTTACTTACTTACTTACTTAGCTGGTACTTCTATGCAATCCCAGTGGATTATATACCCCACGTAGAAAAATATTATAAGCGCCTCGATCTTCTGCGCTTCTTCTCCAGTTAGTCACACCGAGTTCTGTAAGGTTCTCAGTAACCTGGTCTTTCCAACGGAGTTTAGGTCGCCCTCTTCTGCGCCGTCCATCGAGTTCATTGTCGAAGACTTTTCGAGCTGGAGCATTTTCGTCCATGCGTACAACATGACCTAGCCAACGCAACCGTTGCACCTTAATGCGTTTGACCACGTCAATGTCAGTGTACAGCTCGTACAGCTCATGATTCATACGACGCCGATACTCTCCGTTAACGATGATGGGCCCATATATTTTACGGAGTATTTTTCTCTCGAATTCCGCCAGAACCGATTCATCCGCTTTTGTCATAACCCAGGATTCTGAGCCATACATTAGGACTGGTAGAACCAGTATCTGGTATAGCTGGAGTTTTGTTCGTCGAGAGAGGGCTCTGTCATTGAATCGCTTGCTTAGTCCGTAGTAGCATTTATTTGCAAGCAGGATTCTTCTCCGGATTTCTAGGCTGACATTATTTTCTTTGTTGATGGCGGAGCCTAGGTAGACAAAATTATCTACCACCTCGAAATTATAGTTGTCAGCGTTCACGCAGTTTCCCAAACGAGTAGATTCTTTGCTCGTTGAAACTAATAACTTCGTTTTGTCCTCGTTCACCGTTAGGCCCATTTTCGCTGATTCCTTCTGAATACCTGAGAAGGCTGCAGTCACATCCCGCAGTTTTCGACCGATGATGTCTACGTCATCAGCGTACGCGAGTAGCATGTGGCTTTTGTTGAATATAGTGCCACTCGTGTTTACTGCAGCTTTTCTCATTATCATCTCCATCACAATGTTGAAGAGATCGCACGATAGGCCGTCGCCTTGTTTTAGGCCTCGTCTGGTATAGAATGGCTCCGTAAGGTCCTTGCCAATCTTCACTGAAGACTTCGTGTCGGTCAGCGTCATTCCGCAAAGACGTATCAGCTTCGCTGGAATACCAAACTCAGCCATGGCTTCAAGTAATTTCTGCAGTATCGGGCTGTCGAAGGCAGCTTTATAGTCGACAAAAAGATGGTACGTGTAGATCTGTTTCTCTTGGGTCTTTTCCAGGATTTGCCGAAGTGTGAAAATCTGGTCAGTTGTTGATTTTCCAGGTCTAAAGCCACACTGATAAGGCCCGATCAGGTTGGATAACACTGGCTTTAGTCTTTCACATAGCACACTCGACAGGACCTTATATGCGATGGGTAAAAGGCTGATCCCGCGGTAGTTGGAGCACACACTTGGATCACCTTTTTTCAGCACAGGACATAATATGCTTACATTCCAATTGTCGGGCATGCACTCTTTAAGCCAAACCGTGCGCAGGAGCTGGTGCATGCTCGTTATCAACTCCTCGCCACCGGACTTGAAGAGCTCTGCGGGCAGACCGTCGGCACCGGCTGCTTTGTTGTTTTTCAGCCGCGATATTGCTCTTCTTACCTCGGCTTGACTTGGTGGTGGGCAATCTAAGCCGTCGTCGACAATTGGCGTGATAACTTCACGTGCGCTGCCTTCTGGAACCAGCAGTTGCTGGAAGTGTTCTCCCCATATGTGCAGCACACTCTGCGTATCCGTGACCAGATTTCCATCACTGTCCTTACAGGTGGGGAGGCCATTACCGTATCCATTTGCTCTTACTTTCTGGTAAAATTTTCGGGCCTCACCTCTATCCCTGTATCGCTCTATATCCTCGCTCTCCCGTTCCTTCATCTGACGTTTTTTTTGCCTAAATAGCTGTCTCGCCCGTTTTACTTTCTCCTTATGCCGTTCCCTAACAGCACGGGTTACAATTGGCTGTAGCGTTGCCCTATAAGCAGCATCCTGTTCCTCAGACGCTATGCGACATTCTTCATCGTACCAGGATTCGTCTGAGCGCCGCTTTTCATATCCTAGCACGGTTGTTGCGGCGGTTGCCATGGAATGCGCAATATGCTGCCACTGTGTATCGGGAACGTCAGAAGTAGAGGCGTTGTGTCGTAGAAGTTGGGAGAGCTGGTTGGAGTAGGCAGTAGCTATCTCTGTGGTTTGCAGCTTCGCGATGTCCAGCTTTCTTTGTGTTTGGTTACGTGCGTTTTTCGCTCTGCCATAATAATTTAATATCGATTTGGAGTTTGTAAGTATCGTATAGGGAAATTTGTCCCGTTTTAGGCTCTTTTGTTATAATGGGATATGGTGGCGTATGATTATCATAAGTAATATTCCACGAAAGTATAACAGTTTTATTGTAACTGCTACAAAATAAACCCAGTTCAAAGTCATTAGATGAATGGAAAAGTGAAACTGCTGCTTATGTAGGGAAACGTTATATGAACAGATTAAGAGAATTGTAATTATTAATTTTTTAAAATTTGTTTTAGCTCAATCGTACTAGTGGTTCTTGAGTTATGTCAAACAAAAGAGCCTAAAACGGTACAGATTCCCCTATTCCCCTATATATTCACTAACTTCAAATCGATTTTAAATTATTATGGCATGTAACTTGATAATACGAATGATGCAGAACTTCTTCTATTTGAAGCTACTTTCACGTGCAGTTCGCAGAATTGAGTCCTAAATCATTGAGCTGAATAAAGTTGTACTGTGTTACGTTACACAGTACAACACATGATTTTGGGACTCAATTCTTAGAATTGTACGTGAAAGTAGCCCTAATAATAAGAACTTCTGCATCATTCGTTTTATTAAGTTGGCTGATAATGTGCTTGAACGTGCAATTCTTAAAATTGAGTCCCGAATCAATGAGCTAAACATTTTTGTACTGTGTTATACTATAAAATAATAATAGCAACTGGCAGTTAAGGCCATTAAGGCTAGACGGAAGTATTTTAATTTCCAATTTTCGTGCCATTTTCATCAACAATGTAAAATAAAAACACTCCACTACATCCCTAAATAAGATGTGGGTTAGTCTCTCGTACTTAAATGAGTCAACATACTACTATTTTTAGGCTCACTTCTAACCACTGTGCAACCTTTAGTATACAGTGCAAGTTAATGCCTATAAGCCTACTACTAGTGCCCATAGGAAAAACAACAAGAAACACACTAAAACAACACCCAAAAGAAGAGCGTTAAAATTAAAAGCAGCAACAACTACAGCAACAACACTAAAATTGCATGCAGCATGCAGCATGTACTGCAGCAGTCAATGCACTTTCAATGAGAGACGCCATCATAACGTTCGTTTCGCTGACTGGTCGCAATGAAAACACTCACTTGCAGTTGCTCGCAAAAGAAGAATCTACAAACTGAACAAAAAAAAAATCAACAAAAATTAAAATCTTTTTCTACCTCGTTTTGTGTTTTTTTTGCAACGCCTAACAAAGTTTTTGAACGTAAATAACCAAAAAAAAAAAAAAAAACAAAAAAAGAGAATTCAAAAATAAAAACAGCATGAAACAACTACCAGAAGCATCCCAACAACACCCTCATCCTGTCAGCAAAAGCAGCCTAGTCACTAACCAGCTCCTTCCGACCACCAACAAACTTTCCATCCATCCGAGGAGTTTAATGCTGGAAAATGCACATTTTCGTTATGTTTTTTTCTTTATTTTTATTTTTGCAGTTTCCACAGCATTTTTTTTTTGCATTGTTCGCCCCAAAAAGGAAAAAAAGTAACTCAACTCGGGTGTATGTTAATCTCCAGACTCCTTTGGGGGACGAAAGAAAAGAAACTGCTCGACAGACTTATCCCACTGCCCCTCACGGAAGCAGGAACAACACCAACAACATCCTTATCCACCTTTAGAAGTGCAACATAACGGTTGGTTGTTTTCCTTTTCCTTTAATTTTACTTGCAGAGCAGATGAGAACAGCCACAGTCATGACGACAAAAACGACCAGAAGACAAGTGTTTTAAACGGGTCATAATGAATTTGGGATACCCTAGGGCTGAGCGGCAAGGTTTGATAATAACATACGATATGTAAACGTAACTTGATCATATGATGATTTGGTTTACTGTAAATGTAATAACACACGGCGATAGGGCGATTGAAAGAATGTGAATAAAGATTTTTAAATGCTAAAAACTAAAAGGTAAACAAATTGTTCTAGTGATTTCTAAATTTTTGAGAAAATGGTTTTATTCAGCTGACAAGACACTGCATATCATAACTATAGACGCATATACTATTTAGTAGATAACATAACAGCAAAATGATATTCGACCTAAATAGCTGGCATTAGATTAAGTAATCAATATCACATACGATTTATGAAAAAATTTTTATTTATTACACAGTCCAACATTTTTTAGCTCATTGATTTGGGACTCAACTCTGAGAACTGCACATGAAAGTAGCCACAAAAAGAAGAAGTTCTGCATCATTCGTTTTGTCAAGTAAAATGCCATAATAATTTAATATCGATTTGAAGTTAGTTAGTATCGTATAGTGGAATTTGTCACGTTTTAGGCTCTATATAGACATATTTCATAGAATTCATCCGACAACTTAGAAATGCCAAATCAATCAATCCGTCACTGCAAATTGCCCCCAATACCATTAGCGAACCGCCACCGAAATTTCTGGCACTTTACTTAAATACAACAACTATGTATTATACAAACACAACGAAATGAAAAACAAGAATCCCCCCCCCCCCCCCTATATATTGACTACCCCCCCTAACATTATAGGGACCATGATTTAAGGATTTGCACATAGAATATCCTACCTCTATGCAGAGGTACCAAACGTCTATCCAAATGGCGGATGTTCTCGCCAAATACAAGGCTGACGTCACCGCCCTATAGGAAATTCGATGGATGGGACAGATACGCTCACGACGATAGAATTGTGACTTCTTTTACAGCTGTCATGCAGAAAGATACGAATTTTGGTGTAAATTTATAGTCGACAAGATACTTCGACATCTAGTGTCGCGGTCTAACTCTATAAGTGACCAAATAGTCACTTTCCGCGTCAAGGGGAAATATTTTAACACCACGCTGATTTGTGTAGACGCCCCGACAGATTTGCGATGTTAATATGGACTCGGATCACCACTTAGTTTCAGCCAAGGAAAGCACGCAATTCAGTAGCTGTAACGCAAAGAAAGCTAGACATCGCCAAGCTGCATACCACCGAGATAGCCAATGCCTAATCCAACCAACTTTCAATATTACGGCAAACAAAACCCCACTAATTCTAATGTTCTTGACATACAGTATTTAGGTTGAGGACATGTAAGGACACAGTCCAATGCTATGTCATTACAATACTCGAAAAACATTATGATTCATTGGAATTGTCTTCGATTTAAGAAGGGGAAATATGAATATAATAGTATAGTACAAGTTAAATGAAAGAGTTTACAAGAATAGTATAGGGGAAGAGAGTAAAAAGCGTAAAAATAATTCCGATGAGTTCTCTCCTTCAACTCTATATACACACTCCTTAAGTCAGCTCAAACCATCAGTGAACTTCACCAGATTCTCCATTTTGCATGACGACGATTCGGTAAGACTATTAAAGAACCATTTCCCGAGTAATTGCTTCCTTCTTCTTTGAAAAGCTAAGCAATGGCATAACAAATGTTCAATGGTCACAATTTTCTCCTCATCTTCGCAAAGTCTGCAATAGTCCTTTTATGTCGTCTCCCAGTTGAATGTAAATGCTCTAACGTCACAGTGTCCTGTAATTATTACGATTAGTCTTTTGACGGAGTTCCTATCTGGCAGCATATTGCGAATTCTCTGACCACTGCCGCAACGGCCGTACTGGGTTATAGAAAAACTCGCTCGGACAACCCCTGGTGCTACGAGAAATGTCGCGTATTGTTTGAGGAAATGAATGCTCTATACAAGCCAAAACTGCAGCCAATGGTAACGCGTGCGTTGACGGAACGATATAATGAGAAGAGGAGGTCTATGGAAGGAAAGAGAGTGCCAGGATATCGACAATTACAGGGATAGAGGTGAAGCCCGAAAGTTGTACCAAAAGGTAAAAAGTAAAAGTTTTAGACCAGGGATCCCCACCTGTAAGGACGAAGATGGAAATCTGGTCACTGACATTCAGAGTGTGCTGCCAATATGGAGGAAACACTTTCGATCTCTACTTGTTTCCGAAGGCAGCATAAGTGACGAAATCACACAAATCATCGACGATGGAGTAGTCTGCCCACCACCGAGTCAAAAAGGGGTCGACACGGCAATTCCATCGCATAAAGACACTATAGCTGCGGGAGCCGTTGCACTACCGGCAGAGCTACTTAAAGCCGGCGGCGATGAACCTGCAACGTGCGTGCAGCAGCTCGACTTGGCTCAAGGAATGCATGCCCGATGATTGGAATCTGAGTGTTGTATGTGCTGTGCTTAAGAAAGGCGATTCATGTGTGTATACCAACTATCGAGGGATCAGTCTTTTACCAAGCGCATACAAGGTCCTGTTCAATGTGTTATGTGAAATACTAAAGCCTATCATAGCGAACCTGACTGGGCCTTATCAGTGTGGCTTTAGTCTTGGTAAATCCACGACCGACCAGATATTTACTCTTCGACAAATCCAACTGAAGACCCAAGAAATGAAAATCGACACCTGCTATCTGTTTATCGATTACAAAGCTGCATTCGACAGTCCGATGCGACAAAAACTATTAGCTGCAGTGGCAGATTTTGATATCCCCACGAAGCTCATACGACTTTGCAGGATGACAATGACCGACTCGAAGTCTTTAGTGAAAATAGGCGGAACCGTTTTCTGACAAGAGAGGCTTTATACAAGGAGATAGATTGCCATGCAATCTCTTTAATATCATAATGGAAAATATCAATAAAAACACTACTGGAACTATCTTTAATAAAAGTCACATGCTGCTCGCGTATGCCAATGATGTTGATATCATTGGCCGAGAACAGCGAGATGTTACTGCGGCCTTTTTAAGCATTGAGAAGCAGTCGGCGGAAATGTGGTTCTGGTGATAAATGACAACAAAACCATGTTATTTGTTTCAACAATAAAAGAGTCTACTCGTTTGGGACGCTGCCTAAACGTTGACAATCATACACTCAAAAAAAAACCTATTTGTTGCTCGCTTGCTGCAAAAAAAGTTGTTTTGTTTCGAAAATTCAACGTTTACCACAATCGTTCAAGTATTCGACGCAAAATGAAACAGTTGCCATCAACATTGCTTTTTTTACAGTACACGAACATATGTTTACTCCTACATCGTTTAATTTTTCGTTTGGGACAACGATGGGAGACGTTTGTGCAAAATATAAAACCTTTATATTTGGGAGAGTTGAGAGAACAAAGAGCGTTACTTATTTCTAACAGCAAGCGAACATTCGTTTGGGAAAACCGTAGAAGATTTTTGGGGAATATTTAAATCTTTTATGTTTAGAAGAGTTGAGAGAACATGCTTTTTGTTCTCTCAACTCTCCTAAACAAAAGTTTTATATTTTGCACAAACGTCTTCCACGTTAGTCCCCAACGAATGTTCGTTCGCTGTGACAAATGAGTGAGTGGAGTGTATCAATCATTGAGATGTTCCAGAATGATCGCTATCGTGTAGTGTTATGGTGTTTAGTTTTTCGTTTGTGGTTGAATTGTGAACATCAGTTTGTTGAGCGTCGTGTCAGTGTTTTTTTCTTTATGTAAAGACAATGTTCTTAAAAGTGAATTTCAATGGAAAAGACAATCTAGTGAAAAAATTAACACTTTTGACGAGTTAAATAATAAATTAAAGAAAATGTTTGAACTATCAGTCGTGTTATAATTCGCTAATAATAATTTGGAAATTGCGCAAGAAGATATTGTGAATATCTTTCACAATATATAAGCTATTGCACATAAAGGGTATACACATAAAGGGTAAGTATTTTATTTTTCAAGAAGCTGAACACCAAATGAAACTTGAAGAGCAACTTCATTATTTTTGACGTGGTTATGAAAATTTCACACTTTTATGTTATTGCAGGCCCTAAAGACAGAAGGAATTCTTTTATTCGAACACAGTCACAGTCGTTCTCGACTACACCTGGACACAAATGCAAATTTGTATACTAATAGGTATGATGTTAAAATATGTCTGTTAATTATATTCATTTACTAAATTGTTTTGTTTTCAGGAATTCACAATATTTTTGGAAAGGAATCACTAAATCATTTTTGAGAACTTCAGAGTGAACAAAAAATTAACCAATTGTAAATGTGTGTGTAAAATTATAAATCCATGTATATATTTCTAATGAATATAAAAATAAATGAAAATCCTATTTAAACAAATTTGGTATTTAATTTTTGGTAAAGCAAAAATCCCGATTGGGCCGATGGCGTTTACCGTTTGCAACAAACGAGTTTGTATGTTTGCAGCAAACGAGGATTTATTTTGTGGTAAAAGTGGGTTATTTTACGGCAAATACAATTGTTTTTGCGACAAACGAAATATACGTTTGTTTCTACCCGTTTTTCATTTGTGACAAACGTGGATTTATTTTGCGGCAAACACAATTGTTTTTGCTACAAACGAGTTTTCCATTTGCGACTAACGAAATAAAAGTTTGTGTCTACGTTCTTTTCATTTGTGGCAAAAGAAATTTTATTTTGCCCCAAAAGAGTTTTTCGTTTACGACTAACGAAATAATAGTTTGCCGTAGTCGTTCTTCGTTTGTTAGAAACGAATATTGAGTTTGCGATAAACGATTATTTCATTCCCACAATAGACACAACTACTTGTGGTAAACAAGTTTTGTTTTGTGGCAAATGAAAACTTCAAACGAAGTTCATTTGTCTAATTTTTCGTTTGGGAGCAACGAATTTTTTCCTTCAGTGTAACTTTGAAGTGGTGGATAACTTTATACTTATACTTTGGCTCCGCCATAAAAAAAAGCAATACTATACGCTAAGCAAGCGATTTAATGACAAATCCTCTCTCGACGAACAAAGATCCAACGCTAGCAGACAATGACCCTACCAGTCTAACTCAACAGCGCAGAATCCTGTGTGGATCAACATATTCTGGGTGTCTTCGACAAAAAAATACATCGCAAAATGTTTGGACCCATCATCGTTAACAGCGAGTACGGATGTTATATGAACCATAAGCTGTATAACGACATTAACGTTGTCAAGAAATAGACCGAATGCGCTAGCTGGACAACGTTGTACGAATGGCTCAAACAGTTCCAGTTCGAAAAGTCTTCGGCAATAAATTCGATGGGCGGCGCAGGAGGGGTCGAGCGAAACTTTGTTGGGTGGACCTGATGATCTAAATTTGGTGTGACGAACTATCCAAGGAGCGCAAAATACCGTAACTCTTGGAATTTGTTTTCTACTTGCGACTACTGATGAATGAATTTCTGTTGCTGCTGTCAAAAAAGAAGATGAAGAAGACTTTTCAAAAAAGTATAATTATTTTTTCAAACGACTGCCACCATCTACGCTCCGGACCGCATAATTTTGAGACCGACCTGCATAAACAAGATATTAAATAGTTCTTCGAAAACATATTTACAATATGTTTGTAAATTAAAAGGACCAACCGACCATATTCAATATGCGGCTACAGGTTGGACCCTTTTCGTTGTCCAGCAGTAACTCGGCTAACTTTCTTGTACTTCGACTGACTGACTCTTTAATATTTGTTAGACATATGTAACTTCCGATTGGGATAACTGCAAAATTGCAAAAGTTTGTTACATCTTCAGCGATGAGGCTCATATCTGGTTTAAGGGTTAAGAGAGTACAATTTTCATGAGACTCCATTATATTCCGAAAAATGCACTGATCGGTGCGGTTTATATGCAGAAGGCGTCATCAGCCCATTTGTCTTTAAATCTGAAAACGGAGCCAACGTTAACGTCAATAGAGTCGTTCGCTAAATGCAAATGATTTGTGATTCTTATATTTCTCATGTCAGTGCAAATCATTTGGCGGAGAAATTGTTCCATTTTCCACAATGTGGAGCAACATGCTCCACACTGTAGATCCTGGAGAAGATCCAAGAAATGCAGATCGACACCTTCCATCTGTTTGTCTATTACAAAGCTGCATAAGACAGTTCGATTAGACAGAAACTAAAAAAGCCCTCCCCCACGAACAAAGATCCAACTGTACCAGGCACTGATTCTACCTGTCTTCCTCAGCAGCGCAGAATCCTGGGTAATGATACAAGAGTATCAATCAAAAATATTTCGCAAAATATTTGGATCCATTATCATTGAGGGTGTGTGCCGATTTCGTATGAACCATGAGCTGCACAGCGACATCGACGTTGTCAAGCGCAATAAAATAGACCGAATGCTCTGGCTTGGACATGTTGAATGGATGGAAATGCTTCAGCTCGAAAAGTCTTTGGCAATAAACGCTATGGTCGGCGCTGGAGGTGGCGACCCAAGTTTCGTTGGATGGATCAAGTGAAAAAGCTGTTATATAAATTTAATTTTCCTTTACACCCCATGAATGAGGTATGGGATAGCTTCTCGCGTTGTTGTGAATTAACACGCTTTCTATTTTACACTCACAACAAACGGCACCTACTTGTTTATCGACGAATGCGAACGTCACTGTTTGAGAAGCTTTTACTTGACATGCCGATTGACTCGACACTTATACTGCGGAGTTGATGCCCACAACATCGAGGGGGTCGGTAATGAAAAAAAAAATTAGATGACTTGAGCCGGGAATCGAACTACGGATCTCCCGCATGTTAGTTGCGTGTTCTAACCACTATGCCACGGCCGGTCCCGGTGACAATCAAAATACCGAAGCGCTTGGAAGAAGAAAAGAAAAATACTTTTCAAATAATTTCAGGATGTTGAAAATCTTTTACTTTTGAAGATTGATGTACCCCACCCATCAAACTACCTCCACAAAAGTCCAATCTCTAACCGTTGAAAAGTAATAATTCATAAGTAATTTCACTTCAAAATCCATTAATGTCCATTACTCAGAGTTGAGCAATATCCAATAACATTTCAAAGATAAGATATAAGGTGTGGGTATTTATCAGTGTGTTCTGTACTGTTACCAACGCAACAACAAATCTTGCATGCCTTACTTTTTGCCTTACCACACTTTTCTTATCGTTTCTGTAGGCTCAGGATGTTGCAACGTTGCTTGGTAACGGTATTTTATTTTTTATTTGAGTCGTTTGTTTTTTTTTTTTTTTTGGTGCAAGCGATACTATGGAGGTATCCAACAATTTGGTGACTGCATCCTTGTTCGGTTGGCTGGTTGTTGTTTTTTAACTGTTGTCGTTCGTCAAATGTCTCAACAGCAAATTATGCACTCAGACGAAAAAGTCAGTAACATCACACATAGTCAAACACTTGAATAACGCCGTTCATTCATTCCAGCTAGTATACCCAGGATCCATTCATGCCCAGTTTCCATTCATAAGGCTGTGTCGTGCTTCCCCTTTGCATGGCTGTCTCCGCAGCATTCATTCATTCCCTACACAAGCAGCATTTCATTGATAGAGGCACTTCCCAGCACAACACAGCAGTGGAATCCTTGGCTTGTACACATACATATCTCTTGAGTCCACATCCTTAAAACTTTTCGCACACACATGAACTCTTCTTTTCGTTTATCCTTGCGCCTACAAGTGCAAGCGAATGAGTTAAGTGCAGTTCCCCTTCAGCAGATAGATAAGCTACGAATGAACGAGCGAGCGAATGAATGAATGAATGAGTGACAGTGTATTCATGTCCTGGCTGGATAAAGTTGTTGCCATTATGATGGGTGAGGGGCAAAAGCTACAAACTAAAATGTTTAAACATTGTGCAGTTTAAATGTAATCTATACTTTAATAACAAAAGGCTAGAGAGGAGAGAGATGGAAAGTCCACTCCACTCTTTAAGGCACAGAAAGTTGTTTAGTTTATATTTTCCAAAGCAACGCATGCGAAACTAAATTAAGAATTTTAGCTTTATTGTCTAACACTTTTCAATGTAAACACTGCTGACTTATGAAACAATATAAAACTGCGTTTATGCACTGTGTGCAAAGACATTTTCTTAACACCATCGTCGTACTTATGTTGTTATCTTGAAACATTTTGTTTGTTGCGCCATTTTGCCACCTCCAAAGACTGATTAAGATTTTATGAGGTGATTTGGGAATATATGATCCCTCTGGCCTCTCTAAACGACTGTGATAAGTCATATGACTATGTCGTTGGGTCTTTATGAGATATTTTTATTTTCGCATTTTCGTAACAGGCAATTAAAAATTTCCATTTAACAAGATCGGCATTATTTGGCCATAAAACTCAAAAAGCCAAGTATGAAGACATCAAAACAGCTCTCATATCATTTTACAAGGTACTTAGAAAAAAACAGAGAGTGATAGAGGGAAAGACAGGGCGACATAAAAAAGGGAACTAACAATAAATTCACATTAATGAAACAGTTTTTGTTGTTTTTTTTGTATTATATTTTATCTGCTAAACTTTGTATGTAACATATTTGATGACACAAGACAGTAAGAGAGCATAGAGTAGAAAAAAAACACCACAACCTTAAAGGTGTAATAAACAACACAATGATAACAGCCAACAATGGCCATAATGACCCAAGAAGATGCATTATAGAGACCTGGTCTCAAACTATATTTGACACTTGGTATTTAGGCCATATATCTTTGGTTGATATCTTCTTCTTCTACTGCTTTAGTGCTTAACAACAGCAACAGCTCAGAAGGCAACAAGATACCAAAAGTAAATGACTCCTTTAGAGTCAACAACACAACACATTTTAACCCTTCACAGCTATTAATGTCTGAAAAGGGTTGAATGCTTGTTGATAAGGGGTTAAAAGGGGTCGCACATGTTACGAGAGTATTAACATTGTCAGCACTCTAAGAAAATGAGTATGGCAAAGAGGCATTTTAATGATAATTTAAAAATTTAGGTTTTATGGCCGTGTGTAACGTATATAAATGACCTGAATTGCTGACAATTTGTTTTCCAGTTTAAATAAGAAATTTGCATTGGTAATTTAACTCACAACCAAGAAACTATTGGGTGGGGTAATGAACACAAACTGTTGACGTATAATGTAAATATAAAATTGCCTGATGATCACAATTGGAAATTCCATGCCAGGAAAATTTTTTTAGGACTTGTTGCGAATGGTATTACAATTTAGAACAGTTTCTTTTTTGACGACCTTTTATTCTGTTTTTAAGGTTCCATATAATCGATTTGGTATACCTTGTTCTTCTTCTTAATTGGCAGCAGCAACAGAAATTCATCTTTCAGTAGCCGCACGTAGAATGGAGCTTCGGTATTTGCGCTACGTAGAAAGTTAGTCACCGGCTGTGGCATAGTGGTTAGTACACGCGATTATCATGCGGGAGATCCGTGGTTCGATTTCCGGCTCCAGTCATCTACATTTTTCTTTTATTACCGGCCCCCTCGATGTTGTCGATAGCAATTTCGCAGTATAGTGTCGAGTCAATCGGCATGTCTAATAAAAAGCTTCTCAAACAGTGAAGTTCGCATTCGTCGATAAACAAGTAGGTGCCTTTAGTTGTGACACCATAATAGAAAGCGTTTTAATTCACAATAACGCGAGAAGCTATCGCATACCTCATTCATGGGGTGTTAAGAGAAATTATATTTTTTTTAATAGTCACACCAAGAGAAGCTAACAGCTCTTTCACCAATGCCGTGACATAACCCCACACGAACATAATCCCCAAAACGATTTTGGGGCTTATGTCCGGACAACTTGCCGGACATAACCCCCAATTTTATTGGGGATTATGTCCGATACTAATCTGCGGACATAAGCCCCAATGGGGATTATGACCGAATTTGTTGTTTTTTTTTGAGTATTTCAACATATGAAGAGAACAATTTGAAATATTGGTATTGTAGCGAGGGGTGGATGCGGCGGGGGGCGTCCGCTATGCCCCGCGGACATAATCCCAAATGCAAATTGGGGGTTATGTCCGAAGGTCGTGGCGGACATAGGCCCCAAAATCGTTTTGGGGATTATGTCCGTGGGGGTTATGTCCGGGCACCTCTTTCACCTGGTCCATCCAACGAAGTTTTGGTCGCCCCATCCTGTGCCGCCCATCGAGTTTATTGACGAAGACTTTGTGAGCTGGAGCATTTTCTTCCATTGGTACAACGTGTCCAAGACAGGGTCTATTTTAACGCGCTTGGCTACGCCGATGGTATTATACAGCTCAACAGCTTGTGATTCATTCGTCGGCGATATTCGCCGTTAACGATAATGGGTCCAAATATTTTACGTTTTTTTCCTCTCGAAGACTCCTTCAAAGATTGATTGAGCCGCTTGTGTCATTATTCCTGATTCTGCACTGTAGAGCAAGACAAGTCTGGTAGATTTGGAACTTTGTTCTTCGAGAAAGCGCTTTGTTATTAAATCGCTTGCTTAGCGTATAGTAGCAGCAGTTTGCGTTCAATACTCGTCTCTTGATTTCCAAGGTAGACAAAATCATCTATCACCTCAAAGTTAAAGTTGTCAACGTTTACGCAGCGTCCCAGACAAACAAATAACTTGGTTTTGTCCTCATTTATCGTCGGCTCTATGAAATAAGGCCCCAATATATAAGACCCCAAATCCAAAATGAAATAAAGCCCCAAAACTGGGGTATTATTTCGTTATAAAACAAAGCCCCAATATCAAGAATGAAATAAGACGCCAACTGAATGCAAAAACACCCCAATTCATAAATAAAAGAATGCCCCATTTTCGGGGTAAGCCTTTCAAGTAATAAAAAGGCTAGGTACGTTTGGTAGGGGTAGTAGAAGTGGTAAAGAAAGGGGGGGGGGCGCTTTGTTTATTGACTTTGAAAAATGACAGAGAAAGCGTTGCGAGAGTTGGGGGCGTGCCCCCACCGCATTCGTCTTTTAATAATGTCAGAGAATAAGAGTTGCGAGATTAGGGCATTATTTCATTTTCGAAATTTGGGGCTTTATTTCATACCGAAATAAGGCCCCAAAACAAAAATTAAATAAAGTCCCAAAAAAAAAAAAAGAAATAACACCGCAAATTTCACTGTTGTTGTTTTCTGAACAAATTTGTGGGGCTTTATTATATTTTTGTTTTGGGGCATTATTTCTTGGGGCCTTATTTCATAGAGCCTTTATCGTCAGACCCACTTCCGCCGACTGGTTTTCAATGCTCGAAAAGGCCGCAGTAACAACATGCAATCCACGATCAATGATATCTATATCATCGGCATACGCGAACAGCATGTGACTTTTGTTAAAGAATGTACCAGTCGGGTCTACTGCAGCCTTCCGCATTATAATCTCCATTACAATGTTAAGAAGATCGCGTGACAGATTATCGGCTCGTCATAAGTCTCGCTTGGTACAGAATGGCTGAGTCAGATTGTTGGCAATTTTCGTATTAGCTTCGCGGATACCAAATTCAGCCATGGCATCTAACAATTTCTGTCGTATCGTACTGTCGAATGCAGCTTTATAGTCGCTGAACTGATGGTAGGTGTCGATCTGCAGGACATATAACACTTAGAGTCCAATCATCGGACATGCATTCCTTAAGCCAAATCGTGTTTATGAACTCGTGCACGCATGTTGGCAGATCATTGCCGACGGCAGTCCATTGGCTCCCGCAGTTTCATTATTTTAAAGCATTGCGGTCCCCTTGCTTTTTAGCTCGGTGGTGGACAATCACCGTCGTTGTTGATTGGTTTCAATTCGTCACTTATGTTGCCTTTGGAAACGAGTAGAGATCGAAAGTGTTCTCTCCATATTTGCAGCACACTCTGAGCGTCAGTGACCAGATTTCCATCTTCGTCCTTACAGTTGGGGATTCGTGGTCGAAAACCTTTGCTTTTTACCTTTTAAGAGAATTTCGACCTGGCTCTCTTTTTTCTTCCGCTAAACAGGCGTTTTAACTCCCTCCCTTTTATTATTATAACGCTCTGTCACCGCACATTCAAATTCGTGTCTTTCAGCATGGCAGCTGTAAAAGATGTCACAATTCTTTCGTCATGCGCATCCCCCTCCCGTCCATCACATTTCCTGTATGGTGGTGATGACAGCATTATAATTGTTGAGGACATTCGCCAATTGAATAGAGCCACCATCTTCGTAGAAAGTTTGGACATTCCTTTAATCATTGTCCTTATAAGTTTTTGGGGGTCGTCAACACATTTCCTTATTTCGTCGGTGCCAACTTTCAATGATCAATGACCACTAGAGTGATTCTCGACCAAGCGGTTATCAAAATCGTAATCAACGATGAATTCTAAGAAACCATGAGTTAAAAATCAAAATCGAACTCCCGGTTTACCGAAAAACTTTCGTATTGGGGAAAAATCCGCAACAAGGCCCACAACCGCCCCGGAATCACCCCTAGAGGGTTCAAATGTATGACCGACCCCCAGTAATTTTTTTTATTCTTAAATTTTTCCCAAACATACCTACTCCCCATCTTCACCCCATAACTTTGTAAACCCAGCAGTTTCTCAGATCATACCTAACCATGTGAAGTCTTTTATCTCTTTTATAAGATTGACATTTTTTACTAAAGTAATTTTTGTTTTAACTACAGCCGCCATTCATGCGAGGGGTCTGCTCAGTTTGGTGTCAATTTGGTTTTCGATGTCAATTGCATTTGAAGACATATTACATATCGGGTCCTATAGTTCAACAACTAATCCGAAAGTCAGCTATGTGAAAAAACTCTTGCTAGGAAAGCCGATTGACTCGATTGCTGTCGTCGACCAAGGAAATGTATATGGCTGTGGCAGTACTAGAACCAATATTCCCCTTCATTAAAGTGTTCCAATCATCGTGTTACACACTGGAGAGCGAAAAATTATATGCTCCACTGTACTTCGATGCGGATGTACTAAAGTGCTCATAATCAAAAAACCGGATATGAGGAATGAAAGAGAATCAAAAGACTACACTTTTACACCCAAGAACAACAAAATTGTATTTAGTTAAGTTTATATTTTTTACATTTCTTTACATTATGGGGTGATCATGAAATTATACGCAGCGGTTTTTAATTACGAAATAAACCTTTTTTATTAAAACAAAATCCAAATTTTAAATAAAAAACACTTCTTAATAATGCTAGAGTACATTTTATGAACAAGTATGCCCCATAGATTTTCAATAGGGCTCATCTCATGGAAACACCCTGGCCCCTCTAAAACTTCTTCGTTTTCTGACCAAACCCAACCTTTTGTTTCCTTATTGTAGTGAGTAGACGCAATCTCTTGCTGAGAAGTGTAATTCATTTCTTGGTTTAGCTTCAAGAAAGGCAATTAGTGTCTCTCCGGAGTTCATACTCTTCGGAGTCCATGCGACAGCTTGGAAAGGCCAGCTCCAAAGTTCATTTTTCTGCATCGAAATACAGTGGAGCGTATAATTTTTCGCTCCCCAGTGTAGTTTTTGCCAGGGGTCATAGTAAAATTTTTATTATATTTCACATAAAATGTAAAGAAGTTCTTTCACTACTTTACATAAAAATGTAATGCAGAAGAAGTTGCTCATTTTGTCTAAAGTTAATGGATTGCTCCTCTCTAATTTCTGATACCACGATCTTATCCCTTAAAGACAAAATTAGTTTGTTATTAAAAGTTTTGAGATTTATATAAGCAACAGTGGTCTTCAACAACTGAAAAATTAGGCTAACAGAAAAAAGCGCTTTAGTTCTTCATATTATGTTGTCATAAAAATAATTATCGTCTTAGCTATTATGACAATACAATAAATTGGCCTTTAATACCACCTCACAGCCCGAGTGACACTGGTAGTTCTAAATCACAAAGTTATTATGACACTATGACCACACATTAGTCTTCGTCTGCATTCTCACAGTATGACACTTGTCTGCAACGCAATCATTGACATCTGATGACGACGACGACGAAAGAAAACTCCTGCCTTTGTTGGCGGCATAATCTTCAACAACTTAAAGCTATATAAATACAACATAATGTCATATTTTTGGGAAATTCGTTGGCCTTACGACCGAACCGAACTGTTGTCTGTGATCTCTGTTAACACCATGTTGGGCTGTCTTGCCGCGAGTTCAGTTTGTTTTAAATATTCCGTCTTATTTGGAAATTAATCACACGATATCTTTTGTGTACGCACACAGATGTTTTTGTGTTCGCATGTGCCCTTTTGTCTTAAAGTTTTAGTTGAGAACTTAATTGGATTCATTTCGGATTCATTGCGAAGTTCTCGAAGATGGAGATGGATGCAAAAATTAACAACATTTTCGGTGAAATGCAACTCCAGTGTTATGCCGCCGCCGTTGACGCTGTAGTCACTGCAAAAGAGACAAGGAGGGGTTGTTGGTTTGCTGTACACTTATTATGGAGTTTCGCGTTAACTGCTGAACAATTTCAACGGAAGTTGGCCAAATTTTTGTGTGTAATTTTGTGAGACTTTTCGAAAAGATTGCACTGAACTATGGCAATGGTTGTCATGTTTGATTTATGGACTTGTGACAAATAAGGAAATGTATGAGTACAGAGTGGTGGATGGAGTTCATGCAGTGCGCCTGTTCTGTTCCTTGGCGATAAAGTGAGTTATTAATTAGAGCACTTTCAGCTTTCGTTTAATAAATTTCTGGTGAATTTTGATTTTAATGAAGTCGCAATTTAATATAATTGAAAGATTATCGTGCGAAAAGATAAGAATTTATTTCGGGGGAAGAAAATTCAACAAAGGATTAAATTAAGATGTTGGTGTTTAATTATGAGACTGTAGATTGTACATAATTCTTGGAAAATTAATAGCCTATATGGTTCTAATAAGCTTATATCAAAAGCCGCCTTAAAGGATAATTTGTAAGTAGTAAATCTTAAGAATTTTACTGAGGAAAAATGAAACTATGGCTGTACTTTAAAGTCTCTATGATTCTGCGAAACTCATACCTATTATCTTTTCCTTAACTTGTCATGCTTTGAGTTTGGTTCTTTATGCCTACCCTCAGCTAAAGCTTAAAAGCAATTTTGCATTTATAATCTCCTCGAACTGATGACATTTCCCAATTGCTGTTTCCATTCTTTCCATTTGTTGTTTGCCCAAACATTATGATGTTTCTTGTCTAAATCACATAATTCCTATTAATTGTTTGTCGGTTTGCTTTTCGCAATCGTTATAGCATTTAACCATAACTGATTGTTGATGCATTTCATTATTCCAGCTATGATGGTAAGGGGCTTTAGAGGAGTGGTGTGACGACCACTTCAATCATGTTCATCATCAAAGTTCATAATTGGAATTATTCAATAAGCCTGTCTGAACCTCATTTAGTTACTGACAAAAAGAAACTAAACAACAAATCCATTTCAATTCCAACACATCTTCTTCTCCTGTGAATTTATCAAAGTCGCTGTTGTCATGTCATGTCGTTCATGCATTCACATTATGCTGAATTCAATTTCATCATCTTTATCGTCAGTTTTCATAATAATGGATGCAACACTTAATAAATAAAATTCGGCGAGAGGTGAGGACGGTGGTACAACTCAAAACAACAGCTGCGGAAATAGCTAATCGTTAACAAATGAAAGCCAACCTGTCCCTTAGTCGTCAGTCATCACAACCTTCAGAGTGTATGTCCCCTGGTGAAGAAGTAACCACTTACATATGTATGTAGTAAGGCATTTCACAGTCGAGCCCCGTACAGGGCCTATAACTAACCCATCTGTGTGTGAGGCACAACAATTGTTGTCACCGACATATCAACAAGTTATACGATGATAATCGAACAAGTACATGCAATTTACAGGAATCCCATTAAGAGAAGAAAAAAAACGCACTGGCAAATAAATCGCCACAGAAAAAAACAGGACTTAACGAGGGAGGGCTACAGAAATTAATAATGGAACTTAACATAATTGAAATATCTTCTTTATTTAAAATTTATAGCAGTAATGTATTGGATTTGTCTTATAATTTAGACAGTCCTTTAAGGGGATTGGGCGACAGGTAAGGGGAAGCTTTAGTTATCCCTAGTAGAATTTTATATTAAAGAGAATGTTGAATTTTTCACAAATTAAACTGTGGTAAAATTAGCCCGGACTTAATGTTCGGAGACCTGAATATCAGCATCACTTAGACTATAATATCCGTTGTAAAACTAGCGAAGTTTCCTAGTTTCCTAGTTTCCTGCGTTTCTTTAGCACCCCAAAAAGTTCCTAAATCGAGCAATGTCGATTTTCGCTAGATCTTAAAAAAAAACTTAATTTCCTTTTACACCCTATGAATGAGGTATGGGATAGCTCTCGCATTGTTGTGAATTAACACGCTTTCTATTTTTAGATTCAAAACTAATGGCACCTACTTGTTTATCGTCGATTGCGAACGTCACTGTTTGAGAAGCTTATACTAGACATGCCTATTGACTCGACACTTATATTGCGAAGTTACTGTCGGCAACATCGTGGGGGCCGGCAGTGAAAGAAAAATGCAGATAACTGATGGCGGGAATCGAACCCGGGATCCCCCGCATGGTAGTCGCCTGTTCTTACCACTATGCCATGGCCGGCCCAAGTATGTTTATCTGGTATACTTTTTTTCGAACATTGGTTCAGTCACAATGTAGTCAAAGATGTAAGCGGTGTCAGGCATCATGTTAAGGGAAACTGACTCTAATCTTATCCTTATTATGTACAGGTGTAGCAAATACAAAACTATATTTAGTGCGTCGCAGTATCCCCTTGTCTAGTATCCTATGTTTCAGTATGTGGACTTCTGAAGATTCTTCCACCAGACGACGTAGTAGAATTATCGCTCTTATTACTACAGTACCACAATCAATGAACAACGCAAAGCTTTAAGCCCCTTTGCTTCCCTTTTGACCTCTTGCACGCACTGTGACCTTTTTCGCCTTGAAAGTTGCCTCTGAGTGTAAGTTGCCACATCATATGCATACGTGACAATCATGACACCAACCTACGTAGAACCGATCGCATACAAGTTCACACAAGTTTAATACTGACGTTTACACCGGGAGATACGTTTTTGAACGCCCCTTCTATATGTAGAAAGGCGAGTGAACCTACGATGAATTCGACCAAGTCATGCATGGCTGTCTCAGTGGACCACTTCAGTAAACAAGGTGCTAGTCCGACAGGTATTCAGAATACTGTTTAGACCGCGATTCCACAGAAGAGGTATAGAACATCACACCATAGGTATATATCCCTACTAAGAAATCTAGTTAAGTCTGACGACCCTAATTTTGTCCTAAAACGTCGCTTAGTACGAAGGTCGTACACAAGCTTCCTAAAACTGAAGCCCTATCCCAGGTTTGATATTGCCATGGTTATCGTATCACGAGTTACGTTACGTTACGAGTTACATTATGTAGGAAGGCTACCATAGTAACGGGTCCGCCATCTAACGTCTTTTTTTGCTTTAGTGCTTATTTCGTGAATGGTAACACCTAGCTCATGTCTGATTCGACAGATAATTAGTTTTATCCTTCCGCTGAACGAATATGGTTGTGTATACACTTGAACAACGCTGGGAAATATTGCGACATTATTTTGAAAATCATCTTAATGTTGCAGAATGAAATATCATCTTTTCAGATGAAGCTCATTTGGTTCTTGGCGGGTATGTAAACAAGCAAAATTTTCGTATTTGGGGCACAGAAAACCCGCACGCATAAAAGCGGATGCACCCAAAACGATTCACTGTTTGGTGCGGATTTTGGTCCAGAGGTACAATTGGGTAATTTTTCTTCGAAAATAAGCAAGGAGTGGCCGTTGCAGTCAATGGCAATCGTTATTGGGCCATGTTGAACGAATTTTTGTTCCCAAAAATTTAAGAGGAGGATATTGGCAACATTTGGTTTCACCAGGACGGCGCTACGTGTCACACAGCCGAAGCTACACTCAATGTTTTGCGCCCTGTTTTTGAAGATCTCATTATCAGCCGCAGAGCTGATGTCGTTTGGCCACCTGGGAGCTGCGATTTGACATCGTTGGACTATTATTTGTGGGGTGCCCTAAAAGATAAGTGTTACGCCGACAAGCTAGAGACAATTGACGCTTTAAAGGACAATATTCGTGAAGCCATTGGTGAAATACAGCTGCACACAATCGATAATGTGCTTATAAATTGGACCGATCGTGTAGGCTACTGCATGGCCAGCCGAGGCAGCCATTTGAATGAAATTATTTTCCATTATTAACCGGAAGGATAGTACTTTCAAATAAAAACTTTGAGAAAAATTTGAGAAAATATTCAGTAGTTTTTTCTTATAGCATTTTAAAAAAAAAAAAAGTTATTTGACGGACTCTTTTTACTCTTTGACGAGGAGAGAAACTTCGATGAATCCGACCAAGTCATACAGGATTGTCTCAGTGTCTCAATAGGTTCTTGCAGTAAGCATGCTCCCTGTACGACAGCAGCTTTTGGTCTATGTTGCCCTTTGGTAATTGCCAATGAGTATCTCCAGAGTTTTTAGAAGAAACGATGGCAGGCTAATAGGTCTAAAAACTTTTTGTTGTTCTACTTTGGAAATTAAGACCACCATAAGGTCCCTCCACATAGTAGACATATATATTAGGTCTATATAGCCGATATACAGCTTCTTGAGCCATGAAAAAAGCGGAGCAGCCACTGCTTTTAGTTCATCCGGTGAGAGCACGTAAGGTCTAACTAAATTGAAAGTTTTTAAGGTTTTAATTGCTCATGCCATTTCGGATTTCTCTGACAACAGCCAAAGATTGACCCGACTCAGTGATATCAGCGAAGGCAACAGCAAAAGGTTGACCTGACACGATGATATCCGCGGAAGTCTAATTTCGTTAGTTACCTGGGAAGTGAACAACTCCTGTGATTCTTCACTGGATGTTGTCCAATCAATCTTCGGTTTCTTGAGATAACCTACTGTATAAGGTTTGGCTGCCAGTATTTTCGTAAGAAAAACTTTCTTCAGCATTTTCTGAGAATTACTAGCTCCAAGGACCAACATCGCGGCCGTTGCTTCCCTTCGGCCGTTTTCAATTTTGAATTTTTTAGGCAAACTTTTAATAGTTTTTCATAAATTTATTTCTAACTACGAAACTATTGATTATGCAGAGAAATGATATATGAACAGATTATCCTTATCAGATTTTTAAATTTCGGATTTTTAATTCAGCAAAATTGGAGTAGTCGTTCTTGAGTTATGCCTCCCAACATGGCTATAGGAGCTTAAAGAGCTTTTTTTCTCCGTATAACCCACGTATATATGCAGTGAAAATACTGATGTTTATGTATCTTTAATTTTTTTACTTAATAAACTCTTCTCATCGCCTAAAGAATTTACAATGTGGGACGTTCTTCAATTCAGAACTGTAGAAGGCCAAACCAACAGATTTATTATATTTCAATCACCGAGGTAAACTTGGGATTATTACGGTCGTTACCGTCATTATAAATTATCACAATCATTATGGGAGTAATGTCCGAACACCTTTCATTCTTTGGAAATTTAAGTTAAGTTACTGTCCATCCTCCTCTGTCTTAATGTTCACCCCAATTTCTGCTCTGCCCTCCTTTGTTTCTCTTAGCCATTGTGTAATGAATGCATTTTAGATTATGCCCTTTGTCGTTTTCCCCATTTGTTGCGTTTCGCACTTGAAACTCACAAACGCAAATTAAGTAAAAAACGCACCATCACAGTACTTCTCAACGTGAATCCATTCGATTCGAGTGCTGTGCCTTGTGGGGTGAGGGGTGTGCATCATTGGCGGCAGCCACTTACTAAAAATGCAATTAACATAATCACATTCGTAATTCTGCATATACAGTTGATTTTGTTGACTGAATGCCCCTTTAATGCATATTGTTTGCAACATTATTTTCACCTCTCTATCGGTCCCCTCTCTCTCTCTCTCCCCAGTTTTAACACTTCGTCAAGTGCATCCACCGCTCTACCTTCTGCAGCTCTCACGGCCATTGTGCATTTTCTCCATCGTGTTGAGTGTTGCAACAAAATATGCGTGCAGCAAATTTGTTTGTTTGAGCTGTATGCAACTCAACAACTTTTTGCACTTGCAACATTTTAAATGACGATGAACGTCAACAGCAATAAGATAAAAGAAACGTTGCTGCTGCCTCATAGGTATTAAAAGGGAAAACGTCAAAAACTCAGCTAAATTAAGTAAAATGTTGTATTGTTGTAGCTGATTTGTTTTTTTTTGCGTAATGTCAGTTTGTTGTTGTTGTTGTTAGTGCTGCTTTACCTCTGTCAGTCAGAGGTTTGTTTTATAACACATTTTATTATCAGCACTGTGTAGAAACGCAAGAAAAAAAAACAAGCTGAAAAGGAACTTAAGCGTGCCCATCAAAAGTCGTCAAATGTCAATCAACACAACAGTGCTCAGAAACAACACAAGTAGAAAAAGCAGCAACTCATAGTTGGCTGAATGGCGGCAGATACAATATACGCGTATAACGAAATTAAGGGGGGGCAGACACATAACCCAGTGAAACGTGGAAGGAACTGCTAAATAAATAGTTACTATTTAAAAGTAAATAAAGGCATAAGTCTAACTGGCTACATTAGTGGCCAGGAAATCTGTATCTTTTTACTGAGATAACAGAGGATATGTTTTATTTTAGAAGTGTAAGTTTTTGCGGTAGAATTATTACAGTTGTGTGCGGTTAAACAGCACTGCCAAAATGCGTCAATGTTTTCTTTAAGCCGAACAACATTTTTCAGTTCATTGTGAATACATCCATTGCTACTGGTTCATAGAACGTAGAATTTAATTGTGCTCACAATGTTTGCTTGGTCAAATGTTAATATACTCTACAAAGCAAGGAACGAAATATGAAATTGCAGCAATCTGCTTATGAATGCAGTGTATGTGAGTGAGTACATTACGTCGTGGTACTTGCGTTTAAACTGCAATATAATGCAATTCAACGCATATAAAAACGCACTTAAATATACGCACAAGTGCAAAGGGACAGAGGCGTTTCCACCATGGGGAGTTGAACAAATTAATGGTGGGAAAAAATATTATAATATTTGATACAAAACAATCAAATGTCTTAAGGGGCCATAATATAACCTTGTTGATTGACATAAGTAGCAGTAATTTCGTAACATAAATTCTTAACTAAAAGGTGATAGCAAAATTACAAATTAAAAAGATAATTGAAATGTGACTGAAAAAACGCGGCAGTAGCGCAGGCTAGTATTAAATAACCTTACCAATACATATGACTTTTAATAAACATTAAAGAGTTAACCCTTTTAGCCGTTATTTCATATGAGTATTTCTAATACCCATTCCCTAGATATCAATTAACGTCCAGCTCTACTTACCCAATTATGATCATATCATAAAATTCTTTCATCGGGGTGGTTTCCTTCCTTAAACCAAATGTCATTTGCATTAGTAACAAAGATCATTTGATAACTACCCCTAAAGTCGTGAAAAGTGTCCAACTGATTAAACAAAACATCGATCGTCAGTAAAAGGGTTTAATTTCCATTAGGAACGCACCTGTGCGCGCATGTTTAACAACATGTGTGTACGCATGTTTATATTATCTTTTGTTCTATTTGAACTCTTGTTGAAAGAGTGCAACGCGGGTGATTGGTAACATAATACCATCCGTCGTCATCGTCCTTACTATTGTTGTTGTCACTGTGTTGTGGCAATATTGGTTATAATGCAAAAGGAGGTAAACCTTTGAACAAAAACAAAAAAAAATCCAATGCTGCCAAGCAGTCTGTTTCAAGTGTCTCCTCAACTATTATTGGAGTACCTTAACGCAAGAGGAGCACAGCAGAAACAAATGTTGTGAATGGGCAATGGAAGAGTGTGGAAGTAAGAAAAACAATTGTGAAGACACATTGAACTACAATGAAAAGTGTGGAAAGTAAGAAAAAGAGAAAAAAAACGAGAAAAACTATCGTACAACATGTTGACATTAAATTCCTGAACGAAAAGTTTTTCTGCGGATAACAACGACAGTGAGAACAGAATTTCCCAAGAGGGATGAGACCTAAGTGGAGTGGTACCAAAAATCGATGTTAAAGGCTATTTGTGTGAAGGTGTTGTTGAAGTTGTAGACGATAGATTAATACTTTGCCGACAACATGTGAAATGTTATTATAAATTTTGAAGGTTAGTTAATGTAGAATAGTTTAAAGGATTTTACTTAAGAATAAACATAGGAAGGTGCAATATTGTGTAACCTAAATGGAATGCTACTACCCATGCGTCTTAGGAAGTAGGTAACAGAAGTTATTGAAGCTCAACACAACGGCTCTCTTAGAGGCTTTGGCAGCCCCAAGAAACTAGGATCGGGCGCGGTAGCCTAATAAACCACTCTCTTTAAACAAAAGCAGTTATTATGAAAACACGAAGAAAAGAAATAACAAGAACATCCCCAAATGTTGACAACCCCCGCAAACGTTGTAATTACTAGGGCGACCATTTTTCAGCACGAAAAAAACGGTTTTCAGTACTTAAAACAGCATGAAAAACCCTTGAAATAAGCACGATAGATTTTATATTCAGCATTTATATTTTTTTTTTATTTATAGAAAAAGAAACAAAAAACAATTTCACATCTATTAAAGAAGTAATAAAAAATAATAAGTAAATTAACCAAATTATTCAGTCGTGTTTTCATATAAAGAAAGTAATTTTTAAACCAAAAAAAAATTTTCGTAAAGTGAGATTATACCTTGGTCAATGTCACGATTACAATTAAGCACTAAGTGCATTTTTAAATTTTCCAAGGCGAAACTTTTACGCTGGTTTGTAAAAAAATTTCCATGTATAGAAAAAAACACGTTCGACGTCACACGATGAAACGGGAGCGTATTTAAAAAATGTTGATTCAGCAGGCTAATATTTTCCCATAAACGCGATTGTTGTTTTGGAATTTTTAAAAATAATTGTTGATTTCCACAAAGCCAGCAAGAACGGCAGTCATTTTTTTAAAATAATTTTTATCGGATGTTTTTCTATAGCATGTTGAATTGATTTTACTGTTTCCAAGCTTTCATTCAATGGCAATCCGCTTGACTCAATTTTTGTGATGGCATGAAAGATGCACTTAAAGTTAATTTTTATGAAGGAAAAGACGGATTACAAATTTTCATTAGAAAGAACCTCTTTGCTTTATCGCAATGCTTCAGAATCATTTTCGTTAAACTCTTGAATGACTTCCCTAATGTCTTCCAAATAATTAGTATAATACTCCGCTGCTTCCAACCACGTTCCCCATCGTGTCGTTATTGGTTTAGGTTATAGAGACACATTAGGTTTCATTAGTTTAAATTTTTGTTTTCGATAAGGCGCCTGAAAACTGTAGGAATATAACGAATTGAACGATCTAAGCTATCGATAAAAATAGGGCTATTACAATATCTTGAACACAGGCTGTGTGTAAAATAAGAGGATAGTTTGCAAATTGTATTCTACCTGTCATATTTTTATGAACCGCAAGGGCTTGTGATATGTAAAAATTTTCAATTGATAGAAACATATCTTATCAAAATGTATCAACAATTTAAATAAGGGCAAAAACAGCATGAAAAAGCACAAACCTTTAAAATAAGCAAGATCGCTTGAAATCGTTAAATTAAGCAGCATCAGCAATATTCAGCATGTGCTGAAAATTGGTCGCCCTAGTAATTACCATGATTTACGGATAAGCACCTGGAATGTCCGAACTCTCTACAGAGGTGGTGCCTCTATGCAACTAGAGGATGTCATCGAAAAACACAAGGCTGACATCAACGCCTTACAGGAAATGCGATGGACGGGACAGGGACAGGACGGGACACACGACGAATGAACTGTGACATTTTTTACAGCTTCCATGCAGTAAGGAACGAATTTGAATGTGGATTCATAGTCGGCAAAAGGCTTAGACGTCTGGTCACGCGGATTAATCCTGCAAGTGCCCCAAAAGCCACTATCCGCATCAAGAAGATGCGATGACGGATCTTTATAATGAGAGGATGATGGAGATTAAACGCCTGTTCAGGCGGAAAAAGAGTCTGTAGAAGAAAAGAGAGAGCCAGGATATTGAAAACTACAGTGATAGAGATGAAGCCCGAGAGTTCTAACAAAGTGTAAAAAACAAAGGTTTTGGAACATGGATCCCACCTATAAGCACACAGACGGGAATCTGGTTACGGAAACTCAATAACACTTTTGCTCTCTACTCGTTCCCATAGGCAGCATAAGTGACGAAATCACACCAATCATCGACAAAGGAGTAGATTGTCCACCAATGAACTGCCGGCATGCTGATTTGTGTATATGCCCCGACGGAAGACAAAGAATAGGACATGTAAGATGCAGAGACTTTAATGCTAAAATAGATAACTGACTCAGACTGGTTAGCTTCCCATCGACAAGAAACATGGTCGTTAAGTGATACCAGATTCCCGAATAAAGATATCCACAAGGCAACATGTTCAAAAGACAAGAAACCAAATTGATCACCTGGTAATCGATGGAAGACATGTCACAATCATTATGGATGTACGTGAGATGCGCGGTGCAAACAATGACTCGGTTTACAAACTAGTGCAGCTCGTCCCAAACGCAAAGCAAGATATCACAAAGCTGTATACCACCTAGATAGCCAATGCCCTATGACCACTGCCGCAATGACCGTACTGGGTTATGAAAAACCACGCTCAGACGAGTCCTGGTACGATGTAGAATGTAGGCAAATGTTTGAGGAAAAGGATGCTGCATACAGGGCAAAACTGCATGAATGCGTGCTGTGACGGAGTGTTATATTGAGAAGATGAGGAAGATGAAAAGCATCTTCAGGCGGAAAAAAAGTATATGCAAGAAAAGAGAGAACCAGGAAAACGAAAATTACAGGGATAGAGGTGAAGCTCGAAAGTTCTGCCAAAAAGTATAAATAAAAGGTTTTGGAACAAGGATCCCCACCAGTAACATCGACAACGAAGTTGATTGTCCATCACCGAGCCAATCGAGATCAGCCCAGCGATCGCAAGACTTAAAAATAATAAAGCCGATGGACTGCCTGCAGTGCTTTTTAAAGCCGGTGGCGGTGAGCTGGCAACTTGCATGCACCAGCTCATATACCCGATTAAAGAATGTGTGCCCGACGATTGGAATCGGAGTATTATTAGGGCATTTTACTCATCGAATACAAGGTCTAGAGTGTTATGTAAAAGACTAAAGTCCTTCCTAGCGAACCTGATTGGGTGTCTTAAGTACTGGTAAATCCACGACCGACCAGACATTCGCACTACGACAGCTAAAAAAAACTTTAATTCCCTTTACACCCAATGAATGAGGTATGGCATAGCTTCTCGCGTTGTTGCGAATTAACACGCTCTCTGTTTTAGATTTAAAACGGCACTTACTTGTTTATCGACGAATGCGAACGTCACTGTTTGAGAAGCTTCTACTAGACATACCAATTGACTCGATACTTATACTGCAAAGTTGCTGTCGACATCATCGAGGGGTCGGCAATGAAAGAAAAATGTAGATGACTGGAGGCGGGAATCGAACCACGGATCTCCAGGGTGGTTGTGAATTAACACGCTATCTATTTTTTGATTCACAACTAACGGCACCTACTTGTTTACCGACGAATCCGAACGTCACTGTTTGAGAAGCTTTTTGCTAGACATGCCGATAAACTCGACACTTGATACTGCGAAGTTGCTTCGACAACATCGAGGGAGCCGGCAATGAAAGAAAAATTTAGATGACTGGAGGCGGGAATCGAACCCGGGATCTCCCGCATGGTAGTCGCGTGTTCTAACCACTATGCCACGGCCGGTCCCAGTGCTTTGTTTACACAGGTTAAATTTGCTGTTATGGAGTTACGTTAATCCCAAATTGAATCATCAAAATTCCCAAGTTTACTGTATAGACAGCTTTGTCAGCAAGAGGCATTATTAGCCCTTACTTTTATGAAGGTCCAGAGAAATGTTGTACCAGTGAATACAGCGCTGTGTGTTGCCATGATACACAAGCTCCACATAATTACAACAATGATCTTGATTACAGCAAAATGAGGCAATATGTTTCACTTACAACGACTCATTGGTTGCAGATCGCGAAATTGTTGGCCAAAAAGTGATAACATAAAATTGTTGCATTAACTGACCTGAGTTCATACTTATCCCCATGGAGTATCTTTTTAAGCATATAAGGGACATATTCGCCAAAAATTGCTTAACATTTCAAGAAACTCCTGTCAAGCCAAGCTACAAGTGTCGAAATAGTCAAAGATCACATATGCAAGATACAGTTTTAAAAAAACTTTTTCTATATGTGAATTTTGTTAATAAATAAGCAGCTTTTATGTAAAATGTTTCTAGTTTTTTGTCATCGTGTAAAAAGTAAAAATTCACCATCTATTATATAGAAATGTGCCGAATCTAAATAATATCGTGCAAAGTATTATTAGTAAATCTCTAATCCAATTCTGTCCCATCGTAAAATCCAATATTGCACCTGTCGCACTCTCCAACCCACTTAGTACCTTTTTACGTACCAATGCAACACCGCTGCATTGGCAATTTGTTACCTCATCGCATCTCTTTCTAATAAAATGCTATGCATTCCTATGATATTGAAAGTAATAACAACAGCAACATCAGCAAAAGAAGGGGGAAACCTAATGCACCAACTGCTGCAATGTCACAGAGATGGTCGTGCAACAGCAATACACACTGACAACAAGAATAACAACACAACACAACAAAAAAACAAAAAGAGGGTGCGTTAATGCAGTTTTCAATGTTGACATACAAGTTGTCATTCAACTTCAAACATTTTGAATGATGAGGTTTTTGTTGTTCATTCATTTCATTCCATTCCCATTCTCCACCCCTTACGCTCACTCTTGGCGGTAGGGTGGTGATATTGCTGGCAGATGTTGTTGCTGTACTTGTTGGGGCAGATGTTGTCGTAATATCTAGTAGTTGTTGCTGTAGTTGTTTTTGCTATTGCTGTGTTGATATTTGCAAAAGAGACAAGTGATGCCTAACAAATGATATAATCATGCGAATGATGTTTGTGATGATGTTGCAAATAATGAAGATTACGGCCGTGATGACGATGACAAGAATGTGGCTGCGCGTTGTTGTTGTTGATGCTACAACACAAAGCCTCGAACGAACAGTTGAATGCATTTAACCTTTTTCCGCACTCTTTGTTGTTTCTGCTTCTTTGCTTGTTGTTGTTTAATAAAAGGAAAATTGCTAAAGTTTTTCTTTTTTTTCATTATTGCTTTTGTCTTGCTTGTGTTATTCATTCATATTTAGAAAATATGCAATGTTACGACAAAATGCAAAAATAAGAAGAAGAAAAAATTCAACTTGACTTAATTGTTATTCACTCATGTTCTTGTTGTTGCTGTTTGTTGTGTTATTTTCTTGATACGACCGCAAATTAGCTTTTTGTTGAATTTGCATTTGACTTTATTTCATTCTGTGATCCTCTAGTATAATCTGCTCAATGGCTGCAAGAACATAAGACTGCTTCTCGTCCTTACTATTTGTCCCCTCCTTCCTTTGAAGATGATGGTGATGTTGGTTGCTGTAGCTTTATGTTGTGGCTGTGGTAGTGGTGATGATGTCTGATGTTGTTAGTTTTGTGAATTCCTAACACGTTTTATGTTATTTGTTTTATTTTATTGGTTTAAACTGCAAGTTTGGTTGCTCCTACGAAGCGCTCCTTTCTTTGTTCTACTCCTAAGTTCACAGATGAGCTGTGGTTTCTGCAAGTCGCGTAGATGAATTTCTGTGTGTGTTGTACGAGTATATTTGTGTGCCATTGCCACATGCATCATGCCAACTAGCAAACATTAGGCGGGACGGGCCACCCACTTAACTTTGGGTAGGTACCCTATAGGCTGCGATCACAACAAATAATATTAGGACATTAAGTATGGAAGTTATGTGTTCATCTAATAAAGTTCTTAATTAAATACTTCACAAACAAATCAATTTATTATTATCATAAACATAGATTGTTGTAGGAGAAATTGGGTACTAATTTTAGTTTTCTCTAATATCTGATATTTATAAAGGCGTTTAAATTATAATTAAGAAGACAGAAAAATTTGAGTAATATTTATGAAATAAGTACCTAGAGAAATAGATTTATTTTTGTTATAGTGCAATCACTTTTACATATTTTATGACGAATTGGAACCCAATTAGTGTCTTTTTTTTTCTAAGTTTGCATGACCCTTGGACTTAGTATAGCGCCATTAGCGTTCGCTTTTCTCTCCCCACCGCTACAGCAAAAGTTACATCTCTCTTCCATATTCGACTATCAGAAAACACTTTGTAGAATTTTCGTTATTGTTGCTGTTGTTGTGCAGCAACCATCTTCTAACATACTTTTGAATCGTTTGGCTTACGGTCATGTCTTGTTGGTTTTAAAACTTGGTCTTTGTCCGTCTCTCACCCTCCCCACCCTCCCCTCCCCCAACCTTCCCTCTCTCTCTCTCTCTCTCTCCGTGTACAACATCGTAACATCTGTTTGTCCTTCCGGCGCTTAACAAATTCCCCCTTCTTCCACAGCCCTTCACGAACTGTTTCATAACTTTGTGTTAGCGTCGTAGTTGTGTGTTTCCTCTTTGGCCGCCGCCGAGCAAAAAAAAAGGAGTAAAAACCTTTGTGACTTGTCATGATTTAACAATTTAAAAGTTACATATTCCTCAGACAAAATGTGACACTAAACACATTCTTTAGGATGCTATTAAAGAAACAACAACAACGAGAACAACACGATGAACAAGGGTAACACAAATAACAACAATACTAGCGCGACAAAGCTTTGTGTGTTCCTGTAGGATACACAAACGCTCTAAACAACAAAGTGGGATTTAGTGTCTCTAGCATCAGGGACGAGAGAAAGGCGATTGTGGCGAAATTGTACTTGGGGCTGTTGCATGTGGTTATATAACACAGTACAACATTTTTCAGCTCATTGAAACGGAAAACGTGACAAACTCCCCTATACGATACTTACTAACTTCAAATCTATATTAAATTATTATGGCATGTAACTTGACAAAACAAATAATGCAGAACTTTTTCTTTTTTGGGCTACTTCCATGTGCAGTTCACAGCATTGAGTCCCAAAATCATATGTTGTACTGTGTAAGACATCTTAAACTAAGATATCCTTTTATATATATTTTAGAGAACATTTTTTTATCGTGAGTTACGCTCGGGCGTTTTTATTATTATATACAGCGGAGCCAAAGTAGACAAAATCATCTACCACTTCAAAGTTATAGTAACTTTTATACAGGGTCCCAAACGAGTGTACTCTTTGTTTTATACTCATTAATCACCAGACTCACTTCTGCCGACTGCTTCTCAATGCTCGAAAAGGTCGCAGTAACTTTCCGCAGTCCCCGACCAATGCCATCTATATCATTGGCGTATGTGAGCGGCATAAAGACCTTATTGGAGACGGTACCAGTCGTGTTTACTGCAGATTTCCGATCATCTTCATTAGGATGCTACCGAGATCGCTTAAGAAACTATAACCTAGAAGAGGCCTCGCTTGCTAGAAAATAACTCAGTCAGATATTTGTCTATCTTCATTTAGGACTTAATGTTGGTCAGTGTCTTCCCGCAAAGTAGTATCAGCTTCACAGGGATATCAAACTCAGTCAAAGGATTCAATAGTTTCTGTGGAATCGAAGGGTCGAATACAGCTTTTTATTGGCTCCATTTCTGTCTTCCCACTTCTGCCGGCTGTTTCTCTGCGTTTGATAAAACCGCAGTAACATCCCGCAGTCATCGGCTATCATCGGCATACGTGAGCAGCATATGACCTTTACTTAAGATGATACCAGTTGTGATTACTGCAGCTTTCCACATAGTTGTCTCTATTATGAAGTTAAAGAGATCCCTATACAGACTATCGCCTTATCTAAAGCCTAGTTTGGTAGAAAATTACTGTTAGATTTTTGCATTTCCGCAAAGTCGCATCAGCTTCGCGGGCATAATCGATAAACAGATGGCCGAACAGATGCCGATTTGCATTTCTTGGGCCATCTCCAGGATTTGTCGTCGTATGAATATCTGGTCCATCGTGGATTTACCAGGTGTAAGTTCACACTGATAATATCCAATCAGGTTCTCAGAAATGGGCGTAAGCCTTTCACATAACACCCTAGAGAGGACCTTGTATGCGATGGGTAAAAAGCTGATCCCGTGATAGTTAATACACACACTTCGAACGCCTTTCTTAAGCACAGAACATAGAACACTTTAATTCCAATCATCGAGCATGTATTCCTTGAACCAAATCGTGTTTATGAGCTGATGCATGTAAGTTGCGGCTCACCGTCGTCGGTCTTCAAAAGTTCTGCCAGTTTTTCGGCAGCTTTATTGGTTTTAAGCAGTGCAATTACCGTGCTGATCTCGTTTTGGCTCAGTGGTGGACTATTTACTCCCTTGTGGGTGATTGGCATGATTTCGTCACTTATGCTGCATTCGGGACCAATCAGAGAACGAATGTGTTACCTTCATATTTGCAGCACACTGTGAGTGTTCGTTACCAGATTTCCATCTCTGTCCCTACAGGTGGGGATCCCTGTTCCAAAACCTTTACGTTTTGGTAGAACTTTTGAGCTTCACCTCTATCTAAGTATTCTCTGATATGCCGACTCTCTATTCAGCTTCATAGATGCTGTATCTGCCTGAAAAGGCGTTTTGTGTCTCTTCTCTTCTCAGTTAATTCTGTTCGTTTACAGTATCCGTTTCCTCGATAAGGTGTTTTGTTTAAAGTTATTGAGAGAGTTGGTTAGGCATTGGCTACCTCGGCGGTATGCAGCTTTGTAATGTCTAGCTTCTCTTGCGTTTTGTAGTAAAAGTTTTGGCGCAGCTTAATCTCGTGAATTTTTTTGTCCTTTGGTCAGATGGAATATCCAGGTTGCCATGTGGATATTATTGTGTGGAAATCTGGTTCCACTCACTATCACGTTTCTTGCCATAGCGATGCTAACCAGTGTGAAACCGTTATCGAAAGTGCTGAATAAAGAGACCAGATGCCCTATGATTCTTGCCGACTATGACTGCACATCCAAATTCTTCAAATTATTCAATATGTAAACATCCCAGTAGGAATTAGCGTCATACATGACTTTGTCGTCAACTATGTCCCCAAGACAAAACGCGAAAAATGTATGTACTCGTCGTTAAAACACTCGGTTGACGACAAGCTGACCGATAAAATACTAATGTATCAACAATCAACAAGATCTAAGGAAAAAAATGTGTTGCTAAGATAATGAAATTGAATAGAAGAAAGATGACGCAGCAGTGCGCGACGGTTTATATATCCTACGTTTGCAATAAAACTAGTCCAATTTGTGACTTTAACTTATAAAGCACCGGTTACAATAATTTGAGGGACATTGTCGGTCATCAGATCGTGCATGATTATGAGGGTGACATGTCGCTTATATAGGCATCAACGACAATTTGACCGACATTGTCGCTCATCAGGTGGTGCATGACAATGCGGACACTTGTATGAAAACTTCGTCGACGATTTGTATGGAAGATTCCCTACTTATCATCAACGATTTATTATGGTCATGCACCTATCCTTGAGGATGTCTTGCATAAACTTCCTACGGGGATATTACGAAGACGATTTCTGTTATATGCAAACTTTTGTGTATGGGGATTTGATCATATAACTCAATTGCAATAAAACTAGTCTAGTTTGTGATTTTAACTTACAAAGCACTGGTAACGACAATTTGACCGACATAGTCAGTCATCAGGTCGTGCATGATTGTGACATGTTCAAGACAGTTTGACCGACATTGTCGCTCATCAGGTCGTGTATGAGAAAGCGAACACTTGAATGAAAACTTCGTTGACAATTTGTATGGACGGTCCCCTACGTGTCATCAACGATTTACTATGGCCATGCAACTTTCTATCCTTGAAGATGTCCTGCATACACTTCCTACTGGGATATTACGAAAACGATTTCTGTTATAAGCAAACATTTGTGTGTAGGGATTCGATCATATAACTCAGTTGCAGAAATTTTGTATCTTTATAGTCCAAATTATCTGCATCTAACGCATACTCTTACAAGACAAGTCTCCTTGTTTCGTCTATATGGTTTTGTCCTGAAGATGATTCTTGATAAGGGTCGAAATATTGAAAATAAGTAAAGTAGTCGGTTTTGAACTTGCAAAATTATGATTTTTGTGTTTTAGTTTGAAAAGTTTTTAAAATTTTTAATTATTTTCTCCCCCGCAACAAAAAGTACTCTCATGCCATTTCCCATGCTATAAATTAAGTCCACGGTTTCCTAATATTTTTCAAAAGGCTTGTGTTGTACTGCTTACCAAATGTAAAACTTTTGCCATATTTATTTCATTTTCATATTTCTGTGGCATAACGCTTATGTTGTCAACGTGTTTTTTGTTGTCGTTGTTGTTGTGTTATTGCAATAAACTTTTCTATTTGTCTTGAACAGTTTGTTTCAGATTCTGCTGCTGCTAATATCGTACTCATTCGCCGTCGTCGTCTTTGGTCCTTCCACACGCTTACTACTATTTACTGCCGTATCTTGAGCACACATCACGTGTTGCAAAGTGCAAGCATGGAACTTGTTGTTTGTTGTACGTGCTATTGACTTTTTCTATTTTAGCCATTCTGCGCTTGGCCCAAAACGTACAAAGTTTCCTTTTATTGCTTTCGAATATGTGCTGAGAATACTCACAAGCTAGTGAGGGAGAGGGAGGATTTGCATTGAGAAGCGATGATTAAGATAAGAATCAGTTTGTTGACAAAAGTGAAATTGTACATCATTGGAATTAATTTGCATTGATTTTAGTATTGTTGGTGGTGTTTTTTTTTGCTGTCCATATCGTTATTTACATATTAAATTAGCGCTAAGATTTAGTAGTCATAGAATTAAATTGATATCTATGGAAATTTATTTTTCTATTAATAACAGAAAATGTGAGTAAAATATATAAATAGTTTCTAATATTAAAGGTCACTGAGTTTCAGAGCAATGTAAAAAAGCTGGGAGGGAAAAACAATTGGTGAACTAAGGAATAGCAAAAAAACGTCAAGTGGAGTGGAAACTTTCAAAAGAAAATCTATAACCCAGACCTCTAGAGAGACGATGAGTGAAGAAAATAATAAAATTGATCGCTAAAGATATCATAAAGTTGTAAAGTCATGAGAATTTATAATTATTTTTTAATTTGGAAATAAACTAACTTTTGTGATACTATTAGTCAATATAAACATCTCCTTTACACTTCCTCTGTAGTCTACCCTTATACTGCACAGACACACACACACACATTAATTAAAAAAAAGTATAAAATACGTGTGCATTCTGAAGCCAAACAGCACAAACTGAATTATTGTCTGAAAATAATCGTTACATTTATTAACTCTTTGACAGTTTTAAGGTTTCATCCGCCAGCTAAGACAACGACAAAGTTGGCTTAAGATTACCCCAAGCAAATGCAGTGAACTTTGAAGAGAAGGTAAATTCAGATGACGAAGATATTGCTGAGGATGTAAAGATGGCGATTATGAAGATGTGCATAATAATAATGAAGATGGTGGCAATGATACCTTGCAACAACCTCATTGTCATCATCGAAATGAAATTCATATAGTATAAACGTGTTTGTAATATTGTCGTTGCTGTTTTGCTGTCAAAGACACAAAAATGTACAAGTAAAAGGATCTCTTTCGACTCAAAACCGCAATATTTCAATCTTGCAAAGATATCAAAATTCACGCGGTTTAGAGATTAATTTACAACAACTACAACGAGACAATAGCGTTAAAGACAGTGACAGCAGCAAGACAGACAGAGAGACAGAGAAGTGAGTCGTCCTCTAAAGCAAGCAACACTGGCACAGACAGACAGACACATGCAGCGCAGAGTCTTCAGCAATCCCAGATGATGAGGATTAATAATATTATTTTTAAGCTGACAAAAAAAAAGCTTTCACCAAATACAGTTTTTAAATACAATATAAACAAATAAACACAGAGTGAGAGACAGCACGGGAAAGACTGGCCAGGCCGCTGGACATATGGACATCTACATAAGGCAGGCTAGCTAGCAGGCATGCAGGCTAGCAGACCGCCAGACACGACATACAGATGAAAGGACGGTTGTGACTTTTAGCGGATAGAAATTCATGGCTTGGACATGTGTTACATGTGTATTCACAACAGCATTTCAATTAAAGCCAACTTTTGTCACTTTGAAAACTAAAACCCATTGGAAATTTCTTCTCCCCGTCACGAATGTGTCAAAATGTTCTGTGTGTGGCTTTTTTTTCGTTGTAAATTCGTACGTACGTCTGTCCGTGCGTCCATTCATTCATTCTTTGGCAATTGCTCAAATTTCCTGTTATACTTTCAACTTAAAATCAAGATGAACGAATTTATTATACTTTCATACCTTGTTGATGTTAATATGCAGTGTTTTATTCGTTTTTTTTTGTTGTATAAATTTACATACATATGGACATATACTATACGAGTTATTCCACAAACAAATGATATATGTAAAGGATATGGATTTAAAAAAAAACAAGTAAAAGAAATTGTCAATGATTACGTGGCGTTAGGCATTCAAATATTTAATGGTCGCCTATATCTATAAAAAAAATTGTGTAAAAATAACAAAATAAACAAACACATGTAATATTATACGAAAAATCCATAACAAATATTCATTTTTGTTAGCATAGTGTGATAATTGAACTAAAAGCCAACATTTCACGAACCCATAGCGAATCTATCTTGAAATTTGCACATCTTGTACAGAAAAGTATGAGCAATATTTATATTCAAAATGTTGAAAATCAAAGAATACTTATTCAGGACATTCATGGACGAAGGGCATTCTTCAAATTGTAATGCATTTGATTCACAAGGACCATTAATTGTTATCCATTACTACTAAAGAGAAGCTGGAAACCTATCAGTCGATACCACGAACGTCTTAATTCGATGTCGCGTTCACAATCTATTCCAACATGAACTCAGCTATCTTTTCACCAAAATGCAGCAGATTACCAACTATATACAGCTATAAAACATAAACCTACATAAACCGTGGCATTGTGGTTTGAACACGCGACTTTCATGCGGAATATCCGTGGTTCGATTCCCTGCCCCAGTCATCTACATTTTTCTTTTTTTCATTGCCAGCCCCCTCGATGTTATCGACAGCAACTTCGCAATATAAGTGTCGAGATAATCGCCATGTCTAGTAAAAGTTTCTCTAACAGTGACGTTTGCATTCGTCGATAAACAAGTAGGTGCCGTTTGTTGTGAATCTAAAATAGAAAGCATGATAATTGACAACAACGCGAGAAGCTTCCCATACCTCATTAATGGGGTGTAAAGGGAAATTAAGGTAAGGACATCATGCAACTTCAACCAAAATTTTTTTTTAAATGGTAAAAGAACAATGTCTCACCGCCTCGAATGTTTATATTTTCTGACTGTCTCATACACTACATTCTTGACTCATTCGTAGTGGAACGAATTTCAAGTGTGTGGGAATGTGTGTGTGTGCAATAATTAAGAGTATTGCCAAAGTATGGTAGGCATTTTTAAATTATTTATATGAATTGCCAGGAACTTCTATCCAATTCATGAACACTCACATAAATATGTAGCACAGTGGTTAAAATGGGTAATGGCTTGGTAATAATCTGAAGCTCTCTGCGGAGATCCTTAAGTATCTGACAACGTCAGATAGATCACGTATTGAATGGATGATTTTTTTGCCTGGGCCGAAATTGTGCTACTTGATGTAAAAAATACATGACAGAAATATGAGTAAGATCGGACAACTGAGTATTTCTCGTGTCCCAACGAGGTCAAAGGTCAGGTTCTTAGTAAATCCTACGTTTTTTAGCACTGTACGATTTAGAAATTTTCCTTCAGATGTTGCGGTTTCAAAAATAGTGTCCAATGAGGGAGCAACGCCTACTTAAGATATCAAAAATGAAAGTATCCAAAGTTTTATATTCGCTGCCACTAGTGGACATCTAATCAGTGTTATCAAATTTAAAAAGCTGCAATGTTGGGTCACCTAAATGGCATGGTACAGTGGCATGCATCTTAGGAAGTAGGTAACAGATGTTATTGAAGCTCCACACAAGGGCTCTCTTGGTACCGTTGGCAGCCACAACAAACTAGGTTCGGGAGCGGTAAACTTATAAGCCACTGCTTTAATGATATGTAGTTGGAATGTCCAAACTATGGTCGCTATATCGAATTAGCTGATGTCTTTGTCAAATATAAGGCTGACAGTACCACCATACAGGTAATGTAATGTGCAGAGATACAGGTAATGGAATGTACAGAGATACACACGACAAAACAACATCTTCTTTACTGCTGCAATGCAGTAAAGATTCATAGTCGGCAAGAGACTTCGACATCTGGTCTCGCGGTTTAATCCTGTATGTGACCGAAAAGCCGACTATCCTCATTAAAACGATATATTTTTAAATCTTGCTGACTTGTGCACCCGCCCTGACGGAAGACAAAGACGAGATGTGTTTAATGAGCGCCTGGAGGAAATTTATGACCGCTGCTGCTAGTAAAGGAAGAAACTCCACCTGCGATAACCGATCCTGGCCGGGGCACTGGTCAAATCAACATCGATGAAAAATACTATCCGAGTTCTTCAGTCAACAACAATTACTCATGCTTCCAGTAACAAATTCAGATTGCGCAAGGTTCAAGGAAAAAGGATAATGATTTATTATGACATCTGATAATAAATCAATAAAATGGGGGAAAATAGGCGGTCCAAACTCAAAAACAACATCTAACTATCCTTGACACAAAGAAAAACCAGAGTTACCAAAATTTATCGTACGATAATCGGATTAGATCCCCGATCGAAGTAACACCGCTTCGGCAAATAACATGATAGTAAGTGGAACCAGATTCTCGCATAATTTAGTCCCTTGGTAATCGTTGGAAAGCATGTCTCAAACACGTTAACTTACATAAAGGAAGCTAGACATTGCATGGCTTCATACCTGGTTGAAATATACATTGGCTACGTGCGTATAAAAAAACGCTCTGATACTTGCTGGTACTAGTTGTCATAAGAAAATATAGCTGCATACAATGCAACACTGTAGTCCATGAAAGCGCGAACTTTTTGGTAGCGAAATAAGGATTAGACAAGAGAGATGAAATGCCTCTTCAAACGTATAAAACATAATATGAAGAATGCTAGACACCGCAAGACTGCATACCACAGAGTTAGGCAATGTCTATTCCAACCAACTTTCCTGATCACTGCTAACAAACGCTGCTAATGCTGATGTTTCTGAAACTCAGTAGCAGCCGTACCACGCCAACCATCAATGATGGACACAGCGACAATAGGTGTAATGAAAACGTAGCTAACATCGGCTTTTGTACCTGATCATCTTCTCAAAGTATCGCAATATCGATACGGCTGGGGAAGGTGGGGTTGGGGCAAATGGCTGCGCATCGTGGTCAAAAGTGCTGGAGAAAGGAGTAAAATGCATAATAAGCCCCGCAACTGCCCAGTGTCGCCTCTAGAAGGGGTAAAATGTGTGTGCACCAGCTTATTTACACGATGTGGCTAAAGGAATTTATGTCCGATCTTTGAATTCTGAAGGTTCTATATCCTGTTTTTAAGAAAAGAGGTCGAAGTGTATGCTGGATCAGCATTTACCCATCGCATACAAGGTTCTGCCATGTGTGTTGTGTAAAAGACTTCGGCCCATCGTAACGAACCAGATTGGACCTTATCATTGTTGGTTAAGACCTGGTACAACCACGACTGACCCGGTATTCGCACTTCGACGAATCTTGAAGAAGACCCAAAAAACGGATGACTTTTTCTACCAACTGAGGCTTTAGACAGGGTGAAAGTCTGTCATGTCAACTTTGTAACATCTTAGTAGAAATGATCATGCGGAAAGCAGCAGAAAACACGACTAGTACAATCATTAATAGAAGTCATACGCCGATGTTATAGATATCATTGGCCAAAGACTGCGGGATGTTACTGCGACGCATTCAAGCTTTGAGAAGCAATCGGCAGAAGTGGGTCTGAAGTTATTTGTTTCAACGAGTAAAGAATCTACTCGTGTGAGATGCTTTATGGTGGTAAATGATTTTGTCTACCTTGGCACCGCCGTACACAAAAATTACAATTTCAGCCTGGACATAAAGAGGCGAGTACTGATCGCAAACCGCACTTACTATGTGCTAAGTAAGCGATTTAATGACAAAGTCCTCTCTCGATGAACAAAGATTAAACTCTTTTAGACCAACTCTAGTGACATAAATGAAATAATCTATTCTGGGAGTCTTCGAGAGAAAAATACTTCGAAAACATATGGACCCATCATCGAACTGTAGGTACCGTCGTAATATGAACTATGTGCTGTATAAGCTGTAAAACGACATCGACGTAGTCTAGCGCGTTCAAATAGACTGAATCCACTGATTGGGGCATGTTGTACAAATGGATGAAAATACTCCAACTCGAGAAGTTCGAAACTTGATGTGCGCCGTAGGATGGTGTGTCCAAAATTTCTTTATATGGATCAGGTGAAAGAGCTGTTATCTAAACTTAGTGTGACTAACTATTTGCGAAACGCAAGAGATCAAAGCGCTCAGAATTCTTTTCTACGTGTGGCAACTGATGAATGATTATATTATTACTGTCAAAGAAGAAAAAGTAAAATATTCTGGAATTTTTATTGTAGAATTTAGGGACAAATGTAAGCATTATTTAAAATACACGACTATGTAATCTTGATTCGAGCCTTGACCCCAACCATTTACAGCTGATGTCAGGGACTACAACATCGGACTGCTTGATACTGTAGATACCAACTTTCAAGTAGTCGAATATATCGCCAATTGTCTAGTAAAAGTGTTTTTGCTTATTATTTTCAAATCATAGATCATAGATAAAGAACATTGCCTACTGCCGAACACTTCTGGAACGATGTTAAAAGAGTTTGCATTTGAATTGGGATTATTACATACTCTCCCGAAGCAGATCACCTTCAAACCACAGTACCTTAATTTTAGGCCTTTGAGTTAATACTTAGTCCCACGTCTCATTATAATTTTGGCGGCCATACAGTCTATGACACATAAGCTAACATAGCCTCATAAGAGACCATGCCAATGACGATTCTTACGACTCAGGATATGAATAATAATATTGCAAAAGGTAATGCAGATTAAGAGGATGGTGACGGTGTCAGCACCACCTCGATGATGTAGAGTAGGAGAGATGGAGATGTTGAGGACAATGTTGGTGGAAGTAAAGAACCTAGCGATGATGATGGCAATGGTGATGTTCTTGGTTATGACGCTGATGACGATGTTGGTGGCGGTGTTGATGTTATTATAACGTATATTTATAAATATGGGATATGTGTAGCTTAAAATGAATTTACTCATATATGTTAAGACATTAAAACCGAGCGATAGAGAGAGAGAGAGAGAGAGAGAGAGAGAGTAAGTCAGCAACACAAACGTCAGCAATAAAAGGAAAGCAATGAAATTCATATCATTTCAAGTGTATACAAATTAAAACAAGAATAACAACTCGCAACTTGAGTTTTGGTCTAAATTCAGAGTAGTTGAAGTGTCAAGCTTGCGGAGGGGGAAACCAAAAAACACTGTATGCAATATTGAAATAGGAATCCTTTTTGGTTTGGTTTGTATTTTTTTTTGCTTTTTTTTCCTTGAAATTTCATATGTTAAAATCTCAAATGTTTAAGCGTCTGACACGCAGACATACGGCCGGTGTCAGTCAGTAGAATTGTGGTGACTTCATGCATACTTCATCCATCCTGCGTCTGTCCCGCTGTCCTTTCATCCTTTCTTAATCAGACTCCATACGTGTGCATATGCATATGTGGTCTTAGTCTCTTTGCAATCCCTTTCTTTTTGTTTGATTTCCAGTAACAGAAACAGGGTATGGTTTGGTCTGGTTTCGTTGAGTTGAGTTTTGTATTTGGTTCCTTTACAAAATCTCTTTGTTCCCCCTTTTTTTGGAGGTGTCAATTTCAACACTCGGCCTCGGCCTTTGTATTCACATTCATTTTAGAATTCGGTGTTGTGATATGCTAAAATTTAGTACGACATGTTCGTTGATGTAAAAAATGCTGTCAAATATTAAATTTGAAGACATTTCATTTAATAAATTTGGATACGCAACAGAAATGCTGAGAAGAGGGTTGGTTGGTTGGTTGGATGGCTGTTTGTTCTTAACCAAAGGCATGAAATGTCTAAAAATACATACAGGCATACAGATATGAGAGTGAATATGTTGAAAAGGAACATTTAAATTAAAAGCTTTGTCGACAACTAATTTTTCTGCGTGTGTGAGAAGAGGCTGGCAAGGAGAGGTATAGTGATGCCCGTCAAGCGTTCTCACGGTAGGGAAACTGTGAAAGAGTCGAAAGTTGATAAAGGAAAATAGGCTACATAAACTTGCCAAAGAAGACGTCATAAAAATACAATAACATCTTGACACAAGCAATTTTTAAACTTAAAGAAGAAGTATATGAGAAGTAAACCTTTAAATGAATCACTGGTTATTATAAGATTTAATCTCTCCATGCCTGCCCCAGGCGCTTTGCGATAAAGTCTATTGTAATTTGTTTATAGCAATTCTGTTAACATATTAATTTTTGTAATTTAAGTTTCATAATTTATTTATATTTTATGATTTCACCATTTATTAAATCATTTCAATTTGTAGCCTGCATTTATTAAATCATCATATTTAGTGATTTACAATATATCCCGTTTTTTTAGGAATATTGAATATTTCAACTGTTAAATTGGCATTTAACGATTAATATTTAATTCAATTACAAACAACACTTTATCTATTGCCATGACCAACACAATGTTATTTTTTTGGGTTGTTTGTTCTCTGCTTATGTCCTTTATGTCCTTTACATTTCACTATATTTTGTAAAAATTTTCAATGGCCCACTTTAGCCTGTGTGTCAGTGATTCCTCCCTTTACTAGTTTGCAAAACTAAAACGCGCAAAAATAAGCGCATAACATAGACCATAGAAAAACAGTAGTTTTTCATGCTTTTGTAAAACGATTTGCAGAAAATTTTTCCTACATTTTTCACTTACTTTTTTTTTTGTTATCATCCACTACTTCAGTAGTGCACATCATTATTTACTGCCTAGGTGGGGCGGGGCGGTGGGAGGAGTATAAATTTTTACAAACTAACAAAGTTTCCGAGATTTTTTTCGTTGTTGTTCACCTCTCTCAATGCCTTTCATCACGAGTTTATTCATCTTAAATACTTAAATCTGTTCGTCCTTTTTTTAGTTTGGTGTAAAAGTTTCACTTTTTTATTTTGGTGGATGGATGGAGGCTAACACAGATACCAAAGTTTGTTCTTTTAGTTTTGCTATTTTAAATGGATCAGTAAATATTTTTAGTAACACAACAGCAGATTGCTTGCTTGCTTGCTTTGTTTTCATAAATTTTATATTATCTCTAAGAAATTTTGTTGTTGCTTAAATTTCGTATCAGAAGTCTGTCTGTAGTGGATAAAGTGGAATAAGAATTCATGCAATATGCAAAAGAGCACATACAAAAAAAAAAGGATTCTTGGCTAAACTAAATGTTGCTTAAGTCAGGTGTCAAAGTAACATGCTTGCTCGAAGAGATATGTGGCAGTGGGAGGCCAGTGCCAGTGAGGTGTTCACATGGTGTCCCCCTGCTCTAGTAGTAATTAAATTTCTTTGAATAGGATACCTTTTAGCAAAAAGTCAATGGATGTGAATTTCTGTGCAATAAGTAACGAAGTAACAGCTAGCTAAAACTAGGTTGCTGACATAGTTCGAAAAGGAATGTTTACCCAAGCGGAAATGAAAAAAAGGATAATGGTAAAGTTGGTAAAGTGTCATGCTTTGTCTAAATAGCTAAAAAAAGAGAGGAAATATATTCGTATGTTGATGGTAGAACGATTTAAATATTTGAAGAGCATGGCAGGATATGGTAGATGTCTGGTTAAATCGTAGCGAAAAACATTATTTTGAATTAAATAAATACAAATAAAGTCGAGAGAAGGTATATTTGAGGGATGCACTTGTGTTTTCTTTAAATACCCTAAAAAGCAAACCAGCGAACATGGGGAAATAATAAAAACATTTTTAATATTTAAGAAAAACTGCATACTTTTTTGCTGGGGAATTTGTCCTTAGGATGTAAACTGATAACTTTGTTTTAAAACCAATCAAATTTTACGGCTCAGCAGTTTGGCAATGGTGGCCGGCGCTGGGGAGACAGAAATTCGAAGAAGTTCGAATTATGACCATTAGAGAGTGCCAATTTGATTGGAGTAAAAAAAATGCTCCAAGTGGTTATCAAAATCGTAATCTGCGATGAATTCTCAGAAATTTGTCCAAGAAACCATTGGTCTTAAATCAAAATCGAGCCCCCGGTTTTTAAAGAGAAACTTTTCGTATTGGGAAAAATCCATAACAAAGGCCCCGGAATCGCCCAAGAGGTTTTAAATGTATGACCGACCCCCAGTCATGTTTTCCTCCTATAATTTTTTCCAAACCTACTCTCCACCTTCACCCCTAGGGGATTCCGGGGAAATAAAAAAATATTTTTTCTTCGCTTTGTAAAGCAAAGATGAACAGATGAAATTTTTCAGAGAAAGATGTGAGGAAGGAAATACTTGTGGGGGCGGTCATACATTTTACCCCTCTTGCAGGCACCATGGGATCAGCAGGAGCTTGTTTCATAAAAAAATTATAAAATTAAAAAAATTCTATGGAGACCAACTTAAGGGTTGTATGCTATGAGAAACTGTTGGGTTTAATAAAAAATTAGGGGCTGGTAATACATTTGACTCCGGATCAGTTAGAGCGGTGGAACCAAATTTTTTAAAAAAAAATGTACAAATAAACAAACACAAAATCATTTTCATGTATATAGAATTGACCTTTGACCTTTTTGGGGCACGGCTAAAAAGTTTTCCGATTTTGCTCAAACTTTACCCATAGCCTTTTTATAACAACTGACACAATATTCCGCTAGAGCATTTCCGATTGAAATCCAAAGTTGAATTTTCGCTGTCACCCTAATGTTTAGAGTTCAACTAAGTTACATCATAGCTGTTATAACCGGTCACTGGCCGTTGCTAAACACGCTAAGAGGTTGAAACTTCTCTACAACTATTTTTGTAGAAGCTGCAAAGATGTGAAAGAAGAGGAAACTACAGTGCTTCTTCTATTTTACTGCCATGCTTTTCTGACCTGAGATATGAAAAGTGAAGTCATCGAACACTTGTGAACGATTTATGTACATCATTAAGCGATTTGCGGAACATCCATGGCTTCATCAGAACAACGAAATGGCTTGAGAGCGACGTTGACCGAACATAATAGGAGTAATTGGTGCAAAAATTTGGAAATGGTATCACAACGGGACCCACAATAGGATCCATGTGAGCTATGCTTAACTCGGCTGTTGAATTAACCTAAGCTAATCTTACCTAGGATTAGCTAATTCTAGACTATCGTATTGTATGAAGATCCTTAGTAACAGGATTTGGATACGAAACCCTCCTTATATTTTGTGGTTGGAAAAAAAACTTGAGCTAAAATTTGGGGGAAATCAAAGTTGGTGACGGGGAAAAAATCCATCGCCATAACTGCCCCGGAGTCGCCGTTAGAGGGGTAAAATATATGACCAACATATCTCTCCATCTTGATCCCCGAAGGGTACTCCCAGACAAAAATAAAATGTTGATAAATTTTGCTCCCACCGCTCTAACTGCCACCAACGTGCCTCTAGGTGAGTCAAATGTATTACCGATCCCCAATGTTTTTGCAACCCCAGCAGTTTCTCAGAACATATCTCTTTTTTTTTTAATTAGCTTCTGCCGTTCCCTTTGTGCCACAAATGTATGACTGATCTTCAGCCATTTGGTCCCCAATCTTCAACCACTAAGAGGGTCCCCATAAAAAAATAAATTTTTTAATTTGCTCTAAAGGTGCCCACAGAGGAGTCAAATATATGATGACCCTTCTAATATTTTGGCAACCCCAACAGTTTCTCAGAACACATCTATTCTCAATCTGCAGCCCTTAAGCTGGTCCCCATACAAATTTTTGGTAGTTTCTATGAAATTATCTCAATGAAAATATTTCTGATGCCTCCAAGAGGGATAAAATGTTTTTCCGAACTCCACTATCTTCTTATCTTCTTATCGCTTATCTTCACCCCCTAAGAGGGCTCCCATATGTGATATTTTATATGCAAACGTCCATCCTCTAAACAGAGTTTAAGATCCAAGAAGAGCAAGATCGGAAAAAAGCTACTTCTACCTCCCATACGAACATAGCCCTTATGGAGAGCTATTGGCTTACAAGCTCATATCCTCTTAGCGGAGGTTAAGTTCTAAGATGGGAAAGATTGGATAAAAACTACTTTTAGCTCCTATATAAATTCCCCCTTTTTGGCGGTGTCCGTCTGTCTGTCCTAGCGCACGAGGGTTCAGACGGGCCTAGCCGTACTAATACATGGATGCAGTCCACCTTCGTCGAGCGGAAGAGGTTTTAAACTACCCCAGTCTCCCACCGATGAGAAAACTATATCCGTGAAATGTAGTTTCGGTCGTTTTACCTGCTTGTGATGCTAATGTAAAAGCATACAAACTTCCCTTTTTTGGAGTGTCCGTTCCAAGTTGAGCAAGATCGGATAAAAACTATTCACCTCCCATAAAATTAAGATCTATCGAGCTGAAACGTTGTATGCAAGTTTCTGTCCTCTTCGCAGAGGTTAAATTCTAAGATCAGCCAAATTAAAAAACTGCTTCCACCTCCCATACAAATTTCCTCTCTTGGGGTTGTCCGTCTGACTGTGTGCTTAAATTTGGTAGACAAGATTCTATTCTCTAACTTGAGGTAAAGTTCTAAGATTGCTAATCTCATTCCAGGATATGTTTTCCAAATTCGTCCTTCGTATGCTGCATCGATGTTACAAGGACCTTTAAATGTTCTGGTTTTTTTCAATGTCCTGTAAATAGTTTGCTTTAAAATTTATTTAAGGTTTTGGACAATTTTATGGAAACATTTAGACCCCGAAAATCAGAAATAATGACAAATCCTTTGTGTACAGAAAATAAAATTTAATGTTTTCGTAATTTAGTGTAATTGCTGGAAACCTTTATAACTAATACTTAATTGTTATACACTCAATTCGCTGCATATCCCAAATTAATCTCATTTCGATAATATTAATAAAGTTATTAAATAATTCTGCTTATCAAAACGTCAACAAAACTTGTTCCCCTTACCTGCATCTTCAGCGAATTTTACGCGATATCACTTTTTTATACAACAAAAAGAGGTGGGCGTTGATAATTTTTCGAATTGTGTTTTTTTGGGGGTAGAGAACACTGGCTACACCACCACTACCGCCTCCTAAGGCCAAAATGTTAAATAAAATTCAAATAAAATTCGTTATGTTATGGCTGCGGCTGCGCACATCAAAGCCGTGACAGCTTTTGTTGCTGTCTTGCCTCTTAATGTTACCGCTGTTGTTGTTGATATTGTTGCGTTTAAGAATTTTCGGTTGGGTCTCGTATTAAGATTCTTAATTAAGTTATTAACAGCAAAGACCGTGTCGTTTTGCTTTGTAAAACATACCCGTACATATTAATTTTTGTTTTTTTTCTTTTATGAATTTAATTATCCATACTATGGATATCTGGCTCGTTCTTGTGTTCTTGTATTATGATGGGGTTAAATGTAGTTTCGGTGTGATTTTTGTCCATAAAATATGGCTTTAGAGTTACGCCCATTACGTAGTATTTGTTGGTTGCGAACATATGACAAGAATAACACAACAAAAACAACAACGGCAGAAACAAGCCGGCACACACTAACATCACCAGAAAAATATGAATTTTTAATAAAAATGTTAATTTATGTACGGAGAGCGTTTTAAGTACTGTTTTTGTTGTTGTCAAAGCTCTTTTTTTTGTGTGTTGTGTTGTGTCGTTGTTGTGTTAAACACAGCACAAAAATCAAACACATGAATTTATTTCAGATTACGTATGAATATATTTTTATAGCCTAACACGAATCGATGACATAGAGTCATATCACTGCTGGCTGCACTCTTGTCGGTAGTCATATGGACTCATTATATTGACACAGGATGGATGGGTGGATGGATGGATGGTTGACTGTTTGACTCATATTATACTCGCCCTACTCACATCCGCCAATGTGCGATCGAGAGACGGTGATGGTTGTGCATATTTCATTTTGTTTAAAATATAATGATTGTTTTTTTTTATTTTTCAAGTTCTTTTTATTCCCTATGAGTACTTAAAAAAGGCGACATATTCATGTGTTCATCTTCATTAAGTTTCCCGTTCACATTGTTACGCCCCGCCGGGGATAAACCTTTCACAATCTATAATGTTTTAGTGCGGATGTGTTTAATTTTTGTATTGGTATGCCAATATGAGTTGAGCAGAGTTGGCCAACATTAACAAAATGATAAGAGTGTTGTGTTTTAGTCGTAGATGAATACTATATAGAGACACCAACTCTCTTGCGAAAATAAGGTTCCATAGGCCCGAGCAAAGTGGAGAGGAAATGTTTAAAAGGAGGAACAATGTGGATAATAAGTTGATCGTGGGAGTAAGATATTTAACAGAAAATATTGCGTTTTTTGTCTTCCGGGGTATACAAAACACAAAAACTTAATATATTTCATATTTTACCATTGATTTTAAATAGTATTTTTGGTCAATATTCAAGAAAAAAGTGACAAATCATCACAAAACATCGAACATGTATTCGCTTGAGCCTATTCATCTAGCTCGATGTCTAGCTCAAATCCAAAGGAAGAATAATAAGAGATGATGATAAAACACTTTCGACTAGGCAATTTTAAAGAAATTCAAATAGGGGTTTTTGATTTGGACTATGTATTAAGTTGGTTTCAATGAACCAAATAGCACTTTTGCTTTATTAAAGAAAAATGATTATTGTGTCAAAGAGTACACTTATTGTACTTGCTTAGATTATAACATGTACTTTTATGCTAACAAAATTTACTTTTATTTTTCCAAAACGTTATTTGATTTTTGATCAACTACGTTTATTGTACCAATAATCACTTTTCTTGTACTAAATGTAATTTTATTGTACAAAAATATACTTTGCACAAAATTACTTTTATCTTACAAAACTATTATTATTGTACTTAAAAAACTTTGGTTGCATCAAAAAGTACTTTTCTTGCATCAAAACGTAATTTTATTGTGCCAGAAAGTTCTTTTCTTGTATCAAATACAACTTTAAATGTATCAAATAGTGCATTGATTTTGTCAAAACGTAATTTCATTTTAACAAAAGGTACTTTAATTGTTCCTTAATGTACTTTTGTTGTACCAAACAGTACTTTTATTGTACAAAAATGTACTTAAATTGTTCCAAAAAGGAACTAAATTGTATGAAAAAGTTGTGTATGTAAGAATGCATACCAATTGTACTTTTTATGTATCAAGTAGTAATTTTATTTTGCCAAAACAGTCAACTTATTGTACCAAATAGTACATTTAATGTACCAAAAGTAGTACCGTAGTACAAAAAGTACTTTTAATGTGTCAAAAAATAACATTTTATGAACCAAACAGTACTTTTATTTTATCAAAAAGTACTTAAATTGTAATTTGATTTTGCTAAAAATACTTTTATAGCACTATTTTGTACTTTTATTGTACTAAATAGTACTTGTGTTGTACAAAAATGTACTTAAATTGTTAAAAAATGTAATGGTATTGTATGAAAACGTTTTGTATGTAACTCAAAAAGAAATTTTACTTTGTCAAAAAGTCGTTTTATTGTACCAAATAGTACATTAATTCTACCAAAAAGTAGTTTTGTAGTACAAAAAGTACTTTTATTGTATCAAAAAAGAACGTTTTGTGAACCAGACAGTACTTTTACTTTTCTTTACTTTTATTGCACTATTGTACTTTTATTGAACCAATGTGTACTTTTGTTGTACCAAACAGTACTTTTATTGTACAAAAATGTACTTAAATTGTTTCACAAAGTAATTGGATTGTATGAAAAAGATTTGTATTGAAGAAGGCGTTTATTGTACTAATTGTTCTTTTTTATATCAAAAATTTGTTTCATTTTGCCAAAAAGACTTCTTATTGTACCAAATAGTACCTATAACCTACCATAATAGTAGTTAAGTTGAATAAAGATATACATTAATTGTACTAAATTGTACTTTTATTGTATCAAAAAGTGCAATCATATTACATCAGAAAGTACTTTTTGTTGAAAGAAAAAATACTATAGGCGTACATAGATTTACTTTTATTGTATCAAAAAGTACATTAATTTTTCCAAGAAAGTGCTTTTATTGAACACTGATTGTACTAAAAAGTACTTTATTTGAGCACAAAGTACGTTTTTTTGCCAAAAAGTACTTTCGTTGGGTATCTAAAAGTACTCATAGTACAAATAGTTAGTACATTTTTTGCACCAAAAAGCACTTTTATTGTACCAAAACGTTCCCTTCTACCAGAAAGTACTTTTATGATACATAAAAGTAATTTTGTGTATCAAAAACTTCTGTCGCAGTACCAAAAAGTACTTTTATTGTATCTACACATACTTTTGATGTACACTTATATTATCAAAAATACTTTTATTGTACCATACTTTTATGGTACCTAAAAGTAGTTACGTTTTATTAACAAATTATTTCATAGTAACAAAAAGAAATTTTATTGTACCTAGAAATACTTTTATTTTATCAAAAAGTACTTTTCTTGAACATAAAAGTACTTTTTGGTACCTAGAAGTAATTTTCTTGAATCAGAAAGTACTTTCATAGCACCAGAAAGTACTTTTATGGTACCTTAAAATAATTCTATTGTATCAACATCTTTTTTTCATTGTACCAAAAAGTACGTTGAAAAGTATTTTTTTTGTATCGAAAGATCTTTTTTTTGTACCAGAAAGTACTTTTATGGTTCCTAAAAATAATTCAATTTGACAAAACGTTAGTTCATAGTACCAAAAAATACTCTTTTGTACCTCTAAATACTTTTTTTGTATCAAAAAGTACTTTTATTGTACCAAAAAGAACTTAGAAAGTAATTCCATTGTATCACATTTATTGTACCAGAAAGTTCTTTTATGGTACCTTAAAATAATTCTATTGTATCAACATTTTGTTTTCAAAATTTTTTTCTGAACTTTCTTTACTTAAGTAAGTTATAAAGTTTTTTTTTTTTGTATCAAAAGTTCTTTTTTTGTATTGTACCTAAAAATAATTCAATTTAACAAAAGGTTATTTCATATTACCAAAAAATACTTTTTTGTACCCCTAAATACTTTTTTTGTATCAAAGAGTACTTTTTTGTACCAAAAAGAACTTAAAAGTATTTCAAGTATATCACATTTGTTGTACCAGAAAGTACTTTTATGGTACGTTAAAATAATTCTGTTGTATCAAGATTTTTTTTCCTAGTACCAAAAAATACTTTTAAAAGTATTTTTTTTGTATCAAAAGTTTTTTTGTACAGAAAGTACTTTCATTGTACCTAAAAATAATTCTATTTAAGAAAAAGTTATTTCATAGTAGCAAAAAGTACTTTTATTGTACTTACAAATACTTTTTTGAATCAAAAAGTATTTTTATATTACCAGAAAGTACTGTTAGGGTATCTTTTTATTATCAAAAAGTACTTTTATTATAACTTTAACAAAAAGTACTTTGTTTTAGCCAAAGCGTACTTTTTTGTATCAAAAAATTTTGTTTTGTCAAAAAGTACTTGTATTGCACCAAAAGGCACATTGATTTAACCAAAAAGGTACTTTATTTATCCAAATACTTTAAAGTACTGAGAAAAATGGGCGGCTGCAACAATATAGTAAAATCTATTATTATTGCAGATTTGTTATTGCAGATTTGTTTATTTTCAAGCTGTTGTTGTATTATTTTTTTTATATTTATTGATCTTCTAAAAGTTATATCTACAACAATTGATGTTATCGATTTTATTTCCGTTCCTGTACAAATTTCCCCTTATTACGAACCATACTTAAAAAAAAACTTTCATTACATCTAAAATTTAAAAATTAAAGCACAGCAAAGTATTAAAAGTTATAAAACAGAAACTGCGACTAAGTACGAAACAAAAAGCCTAAGTGACTGTCAAGTTTATTTGGTCGCCCGCCTGTTAGCCTTAATGGTTGGATGGGCGGGCTGGCTGGGTTGGTTGACTAAAAATATGATGCATAGAGTGTTTGCTGTGTCACGTTGTTGTTGAATTTTGTTGTACAAGCTGCATTGTTTGTAAGTAAAGGAAGAATTTTGTACTGCAAACAACACCGGCAGTTCGTTTTTTCCTGTGTGTTAGTCCTAAGTTACCTCATGAGTTTTAAATACACTTAAGAGCATTGATTTTTTTTCTGTTTTGTTTTATGAGCAAGTATGTGTAATATATGAGAGAGTTTGTCTGTCTGTCTGCCGTTTGGAACTCATAATGCGTATGGGGGCCTTTTGCATTGAAAAAACTGGGTGTGGTTACACGGATCATTCAAGCAGGGAACAACGACAAGCGACAACAATGTCACTTGGCTGTTTTGCAACGGAAATTATGTTGAAGGTGTCATTGTTGACACTATTTGACAAGTCATATACACGTAGCAAACTCTTGTCGTCTCGTTGTAGGGAGGGGGCGGGAAGGCCTAAACGTTCTTAACTAAGACCGTCAATCTGTTTGATTGTCTTTGCTTTCGTCCGTCCGTCTAAATCAGTCATGTGCAAATATTTCAAGATTTTGTTTTCCTACAAAAATAACAAATGACACTGCAGCACTTCAGTCAACCATCCAGTCAGCCAGCCAGCCTGCCATGCATCATGGTATTGATTGTATTCAAAGTGAACATTTTGTGCAAATTATACTGTTTTTTTTGTGTACGTTTTGTGACTCTATTCAAGAGGTGGAATATTTGTAGATTGTTTATAGGTCGCTGCTTGGTGAGTTTTTTTTTGTTGGTTGTCTTATAAATTTCATTAAAATTAAGTTGTCATGATTTTGCGATTTCACTGAGACAATGCCTAGCTGCTCTAGCTATGAATTATATGTTGGCAACATATCCAGACCGTTACACCTTTAATTTTGATATGCAGATATTGTTGCATGCATCATATGCATGCATGCACATTAGATGTTGCAAAGGTACACCTTCTGTGCTTCATGTGCTTGTATGGAAAAATCATGCAAATTAAAATAAATATTTTCATATAATTTTAACAACAAATGACTTTGTCGAGCCGAGTGGTGTTGACACCTTTTATGAGGAAAGAAACAACACTGGTTTAGTGGAGTATGAGTGATATAATGATGGAATTGAATAGGTATTAAAATGTGGATCATATTTCATGTGATGAACGGAATGACTTTATATGCGGCGGTTTTTAGCGCATAATGTTATATCTATGAGAATGTTCTGTGAAAACTATGCTCTAACTTAAAGACAAATATGTAAAAAAGTTTTTTGAAAACTGTTTACTTCAACCACTTCAAAAGGAATGTTGCCATTAATATGGGCTTGGTCCTCAATCAGACCTTATCTTACTTTTTTAAAAACATAATATAGCATATTATTGAGACCGATCGTGGCACTATAGTGGTTTGGAGTTATGTCCAACCAACTCTCTCAACCCCTAATTCTGAAGTTCCCGACGCTCAGTGGCAGCATTTGGCGATTTTCATGACAACTGACTTTGGTAACCCCTCGAAGCTGATACGACTTCGCAGGCTGACCCTGAATGACATAAAGTCTTCAGTGAAAATAGGCAAAAATCTGACTGAGGCATTTTCTTCCGGTCAAGCGAGGCTTTAGGCAAGGAGATAGTCTGTCATGCGATCTCTTAAACATCGTTATTTAGATGATCATGCGGTAGGCAGCAGTAAAAACGAATGGTACCATCTTTAACAAAAGTCACTTGCTGCTGGAGTATGCCGATGATATAGATATCATTGGCCGTGGATTTCGGAATGTTACTGCGACCTTATCAGGCATTGATAAGCAGTAGACAGAAGTGGGTCTCAAGATAAATGAGGACACATTCATGTTATTTATTTTTAGCTCTGAACAGGCGTTTTAATGATAAAGCCTTCTCTCGACGTAGTCAAGCGCGTTGAAATAGTTGGAATGCGCTGGCTTTTACACGTTGTACGAATGGATGAAAGTGCTCCAGCTCGATAAGTTTTCGGCAAGGAGGGGGCGACCAAAACTTCGTTGGATGGACCAGGTAAAAGAGATGTTATCTATACTTGCAATGACGAACTACCTACGAAGCGCAAAAGTCCGAAGCTCTTGGAATTCTTTTCTACCTGCGGCTACAGATGGATGAAATTCTGTTGTTGCTGCCACATAAGAAGAAGAACAGTCCTGTCACAGTCATCTAAATTCCTTCTATCACCGCAGTATCATCAGTGTTGTAGAGACAGACAACATTTGTCTAGAAAAAAACTAAAATTTGTTGGAAAACCTTAGGTCCAGTTTGTGTAAGCCTTAAATATAAGCGTATTAACTCACACAATTGCAAAAAAAACTCCCCCCGAAATCTCATTAATGGGATGCATAGGTAAAGCATGTTTTAGTTTTCCATACACATAGTTTGAAGTTATAATATATTACATGTGATTATGTTGTATTTGTCAAAATTAAATTTGATACAAGTATGACCATTAAAAACATACACATAAGTGAATTATACCTAAATAATAAATAACAGACACACATATCATGACTCTTGCCTGCATCCCTCCAATATACACAATTGCCTACGCACAGAGAATCCTTAAAAATCTTCTTTTTAGAAACTTCAAACCTTTCACCTATAATACTTATAAATTCCTATTCATAACTCTTTACTTCTTGTGCAGCATCTCACTTTCACCGCCAGACATAATCACAAGGCATTTATAGAGCTTCTCCTTAGTTAAACCATGATCCTTTCACTAATTTCTCCTTGCCAAAGTTAAACCCCTCAATCCTCATTTCATATCGATTACAAACGCATTCAAGCAAAACCATTGAAGGACTTTCTTTAGAGAGTTGACACCCCACCTCCTCTTAATCCACACATTTACAAGGACAATGAAGACGACTGTGACGGCAATGGCGGCGACGACGAGGACGAGGACGTCAATGATTGAAGGATGTTTAGTGTTATTGTTCATTGCCTGTTGGTGGTATTGCTGTTGTTGCTGCTGCTTTTCGAGCTTTGGCATTTGTTGCAGCTATTGTTGTAACCATAATCTTCTTGTCTGTGTGTGAACCTATTACTTTCTCTAAACTGTCTAGACACCTTGAGTCGTTTGGTAAATCTTAGCTACAAAATTCTAACAATATACGATTACACACCGGCATGCATACATATGTATAGTTGTACACCTATGACTATACACCTAAACATTTATGACTGGCTACATTTAATGACGTAGGTACGCGTGTGTGCTTTTGAAAAGTACTTTAAGCGTTAGAAGGGATACGATTAAGTACTGAACTCATATTCACACACACATATAGACAGGCACAAAAAGTCATCGAATACAATGAAATCTTATACTCTCCTCAGGTCTAGTTAATTACTGCGTGCGAATACCACCGTCTAGTGTCGATATGTGTGTGCCAATGAGTTCATAAAGGCGTTAGAGGAAATTAACAGAGTTTTACAATAGGGCGACTCATAAGCAAAGGAAAGGAAGTTCTGCATGTTAGGTGGCCAGATTGTATTAAGGAATGACTTGCTATCATTGCACTAAACGTAGAGATCAATGATAACCAATTATATTTTGGCCAAAACTGAACGATGCGTTAATGACTCACACACAGCCTAATTCATTACATTGCAACATTGACCCAGCCTTATTGAAAAACCCTATTTACAAGTCCACAAATGTGCACTACAGTACTTTCTCACTGAATAGCACACACACACATACACATAAACTCGACACCAGTCCCACTACACTAACTGCACTGAGGACTGCACTACACACAATGATGCAAACGTGTCAAGTATTGCGTTTCTTATTGTCTCTAACACTCCGCCCCCTATACACTCACAGTGGGACATTGCGATTCGAGTACTTTTTGGATTCTTTGCTGTAGCTGTGCCACCGCAGCACATAACGTTCATTAGAAATCAAGTGAAGCAAAACGCTTGTAACGAAAAATGAAAGAAAAAAAAAACCAAACAGCAAAAAAAAACTTATTCTGGTCTAGTAATTTTTTTCCTGTCGTAACTAAATACGATTTTGAAAAGAATACGTTAAGACGGCTAGTAGTGATGGTGGTGGCCACGGCGACAATGGCTCTACAACAACCAATGGCTGGGTGGTGATGGTGCTATCACGGGTATTATGACCAAGATATATATTCATACTAACTTAACTACTTTGTAAATACATTGTACGCTATGATCGATTGTGCGTAAATACTTAATGCAATTATAGTTAAATGTCTCATTCTTTAAGCGTTTTATGTGAGGCAAGTGCGAAAAAAATTACGATGTTTCATGGCCAAGTACAAAGTAGTTAATAGTTTCTTTGTAATTCGATTAGACACCATTAATTCGATGGGAGAGAATAGACGATTTGGACACTAAGACTGTGTAATGTAAATGGTTGTTTTTTCTTCATTTTTTTATGTTCATATAGTAATACAGTACACGTACCTGACCTTTGGGGAAGGATCAGCAGAAGACTTATACAAGCAAAAAAAATTGGATGAACTTTCAATGACGTAATATTTTTATCAGTCACAAGGTAGTTGCAAATGCTGATAATTCACTTCTAGTAGGAGTGAGTCTAATGTGCTTTCGAAAAGCAGTTGCAAACAACTTTAATGTAATAATTATAATAATAGTTTTAAAACTAAAAAATATTATGATAAACAAAATTATCTCTTAAAAGCCTTAATGATTTTGTTGTCAGTACTAATTTGTTATCCTGTGAATAGAATTCTCGAGTTTATTGTGATGAAACCTAATAAATACCAGCCTAAATAAAAGTTTGTGTATTCATTTATTAAAAAGGTATATAAAAGTTAGTATTTGCTTCATTATCTCTTCGTTTGAAATACCCAACATATAACACCGTGCAACAAAATTAAAAAAAAAATGTGATAGGTCATCATAACGTTTATATAAATTTTAGTTGAACAAAACAATCTATCTATCAATCTATGACGCAGGGGATCGTCGATTTTAACGTTTTGCGTCGATTTTAACGGTTATATATGTAAACACTAGCTATTTCGATACATTCAAACTAATCTAAACATTGATACTTATTTCACCAACAAAATCTTCACATCTACTCAGGAAGAAACTAATTTCATCCGGGACATTATATCTTTATTTTATAATGTTCTTTGTGTGTGCAGATATTCATTAGAATTTTGCGTCTGCTAAACAAACGGTATCGGCCTGACATGATCCCGGGTTCGATTCCCGACGTACCGTCATTACGCCCAATGTCATTTCGCCCAACGAAAATGACATATCGCCCAAAACATGTCATATCGACCAAAAACCTAACTACAAAATGACATATCGCCCAAATGCAATGACATAAGACCCAACACAAATTTTTTGGGCGAAATGTCAGTTTCAAAGCGAATCATATTATACAAATCTTATGACGACGGCACGTCCCGCCGTCAGAATCGCTACTCTCTCTCTCTCCCTGACTTTTTTAAATGACGAATGCGGTGGGGGGGGGGCCCGCCCCCATTAATCTCTACATGGTAGTCGCGTATTCTAACCACTATGCCACGGCCGGTATCCAAAATTGCAATCGGTCATACCATATCACGATCCTTTAAAGGTACGAAAATAAGATTTGCTACAAATGTTAATGGTACAAGAAGGATATCGTTTTGCTGGGAAATGGGCGATGCCACTCCTCTTTTGGAAAAATCGTTATGTCGGGCATGTTATTGGACCGCCTAGGATAGGCGATTGGATGATGAAATTTGGGACGAAATTTTTTCGAAATTCGCACTTTCTGGGGTAAAAAATTTGAAAAAAAGGATTAAAATTTCAATATCGCCCAGATCAAACGGCTAATGCTATTATATATGATTTGTGGGCTCAACCTATAATAGTATATGAACATGCTTTCTATTGAATTAGAGGGGTGCCAGTCAATCTTAGCTGTGCGATTCGAATGGATTTTTTAAACATCGTACTTTTAGGGATAAAACTGAACTAAAGTGGTACAATCAGCCAGACTAATGGACTTAATCTATAATCACATAAATTGATCAATAAAATTTAAGAGAGTATAACTTCTACCAACTTTCAGAACAACAACTAATGCTAAATGATTATACAATTGTAAACGTGTTAAACTAACTAAATTAATAATTATTGAATTTTAACTGTATTTTTCAAAGAAGATTAATCGTAAGTACGTATGGAGCAACGCGAACCGGGAAAGCTAGTTCAACAATAACTAATTCTGAAATTTGGATATGAAAAGATAATAATATTTTACATCTTCAAAGGTCCTTCTTTCAACATTTTTTTTGCTTACTCCTTAAAAACAAAAACAATATTTAAAAAGCCCAAATTAAACCCTTTGATTTGGTATCTTTATTGTCCTAAAAGGAAAGGCAGACAAATTATAAAAAAATTCCTTAATTATATCCTTAAAAAATTCCAAATCCTTTTAAAAGAAAACTTGACCAAAAATTAAAAACCTGGTACACAGTCATGTTCCCATTCGTGTCTGCTTTCAGAATTATATAGACTTCACAATAGCCCAAAATAAGTGTCGCACGTTGTTATGTTGTTAGGACAAAGCTGTAAAGCTTAAAAATAAATAAAATTAATTGGTGTCGCCCCGAGAAAGCGGCTGATTTTTATGTAAAATAATCCCATTTCTTATACAATGTTGATGCTTTTTAGTAAAATAAAAAGTAAATGTTGTCTACTAAAATAACTTTTTGATGCAAGAAAAATATTTTGCGATGAAACAGAATTCCTTTTTGTACAGTAAAGGTACTTTATTAGGACATTGTGATAGTGTATATAATGATAATACTTTTTACTTCGTTAAAAAGTACTTTATGATCAAATAAACGTTTATGTTTCGGTTTTGAAAACTCTTGTTATGACTGTGTGTTGCTACGGTCTTCTCAGGAAATAAGTTTTCATTAAGTTCACCTATGTCTAGCATAGCTAGAATTTATTTTATAGCCAAAATACATACTTAACTATAAACACTTAGTTTTTTAACCCATAAACAATTTATGCTTAATTTGCACCCAAATTTCCCTAACAGGCACAACATAAGCTTATTTCTCTCTCTTTTCCCCTCACAGGCATTGTGGTGAAAATGTCACTGCGATCTTTTCAAGGAATAATAAACAGTGTAAACTCGACGAGCTAACACAACAGGTAACATTTATAGTCTGATGATGATCGAGATATCAACTCAGTCCCAGATGACTGTTTATAAATATTGTTTTACATACCAAAGGACATCAAATTGATGTTATTTGTCTCGATGAAATAGTAAATAATTTCATCCACATTTGAATATTTTAAACAGAAGCCATGCAATTTTAATAACTATACTTCCTTTTT